>JAZGTH010000006.1:13718000-14425000 GCA_036877525.1 Chromobotia macracanthus
GAATGTATAACATTCAGCAGCAGGAACCCAGATTCTTGTCAAATTCCTGTTCCAAATTCCTGTTCCAAAGATGCAACATACAGCAAACACACACGTAGGTCTACATGCACTGCAGTGTTGCAGCATGTGCTAAGACAAACCCCCACCCCCTTGGCTCTCGGAGCTGACACAAGCCAGCAGAGCCCACCCACCTGCTCTCAGAGTCTACAGTGAGCATATATATGTCTACAGGGGGCATTGCACAATAAACATCATACAATATCTTATAAGAATGACATAGTCAAGTGACAAAAAGAAAAATAATTTAGTAGGGCTATGGCTCCTGGTCTTGAGTATCCAGACCTTTGAATTCAAATAAAATGTCTGGTGTTTTTTGCAGCGAGCAAAGTATTGCCCACTTAGACAACAAAAGCTGACAGGTAAATTTATCAATTCCAAAGGATTGTGGGTGATTTGTGGCCACGAAGGATAGCACACCTTTAAAATAGGCTGAATGAAGGGTGTGAAACAAAGGCTGCCTACCAAGCATTCTTCTAACTGAGAAGTCCTTCGATAGCACTTGAAGAGGTGACAGCCAAGTTGTGCAGCTTTACTAGGACACAGCCCTCTGTTTAAGAAGCACACAAAGTGTCACACAAAGAGTAATCATGACATTTGATCTTCTACTTTATTTCCAGGCAATGAAAAAAATTAAAGGAGGGTAGAACAAAACTTATTCCTTGCAGTTTTATTTATAAAGTATAGTAATGCATATAATAATTATTATTATTATTAGCGGAGCTTGTGAAGCAAAGCATCTCTATTACTTTCCTGCATACTTCTTTTCTAGACAAAATTTTGGTATGTCTCACATGGTTTGTCGTAGACCCATGAATGAGGAATTGACCAGCTTATTGAGGAGGTGTGCTATGACTTTTAAAAGTGATTGAGTGTACAATATTTTATGAGGATACGAAAAAGTGGGCAAAAAATCCCATAGACTTAACATTGGGCTGAATTTTGTCACGTCACAGCTCCACATCAGAATGTGGTAACGGAATTTCAATTTCATAGCCATGCGCTAGCAACCAGTTACAGTACCCAAGTTACCACACCACTGACTCTGTTTGAAAAAGGTGAGAGGCATCAGAAAATCATAGAGACAAGTGGGTGGCCTCTTTTGACTCAGACTAGCAGGTAGTCTTTAATTATTACAATGGAAACTGTCCAGCTAAGCCCTAGCAACCATTTAGAGCACTCTAGAAACCAACATGAATTAGCTATAACACCAGAACATCATAGAGACATGAGAGTTGCTTTTTTGGATTCAAACAAATATCTGATATGTAATTTTACATATCTTAGCATAAGAACATTGTAGAGGCATGTGGGTGGGCTTATTTAACTCTGGCTGTCAGTGGTCTTTAAGTATTACCCTGGCAACTTCCTAGCCACACCCTAGCAACCACTTAGAGCAACCTAGCAACTGCATAACATCATAAATAAGCCATATTTCAATATCACTATCATGTTAAATCATACTAGCATCTTGCCAAAACATGCCATGTCATCATGTTAAAACATGTTAACATTGTTGAAATATTCTGACCCGAGTTTCGTCACAGCAAGCACCACTCACATTTTGTTCAGAAAATGTACCTATCTAGTTCTTTTTTAGGACAACTTCAGTACATAACTTGTCCTGCACCTTTTGTAGTAGACTCTTGAATGAGGTGTCAAATCGACCAGTTTATTAAGAAGAGATGTGCTATGACTTTTATAAGCAATCAGGTGTATGATATTTTTGGGGCATATGGAAAACTGGGTGAACAAATCCATAGATTGAACATTGGGTTGAATTTTTTTAAGTACCGTAGCAACCACCCAACTGGCTTCCATTAAAAAAATCCCATATACTTAACATTAGGCAGATTTTTGTTCCATCAGAATATCGCTGAGACTTGGGGGTATGCTCATATCGGTTGGCTTAGTAAGCAGCAACAAATGATGACATTTTAACTTCATGGCCACGCCCTAGCAACCCGTTACAGTACCTAGCAACCACCATTTGACTCTATTAAAAAAGGTGAGAGGCATCAGAACATTCGTAGAGACAAGTGGTGACAAGTGAGTGAATGCTCACTAAATATAGGTGTGCTGTGACTGTTTCTGGTTTATGAAAAGACAAAAGGTAATCACACATGGTGTGAGAGAGGGGAACGGGACCACAAGCCAGGACTCAAGATCGGTACATCGGTACGCACAGACTTAACATAGACAAGGAATTAGTGAGATCCTATCTCCAGATCAGAATATCAGAGAGATTTGGGGACATGGCTGTTTAAAGTCTGGCTGATATAATGGAATCAGACTCCAGAACACAGATGGTTAGAGACCAAACAGGCAGTTTATTGAACACATAACAATGGTAAGTATGCAGGTGAGTAGTAATAATAATAATGTCCTTGAGTGATGGAGAATGAACCTTAAATTTCATTGAAGTCTTTACCAAAGGATTGTGGTGCACAGAAGATGATGATAGTATCCAGGAGCTGGGAACGGAACGTGGAGCTGAGGAGTAGGAGGCAAACACAGACGTTGGAGAACACAGGGGAAACCACGGAGACAACGGGAATTGATAGCAGGTAAGTCGCCAGCATAGGAATGAGTGCTTATCCACAAGGGAGACCAGACAATGTGCCAGAGGAAAGTGTGTGCTTATATAGTGCAGGTGGTGATGGTGAACAGATGTGCATGATCAGTATTCCGGTGAATGAGATCATTGACCGGGTGTTTCCGTGACAGCTGGTAAGTAATCTAATCAAGTATTACCTTACCAGTTTGCAGCTCGATTGCATCTTTAAACTTTCAAACAACTACCTAGCAATGTCCTAGCAACTAACCAGAACACACTAGCAGCGGGGCTTTTTTCGGCCAGTGTATTGAGGCCAATATAACAAATGATTTGTATTGCTTTGAATACTATGAAAAATGACTGTGAGTTTTACTATGGTTTTGTGGCAGGGTTGTATGGTGTAGGAGGAAGAATCCACTTCTTGTTTCAGTTTTTTTGCCATACATTTATAGCTTCACCATGGCCTGTTTAGGATCACTGTTTGAAATCCAAATCAAAAATCCTTCGCAATTTATCATTGTCAATGTCTTGTCATAATATTTGCTAAATTTGGTGATAATCCCATAAATCCACTAGAAGGATTCCACATACAATCCAAAATGGCTGAAAGTTGTCTGGCTTGATGAGAACAATGCATGTACTAAGTCTGATGACTGTAGGTAAAACTAACCCTATTACTTTAGTCAAAAGCGGGGCGTTACAGAGCCCCCCACCATGCCCATATCTGAGCTTTTGCTCAGGCATAATGACTGACCACCATGATGTGTGTGCCAATTTAATGCAATTTAAAGTATGTTAAGTGCCACAAATACACCTAAATGTGCTTTTAAAGTTTGACACATTGCCATGGCTACAATATTTAATATATCACAAATCCATTTAGAACTTTCTTATCAGCCATGCCTCTACATTATTCTGCATGTGGAATAATTTAAGTTGGCTGAATGTAAGTCAGCTGAATATAAGCTGACTATTTCATTTTAGCTGACTGAGTTTGTTTTAAGTGATGCACTTCCTGTTGTATAGTCATATCAATGTCATCAGCCCATCACAAATAAACATATTTGCCAAGGTTGACGTCAATCACTCAATGCATGCTGGAGATATTAGAGACTTCCTGTTTCTCATTTTTCAGCAGAAATTTACCACCTCATCATGGCAACACCTTTCAAGATATCAAAAATCCTCTCACAATTTTAAATCTTCAATGTCTTGGCATAATGCCCACCAAGTTTGGTGCCAATCACATAAAATCCCTAGGAGTATTTAAAAGTTCAACCTTGAAAAACCTTGAACCTTGAAAAATAATAATAATAATAATAATAATAATACTCCTAAGAAAAACAATAGGGCCCAAGCACTGAAAGGGCAAACCCTATTTGGTTTTCAGGGCCTTTGGGCCCCCTAATATGCTCAATAAGTCCTTAAAATTTGCAAAGGCTGGCACATGGGCAGGGCGGCTTGGTAGCACCCCTGATATGGGGCACAAAAAGATGTGTAAAGGTGCAAACATCACACGTACAAGCACGCACCTATACGAAACTTGATATATGTATCTGTCATGTCGACCCAAACAACTTTTGCACTGACACGACTAATATCATGTCTGTGTTCGATGTTCATTGGCCCAAGAGGAAAGAGCCAGTGAGCATTGAGCAAAGGAGTTACGGGCCGAATCACGCCTACCCGTGGCACCGTGGCACACACTGTGTGATTGTCACACAGTCCTGTCATCAAATCTTCAGCCCTTGGTCGGCCATTGCCTTTTTACGGGCCAGAGTGCCCTTAGAACAAGTCTCCAGGCATGTTGTTGTAACAGCGGAAGCCTACAAGACAGGCTGAGGCACTGTGTGTTAGCAGGTGACTTCGGACTCCTGGACAGGAGGACGCTTGTGGCATGTCAATTGCCTTGAGCTATTGGCAGTGCGTTGGCCTGCACCGGTTTCCTCCATTGCTGCTGGGCAGGCATGTGCTAGTCCGCACGGACTGTGGCGTAGATCGCTGCCAAGGAGGTCTACACTCACGTCGCGTGTCTCAACTCACCCTTCATCTCGTCCTCTGGGGTCAGTAGAGACTTAGGTTGGGCGAGCTCAACCATGTGGCCGATGCATTCTCACGGCACCTGTCAAGCCCAGGAGAGTGGAGACTCCATCCCCAGGCCATCCAGCTGATATTGAGTCGATTTGGAAAGGCACAGGTGGTGCTGTTTGCCTCCTAGGAATCCTCCCACTGCCCGATGTTTAATTCCCTGTCTGAGGCCCCCCTTGGCACAGATGCACTGGCACACACATAGAATGTGTTTCCCCCAATAAGCCAGGACCGAGACATTTTCCCCAGTGTTTTCTTGTGACTATACCTAGAGAGGAAAGAGACCAGTGCACCAAGGTGCCCTCTCCTGGGGGGACAGGGACAATCATCGCGACCTCTCCGCATCCAGGCTCCGCACCCTGTGGGGCTGCAACAGTTTGCCTGCGTGGAGCACTGAGTAGGTTACGGGGGCATGAAAGCTGTCATACAGAGGCATGCCTCGACTGCTTGTACTTGCATTCCTAGCCCGTAATGTGGGTTGGATTGCGACGTTTTCCACAGGGACTCCATATGTCAGTAAGTTGACGCAACGTTGAACATGACTGACTTAAAGTGGACGTCTTGGTTACATATGTAAACTTTGTTCCCTGAAGGAGGGAATGAAGATAATACATCCCCTTGCAGCAAGCCTGATTCACCACTGATTGGCCAGAACACATCTCTGCTCCTCAGCACAAACCTGAAGGAAAGTGAGCTGTGGTCGGCTTTATACACCCGCTTCTGGGTAGGCGTGACGCGCCCCACAACTCCTTTGCCCAATGCTCATTGGCTCTCGGGCAAATGTTCATTGGCGTGTTTTTTCTACTACTCTGTGAAGTAGATAGTACTTTCAAGCGAGACCCCATATGTCAGTACATTGACGTAACGTCTCTGTTTCCTCCTTCAAGGAACGAGGGTTACATACGTAACTGAGACAATCTGTATGTAGCCTATGTCAACAGAAGGAAAGCCACAGTGCTAAACAAATACTTGAGTGTTGAGACTCATGTAAATCAATTGCCTGCCATTACTTGTTATTTTGGTTATTTACTAATCTTTCATAATATAAAATCACATATGTCTGTAGTTTAAGACAATAACATTTCAGTGAATTTTAAATACATTCTGTAGGAGTATGAAAAGTGTGTTAAGAAAAAACTGAAAAATGCAAATATTTTTCAGGGTTTTCAGGGCAGGGCTAAGTCAAGCAAAATGTTATGTTATCTTGATGAAAGGAAATTTGTGACCATTAGATGGGGTAAGATTGTAACTACCATGATGATAAACTAATGCTATTAGTTGAAACTGATGTAATCAATTCCTTCCATTATGTTATAATTGTGGGTAGAGCGAGGCTTTGTGAAACACCAAAACAGTTGAAGCAAATGTGATGTATTGTTTTAAGGCTTCAAAATCTGACACCCGTCTCAATTGTGACACCTATTAGTCACTCGCACATGCTGATCTGAAGCAACGATTCAGACAAGCGTTGATGAATTATAACCTGTGTCTTTTGTTTCTAACACAAAAGTATGTGGGGGAGCGGATAGTGCTTTTGACTGGCATGTTGCTGGCTTGGATTTGAATCCTGGGTAAGGTATCCTTACCCACATTGTTTGTATGTATTGTATGAACTATTTGAAAATGAGTTTTTTTATTTTATTTTTTTTTTATGTGTTGAGTTTTTAATATCTGTCTGACAACTACATGAGATTGGTTTTGTAACCTGTAGGCTCATCATTGTGAATAACTATAGGTTATTTTGATCACAAAAAGGAAGATTAATAAAGGAAATCAAGTTACATATTACATATCAAGATTTTTATTAAAAAATAAGAAATGCTCTAGTGTCGAGGTGTAACTGGGCATGGCTCTAAGAGACAATGAGTTTGGCATGGGAGTCAGGAATTCTAACAAGCAGTGTTTCGAAACATGTATACTTCGGGATCTCCTAACTCTCCTAACTTCGGGAGTTTCATAACTGCACTGAAGTTGATTAACCAAAACATTTCAAAATGTTGCTAACCAAGGATAAGTATGATGAATTTCTTGACTTTTTGAGGATTCCAAAGCCATCAGAAATATATTTAATTTTTACAAAAAATTAATAGTGCTAATTTTATTTGTTGGTTTAAATATAAAATTATTTCAGAATGTGTATATCAGTACTTTGAACATTTACAGCACATTAGGGTTAGGTTCAGCAATAGTACAAAAACATCTCATCAAATGACACACATTTTCTAATAACCACATTCAATTCAAGTTCATTTCTATTGCACTTCTCATGGTTTTACATTGTTGTAAAGCAACTGTACATAAATCCACTGTTAAACAGATACATAATAACAGTATGAAATATTAAAACATAATTTAAAATAATATAAAATATAACAATAACAAATAATAATAATAATACAACATAATTATATAGAAATAAAGACAACAAAACCATAAAAACTAGAAAATGATTAAATACTTGGACAGAATACATAGTATTATTGCAAATCTTCCATGTACATTATCAATACTATCTGTATGAATAATCATGTAGGATTTTAATCTGACTGTTATATTCATAGCTCTATTAATTGTGCCAAAATCTATGTAAGATGTACATTAGAGACAGTAACTGTAAAAGTAATTGTTTTTGGGGTTGTAATCAGACTAACAGGCATATCCATACATGTCAGTATCAATGATTTAGGTAAGAACAATATTGTCTGCCCAGAAAGTACAGTATATAGCATGGGACATTTGCTGAAAATACCCTATATTTACGCAATCTTATATTTACAACCATGGTGGACACAGATTTTACCCTTCATAAGGTGCACTCACAGTACACCTCTCTTTTCTTCGTATGGCCCAACTTCAAGTCAAGTCAAGTCAAGTTGAGCTTTATTGTCATTCCGCTACTTGGGGACATACAGTGGAACGAAATGTCGTGCCTCACAGGACCACGGTGCTACATAAATACAGACATACAACAATGACGTGAAACAGTATAAATCTAAACACAAATACTAACAGAATTAGATTATAAATATACTATATATAACTTCAAGGCTTTTAAAATGTATTCTTGTTGGAAAAGCAATGAAATTATAAATATGGTCTGCTCTTGACTTCATCCTCTGTAGCACTCACAGTAAAGGTCTTTTAAAATGTCCCAAATTCAATATTTTTTAAGAATTTTGTACATTTGGAAACATGAAATGTGTGTGTGTGTGTATGAAATTCTTTGAATTGAAATATACACCCTACTTCCTGGTTGTACGTGTCACCTTGTGAAAAGGTTTATTCATAAAGAAAGCAGTGTCTATTTGACAGTACGCTTCCAGCTTTCTGAGACAGCAAAGGAAATCCGTGTGCAAGCGGAGAAGTTCATGCTTGCATATTATATTAATGCACCCTTGTGCTACAGTAATACGCTCTCAACATCTGTCCGCAAAATAACGCAATATACATTGACATCTACCTCTTTGCACAGTCTACCCTCTCACCTTCTCACAGCCTCTGATTACTTACAAGGCTCTGAATGGTTTAGCTCCTTAATACCTGAGTGAGCTCCTCTCTTATTACAGTCCTTCATGTTCACTGCGATCCTAAAATTTTGGCCAATTGATAATACCCAGAATTTCAAAATCAAGTGCTGGTGGTAGATTTTTTGCATATTTGGTGCCCAAACTCTGGAAAAGTCTTCCCAGTATTGTCCGAGAGGCAGATACACAATGTATTAAAATCTACATTAAAGACCCACCATTTTAATCTAGCACATCTACACATAGTCCTAAGGATTTATTACTCAAATCCCTTAAGAGATTGTTAGGCTGCATTCATTAGGTAATCCAGAACTGGGGACACTTCCCATAAAAACAGATGTACCCTTATCCCTTGTACTCCTGTCCCATATGATGTTATCTTTCTATGTGCCATCTCCATGTATGCTGGAACAGCATATCTTGCTTAATATAATATTGTTGTTGTTATCAGTTCAGTCAACACTTTATTCATAAACCTAATATAGTCTAATTAGTTTTGTTAATATTCATCGCAAACATATTATAATACCATGTATTCTGTGTTGAACATATCTGACATTTGTTCTCTATCTTATTTTTTTAAATATGTAAAGCTGCTTTGAAGCAATGTAACATTGCAAAAAGCGCTATACAAATAAAACTGAATTGCATATTTATGGTAAATGTTTCACAGCAAGATACTGTTGTTTTAATTGTTGGTACAGCATATTAGTACAGTACTTCATGAAGCTATGTAGTGTGGGATATTAGCTGTACTTTCCTTATATTACTGCCTTTTTAAACAATGTGTCTTTTAATAAAAGCCATTTCTTACAGCGTGTTGTAATGTGTTACTTACAGCATGTGCACTGGAGGTGTTAAAAAAGGCACTACCTTACACTTACAGTATTTATTATATGGTACATTGTTGTTGTAATTTCTAGATACAGTACCACATGGTTTATTTAATTTGACTACAAGTGTATATTTCTTTACAGTGCAACAAATACTACAAATACTACCAGACACCCTGAACAGCCAAACATGAGAAAGCAGTCAGGTCCTAGATGGGGAGGAAGGTTGTGATAACCTTAGTAAAAAATGTTAAACTACATTATCCAGTCAGAGAGTGGAATGGTTATTATTTCATTCAGATTAAGTCACATACTTTTTCAGGCCATATACATTCTCAGCTCTAAATTGTCTGTATGACCTCAAAGTCTGTGAGAGCCCAAGGAGAGCTTGGAAATGAACTGCCTATACATGATATTCACTATATATATTTCATTACACAGCACAATCTGAAACATTGAAAACATGCAGTTTGCATCTACTCTGATTATAACAATTCTTTTAAGCAATGGTTATTGATTGATAAACAGAAAAGACCTTATGCCTATCATTAATTGGTCACCTCAAAAAATAGTTACATTTGAACCTGTAATGAGTTGAGAAACAATTATCTCAGGTAGAGTATATGTGTGTAGTGGACTTCAACTTACCTTCTGAAAAACGCACTATTAGGTTCCAGACACAAAAACTACCAGTAGTCTAAACACAGAGCTTTGAATTTCGACATCTTCAGGGCTGAACAATCATATGGCAAAATTATCAAGCATCATTTTCACCATAAAGACACAAGCCAAAGATTCATACAGCAGGGAACATCACTGTACATCTGATATGCTAACTACATTTCTGCAACCTTCCTGTTGGGAGTCTGTTGGGAGATATGCACACACGAGTCCAACAGTCAAGCTTTATGCTTTACTAATCCTTAAAATCTTAAAGACAGATCCTCCAGAACTGTTTCCAGGAAATGTCTACTGTATGTAGCTGCCTTTATACAGAAACCAGGTCAGTCACAAATCCTCCCTCACTGCATCATCCACTAGCTTCAGTGTATTCATATATATAACACGTACAGGAAGGATGGTGTCTCTAGCATGCATTCCGACCTGTATATAGGTCCACATTACAGGTTCAGAGGATAAATTCCAGAGTGCAGTAGAATTCTGCTGCAGGATGTTTCCACCTATAAGTGCATTTCAGCCACTGCATCTGTGAAGAGATCTTCACTTATACATGCTGAACACTGGTTGCCTGGCAACATCATCACTACTGAACTTGCAGATGGTTTGCTGCCAATACTCTGGTGGTTTCCGCGACCTGAGGGGAGGGACTTTCTTATTTCTAAATGCTATGATGTCAGAAATAAAACACACATTGTATGTCCTGTCCTTGTTAATTCTACAGTTCGTCAGATGTGATAAATTAAAAAGTGGGTAGTCTTAATCAGACAGACTACAGTCACCTGTCCAGGAAACAGAGAATTAACAAGATTTATGAAACAGAATAACAAAATGGTTCAGATGTGGATTTATTCACAGGCAGCTCACAGCTGAGATACTCACAAGCTTGTCTTAGCATGTGCTTTTTGCTTTAAACTGCATGCCAGAACACGAGAAGTATGGACAAACACTGCTATTATTAAATTAGACATCCAGTAAATGTGCTCACTTATGTAATGTGTAAATGTTTGTTTTGATATCAGAGATCTATATAGAGAGCTCTATAATAGATCAGCAAGAAAAATAGCATGGAGCTCTCTGCAAACAATTGTACAAAAACATACTGTAAAATAGCAGAATTTAAAATAACAAACTGGATTGCTTATGAAGCCACAACGCCGCCATATTGGTATTACCCAAACATCCAATGCAAATATTGCCCATGCATTTAACATCTTTATACTGAGTCTACCTGTACATCCTTGCAATGCAAACTTGAGTGCAATGTAATATTAGAGACTTTAGTATTTATATAGCATTTAAATCAATTTCTAATAATTCGAAAAATTAGGATGATGGTAATCTCAGATATACATGTATGTTTACTCTTTCCTCCATATATGAAATTTTTTAATGTAATATTGATGGGTTAGTTATTGCTTATCCTCTGCAAATTAAAAACCAACATTACAAATATCCCCACTAATAATTACAGTTATATACCAACAGACAAAAATGTCTCGATCACGTATGTAACTTCGGTTCCCTGAGAAGGGAACGAGACACTGCGTCTGGTTTGATGCTATGGGGAATGCCTTCTGTGTTACTGGTGGCTGAATCTAATCACGCCAGTGTAACTGGCCCACGGCAGTGCCTGATGCGCATCAGGTGCGCTCACGAGTGTAATAGGGCACCTGATGCGTATAATAGAAGCTGGTAGATAAAGGCTTTAGCGCTCAAATATCATCCTTTGACCAAGCTCTAAAGGAGGCAAGGACTTGGTCCTAGTTGGTGCATCTCAGCGCCACCTAAACACAGAGCCCTGCTAGGTGTGCAGGTACAGCACACTTATACTCAGGGAGGTGTTTGACACAGGACTCAAACACCATTCTTCCAGGCCAGTGTTAGCACACACTCCGAGTGCATAAATGTTAGAGTTTTAGAGGGAGCGGAGTTCTACTCTACCCCGCATCCTGCTCTGGGCTACAGCTCTAGGAGGAGCAGAGGAGCAGTATTCTTCCCATGTCCTGATTTTATTAATAATCATTCATGAAAAAGCAAACATAAGACTGTGGTGACTTTGAGAAACCTAAAGTACATAAACCAAGAAAAAGGTCAAAAATTATTTAAATATTAATTTAAATTGCTACATTTTAAAGAAAAGCATGTGACATCAACAAAGCATATACAAAGCTGCTATACAATAATTGTTATTTAATTAGATATGCCATGCAACACTTTTAGCACTGAACTGAAGTTACAAATCTCCATCATCTCTTTCACTCGCAAGTCTTCTTGATGTGCATTGAAGCTACATGAAGTGCTGAATGCTTCTAGCACTACAGTTGTGTTCATCCAGCATGTTTAAATAACTACTGCACAGACATTCCCATCTGTACTTTTTCTGTCAATGGTTATTCCCTTTGAGGCTGTTCTCTTTTTAAGAAGGACAGACATGAGAGAAAGAACAGCTGGAGGAGGATGGTTCCTTGGCTGGGCTGGAGATGTTGTAGCTACTATCTTGAGGCACTGCTGCTTCCAGATGGTGGACAACAGAACTGATGCAGGACACTATCATCCCTGTCAGAGAAGCACACTATAAGAACATCTTACAGTACACACCTGAACCACAAATGAATGTGATGCCTTTCATACTCTACAGATCATCTGAAATCTCACTGAAGGGCATCTACTCACACAAGCATTATCACAATTTCTGAGTGTAAATTCAGTGGTATTTATATTAAAAAAAAAACCAAATAACAGTAATTCCTGGTTCATGAGAATAATTCTTTAAATCTCGTGGGGGGAACACTGTACAACAGAGCTGTGAGAGATTACGCATTATTATACATTATGCATTATGCTATGGCAGCCCATAGAAAAATAAATAGGAAAGTTATACAATTTGGCACACAGATAAAGGACAGTATGACATGTTACCATAACAAAATTGTCTATATCTCACACCATCTAGCGCCACCAACAGCCCATAATGAATATAAAATTCCATTCCCTCTGACTCCTTGGCTCATGGCAACTTGAAGCATTTGTCCACTTTGCACAAAAATTTGTGTTTTTGGTATCAATATTAAAACCAATCTCAAATTTCATGTTGAGCATGCTAAAACGGACATAAGGCTGTATCACAGAAATACATTTGTGTATTGATATGTCATTACAAGCACAGCATGAAGGTACATTCACATTTTCAGCACAGTGCCACTTGTATGCTTTTTGCTTACAAGATACTTTTATTGAAAACCAGTTGGGATATCTCAGGGCTCCAGACTGCAACCAGACATAATTTCCGGTGGGACGTTTTTCTTAGGAGTTGGAAATTTTGCGACCGCAAAATAGACCAATATATTTTCATATTTTAATGCATAGAAATGTTCTGTTGTGCAAGTGATTAGGAACAACAATGGCACATACAGTCAAGGCAGTGGCACACCAGACAAAAAGCGCTGCTTTGCTTCTGCATGATTGAGCTCAAGTTTAAGATAACGTTTATTTAGCTAACGTTAGCTGATCTGACTCGAAATGTTAAACAAACATGTTTTGATATGTTCTGTCTAAAAACATTTTATACACAGTTGGCAGTATATTACTTCTTTGTAACCCATATTAAACAGTTTTTAATTAATAGAATGCCTTTATTATTATTGCACAGCTCTCAACTAAATTAGGAGTTCTGCTCTTTTTGGTGTCAAAAACATACAACAAAACAATAACAGGAAGTAGCAATAAAACAACAAAATTTAAGCAAAGAGATTAAAAGTAAGGGCAAAATAAGTAGGAAATATAGCTGCAAGCAGCAACGATGGGCCCAAGCACTACAGCGTCACCGCCACCTGGTGCTTCCCAGAAAACGATGCATAGTCACATGCATTTAATTCAGAAAATAACTGAAGACTATTTTAGTCTGTTCTGTCTTTCTTAAGTGACACACTTCCCGCTGCCAATCAGTGGTGCTATAACCGTGACTTACAATAGCCACATCATTGTGATCAGCCCACAACACCAAACAAATTTCCAAAGTTTTGTCATCCTGAGCCACTTGCAGACTGAGGACATAAATAGGTATGCTTTATGTTGTAACAGACCTATCACACTTCCTATTTCCAGTAAGTAAAGCAGTGTATCGCTACTTCCATTACCATCGCAACACAGTCAAAACTAATTGCTGAATCCTCTCGCCGGTGTTATTGCTGCGTACCGGGCTGCTCTAATTCAAAACAACGACACCCTTATCTCAATTTTCACAATTTCTTGACACAAAAAGAACAAAGAAAAGCATGGGTGAGACTAAAACTGCGAAATGAAGGTCCTTCGTTTAAAATGAAGTGTCTAGTTGTGTCTAGTTGCCTCTTCAGGTTGACTCGCTTGTTGTATTCCGCACTTGTAAGTCGCTTTGGATAAAAGCGAATAAATGTAAATAAATGTAAATGTTAAAATTAAAAAATGAATAAATGTAAATGTAAATGTAAAATACACAGGAGTATCTGCAAGTATCTGCAAGAAGCATCTTAGAATGCAACAGTACTGGTGCAAAACATTTATATACTTATGACACAGGGACACACATACACATCAAACCCAGAACACATTCGACTCATTACTCCAAACATACTTCCTTGTAGCCAGCAGGACCCAGACCTTATTCAGACCAGATGGTGGGGAAATGGGATGGGACGACCCCTGAGTCACATGAGTCACAAATTCGGGGAATGAGAGAGAACGAATCGACAACAGACAGAGAACACAAAGGGTTTAAATAACACATGGACAAACGAGGAACAGGTGCGTGACATCAGCGCAAACAAGACAAGAGAACAAGGGGGGCAGGGACAAGACGCGTGACCGGAGAGCACATGGCGAATGTAAACAAAACAGAGGCCATGTGCTTCCACACGAGACAAGACCCAGAGTGCACATTCAGATCCCGACTCCAAGAAACAAGAACCAAGACAAGAAGGAGTCAGGATCTAAACAACACGCTCTGACACAACACACAGGATCCTGGCGAAATAATCTAGAAAGATCCAGGACAGGAAGCCAGGACCCTGACAATTACAGCCATAACCTGGATCATAACCATACACATGGAATTTATAAACTCTAGAGTTAATGATGTTCATGTGACAAACAGGAAGTAATCAGGTTACAGGAAGTGGTCAAACCCAGGTAAGAGGCATTATGGGAAATGCAGTTTCCCATAATGCCAGAGACGGCTCCCGCTGGTGGTGCAGAGTAGGTGGAGCAGGGGCCTCCCCCTGCGAGCGGCTCCTGACATGAGGAGGACAACGATGTCAGGGTCTTCCACGAGGTTGAGGGGCCGGCATCCCGGATGCGTCCTGTGGAATTCCTCAGTAAGGGTAAGATCCAGAATATCCGCAGCATCCACCCAGGACCGTTCCTCTGGACCATAACCCTCCCAGTCGGCCAGGTACTGGATAACGCGGCCCCGACGCCTGGAGTCGAGTAGCTCTCTGACCCGATACGCCTCCTCACCATCTATCATGATGGGGGGTGTCTGTACCCGGGGTCCCACCTCGGATTCTCCAACCGGCCCACCAGCAGGTTTTAGAAGTGACACATGAAACATGGGAGAAATGCGATAGTTACTAGGGAGTTGTAAATTAAATGAAACTGGAGTGATTTGTCTAATAATTTTAAAAGGGCCCACATACCTGGGGTTGAGCTTCTTGAAGGGGAGTTTAAAACGTAGATCTCTGGTGGAGAGCCATACCCACTGGCCAGGAGAGAAGACAGGACCCGGACGCTGGTGCCGATTAGCCTGTTGGGTCTGAAGTCTCATGGTGTGTTGGAGATGGGTATGCGCTCGGTCCCAGACCTCCTCACTGTGTTGTAGCCATTCAGTGACTGACGGTAGGTCCGTGGGTTCTCCAGACCAGGAGAACAGAGGTGGCTGGAAGCCCAGGATACATTTAAAGGGTGTCTTCCCCATAGCAGGCTTGACCAAAGAGTTTTGTGCATATTCTGCCCACATTAAGTAGTGGCTCCAGTCGTTCTGATTATGATGACAGTAGGATCTTAGAAAACAAATAATTTCTTGATTTAACCGCTCCGTTTGCACATTGGATTGTGGATGGTAACCCAAGGTTAGACTTATGTTCACATTTAAACCTTTGAATAATTGTGACCAAACTCATGACGTGAATTGGGGACCTCAGTCCGAGACAATGTCTTTGGGTAATCCGTAGAGCCTGAATACTTAATTTATGAGTAATTCAGCTGTTTCAAAAGCAGTAGGTAATTTGGGTCTATGGATATGTGTGACAAGGGCCAGCGATGGGTAGGTAATGGTTGTAATAAATGGCCAGCAACTGCCTGGGAGTTTTGGAGATTTGACAAGTGGTACAATTCTTAACGTAGGTGACTGTGTCTGAGGATAAGGTTGGCCACCAAAACCGGTTCCGGAGTAAATTAATTGTGGCCGTTATTCCAGGATGATTCCAGGGTTTAGCCGCTTAGCCGTTCAAAGATACTTAAGGTTCTAGTGATCAGTCATGACGGTGAAGGGATGAGCTGCGCCCTCTAGCCAATGCCGCCATTCCTCAAGAGCCAACTTTATTGCCAGTAACTCTCTATTCCCCCACATCATAATTCCGTTCGGCTGCAGAGAGTTTTCTAGAAAAGAAAGCACAGGGAAACATTTTTGACGGAGTGCCTTGACGTTGCGAGAGGACTGCCCCTACTCCAGTGTTTGAAGCGTTCACTTCCACAATGAACGGTTGGTCTGGATCAGGGTGCCGGAGGATTGGCACAGTGGTAAAGCATGTCTTTAGTTCATCGTAAGCAGCCAGCACTTTGGGGGTCCAGGATAGACGTGATCTTTTGTTTTTAGTGAGGGCTGTTAGAGGTGCTGCCACGAAACTGAATCCTCTGATAAACCTTCGGTAAAAGTTGGCAAATCCTAAAAAGCTTTGTAGTTCCTTGATCTTTTCAGGGCATGGCCATTCTGTAACTGCTCTCACCTTCCTTTCATCCATGGCCACCCCCTCTTGACTAATTACATAACCCAAGAAGGAGGTGCTAGTGCAGTGAAACTCACATTTTTCTTCTTTGGAATACAACTGGTTCTGAATTAGACGTTTTAGTACTGCCCTTACATGCTCAATATGTTCTTCTAACATGTCTGAATAAATGAGGATGTCGTCGATATAAATGATCACCCATCTATCAAGCATATCTCTATAAAACGTCGTTCATGAAGGACTGAAATACTGAGGGACTGTTTGCTAGGACGAAAGGCACGTAACTGCTCTAGGGCCGAGGGAACTAAGGGGAGAGGGTAGCAAAACTTCACAGTTATGTCTTTGAGACCACGGTAATCTATGCAGGGTCGCAAGCCTCAGTCCTTCTTCTTCACGAAGGAAAACCCTGCGGCCACTGGTGAGTTGGAAGGTCTAATAAACCCTTTTCCTAACTCCTCCTGTATATATTCTCTCATAGCTTCTGATTCGGGCTGTGACAACGGGAAGATTTTACCATTAGGTAATGCGGCTCTTGGTATGAGGTCGAAGGCACAGTCTGTGGCTCGGTGTGGAGGGAGTCGAGAAGCTCCCTTCTTACTGAAGGCCTCTGTGGATCGTTGTATTCGGGTGGCAGACTTGATTGATGTTCAAGTTGTTCTTCCTGGGGCACTGGAGAAGATACTTGTGGAGTAATCTTGGTTAGACAATGGTTTATGCAATGAGGTAACCATTTAACAATTTGTCCCTCCTTCCAAGAGATCACTGGGTTATTAGATTGTAACCAAGGCAATCCAAGGATCAAAGGATATTTAGGTGAGGTTATGACATAGAAGGTGAGTTGCTTGGAATGAATGGCACCAACCTGAAGGTTTAGTTCGTCAGTGGTTTGTCGAATTCAGCCCCTTCCTAAGGGACGACCATCTAGTGCTTCCACCGCTAAAGGGTAAGTACAAGGAGTTAGCTTGATCTGGTACTGTTTCACAAATTCATGGGAAATGAAAATTCCAGCCACCCCGGAGTCAATCAGGGCCTGGACAGGAATAATCTGGTTAGCTGAGGTTAATGTAACTGGAACTGGAAGGTGAGGAAGTTTTTACTGAAACTGTACTCACCAAGTTTGGATCACCAGCGGGACGATTTGGGCACGACGTTTTAATATGACCTGGTTCTCCACAATAGAGGCATAGACAGCACCGCATCTGGCGTTCTCTCTCAGATGGGGTCAGTCGAGTGAACCCTAGCTGCATGGGTTCGGGTGCTTTGGGTGCTTTGGGTTGATAGTGTGGAGTTGAGTAGTTAGAACGTCACGAGCATATTAGATGATCCAGTCGGATGGTGAGTTCAACAAGTTCCCTTAAATCTCGTCCCTCGTCCCAAAAGGCCAGCTCAGACTGTAATTCTTGATTCAATCCTTTTCGGAAGAGCAATTTCAATGTATCCTCGGTCCAGTCTGTCTGGGCAGATAGCTTGCGAAACAGTCTGGTTACCTTGACTCAGTATCAGTAGTTGTTCACCGGGATTCCTCCCCTCGGCTGGGTGATCAAATACCTCCTGGAATTGCTGTAGGAAAGTCTCGAACGTGGGAAATCTTGTGTTGTCCACCCTCCAGATGGCAGTTACCCAGTCCAAAGCTCTCCCGATGAGCAGTGAGCTAACGAAGGCTATACGGCTGGAATCAGTGGGGTATAGAGCGGGTTGTTGTGAGAGGTAGATGGGACATTGTAAGAGAAAACCTTTACATTTGGCAGGGATTCCGTCATACTTCTTGGGAAACGCCATGCGTGGGCTGATCGAGGTGGACGGGACCGTTGGGATCGTACTTGTGACTGGTGGTGGATGAGGTGTACTGGAACGAGGTGTGACTGGTGGTGGACGAGGTGTACTGGGTAACAGGGGTGCCTCGACGTTTCTGTACTAGTTCCTCAGTCAGCATGGTCAAATGGGTCAACTGCCGCTGTTGGGCAGCTAGTTGGGCGGCTTGGTTAGCTACATCCGTGGTCAGACGGGACATCGCTGCCGGATCGCTGTTTGGCGAAGTCTTCTGTAACGGAGAGGCACACACATGAGGATCCATTTGCAGACTTTTATTCGTAAACCAGGCAGACAGGGTCAAACAACAGCAAACGGGTAAAACGGAGTCAAGGCAGAAGAGTAAACGTAATCCAGGCATGGGTCAGGGCAGGCAGCAAGCAAACATAAACATAAGGCAGTCCATGAATCAGGGCAGGCAGCGAGGAATCCAAAAACCAGGTAAACAGTCCAAGAATCAGGGCAGGCAGCAAACAATCCAATAATCCAATAAACAGTCCAAACGGTAACGGGTAATCCAACAAACAGTAGTAAACACTCAGAACTGTCACTGGGGCAAAACAAGACTTCGCAATGAGTGCCTGACAACATGGGGTTTATAAACTCTAGAGTTAAGGAGGTTCAAGTGACAAACAGGGAGTAATCAGGTAACAGGAAGTGGTCAAACCCAGGTATGAGGCATTATGGGAAATGTAGTTCAACACAGCGCTAGTATTCAGGAGATAGCTCCCGCTGGTGGTGCGGGGGAGGTGGAGCAGGGACCTCCTCTGTAACAGATAGTATTATAGATAGTGTTCTAAGGACCTAAAAACTTAAAATAATCCACAAACTTGGAAATAATCCACACCCCTGATATTGGTGTGTCTGTTCCAGAAAACCTGGACTTTGTAGTGTTAACTATCCCAGTGTAGAGTCCCTTCAGGTCACAAGAACCCTACCAGACCAAAATCTGAATTGGCCATAGAACTTATGACTATTTATGTATATAAGGTGACTATGCAAAAGCCTTTGTCTCAGGACAAAGAAGCTAGAATGGCTCAGCAAGGCCTCAGCAAAATTTGTATATCACCTGACACAGAAAGTTGTATGTAGCCACTTAAATAATTATTATTAAATTACGAGCAAGTAGTTCTTTCCTAATGAAAGAATAACAAAAAGTATGAGAATTCCAGATTAATTCAGGAACCTAATTACGGTCAGCATCAAATTGGAACCATTAATAATCTAAATTGGAGTCAGATTAAAATGATCAATGCCATTGGATTCTGTCATTGGGCTGATGGGTGGTCCTTACCCAGTTGAGCCTTGTTTCTCCCAAGGTTTTTTCTCCATTTATAAATCATTGGAGTTTGGTTCCTTGCCATTGTCACCCTGTTGGCTTGCTTACTGGGAGACTGCTGACATTTAACTTGGCTTAGCGTTTTGTAAATTGTTAATATTGCTTTTAATATAATGATCTAACTTTAGTCCTAAAGACTCTACTATTTCACTGTTGCTTTATCTCCCTTTCTCTTTCAATTTGCAATTTTCAGATAATTTATGGCATTCACACGCAATGACAGGCATTTCTTATGCACATTTCTTTAAATAGTTCAAATGTGTTGAAGTTATCATCAGTTCAGTCAACTTTGGTTTACTTTATAAACCAATTACAATCGTAGTATCCCTTATTAGTTTTACTAATATACATCTTATAATGAACAGTAAAATTTGCAATAATACCACATATTCTAAATATATTCATGTTTTATAATTTTCCTGTTTTCTAGGTTTTTTCCTATGTAAAGCTTCTTTGAAACAATACACCATTGTACAAAAACACTATATAAATAAAACTGAATCCATTCATTTCAATGGGAATTTCTTAACTTGTAATTGTCTGCTGATAGTTGCTGGAGTTTTGGGAGGGGAATGTTGTCCCATTCTTGTCTGATGTAGGATTCTAGCTGCTCAACAGTCCTGGGTCTTCTTTGCCAGATTTTTCATTTTATGATGCACCAAATGTTTTCAGTTGTCTTGATGAAATATACAAGGCCTTCCCTAAAAAAGACGTTGTCTGGATGGGATCATATGTTGTTCTAAAACTTGTATATATACCTCTTAGCGTTAATGGTGCCTTTCAAGATGTGTAAGCTGCCCATGCCATAGGCACTAATACCATCAAAGGTGCAGGCTTTCGAACTGTGCGCGGTGTCCATGATTTCCAAACAAAATTTCAAATTTTGACTCATTTGATCTCAGTCCATTTTAAATGAGCTTTGGCCTAGGGAAGATTACAGCGTTTCTGGATTGTGTTCACATATGGCTTCTTCTTAGCATGATTAGCTTTAACCTGCATTTGTGGACAGCATGGTGAACTGTGCTCACAGACAATGATTTGTGGAAGTGTTCCTGAGCCAATGCAGTGATTTCCAAGACAGAAAAATGCTTGTTTTTAATGCAGTGCCACCTGAGGGCCCGAAGATCATAGGCATCCAATATTGACTTTCGGCCTTGTCCCTTACACACAGAGATTTCTCTAGATTCTCTACATCTTTTGATGATATTATGAACTGTAGATGATGGGATATTCAAAGTCTTTTTTCCATTGAGTCACATTAGAAATTGTTCCACAATTTGTAGACACAGTTTTTTTGCAGATTGGTGAACCTCTGGCTATCTTTACTGAGAGACACAGTCTAAGATGCTCTTTTTATACCCAGTCATAATATAGACCTGTTGCGAAATAGCCTAATATTTGCAAAATGCTCCTCCAGCTGTTTCTTATCGGTACCAATTACCTTTTCAGCCCTTTGTTGCCTTTTTGAGAGTTGTTGCTGCCAACAAATTCAAAATGAGCTAATATTTTGCATGAAATTGTAAAATGTCTCACTTTCAATATTTGCCGTTGTCTGTTCTAGTGTGAATAAAATATAGGTATATGAGATTTGCTTTTATCATTGCATTCTGTTTTGATTTACATTTTACACAGTATCCCAACTTTTTTGAATTGGGTGTATTAATTTTGTATTTGTACTATACAGTGTACTATAAAATGTACTATACAATTATGTCCAGATGCCATCATTTTTGAAAGCCTAGCCTCATAAACACTTTGCTGTGTACATTAACACACAGTAGGTGCGTTTACAAGGAGCATTTTATTCATCTATAAAAACAATATTTGAACGTCCAATCCAAATGAAAATATAAACACCTCAATCGGAGCAAAAAGGCCCAAACCAATTGAAATTGTAATCAGTTTGGGAGGGGAGGGATAAACCTTAACCAATCAAACGAAAAGTTCCACCATGTAAATTGTTAAACCGATTATTTGAGTCTACATCCCTGAACACGCCTGTCCTTGACGTAATTTAAGGTTGTGGTAATGCTAAGGAGATGTCTTCTCCTTCTCAGATCCCGTGAGAACCGGTAAAATTATGTGTGAGTTTTATTTTACGAATTAAAACAGTAGCTGTCGCTACCAGTTTATTTCTATTTTTTTATTACTTTTTGTCCAACAATAGACTGCTCGCTAACTATGAGCAAGACGACAAGATAAGTACGTTACATAGTGCATCTTGTGAGTGTTCTTGTCCGATTTTGGAGGAGGCATTCCGGTACTAAAGCACAACATCAAATCAAGGTTATTATAGTTAACTAAAACTAAAACGAAATTTTTAAACAAATAACCCAAAAAACAAAATAAAACTAAAACTTTTTAAAAACTAAAAGCAAAAAAGCTTTGTTCTCTTTCAAAACTAAAACAAAACAGAAATGATCTTTTTTCAGTTTTCGTTTTTAATGCTTTGATCTCAAATGAACAGGAAATAGTTTACTTTTAAATAATATACAAAGTAATCCACAGCCAAACCCTAACAGAAACTATAGTATATTGATAAACTAAAATGAACTAAAAAACTAATGCAAAACTAAATAATTTGAAATTCAGAATTAAACAAAAATTATTATTTAAAATCCAAAACCTTGCATTCATGCGTGGATGTAAAACTTTTTTCACCTTACAGTATAGTGAGCTAACAGTTTCCATTCGTTTTTTTATAATTTTGAGTGACAGATATATTTAATTTAACGAGAGGTTTTTGACAGTAAGACAAACAAAATAATCTCTGTCTTTTTGTAAACGAGATCTAAAGTTAGCTGAATCGGTCGATCACGTCGGGAAGAAACACATTACAAACAGGTAGCAGGTGTACACATAGTGAATCAGACGCGGGCGCGTGCAGAATAGAACCTGGTAGCAGGGTGCAGACCTCTAATGCAGTGTTTCTTAGCGAGGAACAACCACCAAAAAGGTAATTTTCTTACGCACCTAGCAGAAGATTATCAGATTATCAAAGATTATTAGTAAATAGCAACATGTAATAACCATGTCTTCAGGCGACTTAGTCATATGAAGTACTTTTGTTTTATTTTTTCACAAGCTTTTCCACTAAAGAAAGGCAAAAAATTTACATCTTGAAATCACACTATGCGTGAAGGTTTTGGCTACACCATCAGCAATGTAAACATACAACTTCAAAATAATGTGAATAAATGTGTCTTTTAGTAAATCATACTAACAATTTTGTTGAATAATATATATTTGAGATACAAGAGTTTTGTTCTAGAGTAAACACAAAACATTTTAGAGATAATAAATGCCACTCACTGAATTAATTAAAACACAATTTACAATTTACAATTTAAAACAAAAAACAGCAAAATCCACTTTATACTATTTCTTTCAAATTACCCTGAAGTACAACATTGAAGCACCCGATAATGTCCAACACCGCCAAGATGAAGTTGATAACCTGCTAACTCTTCTGTGAACAGATGTCCCCTTTGACCTCAGTCACCTTCACAGGGTCATATCGCCATTAAACACACACACACTGCTCTGATCTTCAGATGCCCATGTTCTCGTTATAACGCTCTATAACGTGAACAAAGTAGGAGGAAAAAATTACAAATAAAATGCTCTGCACAAGAAAAAAAAGGGCACTGGAGTTGCACATCAGCTTTAGCTAAACACATACACAAAGCATATAAACACCCCAGCCAAGCAGACATCACTCACTGTCAACATCTAAGGTCATGCCTGCAACAGGCAATGTCAGGCAAACATAGCATATTTCACACAACCACAAATGCACCTCCTGCCCTCTTGTAAAGCAAAACAATGCCACCCTGCTCCCACCTTAACTCTCACACGCTCCAATACACACAAAGCACTGCATAGCCCTCAGATACTCACATCACGGCAAATCTGTGTGCCATGGCCGTGTTTCCGCTGGTGTGCTTGTGTGGGTGCTGAGGGTGATACACTAGCTCATTCAGGATCTCACTATGGGAAGCTCTCTACTCATGGCCTGTGATGTCACACGCGCTTGCATAAGCAGCAACCCAAAGCAAGCTGGGGGGAGGTCATGTAATGCAGAAACAACAGCAAAAATTACAAACATAGATCAGATCACGTGTGAATGAACAGGGAACTGCACGTGTTTTTGTGTTCTCAGTGTGTAAGGTACACTGCCTCCTCCATCTTCTGGTTTTAGTATAATCTGTTTAGTATAGGCGAGGCAGTGGATTGGCTCTCTAGTCACCATAGAAACAGGAGGAGAGGGATGATGAATGCAGCAGAGACAAGGAGCCCACTACACATGGAACAGCAGCGTAAGGTCAATAGACAAGGAGAGTGAAGAAGGTTTCCATTCTGACAAATAAAACATAAGTATGATAAAAGATTAATATGCATAGTGATGACATCTGATTAATGTCTCATGCCTCAGAAACATTTATGACTGTATATATGCCAATAAACATAAATAAATCTTTCCTTGTAACCAAACACATTTCTCCACCTTCTGCACACACACACATATATACCTGAAACACACACATATACATAAACTTCTGAAAACATGAAACATTTATAGGTATCATTATTCATCATTATTATATTATTACCCACCACATGTCCACATTAGACATTAAATATATTTTCTCTGTAGTAAGTTTTAGTTGTGATTTGGCAACATCACATGAAAGTTTCAAGTTAAAAATAATTCTAGCAGCAATAAATTAAGGTTCTGTTCTAGAATCAGAGTTATGGCTTCATATGTTCAGATAAGTGTCCTGTAAGTCTTCACTGAGAATGCTAATGTGTGCTGGAATACTGGTTATGTAGCATACTCATTATACTTATACTTAATTATTAATTACTTACTTATGTTATGCTTACTGTTTCTGGAAAGAAGTTCCTGTATGTTTAAAATACCCAGATGACCAAAATGAGCAGTATCCAACAGAGCTGTGTTGGATACACAGAGTATCCTCACACTCTGTGTGAGACTGTGTGACAATGTGGTCTTTTTGGACAAGCCTTAGCTTCTTTCAGTAGACTGTAGTGCATGCAGTTATATATTCAGATGGAGGCTGAGAGAAACAAATAAGGAAGATGCTTCTTTCTCTCTAATGATTTTTTTGCAAAATAAATAATATAAATATGTCAGAAATCCCTGCATACCTGCTGTCTTTACCTTATGTTTATGGTGTTTTGCCAGATTTGTAAATCTGCAGCATCAGCAGCAAGTTGCAATCAGTCATTATATTTTATACCCGTTCCATTGTTTGATGACTAGAACAGAAATATGTGAATGAGATCAGCTTTATTGAGTATTCAGTTGTACTAAAATAAAGTATGTGAGCATAGAGAGAATTAAAAAACAAATGTTAATGTTCAACACTAGACAGAATATAATTATGCCGCAGTTGACATATAACTGATATGCAAACTAGAATGTGGTGTCATCTGACGACATTTAGTGACATTTTAAGCAGACTAGCTAGTTTCCATTTAAAATAGTTGGCAACACTGATTGAAAAGCAATTAGTGGCACTTTTCTTTGACTATGGAATAATGTTAAGAATCTTGGATTCTTCAAGAATCATGTATTCAGTAAAATACAGAGAATACATGATATATTGCAATTTTGTACATTAGCCATATAGTGTAAATAATTGTTTGTGGGATTGTAATCGGACGGATATATTCATAGCACTATTGAGCTTTATATATGTCTATCAAAATGTTAGTGATACTAACTGTAAAAACAATTATCTGTAAGATTGTAATCGGTTTCTAAACAGAAAATAACTGTAACGGAGGAGGTCCCTGCTCCACCTCCTCCCCGCTACTAGAGGGAACACCCCCAGAGTATTTACCTTGTTTTGGACTACATTTCTCATAATGCCCCATACCTGGGATTGATTACTTCCTGCTCACCTGTTTCCCATTTTCCCTCGTATATAAACTCTGTTTATGCGCTACATCATTGCGAAGTCTTGTTTTGCCCCAGTGACATTACTGAGTGCTTATTACACACTCTATTGGATTACTTGTGGATTTGGATTGTTTGTCTGGTTTTTGATTGCTGCCTGCCCTGTTTATCGTACTGTTACCTGATTTTTGATTGTTTGCTGCCTGCCATGACCCTTGCCTGTTCCACGTTTATTCTTCTGCCTTGTCTCTGAACGCCCTGTTTGCTGTTTGACCTTGCCTATTTGTTACTCAAATAAATGCTGCGAATGGATCCATGTGCGCCTCACTCATCATTATAATAACTGAATTAATGACAACTACATCAGATTTAATGTTTTACAGTTTTATCCATTTATTGCTTGAGATTATGTGCTGTTACTGTTATTTCAAATGTAAATCTGTATTAGTTTCACTTTAGACCTGGGTGTCATATGATTTTCAAAAGACAAATTACTGTCTAATGTGGCAATATTATAAAAACTGCCTTCTTCCACCTTAGAAACATAGATAAGCTGTGTAGCATTTTATCAACTTCTGATGCAGAAAAGCTGGTCCATGCTTTTATGACCTCCAGACTGGACTATTGTAATGCACTTCTAGATGGCTGTCCAGCTTCCTTAATAAACAGGCTACAGTTAGTCCAAAACGCAGCAGCTAAAGTTCTTACCAAGTCCAAAAAAATGACCATATAACTCCAATTTTGTCATATCTACACTGGTTACCTGTTAAATTTAGTATTATTTATAAAATTCTACTGCTTACCTAGAAAGCCTTAAACAGGTTAGCACCTATGTACTTAACTGATCTTCTCTCACGCTACAAGCCAATACGTGCCTTTCACTCTCAAAACTCTGATCTTCTGGTCATTCCCAGAATTGCAAAGTCCACTAAAGGCAGCAGAGCTTTTTCACACTTGGCTCCTAAACTATGAAATAGACTGCCCAATGCTGTTCAGGGCTCAGTTACTCTCTCGCAGTTCAAATCTAGTTTAAAGACACATCTCTTTAGCCAAGCATTCTCATAATGCTTCTCATCACGTTTCTCTTGCTACCCTAAAGTAAATAAAATCTTATGCTCGTTAACATTATGAACAGCAGCTAAGCTACTTATTCTCTGTTTTGGTTTTCTATCCCGAGGTTTCAATCCCGGGGTAGCTATAGATTACAGCTACAGATGGACTCAACATCCAACAGACCTACCCAAGCTCCAGTTCCTCCCGAAAATTGCCCCTGCTACAGTACAGTCAGGTGCTCATTCTTGTGCCATAGAGCAGTGACTACAGCGATAACCTGGCCCACCCAAAAGCACTGGGAATAGGTGATGGACATCTTTTTAAAATTTTAGCTTTAGTTACAGACTGCATCTGTAGCATGCCATAGGAGAACTGTCCCTCCCTGCTAAGCCTGGTTTCTCTCAAGGTTTTTTCTCCATTTATATATCACTGGAGTTTTAGTTTCTTGCCACTGTTGCCCTGTTGGCCTGCTTACTGGGAGACTGCTGATATTAGCTTAGAACATTTGCATTGTACATTGTGTTATCATTGTTTATTAATTTTATCATTTTTTGATACTTCCTTTTCTCTTCCTAATTTTCTCTCCTTCTTTCTCTTTCATTTTCAATTTCAGTTTTTACTGTTTCACTCATTTCTACAGCAGGTGGACGGACCACCTGACACAGCAGCAGGGGAGGAACTTCTTGAACACCTCAGATTGCTTTTTAGCCTCCCGGTATCTGTCGATGACAGAGCTCATTGCACCATCAAACAGATCTTGAGGAGCAATCGGGTGTCCAAAAGGAAGGCCTTATCCTTGTCATGAATGCCCAACAGGTTGAGCCACAAATGCCACGTACTCAATCACTTTCATTCGGCACACAAATCACTTTCATTCTGCCAAAACCCACTCAAATTCATGTTTATTAACCATTCCGACATACCAGGTTATTTAATTCTTCCTCTCCAAGCTGATTATACCAAGATACCCACAGCTCAGGATATCTTTAGTGAGCTTGGTAATTGAGCTTTCTGTGGCCGATTCCACCTGAAATAATTATCAAATGTGCATGTCTCAAAGACCTTTATCAAAAACATATCTGTATCACAACCACATGAATAAAAATACCTAAGCCATAAGATGATGATATTGCCTATCTCCCAAATCATTTTTATGTAGGTGCTCAAACTCTAGAAACTCACTACACAGGAACTTGTAGCACCAATACGTGAGAAAGTTTGGAGATCAATCACTTTGGGCCAAACTGACAGCCACCCTATAGTTCTAAGTGATATAAGCAAAATATTTTTTATAGTTTATTTTCCCTACTTAAGTAAACATTTATCAGCCAATCAAGTTTTGCTGCCCCGTCTATAGATTACAGGGTATTTGAGAGATGGTGAAAAGCTTAAGAAATGTAATCAAAACAGCAGAGACTGATTACAGCACTTTTAGATATATTGATAACAGATGTGATAACATTTACTAAGGTATATTAAAGGTGCAGTATAAGATTTCTGAGAAACGCTGCTCAAAAATCACTACTCAAATAAACATTTGATAATGTCTGTTGAAAAAATAGTGTGTAAATAAGAAAAAAACAAAGTGGATTGGACCAATCACTACAAAACCAAAACACTGCCGTAGCAATAGGCAGCATGCTAGTCACTGTCTGTGTTGCACAGTGTTCATTATTTTGAGGGCGGAGCAATGAAGAAAGGGAAATGTTTTAACGACATTTTTCTGAAATTGCTTATTGTACCTATTGTCCTGTAGAGTATAAAAATACATACTTGAAGTGACCTTTGTCCAGATCAGACAGTGAATACTTTCAGTATGTTGACTGGTGATTACTTTTTTGTCTCTGCCATTGAATAAGACCCCTCTCTAACATAATGTGTCGTGATACAGTGATGTCAAATTTTTAGCCTTCTGTGATTACTGCAGCACTGATGCTTTTAAATACATCATCAAGGCTGGGCAAGAATGAAGAATAATACAAGTTACTGTTAAAATATTTACTACTACTGTATGTATATACAATACTAGGAAAACTATGGTCACACCTTTCAGTTTTAGAGCCAAATGCTTCAAAAACATCTTCCAGATCAAACACTGGTGTTTTGGAATTCTCCAAACTGCTGTAATACACATGTACAACAGATTAAAATATGGAATTAATAATACTACTAAAATGATCTAAATCCATTTTGTCAGCAATATTTTTTTCGCGATTTATGAATTAAGATACCTTTTACCGCAAAAGCTGGCATGAACTTCTAAATTATCTACTGAAAAATTATTTTAACAGTGGACAGGCAGCCTAAATTAAACGCAACAATGCAATCATAAGTCAATAACACATCATATTACTACTAAAAAAAGTCCATAAATACATCACAAAAACAATTTATTGGTTGATTTCTTTGAAAACTGTGAACATTTTGTTTTTGGTGCTTTGTTTGCTGTACTGTTCATCTGATACCTCAATACTTGATTTATTAGCACTTGTGCTGGTTTCCAAAGTTGGTTCTGCAGAGGACAATCCAGTAGTACTGGGTACAGTAAAAGACTACAATAAAAATATATGCATTAAGATCATCGGAAAATCCTAATGAATCTACTACCAAATATGAAAAAATTACTAATGATTAATTAAAAATAAATATATTTAGTCTATTCAGTATTAGGTAGTACTGTTCTTGCTAAAAGCTTCATTGTTAACTTTATACACCTCAGAGATTGATTTACTAGTGCTGCCGGCTTCTGAAGTTGGTTTCACTAAGGCTGATCCTGTGAATACAAGGATGAGGTAAAAACAACAATGAAAATATAAGTCATGTATTCATCTTTCTAAAAACATTCCTATAAAACATTTTAAAGCAGTTTTTTACAGTGAAGTTAAAGTTTTCCTAAAATTGCATACCCTTCCAAAACGGTCCGTGTCATCCTCAGTGGAAGGTTTGTTGGTACAGTCTGACTTAACATGCACAGCCAAGTGCCATAACAACACACAGATTTGGCAGGTTGCTTTTGGCATTTTTTTAAATTTGACAGCATCTGGTGGAAGAGGCAATGTATCTAGTTACTCTTGGAGAGGAACTATGTACATAGTAATCGTTCCACCTCCGCTCATTGATCTTAAATACTGGGCATTATACCACTAGTTTTCCCTGTCCCAATCCACCTTTAAAGAAACAAATCCAATAAATGACTGACAAGGTTATAACAAAATACTTTGGTTCTTAATTATTGTCACACAATTACAATATTCCCTTGTGCAGGAGCACATGGAACGTTTTGGATAGTGGTCCATTAGATGCCTTGTTATCTGTACAAAAACAGATTTCTGTTACTATAACATTCAGTAGTACTCCTACATTTATTTCAAAAGCACATATCTTCGCGCACCACATTCATGTGTTTTGAAGGAGGTACAGCTTTGGAGAGTGCTCTGAAGGGAGGGTGGGATGCTACACTTTCAAAGCAAAGTTGCTATTGCTAGTCTCTCTGAAACTGCCTGCCCTACATTTAATATGACCTGTTCTAACCTCATTTACATTTAGGTATTTAGCAGACGCTTTTATCCAAAGCGATTTACAAGGTGAGGAAAACACAAAGCGATAAATCACAGGAAGGCAATAACATCAGCCGTACATATCTACAATTTTACCAAGAGTACAACATTTCCATGCATGAAAGGTAAAACCTGTTGGAAGAGAGGAGAAACAAAGGTTAGTAGTTTTTTTTTATACTTGTGTCAGGTATTTGTGGAAGAGGCAGGTTTTTAGCTGTTTTTTGAATGTAGTGAGAGATGTAGCAAACGTATGTAGTGAGAGATTATTCCACCAGCAAGGGATAGTGAAGATGAACCTGCGAGCAAGTGATGCATGAGGAGGACATTACCAGGTGACATTCTTTTTCTGACCATAGGGATCTGGAAGGGGTGTAGATGTGAATGAGTTTGTGAAGGTAGGTTATATGCAGGAGTAGAGATTTGAACTTGATGCGCGCAGCAACTGGTAGCCAGTGAAGGGCAATGTGGAGAGGTGTGACATGAGCCCTTTTAGGTTCCTTGGAGACCAGTCAAGCTGCTGAATTGTGAATCAGTTGTAGTGGTTTGAATGCCCACTTTGGAAGGCTGGTCAACAGAGCATTGCAGTAGTCCAGCCTTGAAATGACAAGGGCCTGGACAAGGATCTGTGTTGCATGTTCAATGAGGTAGGGCCAAATGTTTCTGATGTTGTACAAGGCAAATCTACATGACCGTGTTGTTTTGGCAATGTGGTCAGAAAATGTCAGCTGATCATCAAAGAGAACACCAAGGTTTCTGGCTGTCCGTGGTCATGGAGCCAAGCTGGACAGTGAAATTGTGTAAGGGTGAGGTAAATTGTGTCATTTACCTCAGATTGGTCAGCATTTTCAGATAGTTTGTACGTTTTTGCAAGGAAAAGTGTAAAGTTATCTGCTGGATTGGGTGTCTTTTCTACATTTTTATTTAAAAGATAAAACTGCCATGCTGGTGTTGACCACCTTACAGGGAGGCCGACACCTTTTTCGTCCCTTTTGAGGACCCCTTAAAAAATACCCTGGAAATGATCTGCAAAAAAAAACTGTATACTCAGTTTGCTTATTAAATACTATCATGTGATGAGAAGGGTTTAGATAATACAGATAACAAAACTCTAACTGACTAGACTGTGTACATGATAAATTAAGTTCTTGTATCATTGTACAAAATTTAAATAAACAAAATGTTATAAACTACTATAACTACAGATTAAAAGATAAATTAGAATCTTTTCTAAACATAAATAACCTGGTCATTTTTTCCTGCACTGGTGTCTGCTGTTGTGCAGTTGATGGCTGCAATGCACGTCAGCTCCTGCTGTGTAGCTGTCTGCTGCTGCCCTGCCAGTGGCTGTCTGTCTGATCTTTTCTGATCACTTATCAAAGTTATCAGATGACGAGTTGCTTTGTCAATGGAGGCAGACTAAAACAGTAGATTTTAGAACTTTAATCCATAACATTTTACAATATCTAGTTGATCAACCAGTTTGGGGATCTTAAACTAGGTATTGCCATTGTTTGGACGTGGTTCTGTAAGGGGTTTGATCTGAATTGTCGGAATACACATTGTGCAGTTATACGGTATCAATCACTGTTAGATTAAAAGTGTCTCACTCACATCTTGCATTAATTATCTACAGCCAATAGTTGAGGCCCTCTCTTCAATTGAGGCCCTCTCTCAGGGTCAGTTTATGTATCTCTGTTATTTTCTGTTTAATGTCTTTGTGTTTGGTAGTTCTTAGGATCTAAGGTATGTGAAGGTCATCACATACTCAAAATATTCCAAAGACTAGGTATTAATATGTATAACTTGTAAGATGAGTGCCTATTAGGCAAATGGGCATATTAGGGTTATTATTTGTTTACAGTGGATGAATTGCTCATCACTGTCCTTAATATTCCACCCATGTTTTGTCTTCATATATACAGTCACATGAAAAAATTAGGACACCCTGTGAAAGCATGTGTATTTTATAACATTTTTTAATATATGATTATTTAGTCTCAATTTTAACAATACATTTACATTTAGTCATTTAGCAGATGCTTTTATCCAAAGCGACAAAGGACGAAAGCATTGAACATTTGTCTTGTACACCAACGAGCCAAGTCTACAAAGCTACATTTACAAGCGGACATTGTATTCTGTTACTAGAGAGAAAGATGGACTAGAGACAGAATTTTTTTTTTTGTTGTTGTTTTTTTTGGAAGGATAGAAGGATAGGATAGAGGGATAGGATAGAAGATCATTAGGGTTCAGACAGGTGTCTGTGAAACAGGTGTGTTTTGAGTTGTTTTTTGAAGGTTGTGATGGTCTCAGCAGATCGGGTGGAGGCAGGCAGTTAATTCCACCACAAAGGAACGGAATAGGTGAAAGTTTTACAGATTGATCTGATGCCTCGTTGTGGGGGAACGGTCAGCCGTCGTTCGTTAGCTGACCGTAGCTGGCGGGAGGGGACATATGTCTGGAGGAGTGCGTTGAGGTAGGAGGGAGAGGTTCTGGTTATTGTCTTAAAGGTAAGCGTAAGAGATCTGAATTTGATGCAGGCGGCTACAGGTAGCCAGTGGAGTGAGGTCAGGAGGGGTGTGACATGGGTTGTTTTTGGTTGATTGAAGACCAGACGTGCTGCAGCATTCTGGATCATTTGCAGGGGTTTGGTTGCATTGGCTGGAAGGCCAGCCAGAAGGGCATTACAGTAGTCCAGCCTTGATATTACAAGTGCTTGGACTAGGAGCTGCGTTGTGTGCTCGGACAGGAAGGGTCTGATTTTCCTGATGTTGTAAAGCACATACCTGCATGACCGAGAGATTGTTGCAACATGTGAAGTGAATTTCAGCTAGTCATCTAACATAAGGTTTCTAACGGACTGAGTGGGTGTGAGAGTGGATGATTCAAGTTCAACTGTGAAGTTGTTTTCTAATGATGGGTTGGCCGGTATTATCAGAAGTTCTGTCTTGCTGAGGTTGAGCTGGAGGTGCCATTTTTTCATCCAGGCTGAGATGTCTAGAAGGCAGGCGGAGATCCGGGCAGCAATGGTGGGGTCGTCAGGCTGAAATGAATAATAGAGCTGTGTATCATCAGCATAGCAGTGGTATGAGAAACCATGTGATTTAATAACTGTACCTAGAGAGGCTGTGTATATTGAGAAGAGGAGAGGAGCAAGAACTGATCCCTGTGGGACCCCAGTGGTTAGCTGATGTGATATTGACTCCACGCCTCTCCATGAAACCTTGAAAGATCTGATTCATCTCATACCTCACTGACAGCTGAGTGCAGATCCAGAGATGCCCAGGTTGGAGAGTGCGGATAATAGGATCTGGTGGTTCACCGTGTCGAAGGCAGCAGAAAGGTCAAGAAAAATGAGGACAGATGACATAGAGTTGGCTCTATGAGGCCTTCAACCACCGGCAGGAGGGCAGACTCCGTGGAATGTCCTTTCTTGAAGCCAGACTGTTGACTGTCAAGTAGGTTGTACTGTGAGAGATAGGAAGACAGCTGATTAAACACAAACTTTTCAAGAACCTTTGAGAGAAATGGTAGGAGTGAAATTGGTCTATAGTTGCTGACCACTGAGGGGTCGAGTGTAGTTTTTTTGAGCAGTGGGGTTACCCGAGCCTGTTTGAACAGAGAGGGAACATTTCCTGTAGAGATTGACATGTTTACAATGTGTGTGAGTTCAGGCAAGAGTGATGGAGAGATTGCTTGTAGTAGGTGTGAGGGGATAGGGTCAAGGGGGCAGGTGGTAGGACAACTGGAGAGGATAATTTTGGAGACGTCTGTCTCAGAGAGGGGAGAAAAAGAGGAGAGTGTTGGGTGGCTTAGTGGTAAAGGGGGGTTAGGGGTGTGGGGGCAGAGAATTGGTTGCTGATGGTAGCTACTTTGTCTGTGAAAAAATTGGCAAAGTCATTGGCAGTCAGAGATGTGGTGGGGGCAGGTGGGGGGATTAAGGAGAGATGAGAAGGTTACAGAGAAATTTACAGAGAGATTAAAGTAATATAACTAAACAAATAAAACTGAAGAAAAGTCTTCAAGATCTTCTGTAAATGTAATTTTACAAAAATTCCTATTGTGACCGGTGTCGTCTGCGTTGTGTTCTTTTATGGAATAATCACACGGACATCAAATGGCGTTTCGACTCTTCTTTGTATTTTCTTTTCCCTCTGATAAACACATAAACAGGATTTACACAGTGTTTTCGCCCTTACTTTCTTTCCTCTCCCATGCGGAGACAGTACGGAAAGGGAAGAAGAAGAGGGAAGAAAAATGAACAAAACTGCTAGAGCTGCTAGAGTTTAACAATGAATGAAGAACAGCATACCTGATAAACACATAAACAGGATTTGCACAGTGTTTTCGCCCTTACTTTCTTTCCTGTTAAATGGAAAGTGCAATGCATTATGCTTCGAATGCACGATGGGACATTAAAATCAATCATGACCTCAAATACAACAAAAACATGAAAATAATGAAACATCCATATAAAATACGATTGTACATATGATTTAAACAGGAATGCTAACTTTAAAAGTAATTTTTAAAGCTTAACGAAAACCCACCTCTCCCATGCGGAGACAGTACGGAAAGGGAAGAGGAGGTGCAAAGACTGGAAATTAGTGAATGCTGTCGAAGGAATTTAAAGGGGAAGACGCCCACACACACCCACAGGCATATCAGGTATACTTAATGAACGCTTTGTGTAATTCTATATATGAAATTGAACATTACTTTCCATACCTGTTACATTCACCCCCCTAGAATTACACAAACTTCTAGGAACATTGAAAAACTCTGTACACTGGTCGTAAGAATTATGTGGTCCACACAAATAAACAGTGAAGACAGTCAGCATTAAAAGCTACCCAATTAAAGGATAAAAATGTTTTAAAATTGGCCAAATTTCAACACATTCAATAGACATTACCAAAGTGCCCATTACACTTTGTAAACTTAGACCATAGTCACTTAAGGAAGGTTTCACTAGGAAAATGGAAAAAAAAAAACTAAGGAATAAAGTTCCAGGAAACTGCATGTACTTTGAGTCAAACTTTAAATTCAAACATGAATAACTTCAGATCTAGAATCCAAACCTAACAAGGTTTCAAGTTGAACCATCGATTCAATAAGTCTACATACTGGTTTGATAACTCTCCCAAACCTAGTAGAGTAGTGATCAGCTGTATTTAAAGCAGCTGCGATATCTTGCATAGCAGGTACACTGTCAGAGACAGGATTTTGGGGAAAGGGGTCTGCACCAGCCACAGTATTGTCATCAGCCACAGGCACAGCAACTTGTGAATTCGGCTCCTGTTGGCTGGGCAACTGAGAATGCACCCAGGACACGGTGCGGTCATCATCACATGTAGCTGCGTTGGAGATGTTGGACAGAGAGTCTGCTTGCAGGAGTTCCTCAGCCGCATACGGTTCATCATCCTCATCCTCTGTAGGTTCAACCTCGGCAACGTAGGAGCAAGCATCACTGTCAGTCTGGGCAGTTAGATCATGAGAGGATGTTGGAGCAGAATTCGGAGGGACACTGCAGGTAGGTCCAGCATCTTCTTGACCAGGATCATCCAAGTCCGTATCGGGTAAAGGGAGGAAGTTTACCTGCAAGAGAAGATTGTGATGTACTGTTCGCTCATTACCAGCTCTGTCATGGATCCTATAGACGTGAACTGAAGGCTTTGAGGCAATGATGGTGTACACAACAGGCTCCCATCTGTCAGCAGGTTTTCATTTCCCTCTACAACCTTTGTTGGCCACAAGCACCTGGTCACCAACAGCCAAAGGAAGACCTTTAATTCTTTTGTTGTACTGGCTAGTCTGGTTTTGTTGTTCTTAATTGGAATTCTGTTGCGCCACTGACATAGCAGACTGAAGGTCACTGATGAGCGACTGAACGTACTGGTCATAGTCACAAACTGACTTGTCTCGCAGAACACTCTGAAACATAAGGTCAACTGGCAAACGTGGTACTCTGCCAAACATTAAGTAAAAAGGGGCAAAACCTGTTGTTTTGTGTGCTGTACAGTTGTAGACGAATGTCATGGTCTGTACCAACTGTGGCCACTTCTGCTTAGGTCTAGGTGGAAGGGACATCAGCATGTTACCTAATGTCCTGTTGAATCTTTCCGTACCACCATTCCCCATTGGATGGTAAGGGGTGGTTCTAGACTTGTCGATTCCAGCCAGTTCAAGAAGCTCAGCGAACAGCTCACTCTCAAATGACGTGCCCTGGTCAGAATGGATGCGTTGGGGAAATCCATAAATGCAGAAGAAGTTGTCCCACATTTTCTTGGCTACTGTTTTTGCTGTTTGATCCGGACAAGGAAAGGCATGTGCCAGCTTTGTGAAGTGATCTGTGATTACTAAAACATCCACAGATTTGTTGCGCCGATCCTCAGCAGACTAGAAGTTAATACAAACGAGCTCCAGTGGGGCTGCGGTTTTAATACTCTCCAAGGCGGCTCTTGCTGCAGGCTCTGGAGTTTTGCTGAAGACACACCTAGGACACTTCTTCACATAATCTCGCACATCACGCTCCATATCAAGCCAGAAAAATCTTTGACGGGCCAAAGACAAAGTGCGCGGCTGCCCTTGATGACCAGCCAGGTCGTGAACGCCAGAAAGTTCCTGATGTTTTAAGGATTCAGGTAGAATGAACTGAAACCTCTTGTGCTTGGTGAGCAGGTCTTTAATAGCTCTGTACAAGATTCCATTAAGCACTGAGAGTTTGTCCCACTGCTTCAGCATCCGCAACACACACAGGTTTTCATTGGCACATTCACGTCTTGATGGTCTACGTTTCCTGTCAACATAATAACATACTCTGACAATGACTGGGTCTTTGTGCTGATGTTCTCGTAAATCATTAAGTGAAAGAGAAAGGAATGCTTCTTTGTCACCGCTGAATAGAGAGTTAAGATGTTCAGTGAATGCTGTCGCTCTGCATTCAGCTACTGTTTCCCATTCATCACAGGAGGACAGAATTGAAGACACATCATCAGTGGACATTGATGTAGCTAGCCCAACACCAAGTGGACCTGATGTTAATGTTTGCGGCTGGCAGGTTAATCGGAACACCTCTTGCACACTTCCATCCTCAACACTGTGTACTTGCCTCAACAGTTCAGAATAGGGCTCTGACAGGAGCCGCTGACACACTGGCTTGACAAACGGATCCCTGCTGAGCGTGTCCGCCACCACATTGAGCTTTCCAGGAACATATTTGATCTCGAAAGTATATGGAGCAAGCTTCGAGACCCAACGCTGCTCACACGCATCCAACTTTGGCTTGGTCATAATGTATGTAAGCGGATTATTATCCGTCCACACGGTAAACTCATGGCCTTTAAGCCAGTGACTGAACTTGTCACACACCACCCACTTAAGAGCCAAGAACTCCAATCTGTGTGCAGGATATTTAGTTTGGCTGTGGTTTAAAGCTTTGCTAGCAAACGCTATAGGTCTCGCCTTGTCTTCGCCAGCAGGAATCTGAGAGATTACAGCACCCAAGCCGTCTAAAGAAGCATCCGTACAGAGCAAGAAAGGACATTCAAAATCTGGATGAGCCAGCACCACACTGTCAATGAGGGCCCTCTTCAGTTCTTCAAAGGCCACATCACAGCCTGGGGTCCAGTCCTGAGAGGTCAACTCCCGAAAAGTGCCTGCTCTCCTACAACCACATGCATCCTTCACTGATCGTTTCTGGCCAGCTATCAAGTTGAATAAGGGTCTGGCGATACGTGAACAATTCGGAATGAATGCTTGGTAGTACAGGACCATACCGAGAAATGATCTGATTTTCTTTTGTGAAGGGGTGATTCCATCTTCCTTCATTAGATCTTCCTTTTGAAAAGCAGAGATGACTTTCACTTTCTCTTCATCAACTGAAATACCAGTACCATCGATTACATGGCCTAGAAACTTCACAGACTGTCTCAGAAAGTGACATTTTTTGGGAGCTAGCTTCAGGTTGCTGGATCTCAGTCGAGAAAACACAATCTTCAAACGTCTCAGTGCCTCCTGTTCAGATGGAGCAAAGACCAACAAGTTGTCAAGGTAGCAGAGAAGACTGGAGAAGTTAAGGTCACCGAAAATACTGAGCATCATTCGCATGAAAGACCCGGGGCTATTGCAAAGGCCCTGAGGGAGGCGATTATACTCGTATAACCCCATTGGAGTGGTGAAGGCAGTGTATCGTCGGTCAGACACATGGAGTGGAATGTTGTAAAATCCTGAAGTCAAGTCCATGGTACTGAAAAAGGCATTACCTCCCAAGGCTGCAAGACAGTCAGATGTGGTAAAGGGTGGGCATCTTTGATGGTTTTAGCATTGAGCCAGCGAAAATCAGTGCAAACTCTCTGATTACCATCTTTTTTCCAGACCATCACTAAGGGTGATGCATACTCGCTGACAGACTTGCTGATTATTCCTTTTTCCTCCATTTCTGACAATACTTCTCTCAATTTTTGATAATGGGCTGGAGGGATGCGGCGATAGGGAAGACGGAATGGGTGCTCATCATAAAGATGGATCCTGTGTACAAAATCCTTTGCCTCTCCACAATCCAACTTATCCTTGGAGAAAACATCATTGTACGACACAAGGGGAGCTGCCAATTTCCTCTTCCACATCTCAGAAACTTCACATCCATCAATGTTAACGTCCCCCAGATCATAGTCTTTCAGCAACTGCACAGGATCAGAAGACAAGGCATTTTGGAGGGGATTTGAATCAGGAATATTACAATGGGTTCTACTCGGTCCCTGTGTGACAGTGAGGTCTTCGACAGCTAGACAGGAAGAAACGTCAGCCAGTTTAGAGTTGCGGCGAAGTGTTACTGCTGTTGGATTGGGGTTAAGCATCTTCATCGGCACCCATCGATCACCCCACATCGGTGTTACTACACGTCCAACAAGAATGTTCTTGGGTGCAGAGCGTGCAGTGGTTGGCTCAACGATTACAGTGCTTCCTGGGAAAACAGGAACATTAGTGGGCAATTTACCCCAAACAAGATACTCGTGTCTGGGAAGTAGAGTGACTGCTTGACAGAGTTTTTACAGTACCGAGTTTATCAGGTTGCTGAGGGCCAGACCATCGAGAGATGCAGCTCAGAAGCTCAAGGAATTGCTCACACTCAGGATTATTGTTATTGCAGGAAATGGGTTTCCAGTACTTCTCATTAGATTTCATTTTCTGTAGAACACATCTGTTCACGTTGCTTCCGATTATGAACTCGTCTCTTTGTCCAGGCACAACAAGAGTTGGAACGACAAACTTAAATCCATAGACTTCAAAAATGTCGTATGTACACTTCGGCTGAGTTGTAAGGCCCCCACAACCGACCAGAACTACATTACTTGGAACTGCTTGAGGACGTGGAAGGAGACCATCAGCTTGCAGCTTGGACTTACACTCTTCACTAAGCGTGCAGGACATACTACCAGAATCCAGTAACCCCTTCAATGTGTGATGGCCACGAACTGTCACAGGAGCATAAAACAACTCACTTGCTCCATCCACTTGTTGAGAACCCACATATAAAATGGTTTTGTCTTCTGGCAATGACTTGCAGCTGTTCACAAACACATTTTGCACGTCTGTGGCTTCTGTGAGGGAGTTCTCTTTAAAAATGCCCATGTTACCCCTCTCATCGCATGGGCTATTCAGTTTAACTGAGCAGTGTCTGAAGGAGTCACAGGGCACGCTGCTTTAGGACAGTCACTCTTAAAATGACCAGGACTGAGACAGTGACAACATAATCTGTGACATCTACAATGAGATTAAGTGGAGTGTTCCTTGGATCTACAGACCCTACACGCAGATACTAAGTTGGTCTTGAAGTCTGAATTTTTGCTTGCATGAACCTGACTGGATGAATTCAAAGAGGCGGTGCACAACGACAGGACTCTATCCATCATGCCAACCATATGCTGAAGATTGGTGTCTGGAGAGAATGGAACAGCGTTAGGGTTAAGAAGACTGATAACTATCCAACCTTTCCTGGACCTCAGCAGCGCTCCACTTCTCAGCTGGTTTAAACTGAAACGACATAGCAAGACTTGGGTCTGGACAATGTGAAATAAACATCATGATGGCTTCAGCACCGGGATCCTCAACACTCCTATTACGTCTGCGCAAGCACTCATCAGCAACATCTATGGCCTTGTTAAGACGTATCCAGTAATCCATGGGAGTTTCATTTGCTGGGATGTAAGCCAATTCACTGAAGTTGCGTTTCAGTTTGTCAAACACTGCACTTGGAATCTCACTGGCACTCAGTTTAGGGCGGCTACGCTGGGACACTTTAACAACATCTCTCGCTTTACCAGCCAGTCTGCTCATGACGAGATCGAAAATATCAGTTTGCGTTTTGCACTTCATTCTGTTTAAATAACTGCACATTATATCCTCCCATTCATGGATGGTAAACAAATCACTCTTATCTCCCCTAAAGAATGGTGGAGGTGCTGAATCTTGTTGAACGATCACCTTCAGGCTAGATGCATCACACTCACTGGAGTGCTGGGACTGGAAAGGTGGATTAGGCTGTACTGGGCTGGGCTGGTGCGCAAGGTTAAGGCTGGCTGAAATACTCTCCCCTATTTTCTGAGCCAAATCTGAAATTAAGCTCCCTAACGACTCGGCAGAAATTACACGTTCAGCATCTGGGCGTGTGATTGGGGTGGAGCTAGCTGTTGGGCCCACAGAGGCACTGATTGCTGAATCAACTGTGTGCATATAGTCAAGACCCACATTAGCTAACGCTCTTCCTCTCCCATAACAACGAGACGTAAACTCACAATCTCTTTCACTGTGATACATTTCAGGCCCACTACCCCTGCATTAGTTGCATTAGACTGTTTCATGGGGCTGAATTCGTCTTTACCAAAATCTTCAAACATGTCTCAAATGCAAAGTGAAAACACATAAAACAAGAAAAATGACCATGAATTGAAATACCTCAAATGGCACAATCCTAGCCAATATACAGATGTTCACATATATTTCACATAAGGTCTGGTGAAATTTGAAATCAAATCAACTAATTATTAATTATTGTTGATTGTTGAATGATTGTTAATTATTAGAATGAATACAAATTAAAAGGGAAAAGTTCTTTGTTTATATTCTTGACAGACGAAAAATACCTTGTCACTCAAAACAATCAGTCACTGTTGCTGATTCAAAACGTATGAACAGTCAGTCACAGTATTCTGGATAAAGGATACGATGCTTGAAGTCACCGAAGCGTGTCGGAGTCCTTATCACACGAACTCTCGCGACTACCACGCATCAGAAAAGAAAGAAGTTTGACGGAGGGAGTAATCGTTGATCAGTCAGTCAGTGGCACTATTTACCATTGTTTAAAAACAGCCTGTCCGGCGAAGTCACGCGTTGTACTTCTCACGCACACGCCCTCTTCATTCGCGAGCACGGAGCCGCTGTGAATGATGGCGACGAAGGAATCCGAAGAGAGAAGATCAGCGAAGCAGTCATCACGCAACCGCGGCGATCTGCGAAGCGCTGATCTGATGATCCGGAATGGTCACGGCACCATGTGTGACCGGTGTCGTCTGCGTTGTGTTCTTTTATGGAATAATCACACGGACATCAAATGGCGTTTCGACTCTTCTTTGTATTTTCTTGTATTTTCTTGAAAACACCTCTTGTGTTTTCGCCTTACTTTCTTTCCTCTCCCATGTGGAGACAGTACGGAAAGGGAAGAAGCGAGAAAAATGAACAAAATTTATTTCACTGCTAGAGTTTAACAATGAATGAAGAACAGCATACCTGATAAACACATAAACAGGATTTACACAGTGTTTTCGCCCTTACTTTCTTTCCTGTTAAATGGAAAGTGCAATGCATTACGCTTCGAATGCACGATGGGACATTAAAATCAATCATGACCTCAAATACAACGAAAACATGAAAATAATGAAACATCCATGTAAAATATGGTTGTACATATGATTTAAACAGGAATGCTAACTTTAAAAGTAATTTTTAAAGTAAAGATGATATTAGATTAATGAGAGCTTAACGAAAACCCACCTCTCCCATGCGGAGACAGTACGGAAAGGGAAGAGGAGGTGCAAAGACAGGAAATTAGTGAATGCTGTCGAAGGAATTTAAAGGGGAAGACGCCCACACACACCCACAGGCATATCAGGTATACTTAATGAACGCTTTGTGTAATTCTATATATGAAATTGAACATTACCTTCCATACCTGTTACACTATTTTAACTGAGGAAAAAGATAGGACACCCTAGCCCCTAGTAGCTGATGTTACCTCCTTTGGCTGAAATAACTGCAGTGAGACGCTTCTTGTAACCATCTACCATTCTCTGACATCGGTCTGAGGAAATTTTACCTCACTCCTCAATGCAGAATTTTTTCAGCTGTGAGATGTTTGAGGGGTTTCTTGCATGTACAGCCCTTTTCAAGTCACCCCACAACATCTCAATGGGATTCAGATCTGCACTTTGACTCGACCATTCAAGGACTCTCCATTTCTGCCTTTTCAGCTAGTCTTTGGTTGATTTACTAGTATTTTTGGGTCATTGTCATGTTGCATGGTCCAGTTCTGCTACAGCTTTAATTTTCTAACAGATGGTCTCACATGTTCTTCAAGCACCTTCTGATACACAGTAGAATTCATTCTACTGGATTCTATGGATTCTGTGATGGTAAGCTGACCAGGCCCTGCTGCAGCAAAGCAGGCCCAAAACATGACACTTCCACCTCCATGCTTCACAGTTGGTATGAGGCTCTTTTTCTGGAATGCTGTCTTTGGTTTACGCCAAACATGTTCTCTGCTCTGGTGTCCAAATAATTTAATTTTTGACTCATCTGTCCAAAGAACATTATTCCAGAAGTCCTGGTCTTTGTCAACATTCTCTCTGGCAAATGTCAGTCTGGCCTTGATGTTTCTCTCAGAGAGCAAAGTTTTCCTCCTTGCACACCTCCCATGCAAGTTGAGAATCCTGAGACCAGCATGATGCAGATGCAGCGTCGAGTTCCCTCGAAAGGCAACTAGTTTGATGCAGAGGGTTTATGATGAATGGAAAAACAAGGCCATAGCCTGGCACAAGCTTAGAGGTCTGCAGAACACTTCTTATAGCTCAGCATCCTCATCCTCATGAAAGGACTTAAAAGAAAAAACAAAATGGTAGAAGACAACTCGAAAAACGAGAGCCAAAAGGCAAAGAGAGGCAAGAGGCCAAGTTGGACACTAGTCTTTAAACTGTGAGAATGTCACAACCTGAAGAGGCGTTTGATCCAATCAGAAGTTGTTCTCTCTTAACCCTCTTTGTCTTCCAACATTCTGTTTTGCATATGGAATTTGATCTGATGTCAAGGTGGAAACCTTCAAGAGTTTCATGATGTTAGTATAAATATAACATTATATAATATAATGTTAATATAAAAGTTATCAAAATATTATGGACATGAGTGTTCAGGAAATCAAAAATGCAACTCATAGATGCCAGACATAGTTATGTGTGATTTTGATTAACTGAGTAACCGTAAAACATTCATTTAATGTGCACAGATTAATATATGAATAAAACAAAAAAAATTGGGGGAAATTTGATACGTTTATACATTTCCATTATGCATTGGTTTCTTTGTCTGTTTCAAAGTGAATGAAGTGAAAGTAAATCTCACTATGTTTCTTTGGGTTGTAAAACATTCTTATGTAGATGCTCTGCTATGAGTTTCTATCGTCACCGGAGGACTGGTTCTGCACCAGGGTGCTAATTGCAGTTTGTGGGTAGTTCTACAGACACCCCAGAGCATAGTTAGTTTGTTGGGTGAGGTATATATAGTTATATTAATGAAATATAACTAGTTATTGTGTGTCTGATATGTCACAGGCACTACAGCTATTATTTACAGAGTTAAATGTAGGTTCCCAGTGTGCAGTGGCTGAAGAAAAGCCCCTTGTGGCAATGACGCCAAATGTATTTCCAAAATTTAGATTTTGAGGCTTAAAACCAAACTATATTCTATAGTTTACTCTTATTTGTCTTTGCTCCTCTCCTTAGCTACCATCATGTTGACACGACTGGACACCATGTGCAGTGCATACTTTACAACTTGTAGTCCACATGATGCAGGAGGCATGTGTCAAAAATTCCTTGATTAAGCAAGATCAGTTGCATTTATGAAGAAAGAGCAAGCTCTTTCACAAGTCCTCTATTGCAACACAAATATATTTAGTCAACGTGGTCTTCGTTTTGTATATGTATGATGTATTTCACTACATCAGTATGAGAAGTAGTGAAAATTGATACATTGCCTCTGCTGGATGCAGAAAAGAGCACAGCCCAAATCTTTCTCACTTGTTGCATTACTTGATACTTGTTCTTGTTTCTTTATGAGAAGGGGTTTTATTTAAGATATAAAAGATGTGTTGGCACAGCAGTTAAACCTCTGTCTGTTTTGCATGTTCAAACCCTTACGTAATTCATATTAACAGGTTAATAGATGTTTTCTACAGGAGTAATTAAGGAGTTTTGACATTTTAGAGAAATGCTAAAATTAGATTTCATTTTAGATGACTACATCTACTGTAGATTTAGTCTGAATGATACGTCCGAAAAACGATACCACTTTCAGATCATTTGGCAAGGTACTGCCCAATGTTCCTCAATTGGTTCTCACACCGTAGGGAGGGACTATCGCAATCAGTTCACCTTTAGTCCTCCTTGTTTTCTTGTATTCTGCCTATGGTGGTACATCAGAAACATTAACAAGTGTCGACCCAAGAGCTCCGCATTCTCTTGGATAAAGGGGCCATAGAATGTGTTCCTCATTGTTAAAGAGAGTTGGGCTTTTACAATAGGTTCCTACTTTATATGTGCCTCCATGTCTTGGTGGCCACCCATGAACTCTCCTCTGGACCATAACCTTCCCAGTCAACCAGGTAATGTTTCGGGCCCCCAAAATACCTGGAGTCCAGAATCTCCCTCACCAAATAAGCAGGGACTTCATCTTTCTTTTCTACAAAGAAGAAACCTGAGGCTGCTGGGGATGTTGAAGGGCAGATGAAGCTGTATTCTAAGACATTCTCTACATATTTTCCCCTAGCTTGAGTCTCTGGGATAGACAAAGGGTAAACCTGACTCTTAGGAGGTGCTGTGTTGGGTAGAAGTTCTATGGCACAATTCCATGGGCAGTGAGGTGGTAGCTGGGTGGCTTTAGCTTTACTGAAGACTTCAAGATATTCTGAGTATTCAGGGGGGATGTTAAACTATTCATCTGTTATGGGGCTTTCTATGCTAGTGGCAGGGAATCTGAAGCTTGGGCTGGAGGCAGAGAGGAATACTAAGATGGTTCATGGTTCTTCATCTCAGCCACAGGAATACTAAGATGACATGGTTTTTGGAAGAATTGATTACAAATAGTGATATGAAGTGATATGATTGGTCTGAAGTGAACAGACCAATGTTGACTGTAAGTGGAACTGTTTGATGAGTAATTGCCTCACCTTTGGACTGATTATCACTAGTCGTGATGTTAATGGGGGGAATGCAAGGAATAAGTATTTGCTAGTATTTGCATCCTAGTATTTGCTGTGCTCACTTTTACACAGGTTGGTTTATTGGGCCAAGACAGGCATTGATCCACAAATACCCTGGTATGGCCTATCTGCATTAAGCAGTTGTACAGAAACATCTCTTCCTCCCGCTGGATATTCAAACACTTCTTTGTGTTTCATATTTGTTTAGAAAAATAATTATAAAAGGTTCTTAGCTGTTTAATTTAAGTGTGTGTCCCATCTGTGTCCCAGACAGCAGATGCCTAATCAAGAGCTTTGCCCATTAACAATGACATCATGAATTAGCATGTGTTGGAGTCTCCATGAAATGCCGCAGGCTGATAATCCAAAAATATTAAACATTGACATAAAACCATTTTTCAGCTGTACAGTTACATCCTGTGTTACGTTTGTGTGTGTGTGTGTGTTCTGTTGTGTTGTTTTTTTCCCTCTCTTTCTCTCTTACTCTCACACCTCTTTAGGATTCTGCCATTAGCCACCTTCGCTATCCCTGTTAATTATCCGGATGACGTCACTCACCCCCAGAGCCATTCAATGACCCCCCATCATCTTCATAAGCACGACATTATTAATCCAATTTAGCTTCAACTTTAACTTGTTTAACTTGTCACTACTATTAATCATACATTTACAAAATGTAACTCATAAATGCACAGCACGATTCACGATTTTTATAACAACAACTTTTAACCGCTTGCATATCTGCCCCATCGGCTTGGTCACTAGAAAATTTTAAAAAAATATTAAAATAATAATAATTCCAAATACCAAAATACCAAATTCCTCTATTCTGCTAGTGCAAACACAAGCTGAGCTTTCAAATAGTGTTTTTGAATAGAACAGAATGGAATAGAATGGTCACATCGTGGCAGAAAAACAACTGCGTACTGCATTAATAAAGGTCGCTCTCCCGCCTTGATGCCTTTTCTATAGCCGGATGCGTCGCGTCTACAACAACTTACAGGTATCACACTAGCTCAATGTCACAGTCCACTTCTAATTCAAGAAATACAAAATGGGTGAGTGGTTTTTTTGTTGTTGCGTCTGTTGTCTAAATAACTATTATCTAACTAGTTAACAGTTCAAGTCACAGATCGTGAATATGTGTATATATATATATATATATACACAACGCTGCAATATATATATATATATATATATATATATATATATATATATATATATATATATATATATATATATGCAGCGTTGTGCCTCTTGCATCAGTTCAGAAAGGAGTGTTACGATTGGTTGAGGGTCAGGAAAACAATACCAGGACAACAACAATACACTCCAGAGACTATTCCAAATCAGTATTAATTGATTGGCATAAAACTTTGTGTGTGGTTATAATGATGCACGCACACTTGTAACTTGTAATAAAGCAAGGATACTTGGTCAATTTGGCACTTAATCCACTTATTTCTAACTGTGAACTATACACAATATACAACTCAGCTCCGCTCTGCCACTCACTCCTTTACATTTACATTTATTCATTTAGCAGACGCTTTTATCCAAAGTGACTTATAAGTGCGGAATACATCAAGCGAGTCAACCTGAAAAGGCATCTAGACACAGTAAGTGCTCACAATACAAGTTTCAGACATTGCTCAGAGTATCATATGCTACAACAAGGGAGAGATTTAAAGGAATGAGGCATAGGAAATGAAGGGAAAGAATTTTTTTTTTTTTAAGATGAGGTTAAGTGCTCACGAAAGAGATGTGTTTTCAGCTGCCTTTTGAATATTGCCAGGGATTCTGCATTACGGATAAAGGCAGGAAGATCATTCCACCAGCATGGAGTAGTGAACGAAAATGAACTGGAGAGTGATTTTGTGTCTCTCTGTGATGGTACCACAAGCCTTCGTTCCTTCTGTGATCGCAGGCTTCTGGTAGGAGCGTAGACTTGTAAGAATGAAAGTAGGAGGGTGCTGACCCAGTGATAGATCTGTAAGCAAGCGTCAAGGCCTTGAACTTGATATGAGCAGTGAACAGTAGCCAATGCAGAGAGATGAGGAGAGGGGTGACATGGGCTCTTTTGGACTCGTTGAAGACGAGACGTGCTGCAGCATTCTGAATCATTTGTAGAGGCTTGATTGTGCATGATGGCAGTCCATCCAGAAGAGCATTGCAGTAATCAAGCCTAGAAATGTCCAGGGCCTGGGCGAGAAGTTGTGCTGCATGTTCTGTTAGAAAAGGCCTGATTTTCCTGATGTTATGTAATGCAAATCTGCATGACCGAGCCGTCTTAACAATGTGGTCTTTGAAGGTCAGTTGGTCATCAAAGATTACTCCAAGATTTCTGGCCGAATTTGCTTTACTCTGTTGATTGGCAACTCTGGCACGAAAAAGTCCATTCCTCACTCAACCATAGGGGTGACTGGAAGAGACCAAGTATTGGGGAGAATACTTTCTACAGCCGCCCCCAAATTCAAAGCATGAATTTGCTATATTTAGGATATCAGATTCCAGTCAACTGAGTTTACAACTAATCAGAGAGAGGGGATAGGAAGACAATCTTAACTACAGGCCAAATGTAGGTTTTGTCCTTCACTTGAATTTTGGCAGATCTAGTTCATTTATCAGTCCCAGGAAATACCTGAGCAACCTTCCTCACAGGCCACAAAGCCCATGGCAATTGCTGGTCTACGATCATGACATTATATCCAATCTGTAGGTCGGCTCCTTCAGTTTTCCATTTCTGCCTAATTTGAAGGTTTGGTAGGTAGTAACAGATTAAATGCTTCCAAAAGTGGTCGGCTAGAAGCTGACTATGTTTCTATTTCCTGCAGCTCAATAGATGTGAATTGTGGTACAGAACTTGTGGTAGAGAGGCATCCCGCCGCCAAATCAGCAGAATGTTTGGAGTTACTGGGTCAGGATAGGCAATGTCCGAAGATGTATATGCGATGGGTTTTGAATTAAGAATCCCTTCTATTTCTATTAGTACTGTTCTTAGTACCTCTTCAGTAACTGTTTGGGTGCCGAGTGTGACTCGAAGGGCAGCCTTTAGTGAACGTATCTCTCTTTCCCAACAGCCACCAAAATGGGGTGTGCTGGGTGGGTTAAAAACGGAATCTGTTGGCTAGCTAGATGAGTTTGTAGCTCTGGGTGAAGAGCATGGAAAGATCCTTTAGCTCTCTTTCTCCCCCTTTGAAATTGGTCCCTTTATCTGCCAGGTGTTCGAAGGGTTTGCCACGTCTAGATATGAACCTCCATAGAGCCATTAAGAAGGAATCTGTATCTATGTTGTTAAGAAGATCAATGTGGACAGCACGGGAGGTTATGCACAGATCATTCCCCATCTTTTCTCATTCCTACGACCCACCTATTTGTATAAGGCCCGAAACAGTCCATATCTGTCGTGTAAAAGACAGGTTCTTAGTCTGGCTGCGGGAAGGTCTGCCATTCTTGGAGGATTTGGTTGTCCTCGCCACCTCTGGCACTTGGTGCATTGGTATTGGTGCCTTTTAACTGCCGCTCGTCCTCGTAGTACCCAGTACTTTCTTCGGAGTTCGGCAAACACCCTGTCTGGCCCTGGGTGATGCAACCTATTGTCATAGTCTTTGATTATTAGCTTTGTAGTGGGGTGCTGTGAGTCAAGGACGATGGGATGTATGGCATCCACTTCGAGGTGGCTATATCGACGGAGGCGGCCTCCAACACATATGGCCTCCAGTCCAGTGGCAGCATCAAACTCAGGTTCTAGGCACAGCAATTGACTGGGTTTTGGCAGTTGTTTATCTGATCTTAAGCACAATAATTCTTCTCCAAAGCAGTCAGTTTGAGCTTGACGGAGGTCTGCCAGTTCAGCCTCTTTGTAACTATCTGCTGTTGGTGTATTATCATGCTGAATGTAAGTTTTTAACAGATGGGTATAATTGGAGTATTGCTGCAGGTCTGGGTCAATAGGGGAAGAGGTGGATAAAACACAAAAGGCTGATTTTATCAGTTCATTGTGATGGACAGTGGGAGTTAGTGGCGACATCTCTGGCCAGTTATCAGAGGTTTGGGTGAGGAATTTTGGTGCCATCTGCTGTGGTAGTCTATGTCACGGATAGTTTTGCCTTTAGAGATGTCATCTGCAGGGTTGTGATGGCACATACCTCCAGACATCATTCTCTGTGAGCTCCCATATTTTAGCCACTCTGGTGCCCACAAACACCTTAAATCGACAGGACTGAGACAGTAACCAGTTGAGCACAGTTGTGGAGTCAGACCACAATGTGATACACTGAATGGGCAGAGTCAGCTCTGTTCTCAACACTTTTGCAAGCTGCGCACCTGTCAGTGTAGCGCATAGCTCCAAGTGAGGGATGGATTGCTGTTTTTTAGGAGAGACGCTACTTCAGCCCAGCCCTCTGATTTTTTAGTAAGCAAGTATGCTACAGAACCATAGGCCTGTTCTGAGGAATCGTAGAAAATATGGATCTGCCTTGAATTGGTAGGATTGGTAGCTGGTAAACTCTTTGGTACAGTAACACCGTGGCCAGCTGATGTACTGTAAATCACTTAGCTCATTCTCCCAAGCTTTCCATGAGCTCAATAACTCCTGTGGCAATCGTGGGTCATCCCATTCTCTCTTCTTAACCTCTGCAAAAATTACTTTGGCTCGGGTTGTAAATGGCACCAGGTAACCAATGGGGTCGTACTAGGCTGGCTAGGACATGATAGATGCTTCGCATAGTTGGGAATGGGTGGTCTGTTCAGCGTGGTTTATAGGAAAGAGCGTCTGATAAACAGTGCCAGTGTAGACCAAGAGTTGACTCCTGAGCGTCCTGATGGCCTTCACTAAACCATTCTATGCTGCTTTGCGACTGAGCTTCAGCCGGCAGGTGGCTGATGACTGATGGGTGGCTGCTTGCCCACTGTCATAGATCAAAGCCTCCCAAACTTAGGAGTCTGTGGAGACTATCTACACAATCCTTGGCCCTCTCCTTTGAGGCAAAACTTAGAAGACAGTTGTCAACGTAGAATGATTTTTCTAACGAGACTTGTGTGTCCCTAGCCCTGTCGTGATCCTGAATATTCTTCTGCAGAGCATAAATAGCACAGCAGGAACTTAAAGTTGTCCCAAAGGGGAGGACCTGCCATTCGTAGACGTCTGGTGTCCTTTCCTTCTCCAAGTCCCTCCATACGAATCATAGCAGTGATTTATCTTCCTGCAGAAGGCGTACCTGATGGAACATACCGTGTATTTCACTGCTAGCTGCAATGGAATGTTCTCGAAAACACAACAGGACTGCTAGGAGAGAAGGGCTAAGTGTAGTAGTAAGGTAGTAAGGTAGCAGGTACTAATTTAAGTTGTGCCCTTTGTATCTGAATGAGCAGTTAAACACGACTCGGTTCTTCCCGTTATGCTCTACCATATGATGTGGAAAGTACCAAGTTTCTTTGGACTGTTGTATCTGCTCTGGGGTAAGTTTGGTAATATAGCCAGCTTGCTGTAACTTGATTATCTCCACCTGATAGGCTGCTGCTTGATCATATTTTCTTTCCAGCCTTTTTTCAATTCCCCATAAGTGTGACAAGATAGCTTCTTTGTATGCTTGCAGGCATGGCATCGCCTTCGATTGTAGCAAAGGAGTTGCATATTGTTGGACTCCATTAACCTTTACTCATATGGTTTTCTCTTGGAGAAGCTGGATGGACTCCTGGTCCTGCCGTGACCTGGTTAGAATTTTCTCACTCTGATACGGGAAGATGTCAATTTCCGATGTGGAGTTTCTCCACATCGGCATACAGGCTGCCAATGGGTTTCATACTAGTAAATAGACATTGTGGGTAATTATCTCCTGGGTGGGACCTTGTAATGTCCATCATAAGTGTGTCTTCACAGCAGCTGGGCCGCCAGGTGGGCCTAGTCTGACTGGTTCTATGGGGGTTATGAGGTGAGGGCAGTCAGAACCAATAAGAAACACAGGTTTCACCTTATGGAGCTGCTGAAGCGAGAGACCTGCGAGATGCTTGTATCTTTTCTGGAGGACCTTGACTGGGTGTGTGTGCTCTGCCAGACCCAGACCGACAGCTGTAAAGGCACTCCGTATTCTGAACACCTTATGAGGATTCTCTACTGAAGACACCGTGAAGAGTTTCTTGCTTGACTGTGCACAGTGCTAGGCCCTCTGGTGGTCCCTTTAGGTTCAGTTTCTAAACGGCATCCTGAAGGATAATGGTGTGTTCTGATCCATCATCGAGAACAGCATACGCCTCCATAACTTTGTTGCCATTTCTGAGTAGGACTTTAGTCACGTAAGTGAGAAGTGAGTAGCTTAAAGTTCTAGCAACTGTTCAGAGAGTGTCTGTTGCTATCGCAGTAGGGGCAGTAAGTACCAGTGTGTTCTCTCTTATGGCTGGTCTTTGTTGGTCAGCTGGTAACGCTGAAGTGATCGCTGATTTCTCTGTGCTGAGGAAAATAGCAAAGTCCAGTAGTGTAGGTATGGTAACCCCAAAAGGATGTGTACCTCTTAAATCCAGATCTGAGATCATGAGGTAGTTTACCCATGAGTCTGGAAACACGTGACCCACACTCCAGCTCAGTCTTTCCTTTTTGACCTAACTGTTCCAGCATACTGACCAAGGAGCGTATATGGAGTGCAACAGGCAAAAGGCTTTCACATCTCCCCCACGAAGGTTCAGTCCATCCATCAGATCTGCAATACGCTGCAAGGCTAGCTGGTGTGGTTGGCCATACATTTGGTTGAGTGCTCTCATGGTACTGGTGAAGGGAAATCTGGAATTACTGTACGAGTCTGATACAAGAAGTGCTTCTTCCAACTTCAAGTGGTCAGTAAGGATCTGATATTTAAAATGCTCTGTTGCATCATCTGGCAGGATGTTTTCTAGGGCTATTCTCAGTTTGGAGAATTGTCTGGGGTCAGGGGCTGTTAGACAAGGGATAGTTGGGGCAGGCCCTCTGTATACTTTCTCCTGAGTGGGTGGAGGCTGATCATATGCTTGTGGGTAATCCTGATGAGCTGATGGCCTCCACTCTTGTCCTGGGACCCCTAGCTGATGAAACGGTAAGTGTTAAGAGAATATAGAGTTCCTGGATTGTAGCATGTTGTGATGAGGTACTTTTGGGTTTGCTCTCTCATAGTTGAAGGAAGGACTGACCATATTCATGAACTGCGCAGTTAGCTCAGAGCACTCATCAACTGCAGTCAGTGGCAGTTCTCGTTTGTCAGGAGGCAGTGAGGCTCTAGACCAGGGGCTGGCGTTGGGCGGTATGGCTGTGTACATTCTGGGCTCACCACGGGAGTACTAGGCTCTGAGGGTGGTGCTAGTGGAACTACTGGTTGTGAAGTAGCTCCCTGTCCTGCTTTGAGGCATTGTATCTCATGCTGTACCATGTCGTTTTGCCAGCGCATCTCCTTCAAGGTTGCAACAATCTCTGGGATCTTACCGGTCTGTCGCCACAAATCTACATTCTCCTTTTGCACAGCATTCAGCATAAAGTTGAAATCTACTTCCTCCTCTCCTTGACCATCAGCTGTGCTTTCCCAGACATCTCTTGAGATTCCCTGCTCATGCTCTGACACTTGACTGAGCAGAGAAGTCGATCTGTTATCTCTCTCAAAACTTGGGGACTGTACATTTCTTTGTCTAACAGCAGGGAGTGGTTGGCGATGCACCACTGGTGCGGCAAACTCGTAATTGGCCAGACGAGCTGGGGGCTGAACACTTCGCTGTGGGCACACAACAGGGGTTTCTTTCTCTGGTTGAGACATCTCCCATTCTTGGAGGAACACCTGAAATGATATTGATTTGATTATATTAAGGAAGTGGAAGAGAGACTTCAAGAATCAACTCTGACCAAAGGAAAGCATGAACATAATTCGCATCCAGAAACACATCTGTTCAGACCAGAAAACAGAAAGTGCTCACTTCCATCGTAATCTTTAAATTACATTTAAATAGAAACTTCATTTACATTTACAATTTGAAGAACAGAATAAAGTATCTACACTATTTTTCCATGTTCAGTCTGACTCCTCTAATCCCTTTGTGTTTAATGTACTTTGTTACTGCAACGTTACAATAAATGTCATCAAGAATGAACAACAATGTCCCCAACATTTTTCAAATTCCCCACATTTTGGCATTATCACTCAATCTGTCTGAAAGACATTTTAGAGTCAGTGTTTGCACGGTCTGAGATGTGCATATCTGCCTTGACACAGAGTTTATTCTCAAGAAGCCACAGAAGCCACCTGGTGGACATGGTGGGAAACTATCCAGGCGCATTCCAAACAAATGATTTACCATATCCTACAACATGTCATTACCCAGGGCCCGGAAAACAGCAGGGGTTTTGGTGATTACAAAGGGCATGGTCCGGTATTAAAAGTGCACTGTAGGAGTGTTTAAGGCTGTATTCTACTCATCCCCCTCCAAGATATGCACAAGTGGTAAGAACTGCACTGTAAAAAATGTTTGTGAAAATTACAGTAAAACACTGAAATAGCAACATTTGAAAGGCTATAAAATGCCAAATAGTATATCACCATATTATATACATTGAATTACCTTAAATCAAGAAACAGTACATACCTTTACTTTTTACTGTCCTAATATGTAGAAAATGCACATTCTTACTGTGAAAAAATATTTTGGCAAAATGAATGGGAAAATACCATAACTTCACAAACAAGTAATTACCCTAAAATCAACAGTTTTATTCTGTCCAATTTACAAATGTTGCTAATTTTGTTATAAAATTAAATTAATTTTACAGTATGTTTGTGTAATGTGTACTTGGCTACTTAATGTGCTATATACAATGGTACATAAAACATACTAACAACTTAAATGTCAGGGTCCTGGCTTCCTGTCCTGAATCTTTCTAGATTATATCACCAGGATCCTGACATGCCCTGTGTTTTGTGTCAGAGCGTGTTGTTTAGATCCTGACTCCTTCTTGTGTTGGTTCTTGTTTCTTGGAGTCGGGATCTGAACGCGCGCTATCTTCGTCTTGTGTGGAAGCACATGGCCTCTGTCTTGTTTACATTCGCCATGTGCTCTCCGGTCACGCGTCTTGGCCCCGCCCCCTTGCTCTCTTGTCTCATTTGCGCTGATTTCGCGCACCTGTTCCTCGTTGTCCGTGTCTTATTTAATGCCCTCGTGTGCTCTGTCCCTTGTCGGTTCGTTCTCGTTCCTCGACTCTTGTCTTGTCTCGTCTCACGCAGCTTGTCTTGTATCCAGTAGTCTTGTTTCCTGCTCACAGTGAGTCTTGTCACGTTCTTGTCTCGTCGTGGTTTTTGTCCCGAGTCTTGCCCTGTCTGTTTTTCCGGTTTTTAGTTTCGTTTTGAGCTCCGGTTTTTTGAAGCTCTTTAGTTCAAGTGTTGTTGTTGTTGTTTTTTTTTTATTACTAAAGAGTTTGTTTTTCTGTTAATCGCTGTCTGCGTCTGGGTTTGTTTGTCTGTGATCCCTGACATTAAAAGCACTAAAAGATAAGACCATACAGAACATTTGGATAGTTGCTTGCAGAACCTTTTTACTGATATAGTAAGAATATAGAAATTATTTTATTTAACTGTTAATTGTTCATTTGTGTGCCAATATTAATGAACATTCAGTTTCATTATGTTCAATAGTTTTCTACAATGGAAAAAAATCCTGCTGCTTAGGTCATGTGTAAAGGTTAATTTGTGGAATTTGGTGTGTGGGCATTGAAGTCTGTTTATTTTAGTTACTTTAGGGTGAAGTAACTTTCTAATTTAGAAGTAGGCAAGAGACTTGGGCACCACTAACGAAGTGAACTTGCAATGTCATTTTCTTTACATGCAGAACCATTTCTGCATGCGCCGCACTCAACACGATGTGGGGAGCATCAGTGAGAATACGTTAATTGCACACCCTCCTGATTCTGGGGATTCAACTTTTTTTTTTTTTTTCAGGTAAGAAAACGTCAATAGAAATTATTCCAAAGTAAAAGCATTCATTTACTCTGGTTTTGTTCTTTTGCGTTTGTATTATATTAATGGTAGATTATGTTTGCTAGGTGTTGCATATTTAACGAAGGTTGAATATAATGCTAGTTAAGGCCAAGTTAACTTAATGGTAGTTATTTTATCTTGGGAGGTCCTTGGGTTTAGTATTTGCTGGCTAACTTTACCAAGGGTGTGCTATGTTTAGTTGCAGCTTCATTGAAATTAACCACGCTGTTTAAGTGCTCTGGGGCAGATTGTAAGGAGACATTCTGTAAATATGTATCTTTTCATGCTTTTTTTTTTTTTTTACTGCCAACTTGTCATGGACGCATAGAGGTTTTGCAGATGGCAATATTAGTGACTTAAACGGAGCTTCTGCTTATCATTAGTCTTGTGTTTCAATTCAAGTCGGATGACTCTGGCCTTTCAGGAGGTTTGGGAGGCATGTACAGAGACGGCCACAGATGAAGGTTATATGGATACTTGTGACAATTGATATGTCAGACTGGTGGCATTGCAAAGATCTAAGTATCTCCTTTAAGGTAAGCTGAACACTAGCATTAAATACATTACATTAATGTGTTAAAAGTTGTCTTGGTTATCTGAAAATACTTCTGTTGTGTTTACAGAAGATAACTTTATCTTGTCTTCATAAGAAGAGTAAAACTGAAGTCCTCCACTTCTGCCACCTTTAAGGCATTGCATTCAAATTCCTGTGAGTGGTTTGGAACTTGGAGGAAACTTGCTGGCCTGTGACATGCAGGAAAATGGTGAGAAAGTAATGTCAATGTCAGAAGCTATTCATTTTTGTTTAATTTTTTTTTTAATTAGCTGTTTGCACCGACTATAGCCATTTGATTTGTAATTTGCAACCTATTTATTGAAGAAGAAATTCTTGATTAATTTCAGTTCAACTTAGGAGGATGCATTTCCTCCTGTCTTATGTATTTTATATATTTTGTCCCACCAGTCTTCAGTCAAGTCTGGACCCAATTACTTGGACACTTGTCTGAAGGCAAGCAGTGAACCATTCAAGCTCTCAAACTTTACTTAGTCTGTCTCACTTGGGTGCATGGTCCAATCTGAAATACAGTTTTGAACATCACTTTAATCATCAGCATTTGTTTCACCACTGTGGACCAGTGACAAATACACAGATACCTCCATTCTAGTAACAATTAGAACATGTTTGCTGACCAAACACTGACCAGAGTTCAATGGCAAATTTTGGCAGTTTAACTTGTACTTATCAATTTTGGCATATATACTTATACAAGTTGTTCTTTGGTATTAGTAAAGATCAAAGCAAATACCTTTACATTTATTACTATTTATTGATACATACTGCAAATAACAATTTGCTGAAACTTTTAACAAGCTTTATATATTTGGCTGGTTACCAGGCAATGTTGTAGCAGTTGTAATGTTTATCTGATTGCTTGAGTGGAGGCAACTGTATGTTTAGGCTGCAAGTCAACAGATATGAAATATACGCTTATGACTGCTTAGAAAAACACACTTCAGCACTCCCTTTTGTTCTGATACAATTTATAAAAGTGACCTGCTAAGCTATATTCCAGAGTGCTGATTTCTTCTATGTAGAAATACTCCACTCAGAAATTAAAATTAGCCCATAAATTATTTGCCGTCAAGGCATCCTAGGTCTATATGATTTTCTTCAACTAAACACAGTTACAGTAATATCCACATCTATAACTTCTAATTTTATTGTTTCACGTGTCTCATGACTAGTCGTCATTATGCGTTGTGACAAAACATGCAGTCACGAGACATAAGAACCAGTGAGATTTGGCATTGACGTAGAAAGTGCCGCCACTGTGTGTACTCATTCATGCCGATATGCTCACATTCAGACATGAATTGATTGTTAAATATTTTAACAGTATTTTAATAGTTTAACTCTTCTTTCACAAACATGGTTTCACTTTAGAAGGCATTTATTAACAATTGGAGTTGTATGGATTACTTTTGTGTTGGACAAACACACTTTCTGGAGCTTCAAAATCTCAGGCACTGTTCACTGTCATGATAAAGCTGGGAAGAGCCAGGATATTATTTAATATAACTCAGATCTGGTTTAGCTGAAGAAAGTCATATACACTTGAGGGTTGCCCTGAGGGGCTAACTTTCCTTTTTGAGTGGAGTATCTCTAACAACAGACGGCTTTGCGTTTTATCTCTGTGTAGCCATCATGCTCAAGCACTGCAATAATCGAACTTTTGCTTTTTGTTTTCTGGCTGCAAAGAGGATCTTGTCAGTCCACAGTGGATTTCTCTAAAGTTCCAGTTTCTCAAACATGTCTGACTCTATCCCAGTCAAGTCTTTAGTCAAGTATGGACTCAGTGACTTGTTACTCTTGTTCAACCAGGGCAATTGGCCCAAAGTCATAATGTTAAATCATTCCTCCATAGTTTCCTTCATATATATATGGACACATGCTGTTTTTTCATGACCCTAAATACTTTTAAGTATACTGGGCAAGTTATTTGAAAATGCAAAAACAGTTTCTTGATGTCTGTCAATGAGTGTTTACAATTGGTAGTTTAGTTGGTAGTAAAAACTATGCCAACTAACCGTAATGCCTTGTGTTGTACTGTTTTTTTTTTTTTTTTACACTGAAATTGCCAAAAAAGCATCCAGTAAAATGTTATACATTGTCACTATATATTTTACGGTAAAGTCTGGTAACTGCAGCTGCCAGTATTTTACTGTAAATTACACTATTTAAAAAAAAAAAAAAAAAAATGTGGGGAAGACTAGGTTAGTTAAGGTTTTTGCCCCCGTTAAAAAAAAAAACAAAAAAACAACCTAACTGACCAACGTTAATTGGTGGGTGACCCGGGTAGGATAGGAACAAGAGATCGTAAATTCAGGGGCAGGAAAGTGGGGCTAGAACAAATAGCAGCAGGGATGTGAGCCTTGAAGCAGGCAGATTATAAACTGTTTTAAAATAAAGTAATACAAATTGATCTTTAATTGTTAGTTTGCAAAGAATTTTATACTTTAAATACAATTTAACCATGTATGTAGTGATCATTTAATAATGCATCCTGCTGTCTGTGAACTGGGTCCTTGCCACACGTAAACTGTCTTTCTCTGTTAACAAGCAAATTTATTGACAGCTCACTATGAGCATGAAGGACGCAGCTCTGTCCTGTTATAAGGCTGTGTTTAACATGTCAGATGGATTGTATTAGTGAGCTCAAAGGGATTAAATTATCAACGTACAGGGGGACTTTCATTTAACTACTAATTTTTAAATTAACTTTATCACCTTCAACATCTATCTTTCATTATGGTCATTGTAGGCAATTGTATTATGACTGATGATGATTTAGTAAGGTGACAAATGGCCTGTTTATATCAGTTCTGTGAATGTTACTATCTGATAATATTCTAATAAAACTCATTTACCTGTAGAGAAAACCATTTAACTCAAGCATTTCAGTGAATTTCAAGCATCAGTTAAAGCTTAAGTGTGTTGTTTTGTTTTTTTTTTTAAGACAGGTCTTTAAGACAGGTTGATATCATCAATGTTTACACTTTATACATCAAATCATTGTTTGTTTGAGGATCCCAACCAGCTCAACATGCCACAATTGGTGTGGTGCAACTGGCTCAAGTATTTTTAACAAAAGCATAAAAGCATGTTTCCAATTTGTTGTTGAGGTGCTGCTAGTGTCACAAACCCACACTATGCAGACCTGTTCCAGTTTAAACACACATTTACAGCATACAGCTCTTCATTATCTGCATTGTTGTACCATCACATTAATTAGCGATTTTATGAAAGGCCACAAAATCCAAACTGTTCATTCATAAGTTTATGCTATCGACTGGTTACAAAGCTAAAACTCTAGACTGCCACTGTCGACATGGCACAGTTCTCCTACACAGAGCTGATCTAAAGCTACTGGGATAGTCTGACATTTTCACAGCAAAAAAACATCTTCTGTAGAAAGAAACCACAATATATAATTATCATTAATTTTACTAATGGAGCTCTTAAATCCAACATTTACAGTGTTACATGTACACATGTACATGTTAAATTCTGATGATATCCAGTACTGTGCAAAGTCTTACGCCACCACCAGCTTTGTTGTTTTAGCAAAGTGTTAATGACGTCCATATTTCTGTTTCCCCTTTATTTAAACACAAACAGAAAATACAGGAAATATGTACGCAAAATAAATGCAACCTCCCTTGGCAATAGGGGAGGGGTGCCTCCCTTGGCACATCTTAAACTAGTTTGGAAAATAATGAAGTCAAATTAGAATTAGTTAGAATTAGAAATTAGGGTTCCATTCTAATTATTGTAAGTTTAAGTGAGCTGGTTCCTGTTATTGCCTACTGTTAAATGTAAGCACTAGATAATTGCCAATTTAACCTGTATAAATTTGTTTTTAGATTGTTTTCAGATCTGTTTTTATTTAATACTGCATAAAAATTTTCTTTATTTTCCAGTTGTATTCTAATAAAGAGATTTAGAAATAAACATATATTATCATTATACCATTGCTAATATACCATTGCTAATACACCATTGCTGAATTAAAATGGTGGCCAAAGACTTGCACAGTGCTGTAATTGTCATGCATTCTAACGCAACTCTGCATTTTGTCATTCATCCTAACATAAATGCATCTAGTTGTTGATGACTTCCTGTGTAGTGTAGTGTAGCACATAGCCTTGTGTTTGTTTGTAGCTCCCTAGCCTGTTAATTTCTTCTGACTGCTACCTTGTATTCATTTATTTATTTGTACTTATCTGTATATTAACATATCACATTACTCATACTGTGATCATTTACACTTAAACCAGTCTTTACCATCAAAAACAACTACAATAAGATATGGCATTATTATTGTTACCCGCACCTCATGAATTCATGTGGGTAAAGTACTTTTGAAATATATTCCCATTGATATTTCACATTTTTAGAAGACCTGGGTAACTAGGAACAAGAAACATTGTTCAACCATGCTGGTTCATAGCAATATAAATACGAGGTAACATATAGGCCAAATTACCTTCGTCATTCTTCACAGCTGTATTCTTGGTCTTACCCATTGTGATGAATGGCAAAACATGGTTGAACTTCACAAAATGTAAAGTGACTTTAAGAACATACCAGAAGCATTAAAAATGCCCATTTCCACCATCTGGAAGATTCTTATTAAGTTATAGGTAACTAGAGATGTTATGGTTCAACCTGGAAAAGAAGGTGTATCTGTGTTTCAAAGCACAGTGAAGAGGGAGCTTAGTGGCCAAAAAACCTCCTAGAATACTTCAGAAGTTAGTTAGGTCTTGATTTCACAAAGTTTCCAATACTCCAAATTCACCTATGTCACCACAAGCCTTTAGAAAGGTTTCAAGAAAAAGACCCTACTCTTATCCAAAAACAAACTCAGGCATCTTCAGTTTGCCAGGCACAACTGGGACTTTAAATGGGACTGGGTTCTATGGTCAGATGAAACCAAAATAGAGCTTTTGGGCAATAAACATGGGTTTGGTGCAGAGAGCTGCACCTTCCCTCAGGGATTTTGTCCCCTTAGGGATACCCTCACTTAAGGGTTTCCATGCAACAAGGCCTTTATCTTCAGTTCATCATATTACGTCGTACCTGCTTATTGCAAAACTGCCAACTGCGATCGACTGTGAGCCACTTCCCAGTACAAACACGCCCCATGGTATGGTCCTGGAAATGCAAATGCAAAACAAATTGCGATTCGTTTTACGTTTTGGCGTAAAACGAATATATGTGTGTGTGTACACTCGATATGTGATGCAGAGGAAATGAAATAGCAGTAATTGCTATTGCAATTTAAATACGAGACAGCTGTAACTCATAAGACATGGGAATTGCAAATTGACTTTGCATTTTTATTTCAAATTTGCCAGACATTGTACGTTACTGTAAACACAAATGCAAACAATTTGCATTTGCATGTGAATTGTGTCACATCTTTTACACCTACAAACAGAAAATTCAATTGCAAATGCAATTTCCAATTCCATTTTAAAATTGTCCAGAAAAACGTCCCATACATAAGGGTTGTTTCTGTTAGCATTTGCAGCATTACAAAACTGATGTTAGTCGGATTTCGTTAAAATGTAGGTAAACACATTTGTGTTCATAGGAAGACTAGTAATTACAGTTATGAGTCATTTTATAGTCGGTGGTGCCTTTGCGGCCTGTTATATTTTTATGTCTGCCCATCTGTTCTTGGATGTGCAATATGGTAATTTTTTTCTTTTTTCATACTGAACAATAATTATTATCCTGACACTATCAGCAAATTTATTTTTAAGCTTTAATTTGCTAATTCTTTAAAGTCATTTTTTTAAGTTCATTATGTTCATTTTGAATGCATTACATTCACCTGTTTAAGAGCTAACCTATTAAAATAAAACAGCAGAGATTCCATGGCATCAATAAAGTGTTGTTGTTTTGGTTTATCACCCAGTCTTACACCAATATAAGGTTAATTCATAATTATTAATGATTTAGCATAATGACAAGAAAATGTCTATTTAAAAGAAAACACACAATGTTTTTTTAATGTGATTTCATCTGTGTTGAGGTATCGCAACTGATAGATTTATAATGTATTGATGCAAAATTGAAGTCTACAAAGCAAAGAGCATAAATACACAACTATTCCATTCAAATGCTTCACACATAAAAGTTATGTGAAATACATCTCAAATCTAAAGGATTCAATGTATATAAACAGTGCAAGGCATTGACACATTCCACGGAAATCTATGTATTTTCATAACTGATGTAACTGATTACAGTGCCACATTGTTGCAGCCCTACTGTAAGTGGTGAAGTGATAAGAAAGCTGGTCATTGAAGCTATTGCACTGGTGGAGTGTTTGAGCTGGTGGGGTGCTGGTGAGTCTATAAGATAGAACACAATATTGTCTAAAATTAGTCATAAACACATTGTTTGTCAATTACCAAAGCATCACATACAAGGCAACTCATTTTATCTAATTTCCTAAAGCAGATATGTTTGACAAAAAAAATATATGAACAGAATATTTCCAATTAATGAAATTAAACATGGACCAGACAAGACAATGCACCATCATCCATAGCTATGCAAATTTTACTCCACTACATTTGTCTCACAGCTTTCGCTAATACAGTAACTTCTTACTTTTAGTAAGTAACTATAGTTATACAAAGTAACTATAGTATTACTGGTGGCATGAATTTTTATTGTTTTTACTGACAGTTTTTACTGTCATTTTTGGATAAAATTAAAAACAATGCAGTTGTCACAGAGCCAGCCATGATCCACACCAGACATCACAACTCCATCCACTCGTTCCCTCTCACCTGCCTACCGATTCTCTGCACCTGCACAGTTAATCAGGGACTCTCTATATAAGCACCACTTTGTCATTTCAGTTTTGTCCGGCCTTGTTGTTTACTTTTCAATGCCCCGGCTCCTGATTAGCTCACTTAACTCTTGGCTTGTTTACCTGTCTTCCTGGTTTCTCCATCGTCTGCTCTACTGGTATTCTACAAGAAAGAAAGGACTGTGTTTACATTCAGCCAAGTTACCGTTCATTCATCTGTGGATTCATACTCACCTGTTGTTCCTGATTCCAGTTCTGTTTGCTATTGATACAAAATGATTCAAATGTCTGAACTTACCTCCATTAATAAAGATTACGCTATCTACCATCTTGGTCTGCATTCCCCTCTGTAGTGTGACAGCAGTGGCTATTTTGAACATGCTTATGCCTTTTAATTCCTTTATGTGCAAGAGTTCAAATGATTTGCTATGACTGACAATTTAGGGAAAAGCTTCTCCCTGAATTGTTTTGTTGACTGTACAAAATACTGTTTTGAAACAATGCAACGTTGTTATATAAGCATTATATAAATAAAATAAAATTGAATTGAACATTTTAATTGCAATTTCTACTTATTTTTTGTGTCTGTATATGATTTTTGTTTGTCGTGAATATTTATGTGAATATCTTAAGTTAACATTATTATGCAATTATGACCATACAAGCACAATGAACATTAATGCATAGTTACTGTTCATTCCACGCTATGTACCTCTAAAAATTAAACACAGAAAGACTGATAAATGGTATCTCTCTGTTGCTTCCTGGACACAATGATAGTATAAATGTAGTTAGTGTAGTAATCAATGCACATTATTTGTTAATATTCAGCAAATACTGTAGGAAATGTAGTACCTGCTGCTAAACCCATTTAAACAAGTTGACAGCGTGGATATGTTTGTAACTATTGAGAGCCACATGAACCACATAACTGAGAGCAAAGTATGTCATTGCTCAAAATCTCAATGGCTCTGGTGATCACTACAGTCTTCCTACAGATACCAGATTAAATGTTTACCTTCATTTTAAAGAAAGCTGACTAACATCAATTTTGTAACACTGCAAACACCCAACTTCATTACCATAAACATCTCCTATGAATTCTTAAGAAATTATAAAATTGCATCAGATAAAGAAAGTGAACTTTACTTATTGACTGTGGTCTTACTGAAAACCTCTTGCTCTGTTTCAATCGCTACCTGGTGGAAAGGTCACACTCACCAATCCGAGGCAATTCAATACTAAACTTGTACATTTTTTAAACATTCAAAATGTTCTTGTACAGATTTGTACATGTACATGTGTGCATCAAATCTTTTGCATGAATTATTTTTATTAATCTGGCTCCATACAAAATAAACACAAGAATGGTTTACTGAGCACAAAATCAAGATCCTGCCACAGCCATCACAGTTTTCTGACTTGAACACCATAGAAACTCATTTAGGTGCGCTGAAGGTGTGTCCTCAGAAATTTTAAGGATCTGGAGAGATTCTATATAGAGAAAGGTCTCAGATCACTTACGCTACGTATTCTTCAACCTCATGAGGCATTATAGGAGAAGACTCAGAGCTGTTATCTTAGCAAAGAGAGGCAGCAAAAGTATAGACTAAAAGGCTGCCAATAAATGTGCTACACTTATATTCAACAAATACATTTGCTTTTTGCTTTATTGTTAATATTTAATCAATAAAGATATTTTTCACAGCTTTTGCTCCTCTTTACAAAGGGTGCCAATATTAGTGAAGTGCACTGCAAGTACAACATAATTAAATCTAAGAATTAATCAGAGGTTGCCACCAATAGTTAACTTTAACTAGGTACAACTAAATCCAAAATTTTAATTGTTGATTAAATGGTAAGTACTATGAAATCGGCTGCTCCATGTTTGCCAATACTGCTTTAGATAAAATAGTGTTTTATCTAGCCCCATAGTAGTGTAACCGCAAATAACTAACGCCAAGCAGTCAGTTAAAAATCTAGAATCCTGACTGATGTGCCCATCAGGCACGACCTCTAGTGTGCAATGACCCTGGTCCTAGATTTGTGGAAGCATCCTTCAGCCTTTACTTTATTTACTTATAAATAAATATTATTTATTATTATATATAAAAATAATAATAAATAAATAATAAAATAAATAATAAATATATTATTATATATAAATATTTATTTACTATAAATAATCTTGTAGCTCAGGATGAAAGCTCTAAGATCAAAAAACAACTTAAAACACACCTGTTTCGCAGACACCTGACTAATTCCTAATGCTCTGATATTCTTTCCTACATATAAAAACACCCTTCTTCTATTCATGCTGTCTGTAGCATCAGAATACGATTTCCACTTGTAAATGTAGCTGTGTAGACTTGGCTTGTTGGTTCTTAAGACAATATGCTTAATGAACTTGGTGCGGTTTTAATGAGATTTGAACACAACATGGACTAAAGACATGTAAACAAACCAAAACCAGAATGGGATGTCACAAGATTCGAAGACATCACATTAGAAGGCATCAAACCACCGTCTCCACTTTCAGTATTAAGTTACTGTGAATCTTATGCTGTATTTATGCTCTGCTTGTGGTTCAGTGTTAAAGCGCTGGAATACGTATACCAACTCCTATTCCATAAACGAGATAAAGCCATATTAACAGGTAGAAATTAGTGAGAGTTGACACATTAAATACTTCTAGAAAGTGTAATTTATTTCTAAAATAAAACTGTATAATCCACACTGATGAATCCAAAACCAGGCTATGACATCCATCTTGTGTGTGTCTGTGTGTTTGAGGGAGAAAGAGAAGAGACCTGACAAATTGTTGATCAGATGATCACTGTTTTTCATAGTATAGAACTGAATAATTATTGAGAGCAAAAAGTCCCTCTCTCTTATACTGACACTCTCCTCTCTCGCTGACACTCTCTCACTGACACTCTCCTCTCTCTCACTAATACTCTCCTCTCTCTCACTGACACTCTCTCACTGACACTCTCTCGCTGACATTCTCCTCTCTCTCACTGACACTCTCCCCTCTCTCACTGACACACTCTCTCGCTGACACTCTCTCACTGACACTCTCCTCTCTCTCACTGACACTCTCCTCTCTCTCTGACACTCTCCTCTCTCGCTGACACTCTCCTCTCTCGCTGACACTCTCCTCTCTCGCTGACACTCTCCTCTCTCTCACTGACACTCTCCTCTCTCTCACTGACACTCTCCTCTCTCTCACTAATACTCTCCTCTCTCTCGCTGACAATCTCTCGCTGACATTCTCCTCTCTCGCTGACACTCTCCCCTCTCTCGCTGACACTCTCTCTCGCTGACACTCTCTCACTGACACTCTCTCACTGACACTCTCTCACTGACACTCTCTCACTGACACTCTCCTCTCTCTCACTGACACTCTCCTCTCTCTCACTGACACTCTCCTCTCTCTCACTAATACTCTCCTCTCTCTCACTAATACTCTCCTCTCTCTCGCTGACACTCTCCTCTCTCTCGCTGACACTCTCCCCTCTCTCACTAACACTCTCTCGCTGACACTCTCTCACTGACACTCTCCTCTCTCTCACTAATACTCTCCTCTCTCTCGCTGACACTCTCTCAATGACACTCTCTCTCGCTGACATTCTCCTCTCTCTCACTGACACTCTCCCCTCTCTCAGTGACACTCTCTCTTGCTGACACTCTCTCACTGACACTTTCCTCTCTCTCACTGACACTCTCTCACTGACATTCTCCTCTCGCTAACATTCTCCTCTCTCTCGCTGACATTCTCTCACTGACACTCTTCTCTCTCTTGCTGACACTCTCTCACTGACACTCTCCTCTCTCACTGACACTCTCTAACTGACACTCTCCTCTCTCTTACTGACATTCTCCTCCTCTTCTGGGGATGCTATCTCAACCTGGCTCAAAAAGACATGAGGAGAGACTATGGGGTGAGTTTTTGTTAAGAAAATGCAATCAGGTACAGTATTATTATTCTGTGATAAAGAGACACATAAAGCTGCATTGGTACAACAATTGCATATAGGAATTGGAAAACAATTGTTAAATAAATAAAGAAACAAACTCCTCAGTGTGCATTCCGGTGCTGCCAGTGCCACCACCACTGTCAGAATCAGCCACGAGAGCTGATGAAGGTCCTGCTGCGGCGGAAAACATATATGTTATTTTGGCACATTTGCAGTGTCTGTCTAAAGAGTCGTTCTCTATTTCACGCAGTTTCTCTGTCTCCCCTCTTCTCTATCTCTCTCTGACTGTTTTGACAGACGCACACTGATGCTGCACTCTGGCACAAAGCCCAAAGAGGAGTTGTTTAAAGATGTGATTGGGCCAGCCCAATGTCAGTTAAGAAAAGAACCAATGGACTGCTGATTAAATGTCTCATGGGTCGGTCTGTCTGGAAAAAAATTCTACACTTACTTTTTTGACAAATATCACTGCAAGTACATTTCAATACAAAACCCCAAGCGCCATCAATTAATTAAGCAGGAAAAATTTACAAGTTTTATGGACCGATCAGACAAAAACAATAAAATGCTGGGTTGTTTCCCAGTATCTTCATGATTTCGGCACAGCGGGAAAATGCCCTATCTGTCAGATTGGCAATTCGCCTCTGTTCAGTTAATTTAAATCACATCCACTGGGGAATCTATGAATATTCATAATTGCCCGGCCCATTGGAACAGTTTTTCATGGGAACTGAATATTACACAACACCGGGACAGCCATTACTACTCACAAAAAACACTTGCTGTACTTTTGATTTGACTTAATATTATACCTCTTATTTAAGATTCTTAATATATACTAGGTTATATATAAACTGTTTTTCTGATAACAGGACACAGCAGCCACTAAAATAAATTTATTTTCCTATCATAAACATTACACACAAACATATAAATATAACCCGACTCAACCTGACAATATTCGCAGTAATATAAAACAATATAACGTCACTATAACGTGTTGAGCGCTGACAGGAGCACAGGAACACGAACAAAGGAGCAAAACCAGTAATATTCAAAGAGAACAGGTTTAATGCTTTTCCAAACAACAAACAGCAACTCAAAACATGTATCTCAGAACACAAAACACAATCACCGACAAGGAACTAACCAGAAAGGGGAACTTAAATAGTGCAGGTAAGGAGGGGCAAACAGGTGATAAACAAACAGGTTTTCTCCTATATCAGTGCGTTGTTTTAATGAAGACACAAGTCACAAATATGCAACTCTGATGCCTGGTCTTTTGAGATGGTTAGCAGTCACTTACAGGTTAAATACATCTGCCATTCCATCCATGGAAAAAGTTGGTACAGCAGAGGGTGGTTGACCCTGTAACGCAGCACTCAGCAGTAACATCAAGCCGTACACATTGTGACGCAACAAGGACACCTCTATCCCCACAAATGTTTAATTTGGAATAATAAAGATATCAAATCTAAGAATAAAACGCTTTTTTTGAATATTCGTTTAGAATTTTTATTTTTATTGATGACAGCTTCTTTGCCATGTTGGTCACTTACGGTCCCTTATAGGGAAACTTTCTAGATGCATTTAAAATTCCATCTGCAAAGGATTATGCAGTTGTTTTTGATACTACACTTTATGATCATCTTTAGTTGTTGCGTGTTGCTGATACGGTTGGTTTGAATATTACTGTTGACTTCAGTTTAAAGGTAGATTATTATTGAAGTATTGTTGATCCAAAAACGCAATATAGTTTTCTTCTAATTCATATAATATTATACATTGTATTTACACAGTAAATGAGATTATTAAAAGGTTTAATAAGGATATTGATTTGAAATGTGTGCTTATTTAAGGATGATGAGATGAAATTGTTTGTTGGTGTGATTTTAAGGTCTTTAAAAGGGAATTTCTGAAAATGACATTGCCTTGGAAGACATTTTTTATAAACATTATAAAATTCTATCACATTTATTAACAAGCTGTGTATTCATCTTTGCATGCATGCAAACAAATAAAGTAATGCATGTAAACAATAATCTAAACTTACAGAGAAATGCTTAAATATATTCAAGGCCGAAGGTGTTATAGTGAAGTTCATTTTGGGGGGAGTGTTTGTTGTCCAAAATTATATCATGAGAGGTGATGTCAATTTGAGAAACTAATGTCATGAATGACAGAATGCATTTAGTAAGCACAGTCAAAATGCAAATAATGTTCTGTAGCTTACTTTTTCTTTCAAAAGCTATGGACTTCAGTAGCACTGATTTAGCAGTGTATCTTCAAATAAGAGTTGCTTTGCAACCACTGAAATTAAAACCTACAAAAATACATTAATAAACTGTATTGTGACAATTTATAGCACATTCAAGCTTTATTCTTAGTTCTCACTTCAATTGCTAGTTGTACTTAAGTACTGTAGTTTGAAATTTAGTGATTAGAGAGTGTAAAGTCATGATTCTATTTTTTTATTTTTTTAGATATTTTGAGATTTTTGAGATATTTTTAAGTGTTTTTTTTTACAAGTACACACTTGTACTACCTCAATGCAGTTTCTCACGTTTGTTAATACAATTCTTGTACTAACTGTTAATTACATACATGCCCTCAATAGCTCACCTCAGGAAAAAAATCAGGTCTGTAATAAACTGCTGCTTCTTAAATACAATTGTAGCCACTGAGAGCAGTTTTTCCAGATGCTGGATTATCTCTTTAGTCTGGAGTAACAAGTGAAAAAAGGAAAAAGAATAGGTTCCGAAGGTATCTGACTTTGCAACATCCAGAAATGTTGTATTTATAAAACAAATAGCGGCCCATGTTATGTTATTGCTTTAGCAGGTTGTGCAGTGACTGGAGAACAAATATGTCACCAGAAATAAAACTGCCTATTCTGTGCGCAACACCGATTAGGGCCTGTCAGAATTAAAAAGTAAAGGACATAACTCATGTCCTTCACTTAAAGAAGATCCCCAAAATAATCCTACTTCAAACACTGAGAAGTAACAGGCAATAGCAGTAATAATACGCTGCATTTGATAACCTATTTTGAAACAACCTAATCAATGCAAATAGATATGATATACTTGTGTAATGACTCGTTAATAATGTAAACACGCCTGTTACAGTATAATAATAATTGCTAATGCTAATTAGCGTTTCTCTAGCAGCAAATTACGGCCGCTACGGAGCTCAGAACTCGTCGATGGCAACCGCAAACAATCGCGGAACATTAATAACATATACTAAATAAACATACAAATGTACTTACATCAAGGCATAAAACGCATTATACAGAGCATAAACAACCGTGCAGAAAGTGTTCACTTAAAGCAACACTGTAAATCAGTACGTGTTATATATATATATATATATATATATAAACTAATTATTCATATTTTGTATGTAGTATATATATACACACACACACACACTACATATAGCTCTCTTGCTGTCTCTCTTACAGTGATGTTGGTATAAGACGTGGGCCTTTGTTCTTTTTTTCCAATAATCATAAGCTGTTGTTCATTTCACATTGCAAGAATTTACACTAATCGCAGACCTCATAAAATATGTACGAATTCCGTGAGCTCAAGCTTGATCAAATGGCATCTGTCGTGTACACAGTATAAAATACATTTAAAACTAACCTCGTACATATACATAAAAATGACCCATTACATTGTCTAGTTCAATTGTGGCTATGTTTTCCTCATTAATATTGTGTTCCCTTAAAAATCCAAAGATCGTGCTGATCCATGTCTCTTCTGTAACGAATGAAGCCCGTATGATCATCATTTGCCTGAGTCGTGGCCAACATTAACTATGTCATTACCTCAACAAACTGATCTCCTGGCCATGACATATCACTTTCCCACATATTAATATGTCGTGGCCACAATAAAAATAAGTGAACCGAGAAGGTCCCTTCCAGTTCACCGTACATACCAGATAATGCAGACCACATCACATATCCAGCAGGCCTTACTTTAATAGATCGCATACAGGCAACAGCAATCACCCAAGCAGGTGTCACCCACAACACAACAGCAGCGGACCGGCAATTGACTATATATGGGTGCAACATGCACCCGAACAAACGCCAGCTTCACAAAGATTACTAGTAGTTACTAGTAAGACAACAAACAGTTAAAATCACTATTAAAGCCTACAACACCGACCCCTCGTGCAATGCAATGCAACTCCGGAAGTGCGATCCGCTGAGTATGACGAAACACCCTTCTATTTTGCCTCATGCCTTTATATACACTCTCCTAACTAGGACGTCATAACAAATAATTACCTAGCAGGTGTGGTTTAACAGCAAACCCACAGCAATAACTGTCTTTCACCACATTATCGTAAATGCATATTTGGCGTGCTGTACGGAGGGAAGAGCCCCACGCTTGAAATTTGACCCGAACCCAGAGTACTCTCTAAAAAGCAGAATAATTTCTGGACAACCGCAGGAGGAAACTCCCAAAAGGTAAAGTGAATAAAAGCAGGGCAAAGGCATTCACAGGCTATACTACAATGCTCCAACGGGTGGAATGGGTGTAAGGTGGTCCTACATGACTTCCGAACAGGGTACCCGCACACTGATGCGAACGTGATCGTCCGACAACACCTAGCAAAACAGGCTCTCACTGCTATTTGAGCAGGGAGGGCTCGGCCGGTGCTTCAAAAGAGCAGGACAAAGCTCTGCCAGTGAACGGGGCTGCCTGCAGTAACAAGTAAAAGAAGCTATGATGTGAGGGTTTTTTTGATGAATGAAAACAGTGTAATTGGTGAGACTAACATAGAGGGGATGATTTTGATATACAGGTTTAAGGTTGATGAAGGTGGAGTGCTGGTGACAAGAATTGTTTAATTAGCTGATTAAGGCTAGGTGAGCTTTTCATATATGGTAATGGCTGGATCTGATGTATGTTAGGCTTCAGATGACCAGTGGCCTAGTGCCTGAATTTGATATTTGTGAGAGACCTTTTTGAGTGACTGTGGTTGCTGCACCTATAAGAAATAAATGGCTAGGAAATTAGTCTGCTGGGTTACCGGACTGAGTAATAACTAATTTTAAGTGCTTTTGAAACCAGAATCTTGTTGTGAGGTGATTGGAGTCATCAATGAAAAATGGATTGTTTGGAGACTGGACCAGGGAACATCTGTACTGCCTGTAATTTAAGAGAGAGTGATACGGTTGAATGGGAGTCAAAGTTGAAAAAAATAAATGAAGTGACCTTTCTTTGCTTGATCCGTTTGCTGCGTTTAATAGAGAAAGTGATTTTTTCGTTATCTAAAACCTGTTATCTAAATGTCTGGTATTAGGGTTGAAGTGAGAAGTGAAGGTTAATTTAGAGCACCAGAGAAAACTATAGAAGAACAAGATGAACATTCTGTTGAGAGTGAGATCGGTGTTAACGGAGAGGTAACTGAGACAGAGGGTGTAAATGCAGCGGCTGAGTATGTTAATAGTAATAGACTGTCTGGTATCAGAGCGGGTAAGGTGGTTTCTTTGAAAGCCTTTGATGCAGAGGGAGGTTTGGGGGTTGTTAATTGCTAAGGAAGGTTCACTAAAAATTATTTACAGAAAAATTGTATACTACTTAAATAGCCTTTAATGGATCCGACTTGGATGCCTTTAACGCTTAAGATATGAAAGAGGTGATCGTTAGGAGAGAAAAATCAGGAGACATAAGATTATATGAGAGGTAAAATTTGAAGCTGAATATGCAGAATAAGACTGGAAGGTTCTAGGAGACATGGCTTGATAGAGGGGAGAAGTCGATAGAGTCAAAGAGGTGTTTTAATGGGTGGTGAGGAAGATGAGTTGAAAACAATGAGGTACTGGGTGTTGGCACAGCCATTCTTGCTCATGGTAACCGGTAAATTATAATAAATTATACGGAGGAAAAACATGCTCACTACTCGGTTTACTGTTAAATCGGAACTGCTTTTTTATTTGCATATGTCCTTTTATGTAAGACAGGTCACACATTGAAATCTCACAATTGATTGGAGTATGCAAATAAGCCATTTTTACATCCATTTGGTGGAGGTCAAGATCATATTGTGCTGCCATTTGCATCAAGGCTCGTATTGAAGTGATATTAGCTGTTGGGGAGAAAATCTCCCCCCAGTGGGTGTAATCTACACCCATCACTTGACTATAGCCTTTAGCAACATATCGGGCCTTGTATTACTTGATCTCATCAGTATTATTTTTAATAGCACAGACCCATCTACCCCCCACTGCATGTTTGCCTTCTGGTAGAGTAGTTAGGGTAAATGTATCATTTTCTTATAGAGTTCATTTCCTCTTCCATGGCCAGCCCACATCTGTGACTTGTTTGAACTCATAGCTTACTTGAATGTTTGTGGTACATCACACTCAGTAGTCAACACTAGTTAGAATCTGATCATCACACCCACCTTCAGATATATAATCTGTCAAATACTGGAGAGCTTTGTTATTTCTGTTAGGATAACGAGTACTTTGATCCCCTCCCTCTGTCTGAGCACTACTCTGATTCTCAGTCTGAGGTCCATAAGTCTGATCAACTATGTTTTGTTTTAACTGGGAGGACACATAAATTTCCCCATGTGAATCGTCATCTGACATTGAAATGTCAGTCTGTGTCTGATGTTCAGTAACACACCTTGTGATGAGTTTTACAAGCCTGTGCTTGAACCTTTTCTGTGTCTGGATAAACCAGGTATGCAGGGCTGTTCTTGTCATACCCTACAAAAATCCCTTTTTCGCAATGTACATCCTATTTCTCTGTCATGTTTGTATGCATAGCATACTAAACCAAATACTCTCATTTAAGAAAGATCAGGTTTCTTCCCTGTCTGTGCATAGTATGGGGTTTGGTGTATTCGACTATTGTAGCACCTGTTGCAAATTACTGCAGCAGTCATTACAGCATAGATCCACAACTTAGTGGGCAGACTGCGCTCAAGGAGCATGCATCTTGTCATCTCAAAAAAGGTTCTCCAATTTCTCTCGGCAGTCCCATTTTGGTGGGGTGAATATGGTGCTGAGGTCTCGTGCCTAATGCTGTTCTTGCTTAACAGTGACTGAAACTCTTTAGCCATGAATTCCGTGGCATTATCTGACCTAACACACTTTATGCTTCCATAGGGGGCTGTATCAGCAATTAATTTTTCAGTGGCCTTTGCAGTGTCACTCTTAGCTTTTTAAAAGTAGGCTGTTAGGCCTGTGTGCACTAGTTTATGTGCAGGCTTAGCTCGTGTATCAGGTTCTCTGTTTCTACTTTGAACAAATTTACTGTGTGCAACAGCATGTTTCACAGTTTAGGTTAGATTTGTCAATCTTTCCCTTGATTTTCATTCCCTCAACTACATTCTACAATTTGGAAACATCATCATACTGATATGATGGCTTGAATGTCATAACATCCATTACAACTGTTTTCTTTCACAGTATTTGGACAGTACAGTCTATTGTACTCGTGTATGCAGAATTTAGTATGGTCCTTATGAATGAGTTTGTCTTGTTCTTGTTGAAAGATGATTAAGGCTCCGTTTGTTGTTGTTACTTTAACAGAGAAAATGTTCTGCAGATACGATGGGATGTAACGCATTTCTCACATGTCCCTTGCTGTCAATCAGGTACACCTCTCCGTCACCTCTTCTCAGTGCTACTTCACTCTCTCTGGTTCCGTCTGCCAACTCAATGTAGTGTTTCTCTGTCTGGAATTCATTGTCAAACCATTTGAATTTTCCAATATTTGTGATAATTACGCATCTGTTATCAACAATCAGTCCTTTCTGTTGTACTTTGTAATATTTATAGTCACTTGTTTTAAAGACAAATGTGTGTTCAACATAATCCTCTTTATCAGTGGCTTGTTTAACATTGTCTCTCTTTTTGCATCTGCAATTTTCATCTCTGTGGGTTGCAGTAACTACACCACTGTCTTTTGCGATTTTGGATCTGGCACGCCTGTGCTTTGTCCTTTTTGACCACTGTTGTAGCACATAATGTCCGAACATGCGAGTCGTTCTCTCCACCTCCGTTCCAGGGTCAAGGCACTTGCTCTCATCACGTTATCTTCACTTGTGCTGTTGTGGAAGTTTTTGGTACTTTCAAAATTTCTCAACTTGGTTTTGAACTCTGAAAACATGTCTACATCACTTTGTGTGGTATGTACGGCGAACGGTTCAAAATTATTGCAATTTAAAGTCCATTACTGAGTGTCTCTTTAGCATTTCTCAGTGCTGTAATTGCGGCTTCTGCTCAAATAATACAGTCAGTTACACTTTCATGACCGTTTTTGCAGGGAGGTTAACTCTGAATACAGGCTAATTATTCATGGCATTCCTTTACCCGTGTAGTAGGCCCTCCATAGCACTTTACTACCATCATCCGCGGCATCTCTCATGACAAGAGACAGACTTTTGTCATCTAGGTACTGAATAAGTTCAGAATATCAGAAAAGGCATTAATGCGGGTGAACAAGAGCAGCCTTTACTAATGCAGTGCACAGTTGTTTCGTTGTCACAATGAATTAAAATACTTTTGGCTGACCATTCCTTTCTCCACAGGAAGACTGCGACGATGATGAGATAGAGCTCAAACAGAGCTGAGGATGCTGAGGATTAAGGTGAATCGAGGAGCTGGGGAGTCCACGGAAACGCAAACCAGCGGCCCTAAAAATCTGCTGAAGCCCACTGAAGGGGCAGCGCTGGTGAACAGTTGGATGTCGAGAGGGAAAGATATGAGGTTGTGATAGAAAAAGTTAACCCATTCCATTTCTTTAGAAACATTACCCATAAGGTTGGTTCATTTTTACATTTGCAAGATAGAGGAATGTAATCTTACAATGCATGAATGGAAAACACGAGGGAGAGATACACCATGAAAGGCTGGCCCTGGGAAATTATACGCATCGTGAAGTTTAAATGAGAGAATATGGAGAGGAGTTCACGTTTGGAACAAGATCGGTTAACTAGGAGATTGGACACTACTAGAATAATGGCAATTTTCTCCTTGGGAAAGAAGGTCTGAAATTTAACAGAGTCTAGATTAATGTCTAGGGACTCAATTGTTGTGAAGGTTAAACATGTAGCAAAGTAGAATTTATTGCACCAACAGATGTCAAATAAATGCCATGACTCTGGGCTGATAGGTATTACTTTAAAAGTTGCCATTATGCCTACTTTTGCTAACCATACACTGTTGCTGTCGCGTTGTTATTGCTTGGTCGATACCGCGGTAATGCAGAGAGTATTCTTTGAGAGGAATAAGACTAATGCTAGGGAAGGCTAGGGAACGGACAATTGTGAGGGGCCGAGAGATTGATTATCAAGCATTTTCCCTGAAAGTTTTATAGTGACCATACCAATGGGGCTGATACAAAAGTGTTCAAAAGGAGGCGTTTTAAAAGGGTCAATCATGAAACCCTTTTTTCTTCATGAAAACTTTTTTAATTTGCTTGTCCACTATTTCAGGCTCTGCTAGAGCAGATTGGAGATTATCACACACAATATTTTGAGTAAGGAGAGATTCAGGACTGGGATTAAAGCCGTGTTTGAGACCAGACAACAGATGGTTGGTAAAGTTAGTGTCAGTGTGAAGAGACGAAGTCAGGCGGGAAATATTCAGTCAATAGATATTTTTTTACATTTTCATTCATAGACTTTTTCACTGGACAGATTGTTAGGTATGTAGCTAGGAAGCATGACACTGTATATTCCCAAGGCTTTTTATTCATTCCGAACAGTAACTCCACGTTCATGTTCAGCACACACTTCTCTTCTACTAACTAACTTATTCCCCCTCCCAGAGTCTCTAGCGGCAATACAAGGAATTACATAAGACGTTTAGAAGAAACGTTCTACATTTAGAAGAAAACATGTACTCTGAATAAAGTGGTTGTGACAACTTAGGCAACTATTCAGTAACATGTCTTTACAGAACATTCAGTGTCATATATGTTGCCTTAACTCATATATGTTGACATGAATACATGAACTGTCAGCAAACAGTCTAATGATATTTGAACAAATTCAACAACATTACTGTTACTTCAAACACTTTAGTAACCAGTAGGTGCTGAACTCATACAGAACAATTTTCTTTTCTTTGTAAGCTACATCTTGTTTAACATATATGCAAGATAGTCCTTTTTATGTTATCACATAGTCTTTGTATTAGGCTAACACAGTCATACACACAGTCATAGTTAGTCTCATGTATAAGGCGTAAGCCTTTCACAGAACTGTTTGTAGTGTTGTGTTTGCTGTAATGTGTTACTAACACAGTCAGTCAATCCTGGTATGTCAGGTGAGCAGCATTCCACTTTTTACCATCACTGAGCAAGAATGTGTTGGGTTCTCTACTCTTACAGGGGCAGAAAATCTCAAGTGACCTTTTGGGGTTGCACAAGGAAGCCTTATCCTCACTCTCCCTCCTACATCTGAGAATTGCGAGAACTGTTTTTGTGATCTGTGTATTGTTTCATTTGGCCCTGTTTCTTTTTCACATGCTCACGGACAGCAGCAAGATCACACTTGCCTTCACCATCTAAAGGTAGGATGTTAATCTTGGTTTGCATCTTCCTCCCATACAACAGTTCATGGTGACACGCCGTAGTGGCATGAGATGTTGACCGGTACACCTGAAGCCCCTCAGTGACAGCTCTGTTCCATGGTTGTCCATGCTGAATTGCTGTCTGGATGCAACCTTTTAGTGTGCCGTGAAATCTTTGAACAGCGCCATTAGATGCCGAATAGTACACAGATGTACAAATGTGTTTTGTCTTGTTGTTTCAAAAACTCAGCGAAGAGAGCAAAATTGAACTGGGAACCATTGACCATAATACATTCTGGGTTGCCATGACAACTAAAGACAGTGCTCAGAAATTTGATAACATCCTCAGTAGTTGCACTGCTAGCAAAAGCAAGCTCTGGCCACTTTGAATGATAATCTGTGAGTTTTATATAAGCAGTTTCGATTGGACCAACTACATCCAGACCCAGTTTTTCATAGGCCCTTAGGAAACTAAACTGGCTGCAGGGGTGCTGGATGTGTCACAGTGGATTTGTCATTAGACTGGCAGGGGATGCATGTAGAGATTGTTGACTGGACCTGAGAGTCCATCTGCGGCCACCAGTAAAGTTCCCGCATTCTCTATTTTGTACACACTACTCCCTGGTGAGCCTCATGTGCCAGCAGTCTGTTGTGTGATTCAGGGAACCAGGTCAATGGACAACATTGTAAAAACATCGTCCTGGCTCTTCCCAATCCTTTTGTGGTGACTTTGAGCAAAGTGGTGAATGCCTGGTGATCTGTGCAAAGTGTACAGTGATGGCCCCACAAGTGTTCGCAATTTCTTGGTAGCTCACACACATGCCAGGGTCTCTTTCTCTACTATAGAATTGTTTTCTTCAGCGTCACTGGTTTTTCTGTTCTATTGGATAGTATTTGGGTGAACATTACCCCCCACCCCTTAGTCACTTGTATCTGTTGAAATTACTTACTGAAGTGTGGGGTCATAAATGGCAAGGGCAGGACTATACACTAGCATCTGTTTAATGTCCTCAAAGCTGTTTAGAGCAGCAGAAGTCTTTTTCAGTCCTTTTCCTTAGGGCAAACAGTCCTTTTCCTTAGGGCAAATCCATGAAGGAATTTTGAGTTCCAAAGGGAACCCTACAAAATCTGAACAGGTCATCATGGGTGATGAAGGCTGTAATACTCTACTGCCTTCGTGGAGGGGAAGCTGATAGTATGCATTAGCTAAATCGATAGTGGAAAATACTGTAGCACCCAAGACTGATATCTTTTGAGTATTATTAGCCTAAAGTACAAGAATTACAAAAGTACATGTGAAACACTGACCAGTCACAAAACAATAAGCAGGTCCCAGTTGGGTCCCTTGAAACTTGCTAGGGTCCCTCTTGAAACATTTCTGTTGTGTTGTGACAATTTGTAGCGCATTGAGCTCTCTCTGCCACTGTATATGACAGCCGTACAGCTGAGTTGCAGTACAGACCGCAATGGCAGTTTAAAATAATGACAGTTTAACACACGTACACACATAAAATGTTTGTCCAATCATAGCAGTCGTAGCATCAATTCTAGCACTGTGTTCGTGTGTTTTAGGAAACTTAATCTGAAAATTCATTCTAGTGACTGAAATTGTTGCTGGCACTGATGGACAGTTTTGTGATATATGAACTGAATGGCACCTTGACAGCCTAGACACTTTTAAAGGTAAGTTTATTATTATTATTATTATTATTGAGATATAATGTGGAGTTGTTACTATTAAGAGGCAAACTAAAATATTCATCTAATGAAGTTTATTAAAGTTCAGGACGAGCACAGTCATGTATTCCAACCAATCATCATGCAGCGGTGTGTATATGTAGCCGTACCTCACCTAACCCCAGCCCTCACAGAGATCACATTTCTTCCAAATTGGTTGAGTGTTTAATCAACAATGATTTATAAAGCATTTACCTGATTCATTCAAATATGTTTATTCTGTAATTGTTAGCCTGACTGGAACTGAACATTTAACTTTTTGTATAACTTTCACATTATACGTGACCAGTCTCTATGCTAATATCAGCTTTTGTTTCCATGTCTCAACCATGGGTTCACAGATCCAGTTCTGGTTAAGGCAGATGATTCAGCATCGTCCCATCTAATGATTATCACAGCTGGCATCAACCAGAAGGTGATGGGAATCTGTAATGATGCACCAGTTTCCCATGAGCAATGACACTTGCAGACCCTACTCCTCTCTGTTCAGAAACATCATCACCACACATCAAAAATCAATGGATGCAGTAAGCGCCACTTGACACAAACAATACAAGATGGACTTTAATACTTTTTGAATAATTTAAATGCCTGGTTAGCTGCCTGGTTGACTGCTGTGTGTATTGCTTGTGAAAAAAAATTATAATTTTTTATAAATGTATAAATGTATAATTTAACATTTATAAATGCATTTATAACATTTATAAATGTATAATTTATTTATAATAAAATAAAATTTATTTACAATATTGCATTTATAATTGCAATTACAAAACATGATGTTGTATTATTGTATTATAGAATGGCAGTAATTGTTGCGTTCTTTTGTTTTTGATGTATTATTATTATTATTATTATTAATAAATGTAAAACTAAGACAAATGTAAAAGGAAATAACCCAGAGTACAGGTAATATTTAACCCAGCAAGTGAGTTAATTTCACCCACTGGTTGGATCACATCAACAACCCAGAAATCTGAGTTAAATGTTAAAACCCAGCGTTTTCATCAAACCAACCCAAGCGCATATTGTATCCGATATAGTGACCCAGCAGAGGGGTTAAAGTTGCTTTGTTTTTTAACCCAGCAGTTTTGTGTTTATATGTATATTGTAATATGTAGTAATTATTATTTACTTGTATTGTTTTTAATGATCATTTTTATTCTCTTGATGTTATTGTTATTCTGTATGTTGTGTGATTTCTTACTAAAGAATAAAATACTGCTTTTGTAAGGAAATATCATAACTGACAGCCTGTCTGCTAATCTTCAACATGTTTTACATTAAAACAGCACTTTAGTTGTGAACCAGATGTAGGTTTAGCTACAATTAAACACGTAATATAATTATAATGCTGTTTTAGAAGACAAGGCAGAGTAGGGAATTTCGCAACAGGTAGGACTTACAGCATCATTCGGTGGCTTTGCTTTTGTTAGGTTTATATTTTGCTTAAGATCGTGTTCAACCTGCACAATGAAAACTAAAATCACCTACAGACCTCCTTACATGTTATTTTAATGTTTAAGCACACAATGAAGTAATCATTTATTTGTTTGTTTCAATATAAAACTAGATGAATTTTTTTCATAATTCTTATCAGTACTTCTAACATTTCCAGCAGATTTAAACAATTCAGCAGTAGTACTAAAAACATCCCATCAAATGACCAATGCTTTTTGACAACCACATTTAATTCAAGGTTATTTATAGCACTTTTCATAGCTTTGCATTGTTCAACAGCATGTTTTCGAAACAGACAATAATAATAACAGCAAATAATTAATATAACAAAACCAATTAACAATATGAAACTATATAGAAATAAAGACAGAAACCATAAAAACTTAATTTATGAAATATTTAAATTTATAGAATTACATGGTATTACCATGACTTACATGTACATTATTAATACTATCTGTATGAATAATCATGTAGGATTTTAATCTGCTGTTATAGTCACAGCACTTGTGTGTCAATTTATGCAAGATGTACATTAGAGACAGTAACTGTAAATTAAGCATTTGAACACTGACGGCTTGCAAGGACCGAGACTGATTTGATGAATTTGATGATCTGGTATCTCCCTTTACTGGACAAAATACAAAACTACACCGTCCACCTGAGATGAAGTGGTTGATCTTTAAAAAAAATCTTCCCATTCATTACACATATTAAACTTAATACCTCAGAATGTCCTGATTTCCATATAAAAAAAGCACTTAAATCCAGTTACAGCAAATTTTAAAGAGTACAATGAATTTGGATTAGCCTATGTGCAGATAAGATAAAGCAATACAGACTGTTGCATCCTACATTCTGGTTTGAGGTTACGGAAAATGTGTCAAAAATATTTTTAAACAAAGATATGTCATATGAATCCCCCTAGTGGGCAAACTATAGAACTGTAACCTACACACTGGAGATAAAATGGTTAAATTTAAAATTAACTGATTACTATGATTAAAACATTAATGAAATATATATATATATATATATATGTATTTATGAATCCATATATATACAGTGCTGCTTGAAAGGTTGTGAACCCCTTGAGCTGTTCAGTTTTCTGTTGCTTTACCATTATTTTCTTATTTTATCATCACCTGCTTTTTATAAATTAAATGTCAGATGTATGTTAATCAACTGCATATGTTTGTTTAGAGGGAATTTTTTGAGTAGCCAAAAAATTACATGAAAGATTGAATTATTGTATGTGCAAAAATAAGTGAAGCCCCAGCTGTACTGGTAAATCAAGTGGGTAGTTGAGCAGACCAATCAAACTAGACATCCTTAGGAAACTGGTTGGGCAACACTGATTAAAAGAGAGGAAACCAACCAAACCACTGTAGTGCCAAGGAGTCAAACAATGCCAAGAGGAAAGGAGATATTCGAGGACATCAGGAAGAAGGTGGTGACATAGCCTTCCCCAGACTGATGGGCTAAGACCATCTCTCCAAGAGATTCCAACTCTATCCATTCACTGTAAGACATATCATCTACAAATAGAGGGCATTCATCATGACCACAACTCTGCCTAGAAATGGACAAAACTATCACCAAGAAGCATCAGATAATAATAAATAAGGTAAAGGCCAACTCACACATCACCTGATTAATTGGACAGATGAATCCAAAATGTATTTATTTGGTCAAAATCAAAGCCACCATTTTTGAAGAAAAGCCAACATTGAATTCCAGGAAAAGAACCACCTCCCAACAGTGAAGCATGGTGATGGAAATGTGAAGGTCTGGGGCTGCTTTTCTGCCTCCGGGCCAGGGCAACTCCATATTATTAAGGGAAACTTGATTTCTCAGACCTATCAACAAATTCTTGAAGAGAATCTCCTGCCATCAATCAAAGAGATGAAGCTAGGCCGAAAATGGGTGATGCAACAAGACAACGACCCTAAGCATTCAAGCAAATCCACCAAGGAATGGCTTAAAAGAAAGAAGGTTCACAATGTTGATTGGCCTAGTCAGTCTGAATCTCAATCCAATTGAAATGTTGTGGCTAAAAGCGGGTGGTACATGCCAGATGTCCTTCCAAACTCTCTCTGGCTGAGTTCTGCAAGGAGGAGTTGGCAAAAATCTCCAAAGACAGATGTAATAGACTTGTCAGTGGTTACAGAAGACGCTTGGCTGAAGAAAAGGCTGCAAAAAGAGGTACCACAAGCTGCTAATTAAAATTCTTTGCATACTTCCAATTTCCACTTTTTGTGAGATTAACCCCTTTTGTTCAATAAATAATGACAATATATCCCTTTTTTGTTTGTCCATCATTTGGAAATCTGCTTCACAAATTGGGTTTTGGATGTACATTTGATTAGGTTTTTTAACACGCGCACGCGCGCACACACGTGGAGGGTTCACAAACTTTCAGGCAGCACTGTGTATATATAGTGGCAGGTTAAGCAGGTAAAACAAACAAAAAAAAACATCTTGTCTGTTAGCAGCAGAATGCGATTCCCACTTGTAAATGTAGCTTTGTAGTCTTGGCTTATTGGTTCTTAGGGCAAAATGTTAAAAGCTCTCTCTCCCTTTGTAAGTCACTAAAAAAAAACATTGTACTTTTAAAGTGCAGGACACTGTTAAATTCAAAATTTTAAATGCACAATTAAAACTACCTACAATGCTAAAAACAGCATTTGTTGCATGTCCCCACCCAAAGCAATTAAAATCTTTTCTTGCATTTTTGTTTCTTTACATCCAATCTATGCTTTTATTTTTTATGAGAAATCTATATTTTTGATAAACATTTTCATGAAATACATTTTAGTCTGGTCCTCAGGATTTTACTCAGTCCTCTTACCTCAAAACATTTTCCCCTCTGAAAAACAGGCAACATTCCACAAGATATTCTGATATATGCACAGGAGGTTGTTATCTGGATTTTCTGATGGTCATGAGAAGACCAAATTTTAATTTTCTTATTTTCCTGTAACTATGTAAATTGTAGCTATAACTGACAGGATCAAGTCAACATTTTGTCATGTTACCTATATTAATTCTAGGAAAATGTTTTTTAAAAATATGCATTTGCTTATTCTGTTTTAAAAAGTGTAGCTTGTTGAGGAGGTAAATAAAATCAATTGTTTTGTTTTTTAGGAATTCGAAAAAGGCATGAATGTTTTCAACAGACCAGTTTTCATTCAGAATCCATGGTGGTATATACCACAAGGACAATGGCATGCTTTATCAACAAAACATTGTAACCCAGTTTCAAGACTTCTGAACTTAAGTAAATGTAATACATTTTCCCAGCTGTGTTTTAGTGTGTCTCAATATTATAGTCTCTTAGTTCAAATCTTATATTTAGGAAAAATTATATTTATTTATTTGTATTATTTAGTATATTGATTTTTTTAAAGCAGTGCTTTTGCACTGCTATCAAGTAAAAAAATTTAGAAGTATTGTCACCAGGATTTATCAGAATTAGAGGGGCTTCTTGCTACTGGCCCAGTGTCAAACTATTATAGTTACCCGTGAGACTCATGAGATTATGTACTGTAAAATGACCACAAAACAAGTTGTGAGGGGCTCTTGCGGCCAAGACATTCATGTACAATCATATTGCTGGAAAGCAGTTTATTTTACTTTAAAAAAATGACTACAGTTAAACCCTGCTGAAGGTACAGAATACTTAATATTTTGCTAAATTAATGTCACATTTTATGCACATATCTATGTCATCAGTGGCATTTACTGCCTTTGCTCTACTGTAAAACCATAAAGCTTCAAAAGAAATGATTTTAGAAGATAAGTCTGATTTATCTCTACAGATTCAATGGACTGATTAACATGACAAAAGTATAAGCACAACACAAAAACACTGGTGATTTAGCCTATTCTAAGTCTAAAGACAAAAACTTTCATGACATGAAATATATTCTTGAACAATGCCTAAGAAATGTGAAGAGTAAGCATTAAGATATAAACCATCTAACATTCTTTAGAGGATACACAGCAATACAAAAAGACTTGAAAAATACTTTAGGGAATGTGAGAAATGCTTTACTCGTTGGGATTGGCTTTGGCATCAGGATATTGGGAGAGGTCAAAGGTCAGGACCTTACTGATAACACAATCCCCTTGCTGTTCAAACAGACAGACAGACAGAGACAGATGATGAGTTGTGTGTGTGTGTAGTTATGTAGTAAACACATGGGGTATGTTTGTTTGTATAAACTGACCTCAGGATAGACTCCAATCAGTGAGTCTGCTTTAGTGTAAAACTCTTCTTTCAGAGAGATCACAATGGCCTGGAAGTTCTGTACAGACTGATCCTTGATGTAATTTGCCACCTACATGACACAAGAATACACACTTCAGTGTTAACAGTATACAAGTTCCCTTTGACACAAACAGCTCATAGAATTAAAATTGGGGAAATGTTGAAAATTGGACATGGAAACTATTGGACATCTGCAGGGAACTGTGATGTTCTTACTGGAGCTAATTCAATTAAATATGATACTAGTACTCATAATACTCCTAGTTCTTTCAATCCAGTATTGATATCCACAGCAATTGCTGTAAAAATCCCTCAGCACATAAATGATCGGCACTTCTCAAACAGCCTCAAAAAAAAGAGCAGTACACTAGATAATAAACTGACTTTTACTCAGACTATCAAGCCTAATTGAGAACCAGCTCCCTTTCTTGCAAATAGCAAACATGTAGTTCTTGTTTTATCATGCAGTAGCACAGAACCTCCAATTTCTATTGAACACAATTCAAATTGAGAGCCTGGGAATAGAATTGATGCAAGCAGGCAGTCCCATTTACTGTCGTTTAAAATGCAATTGACCAGATGAGCTTTCACACTACAACAGCAACATGGTCACATGCGAATGTGGCGCTGCTCAACCAAAAGGACTTTTAATATCAGTTGTAAACAAACCCACAGTTTTGAGATGTTTAAACTATAATAAACACTGACATAAAGCACACCTTGCCAATGTTGGTGTTGTCCAGCGCAGCATCGATTTCATCCAGCACAAAGAAGGGAGCAGGTTTATAGCTGCAAAGATGAGTCAATCATGAAAAACTGATGATGAATGTGATTTTCTGAACAGAAAGGTGCTGTACAGACCTGTGAATAGCGAACAACAGGGCTAGTGCTGCAACAGTCTTCTCTCCTCCAGACAGGTTGTCCATCGGCCTGAAGCGTTTCCCTGGGGCCACACAGTTGTAGTTAATGCCATCAAGATATGGCTCCTCTGGGTTCTCAGGCCCCAGGAAGGCCTACAATAACACACAGGAGTACATCAACAGAAGAAAGACATAAAACTTCTTTAGCAGACCTCTCATAAACGCTAAAGTACCTGAGCACTGCTGTTGCGGGACAAGGCTTTATAGATCTCGTCAATGTTGGTGGCCACAGACTCAAAGCAGGCATTGAAACGGTCAAATCTTTCCTTCTTTATCTGCTCAAATGCCTGCTTGGCTTTCTTTGCCCTTTTCCTGGCAGCTTCAAACTCTATTAAAAAAAATCACAAAGAAAACAGTTCTTTTATATACACCCTTAAAAATTAAGATTCTTAAAAAGTTCTTTACAGCAATGCCATAGAAGAAACATTTTTGATTCCCCAAAGAACCATTCATTCAAAGGTTAAAACATTTCTTTCATACCTTTGTATAGTCCAAATAACCTTTTTCCACTACAAAGAATATTTGTGGAACAGAAAGCTTCTATAGATGTGAAAGGATTTTAATGGAACCATGGCATTGGCATTCTATGGCATTGTGAAGCACCTTTTCTATAAGTGTACAATCATGATATTTCAAAATCTGATTAATTGTTTAGCTCTGTCAAGCACTCAGCACAGGCTGTCTGACCGTCACTGGTCTCCTGGAACTTGTCTCGGACACTCTCCAGTTTCTCCATGGCCTTCATGTTGGGAGCACTGATCCTCTGCAGTATGCTCTGCTGCTCGTTCAGCCTCTGCTGTAAGGTGTTCATCTCTGCCTTGATCTCCTCCTCTGACAGAGAGTCCTGCAGGAAACAGTCACGAGAGTCACATCACATGGAATTCTGTGCTAATAAACTGATGATCTAAATCAGGTGTGGTATGTGCAGCACTGATGTTCTAGACTGAAACCGAGATGTACTGTACTAGAACATGCTAAATATAGTGTAGAGACAGTAACAGGGTTAAAGTACCTTGAGGTCCTCTGACAGGCTGCTGTAGTCAATCTCAATCAGAGCTTCTTTGGCCAGGACTGTGCTGGAGGTCTTCTGACTGCTGCTGAGACTCTCCTCAGCCTGAGAGCTGCCCTGCAACAGTTTATAAAAATCAGAGCACTTTCAGGATTTTTCAGTCTGTGGCCTCATCTGCTACTACAGGCAACACATGGAATCGATACTGTGGCAGAGCAAAAATGAGCAAGAGACATTCATACAGGACATGTTCTGGTGTTCAGAAACAGCTTGATGAACAGAATAGAACACAAGATCCAAGCTCTGTAGTTACATGAAATTGTTTTAAAGCTTTTCTGTGCTTTTGAAACTTTAAAACAATCAGTCACAATTTATTGACATTGTAAGGACAAAAAAGTGTTTGAAAATTTTGGTTCTGAAGAACAATTAAAGCCACCAACAGTTAAAGGGTTTAAGCAACATGAGGGTAAGAATGAGTATATTTTCACGTCCGGGTGAATCATCTGGTCGCATATTTGATTGGAATTCTAGCTGTTTATCAGTGCAAGAACAAATTTCGTGTGAACACCTCCTTAAGAAACATCTGACTGATGTCTGGAGAACGACAACTAAACATCACAAACAATATAGCATGTTGTAAAAGTACATAAACTTTTAATTTTAAAGATCGCTATCAATCCCTTTCATCATGATTTGACTTCCAGCTATTCGTGAAAATGTACCTCTTCCTGGCTGATGTCATCCATAGTTCCTGATCGCAGGGGCAGTCTGATGTCCTGCATTTTACAGGCCTGCAGCAGGTTGTGTCGGTCACTCCGTTTCTGCTCAAGTTTAGTCTCGATGGCAGTCACCTCCTTCTGCAGCTGCGTCAACTCCCTAAAACACACACTAATCATGAGTTTCTTGCTTATTTCTTTACAAACATTTGCCTGTGGCTGGAACAATGTGAAATCTTACTTGTTAGCACCTCCCAGTTTTTTGCGGATCTCCTCCATCTCATGGTTTTTGTCATTGACCTCAGACTTCTTGGCCAGATGTTGGTTTTTTAGATCCTGCAGTTGTGCCATGGTCTCATCTATGATCTTCATGTTCCTCTGTTCCTCCTGTCAGAACACATTTAGTGACATTCAGTGCATGTGCACATTACTGCCATGCTACAGAGACATCTGTATGCTCTCACCTTCTTGAGTCTCTCAATCTCATTCTCATCCTTCTTGACCGTCTGCTCCCACATGATCACCTTCTCTTGGTCTTCCTTCAGCTGGTTCTTCTCATAGTCCAGCTGGATGGCCAGGCGTGTCTTCTGAGTCTCAAACTCAAGGCTAACAATCAGAGATAAATCATCCACTACAGGAAATTAATATTATATCCAATAACCTAATTTGCAGGCTCCAAAGGTCAAGCAAGAATTCAGGAAAATGTGCTTACTTTCCAAGAAAACGTCAGAATTCTATCAACCTTTGAGGTCCAGACAAAGTCTTCATTGTGTTTACATAAATGCAATTTATTTTGATTTGGAGATGAAATGACATTTCTCAATGAGATTCTAACCCTAACCCTAATTCACCCAAAAACAGGTCCTGGACTTTAAGACATAAACAGTTACTTTCAATGACCTCACCGTTTCTTTGCAATTTCATTTTGCCTCTTGACTTTCTCTTCTTCAAACTCACGAATGTTACGAACGCCGATCTCTTCACAGAACTCCACAAACACTTCATCCTCCACCTGAATTAAAATAAACATCTCAATGACTAACTGTTGATAAATGAAGCAGTGTTTTATGAGATGACTGTGCCATGTCCTACCAGGTTCATGCGGTCCTTCAGGTCTTTCATATCTCTCTCGCGTGATTGGATGATTCTCTTAATGTCATTGATACGAGGACCAAAGTTAGCAAGTTCACTTTCCAGCTTGGACTTTTCCTGAAATCACCCCCAAAAACATTATTAAACTGAAACATTCAGTCATTCATGTTGAGATAAATGAAATGTGGAAAGTACCTGCATGTTGAGGGACAGGTGTCTGGTCTTTGTCTGCTCCAGGTCACTCTGAGAGTATTTCAGTCTCATTTGCAGACCATGAGCTTGAGACTGCACCTGACGAAGCTCTGCCTCTTTCCTCTTGGCCTTCATCTGCTCCTGATACACACAACACACTCAGACTGTGAGTCAACTGCCAGTCGACCTTCCCTCTGCCAGTGAACATGTGACTTCTCTTACTTTCAGCTCATCTGTAAGTTTCTCCTTTCTTTCTTTGAGCTTATCCACAGCTTTCTCATCCCATCGTCGAGCTTTGGCCTTCAGGTCACTGGCACCCCCAGAGATCACACCTGACTTCTGGAACAATGTCCCATCTAGAGCCACCGTCTGCCCCACAGATCAACAAAATTTATAATGCCTTTATAGTATGGACAATGTTTTTCGAGTACATTGCTGTTCAGTTGCCATGGTGCTTTGAATGGTTTTCTGAAAGGGGTCCTATTGTGTGTTCTCACAATAACTTTAATTAGTGTGTAATGTTTCTGTTTGAGCATAATCAATATATGCAAAGTTACTAGATATTCTCTTTAACAGAAATCACTTTTTTAAGGACTATAATAAACGTCAGAAAGTAACTACAGCACTCTTTTTCATGGTTTTGTGATGTCATGATGCCCAAAATTTGAATAAACTCCACCCCTCTGTGTCAACTCCATGACATTTCCATATAACACACAGTTAGAAGTTAACCAATTAACACATTAGGCCATCTAACTAATCTGAGCCCACTGTATAATTACAAAGGAAGGGCTTCGAAGAAGCAGAAACTCAACAGCCCATTTAGATGAGAATAGCAACATTGGTGTAGAATAAAGGTAAAATGTGAAAAAATAATACAAGACTTCAAAAAAGGCAAAACAAGATGTCTTTAACATGTTAAAAACATGTCACATGGTTGCTCATATATATAATGATTCATATATGCATTCATATATATATAAAATAGATGTTCTAGAGAACATCACATTATTTTTTCTCTGTACCTTGTGTCTGTACGGCCCCCCAAAGGCAATGCGGCGAGCGTCCTCCACATTCTCACAGACCAGAGCATTTCCACAGGCGTACTGCAGGGCTTTCTTGATTTGCGGTGGTTCATAGCGAATGACGTCTATCACCAGTTTAGCACCACGCAGCTCTCGCAGCTTCTCATCTGTGGGTTTGACCTGTTTGGTACATGATGATATTTATTTAATCTTTAACCCCATATTAGCAACAATGGTTATTTTCATGGCAAACTCAGTGTTATAACTAAACCATAATACCAATAAAACCTCAACAAATAAAGAACACTATACACAGTAATTTAACAATCCTTAACAACAAAAAATAACATCAGATAATGGTTATAATGCACTTATTTTAATATTTGTAAAAAAAATTACATTTTCTCAGGAGACATCTTAAGAATGTCCATTAATGATATTACTGGATAAAAATGCAGTCTGCTGTCAATTAAAGCAGGACATTCCATCAGAACATGTTTTATAGTCAGTGACGGACATCATAATGTACACATAACATTGCATTCAGAAAGTATGCAGACTCATTTTTCATGTCACATTTTTTTGTTACAGCCTACAATCATTTTCATTTCTTTGCAAATCCTCTTAAGCTCGGTCAGACTGGATAGGGACCATCAGTAGACAGCCATTTCAGGTCTCTCCAGAGATGTTTGATAGGATTCTTTCTAATAAATACAGACATTTCTAAAATTTTGTTTTTACTTTGTCATTATGGGGTACTGAGTGTAGATTAATGGGAAATAAATTAAACAATTGCAGGATCAGGCTGCTACATAAAACTGAAAAAGTGAAGGGGGTATGAATACTTTCTGAATGCACAGTATAATCTAAAAATATATAATTTGGGGCATTCAATCTGATGAGATGACAACAGAAATCATCACCTCCAGGTAGTCCAGGGGCAGGAAAGTCTCGGGTTCTCCTCGCTGCTCTTTTATGTACTGGATACAGTCACGACCTGTCTTTTCAGAGTCCACAATGATGGCATCCATGTTTTTGCCCAGCACTTTAGTAACTGCAATCTGGTATTTCTTTTGCGTGGGCTGGCAAAGGTCAATTAGTCTTCCGTACTAGAGAATGAAGCATCAGATGTGAAAATACAGCCTATTATAAAACAGCCCTGAACTCTGAAGTTGTGACCACTCACCACTGATCCAGGATACAGTCTCTTGATGCTTTCCAGGATCTCAGCCTTACGCTGCTGTCTGCTGTTCTCCTGTCTGTCAATACGAGCATCACCTAACTGCTCCATTACCTGCACAATAATACACATCACTGAATTATTACCCTGGACATTCAAGAATATGTAACACGTGGAATATAGGGCTTGAGAAGATACAGGTGCTATACACTGCTATTGCTGGCAGAAAAAACCCAAACAACAGTTTCTCTGCTTTGATTATAAAGATCAAAGAAAAGCATTAGTTTGAATGATACAAAAGTGAGTAAATAATGCCTATATTGCCATTTTTGGTGAACTAATATGGATGAAATAAAAAAGTATTACTCTTTATCACTGTTGCCCATAGTATTTCTAAATTGAATACAAACATCTTTAAAGTACAATGTTCCGCAGAGTGAGTAAAGTTAGCCTTCCGCCTAAGACAATGAGTCATCCGTGAAGTGAGTAAAGTCAGCCACATGCTGAGAAGAGCTACTGGTTCACAGAATAAGTAATGTCAAGCTGCCCGCTGAGAGCAAGTCATCCGCATAGTGAGTAACGTCAGGCACATGGTGAGGAAAGTGAGTCGTCCGCGGAGTTAGAAAACTGTTATTTATTTCTATTTTATTTGTTCTATTTGTTATCCATTTTATTCTAATATTTCCACTGTGACATAAGAATGTAGGGGAGAAGTTGACCAAGGTGTTTTCAGCAGGGCTGGATCAGCCTTGTCTTTTAGTTAAAATCATTTTGTGGAAGCTGTGTAACTTTGCAGAGCTTATACTGCTGTTTGTGCATGTGTAACACACTAAACAAAAAGGTATCCATGAAAACATCATATGACCTCTTAAAGAAATTAATTTTAATTTAATTCTGTAAATTAATGCAATGATTGTGATGAAATGTTTCTGGGGAAAAAAGAAATTGTCAGAAAACAGACCTACTTTTGAAGGAATGTTATTCTTGAGCTTAAGGTCATCTTCTGTAAAACAGATCTGGGTCTAAAGCTTAGACTCTCACCTGGTTAAGCTCCATGTTGATCTCATCAATTCTTCGTTTGGCCTGCTCCACCTCTTCTGTCAGGTCCTCCTCCATCCTCTTCTGTTCATCCAGAGACTGCCTAAAGATCAGAATGAAACAGTCAGATGACATCAATTATCTGCCCTGACACTGATGTGTGTTTGACAAATCACATCCCTACCTGCTGGTGGTGATATAGTCCTCCAGCTTCTCAATGCGCTTCTGGTTTTCCTCGATCTCTCTGATCTTCTGCTTGATCTTAGCCTACAGAAAACACACAATTCCAGCGGCTGTTGAGGCATTTTGTACTGTATAAATTTAATCCAAAGAAACTCTTTTCACCTCTGTCTCTATCTTCTTCCTCTCCTCCAGGTCCAGTCGGTCCTGGTCGGCCTTCTGGTCTCGGTTGAATTTCTCCAACTCTTGAGCCAGTGTTGCTGCCCGCTTACTGGCCTCCTCCTTCAGACGATGATATGCCTTTACCTTCAGACAACATTAACATTTGAGTTATAATGTGATGCATTTCAGAACAGAAAATTCAGTGGGAAATTATGTAGGGTGGGACTTGACCACCCTTTAATCAGAGTGATGGACAATGATTATTGTAGCACAACCTCGTGTCATTTTCTCCCTGTATAACAAGTGGTTCTTGCGAAGCAAAGCACCACCGTTACCCTCTTGCATACTTCTATGTAACTTGTCCCGCATCGTTTGTCACGGACCCATGAATGAGGGGTCAAAATTGGCTAGCTTATTGAGGAGAGGTGAGGATGACCTTTATAAGTGTTTGGGTGTACAATGTTTGAGTGTACAAAAAAGTGGGGAAAAATCCCATAGACTTAACATTGCTGAGTTTTGACTTCATAGCTCCGTATCAGTGTGTCGTAGAGACTTGGGGTGGGTTCATATCGCTCGGCTTAGCAAAGCAGCAACAAATGGTGACATTACAACTTCATAGCCAAGCCCTAGCAAACAGTTACAGTACCCTAGCAACCACCTCTATGACTTCCTTTGAAAAAGGTGAAAGGCAACAAATAATAGTAGAGACAAGTGGTTGGCCTCTTTTGACTTTGCAAGTAGTCTTTATTACCATGGAAACTTTCCAGCCATGCCCTAGCAACCATTTAGAGCTCCCTAACCACCAATTTGAACTAGCTACATCTCAGCACCAGAACATCATACAGACGTGGGTGGGCTTGTTTGACTCAAGCTAGCAGTGGGCTTGGCAACTTCCTAGCCACACCCTAGCAACATCATAACATCATAAGCCATATTTTAGTATATCTATCATGCTAGCATCATGCTAAATCATGCTCCCATCAGCAGGTAGTAACAAAAGTGCCCATGAGCAAGGCAACTAACCCTAAATTGCTCCCCAGGCAAACCAGTGCTGCCCACTACTCTGGGTATGTGTGTTTACTCCTTACCAGTGACGTTAAATGCAGAGGTCACAGTTCGCGTATGGGTTACCATATCTGACAAATGTCACTTTCACTTTTTCACTTCATTAGCATCATGCCAAGTCATGCTATCATGACATGTGTAATCATATTAGCCTCATGTTAAAAAATGTTAACGTCTAGGAAATAGTTTATAACTGATATTGCGGCAAGAATTTAGGGTTCTTGACTGGGTGCCATTATTTGGCTTAGGAAGCAGAACAATGCTCATAGTGTAGCATTGTTTTTTAAGCTTGGTCCTTTCTTTGGCGTTTAAACGAATTGTTAAAACAATTTGGTCTGTTCATTTAGAGATTGTAGAAGCAGGGCTTGGTCCTTTCTCTAATTGTCTGTAGGAGTTGTTTAAAAACAATTGCATTCAATCATCCAGAGACTGCAGAAGGTGTAACAAGGAACAGTTTGGTACTGATATTGCTTCAAGAATTTAGGGTTCTTGACAGGGTGCTGTCAGTTGCCACTATTTAGCTTAAAAACAAAAGGTTAATTCTAACACGGTTAGAAAAACAAGCAAGCTGGCTGAGGGCCATAATTAAGGAATTGTAAGTTAATTTGCCTTCCACTGAAACATGGAAAGATCTAAAGTGTACTAAGGTAAACTAAGCCTTCTGATATTGGATTGAGAAAGAACAATATGAACAGCAAAAGCGTAATATTTTACAATATGCAGATAGTTATTAATATCTCTATATAATTTATTTGCTTTCCTATCTGTACCAGATAATTGGTGTAGAATAATTTATTGCTCAATTTTAAAACCAAGACCACATTAAAGATAATTTTAAAAGTTGATCTGTGGATCGCAGGTTATCAGTCTCACAATTCTGTGTTTGCATTCAAATAAGCACTAGTAACACCTTTGTTCTGCTTCTTTAACTTGAGAGCACATCTCCTGTACTGCCATGGCTAAGTCTTCACAAATCAATGGTAAAACTCCTGTAATAAAACCAACAACAGAAAGGCATGGAACGGAGCCTCCTAATGTAACCATTAAACAAATGATGGATAACCTAAATGTATACTTAGACAAAAGGCTGGGAATAGCAAAGTGCTATAAGGACGTCTGCCAGAAATACAACATTGCGCAGTCAGAGTGGACCTGCCGTACATCAAAAGGGCTTATGGGAAGACAGCATTTAGGGGCAAACACCAGGAGAGATGGATGGTCTGTGATTCTGGGCAAATAAATTCGACAACACCTGCACAAGCGTGACACTGACAAATTACAACGCAAGATCAATGCAGAAAAATCAAATGTTCGTGCATTAGCTGAACAGCTACAAAATAAAAAGGATAAAGAAAGACTGTTGGAGGAGAACAATAAAATGTTGAATTTGCTCTCTAAACAATTGGAATCAAATAACTGTTTTGAAACAGAAACTCTGACTATGACATCTATCAACAAGGATACACAAAAGTCCCTTTATCCGTTGAAAGAGCTCAGAAAAATGGTCTGCAACATCACTTTCTCCCATCAACAGTACTTGATGGGAGAAAGTGACATCTCTTCTACAGGGAACCCTGATGATGGTGAGCAAGAATCAACCAGCAGCACATATGCTCATCTTACAAAAGACCATTTAAAACCTAGGCTTGCTCCTGTTATTGTAAAAAACAGAAGAACTGAAATTGAGTTTGATAATGAGGAGGAGTATGAGGAGATTGTCACCACTCTGGAAACAGATCAGCAAAGAAGTACCGCTGCATAATCCTGACCTGGTCCTCTTCACAGATGTATCTTCAACATGTGAAATGGGAGAAAGAAAAACAGGGAGGGCAGTGGCATCAGACACAAATGTTAGCAAGAGGTTTGATGCCCCCATGAATGCTGTCCATCCAATGGTCATTACACTGCCTTTACATACCACAACCCTTAGGACAAACGGAGAGGACAAACCGTATCATAAAAGAGCGCCTTTCAAAACTTCACAAGGAAGGAATATCTGTGCTTTGCAGCTGAATATAAGTTTTTTTGGATATAAGTTTGCGCATTTCCGACAGAAGCGCGGAGGACTGAGAGCTAAGCTAAAGCTAACACCACACTGGCTCTCTCTTCCCAACATTTTCCTCACCAATACAAGGTCTGTGGTGAACAAAATGGACGAGATTCAACTCCGCATTAGCCACAGCAAGAGGCTTTTGAACTGCAATGTCATGATCTTCACCGAAACATGGCTAAACAGCAGCATACCGGATAACGCTATTGACATAGCTGGACACCAAACATTCCAAGCAGATAGATCAGCTGATCTATCGCCACAGGAGTTTACATCAGTCATTATAAACGCTGCTTACATTCCTCCCAACACTGATGCCAAGCTTGCAATGAACGAACTTCATGCAGTCATCAGTAAACAACAGACTGCTCACCTGGAGGCTGCATTTATTGTTGCGGGGGATTTTAATCACTCTAACTTAAAGACAGTGCTCCCTAAATTTCATCAGAACGTTTCCTGTCACACCAGAGGCAACAAAACTTTGGACTATGTCTATACAAACATGGCTGAAGCATACACTGTGACCCCCCCCCTCCCCCACCTGGGACAATCAGATCACCTTTCTTTGTTCCTCATCCCCAAATATTCACCCCTCATCAACCGTGTGAAACCATCAGTGAAGACCATCAAAGTGTGGCCAGCGGGGGCAGACCTCACACTCCAGAACAGGTTTCAAAATACTGACTGGGGTATGTTTGCTTCTCAGGCCACATGTGGCCTTCACAAGGACACAAACAGCTATACCTCCTCTGTTCTGGATTACATTAACACCACCATAGACAGTGTTACAACTCGGAAGCAGATCACCACATACCCAAATCAGAAGCCATGGATGAACAAGGAGGTGCGCCTCCTGCTGAAGGCACGCAACAGCCTTAAGATAAGGTGATGCACAGGTCTACAGCACATCCAGGGCAGATCTGAAGAGGGGCATCAAAAAGGCCAAGCACTGCTACAAGCTAAAGATAGAGGATCACTTTTCCAACTCTGACCCTCAACGCATGTGGCAGGGCATCCAGGCCATCAGTGACTACAAACCCAGCCATTCCACCCCGACAGACACAAATGCCTCTTTCCTGAACGAGCTCAATGACTTTTATGCTCGCTTTGAGAGAGATAGTAGAGGAACTGCCACCAAGCTTACACCTACAAATAATCACCAGTCCATCACACTGACCTCCACAGGTGTGTTTACCGCACTGAGCCAGATCAGCGCACGCAAGGCTGCTGGACCAGACGGCATCCCCGGACGCATACTTAGGGCATGTTCGGAGCAGCTCGCTGGGGTTTTTACAGACATCTTTAACATGTCCCTTGCTCAAGCAGCTGTGCCAACTTGCTTTATAACCACCTCCATTGTGCCAGTGCCAAAACACTCACACCCATTATCATGAAGTGCTTTGAATGGCTGGTCCTGGAACACTTAAAAAACTGTCTTCCATCTACACTGGACCCACTCCAGTTTGCATACCGGAGCAATAGGATCACAGAGGATGCAGTCTCCATAGCGTTGCACTCTGTACTCACACACTTGAACAATAAGAACACTTATGCACGGATGCTGTTTGTTGACTTCAGCTCGGCATTCAGTAATGTCATCCCCTCCAAGCTAATCACTAAACTTGGAGATCTGGGCATTAACACCTCACTCTGCAATTGGATTATGGACTTTCTGACCAACAGACCTCAGCATGTTAGGTTAGGCCTCACCTGCTCTACCACCATCACGCTCAACACTGGCGTACCACAAGGCTGTGTGCTGAGCCCTTTCTTCTACTCCCTCTTCACCTACGACTGCAGAGCCTTGAATGGATCAAACACCATCAAGTTCGCAGACAACACTACGGTGATTGGTCTCATCAGCAACAACGATGAGACTGCCTACAGGGAGGAGGTCCAGCACTTGGCTACATGGTGCACAGAAAATAACCTGCTCCTTAACACCACCAAAACCAAGGAGCTGATTGTAGACTTCAGGAAGGAGAGAGGAGGCACACATGATCCCATCCACATTAACGGGATGGCTGTTGAGCGTGTCTCCTGCTTCAAGTTCCTGGGGACCCACATCTCAGAAGACCTGTCCTGGACCACCAACACCTACAGCCAAGAAGGCCCACCAACGGCTCTTCTTCTTGAGGACACTGAAGAAAAATCAGATGTCCTCAGTCATCCTTGTGAACTTTTACCGCTGCACAATAGAGAACATACTAACCAACTGTGTCACAGTCTGGTATGGAAGCTGCACTGTTGAGGAGCAAAAGGCACTGCAGCGGGTGGTTAAAACGGCCCAACGCATCACAAGGTCTCCACTCAACCATCAAAGACATACAGAGGAAGAACTGCCTACGTCAAGCATGCACTATTCTTAAGGACTCCTCTCACCCCGCCCATAGACTGTTTTCTCTACTGCCTTCCGGCAGGCGCTTCAGCAGCCTCCAGACTAGAACCAGCAGACTGAACAGCTTTTTTTCCCCACAGATGTCTTCTTACTGAACTCCGCCCCTCGCTGATCCCACTGCATCTCCTTTACACCTTCACTCCACTCATCCTCCTCATGCCTCTTTAATCAAATCATAACCATTACATTTGTATTTGCACTATTAAACTTGTATTTGCACTACATGATCAGTCAATGCACTAAGGGACTATTCTAATGCTCATTTGCACTACCTGACTGTCTACACTTTCAATCATTGTATAATTGCAGTATATATTATACTGCAATTCACTACTCCATCCACTGCACTGTTACCACGGGTTAACTTCTGCTCATAATTTCAACTGCACCATTTAATATTCTATTCAGTATTGAATATACACTGCACATCATTGCACATTGTATTACGTTGTAAATATCCCATTTGTAATTTCTGCCTATAGTATAACCATCTGTATATTATGTTCATAGTACATATCCATCTGTAATTATTACCACAGAAATGCTTTATCTACATTTAAATGATTTAACTTATATCCTGCACTTTACTGCTTATTGCACTTCTGGTTAGACCTAAACCGCATTTCATTGCATTGTACTTGTACATGTGTAATGACAATAAAGTTGAATCTAATCTAATCTAATCCCACATTCCACTGCACATGGTTTTCCCATGTCTGTACCTGTCATTCCCAAATATGACATAGAAAATTCTGACGTGTACATAATAGAATAACATTTCTTTTTTTATGATCAAAAGGGGGATTGAAAACTTGCATTCAGACTCATCTGGCTTGCATTCAGACTCATCTGGCTTGCATTCAGACTCATCTGGCTTGCATTCAGACTCATCTGGCTTGCATTCAGACTCATCTGGCTTGCATTCAGACTCATCTGGCTTGCATTCAGACTCATCTGGCTTGCATTCAGACTCATCTGGCTTGCATTCAGACTCATCTGGCTTGCATTCAGACTCATCTGGCTTGCATTCAGACTCATCTGGCTTGCATTCAGACTCATCTGGCTTGCATTCAGACTCATCTGGCTTGCATTCAGACTCATCTGGCTTGCATTCAGACTCATCTGGCTTGCATCTGTGCTCTGATGTAATTAACATATTCATCTGTAAAGGTGTGGACCAAATGGCCCATATAATCAAAATGACAATACACAGGATGACCCACCTATTGTCTGTTGTAGGGTCTCTGGCTGGAGGTCCCAATACTACCTGTCTTTTGTAAGAATTTACATTTGGTACAAGGTATAAAGGTCTGCTCACACAGATAGTACCTTAGGATAAGATCTAGAAGTAGGCCATGCTTCAAGTATCTTCAATAAAGTCTTTTCCCCTGAACTACGGTCTGGCTTACTTTTCTTTATGTATTAGAACCATATTCTAGTACATTAGCGAGCCACCCAAAGACTGCTCAGCCAAATTCAAGTGACATCTAACAGAGACAGACAGACACACAGACAGACAGACACACAGACAGACAGACACACAGACAGACAGACACACAGACAGACAGACACACAGACAGACAGACACACAGACAGACAGACAGACAGACACACAGACAGACAGACACACAGACAGACAGACACACAGACAGACAGACACACAGACAGACAGACAGACAGACAGACAGACAGACAGACCTCTCTAAATCGTCAGTGGACTATTGATCATGAGTATAGAGATACTGTTCAGAAGACCATGAGGCAAGTATACCTGGTTCTCCTCCAGCTGGAGATCTTGTCCCTGACTCTGAGCCTCCTCCTCCATTCGCTCCTCAAATTCCTGTCGAGCCATCTCTACAGCACCCTGCTCACGGTCCAGCTCCTCCATGTCAGCCTTTCGTTTTTTGTAGCACTTCTGAGCATTCTGCAGAGATTTACGGGCGGCCTCCAGTTTCTTGATCTTGTGTGCCGTGTTCTCTTTGGCTTTAATGTACAGTGGTCTCTTCTGATTGAGCTCTGCATCCTTCTCCCTGTCACCACACCAAACACAATCATCACACATCATAAATAGGATGTTTGCATTTTCCAACTAAGAGAGACAAGTAAAACAAAATCTCTGTGCAGTGCTTCAAACATATTTATCATATTTCTAGCTGTATTTCACAAGTGTCATCCACAGAAACAATTTTGTTTCATTCCTTAGAAAAGGTACTTGAGTGCTTTAGTTTACTACAGAAAGTTCTATTTTTCTCATGCTCCAAGGCCGTTGCAATCGTGTGCACTAGAGTTGTCAGGGACGCTTACCTCATTGTCATGGCAACAGCTTGCGATCCACTTATCTTTTCTGCATCATGCTCTTATCATTCACTCAGTGCGCGTTAATATGCCCCCTATTGGTTTAACTCTGCTTTCTGAATGCATTACTTTTGACACGAACACTTTACATGTATGTTTGTTATTTGATTACTCTGGTTATATAATTACAAGAAAATATTTCCTTGTGAAGAGTTCCGAAGAACTCTTCAACTCATAAGGCTTTTCTTTGTAATAGCTAAAGGGTGTACTCACCCTAGGCACGGTTGTCTCGTACCAAGCCGAGCGACCACTGTCCCCACACCCCCGCTGGCCTGCTCTCACATTTGTATCTAAAGTTCTGAGCCAAAGCACATCTACATCATAAACTATGCAACTTTTTGTTTTGAAGAAAAGCACTTTCGTTAATACACTACCTAATAGATTTATGCCGTGTAGCGATTTTCACTTGATTGTACAAGCACATAAGATTACAGAAACAGCTGACTTGAAGAATTTGCAGCTTTACTCACAAATTAGAATTTCTGTTTATCAACAAGGCGAGCATCAGGCCCATTATAAACCTAAATATAATTGAATCAAGTAAATTAATTGAAAAATGTACTATCCATTTAGTAATAAGTGTTTGTGTCGTAAAGATGATGTTAGCACAAACAGTTATAGTCATTTCATGCTCTAGCATGGTTAGCAGTCATACTATATGTAAACCTTGTCTGAGCCCAATCGAGCCTGCCTGAAGAGGTGGGAAGGAGTACAATTAAACAAACTGCACCAGGGCATCTTCAGAGCAAGAACACAGGTCAAACAAACTAAACCTTGGGGGTCTAACATGCTCAAGCATAGTTCAAAGTGCCTAGTGTGAGTAGACCCTAAATTTTGGGTTGTTTTTACTCCATAGCAATTTCTTGTGGAAATTTGTAAATTATGACCCACTTAATCTCTTTCTCGATCATCTGCTGGTCTCTCATCATCCTGCCCAGCTCTTTCTTCTTCTCCTTCAGCTCCTCCTCCACACGGTCCATGCGTTTCCTGTCTTTATCGATCTCTTTGTTTCGGTGGGTGAGCTCCCGATTCAGTTTCTCAATCTCAGATTCATTGTGGTACAGTTTAAAGAGCTGTAACTGCACATGAGCACGCACCACCTCATCCTTCAGTCGCTGGTAACGCTCCGCCTGCACAGACACACACAACACAGAGAACAAAGCTGACATTAGCAGTTAATGCAGGCCTTTACCAGGAGCTTCATCACTGACCCCAAAACCAGTTAAACTTTAGGATTCTCTAATGCAATACCACAGCAACAAGTTGTATGTTTCTAAATGCAATCATTACATTATAACACTATCAACAATATTAAACATTGTAACTGAATAGTGGATTCTGAGGTGTGAGCCTCACAGACAAATAGTTGAGTACATTTTCAACTAAAAACAAACAAACAAAAAAAAATCTAAACCTCAACTTAACTCAACAAATAACTTTAACAAGCCTATATTTTTTCCTCAATTTTATACATTCCTACATATTAATATGAAATATCAATTTGGCCCTACCAAGTACTAATAAACAAAAGATGAACAACTGAACTATGATTTGAAAATTCTGTCATTACTTTCACGTAATTCGACACTCGCAAGACCTTCGTTCATCTTCAGATCACAAAATAAGTGTTATTTTTTTATTCTGATAGTTTTTTCTTGTATATTGTTTTTATTCTGTCACGACATGCACAGTGGAAAGCAAAGTCAGAATTTCACTGCACGAGGAACTGTGCATAATGACAATAAAGGCTTTGAAGACAATTAATTTTAATCAATTTTAGAAACTATTGGCCAAGTCATTGGAAGTTAACCTTCTTTTAAAGGTAATTATATCTACCATACCTCTTCTTTCTCCTGCTTGGCTTCCTTTCGCTCGGCAGCAATATTTTTCTTCCGATGGTAGTTAAACTGCGTGTCCTCCTCAGCCTTCACCATCTCTTTCTTGCGTCTGTCGTACTCCTGTGCAAGTTCCCCAGAGCGAGAGATCTCCTCAAACAGAGCGGTCCTCTCCTTAGGATTCTTCATAGCAATGGACTCAACTGCACCCTATGGAAAAACACAACCAGGTTAAACAGGAGATGAATATAATCTTCACTTACATACACATAATAAATGAATAAAAATGTTAAAAGAATTTCTGTTAGTTTGGCTCACAGTGAACACAGTAAAACCCTAAGAAATTTTGTAATTTCATTGCATTAAGTGGTGTATAAGAATGATTGCTGTCTGACTTCAAATGGCCTGCTGGGAGCAAAGTCACCATTTATTTTTGCTGTGCTGTAGTATTAATCTAAAATACAGTATTTCTGAAGTTTGTTGCCGAGTCTTTTGCTTCCAGTATCTGCAGAAAAATCTCAATTGTTTGATTTAGAAGCTTAGCAGTATCTGTATCTGAGCTTTCTTTCTGAGAATGTTGACAGTTTTGTGTAAAAAACAATTACAATTGTTCTTCCTATTTATCTGTTATAACAAGAAGTCCCTAAAGGACCTAAGATAACACTGACTAGTCATTCACGCAACCTCACACAACTGATCTATATGGTAAACTCATCCATATCAATTAATTTCAAACAATCTGTATGTGTAAAAATTCCTTAAACTTATAAATACAGCCTAGAAAGCTGCAGCTCTGCTAACCTGAAAGACAAGGAAGTTTCTGGCCTTGATGAGGATTCCCAGTTTTTCCAGTTCATCGCTGTACTCAGACAGGCCCACCACTTTGCTATTGATGCGGTACTCTGAAGAGGAACCTAAACAACACGATTAGTTCAGACATGAGGAAAAATGACCATGATCATGATGCCAGACCATCCACGCTGAGAAAAACAGCACACAATATAAAGCATGCAGGACGTATTAAGTGTAAAGCCTGTGATGGTACCTATAATGATTCTGGAGAAGGACAGCTCTTGCCCGTTGTCCTGCTGGTACACCATAGTTACAAATGCACGGTTAGCTGCAGGTTTACCCACCGGAGCGCCATGAATCAAATCCTTCAGCGTTTTCACACGCAAGTTGCTGGTCTTCTCAGCCAGAACAAAGCTGATGGCGTCCATGAGATTTGATTTGCCTGAACACAACAAAAACCTAACTCATAATCTAAACACAAATATTAAACAGTTTGACATTAAAGCAAAATTACACCAGTCTTCTACAGACAAACATCAGAAATGCGCCACAAAGGCACTATATTGACAGAAACAAACAGGGGGGGAAACTATAACAAAAACGGTGCGCAAACGTCATCGCTCTCTCACACACATGTACTGACTAAAACAAAGCAAACTGTAAGCTCTCCATACAAATACACTACAATCTGTCAAACCCTCAATTTAAATCTGACGCCAATGCAAATACACCAAATTACACACTCACGCCTTGTCCATTCGGTCTAATAATCTCTGATTAGCGTCGAACGAGAAATCATAGATGATGAAATGTGTTATGACGAAAAGCGTGATTATTCCTGCCACTGATGTGCACACACTCACCCGATCCATTCGGCCCAATGATCGCTGTAAACTTGTGGAAAGGGCCGATTATTTGTCGGCCTTTGTAAGACTTGAAGTTTTCTATCTCTATTAACTTTAAATAACCCATATTGAATTACTTATTTGGAGTCTTCAGAACTGAATCGGAGTCTTCTAAACTAAAAGTACTGAGACGCTAGCTGACCGTTAGCACGGAATTGAGCGCGCGCTAACATCAACTCACATCAAAAACAAACTTCAAGCCTGTATTTCAAAACGCTCCAAAACATTAACGTACAAAATAGTGTGTTTGTAAGATCTCATCTAATACTGATACAAAATAAAATTTCAAACAAACATAAACCGTTTTGCAGCGCGCGCAATGGCTGCTCCTTAAACACTGCAAATCCCGTGAGATTTTACATAAAACCTGCTCCGCGAAAGGAATCTCGCGAGGCGAAATAGACGTGCGTTGGCAACATAAAATCTCGCGGGATTTCATAGACTGTCCGAAGTGTATAAGGTCAGAATTGTTGCATAATACAAAATAAATAGATTACGACCAACAAATAAATGTAGAGAGTTTAACAAATAAAAAATGAACCCATAAATAAACAGAACGAGATCCACAAATACATGTCAGAATCTGCACAAAAATGAATTAAATTCACAAATAAAATGTGGTTTGCAAAAAATACAGCCCTTGTCTTGCATTCTTTTGTGCGTCATGTCCTGTGCGTTTGTGAATCACAGCGCGAATTTGTGGATTTTGAAATCGACAAATAGGTGGGCTCCATTTATTTATCTTATTCTATCATGTTTTATGTGTAGGAGTGACATTTTGTTTATGTACAACTTACATAAGACATAAGTGACAGCACACATGGGGATATGGCCTGTTAAATCATTTATGTCATTTGTATGTTAAAATACTGGATATTTAGAAAAGATTAAGAAAGGTTTAAACAATGTTCTTCATGCTTGTTCAATGAAATAATTGATGTACATGCACCTGTGGAACAGTCCTTAAGGCTGTTACAGATGGTGGGCAACTAAGGTCACAGGTACAATAACTTAGACATTAAAGAAACTGTAAGAAACTCTAAAAAACATGGACATTCATACAGAATAAACAGACACAAATAAAACGGACAGAATAAAACAAACTTTTCCCCAGACAAGTTTAAATTCCAGATTATCGCACTGAGCAGAATATAAAAACACATGGATGTATACGTGTGTTTTTCACTTCAAGTATTATTATGATGATATGTCATTTCCATACATGCAGTGCTGAAAATTGCCAAGAGTCACAACATATTTTATACTTCTAGACCAACAGACCATAGAAAATCATACTGTTTTTATAGTATGAAATTTGTACAGAATTTGGAGGCTATTTCATGAATAAAAAATCCCCTACATTTTGTAATGCGACTTCACCCCCCCCTTGAAATTCACTTCATGGACTTCCCCCTATTTTTAGCCGTGTATATAAGTTCCTTTTTCTAAGTCTATATTTAATGTGCAAGACCTAATTGCAAAGCTTCAAAGGTGGTTCATAGAAAAATGTAATGGCAAAAGATGACGCAGTAGCCAATTAATAAATAAAAAACAATCAGCAGGATACTAGGTTATTCAAAGTTAAAGAGTTTAGAGTAAGAAGAAATCTTAATTCTAATAAATCTAATCTTTCAAAATATTTCAAATATATAGATCCATCTGTACATAGAGAATTGCTAATGCATTTAAAACTTAGTTTTAAAACTGAGACAAGAGTTAAAATTTTTAATTTTTTTTAGTTTATTTACAAATTAAATAAAAATTTATAGTTTTCAGGATCATTGGGTTGAATATTGCAGTTTGTGTTTTACGTGTGACAGTAAAAACTGTGAATATGAGTAAACGTTTTTAAAATGGTGGGAACAGCCTTGTATCATGTTCGTTATTTTTGTCCTTTTACTTCAATTTACAAAAATATTTCAGCCCTTGTAATTTCATGTGCAGTCTGGGTAGGAATAGACTGGACTGTGTAATTTTTTTAATTTTTTATGTTCTGAGTCTGTTAAATGCATTTCCTTCAGAAAACTATTTCTGCCCCCAATTTCTTAGGGTACATATAGACTCTTTTCTTTTAACTGGACTATGTAGGCCCTTTATATTAAATGCCACAAATTTCAAAGGCTTTATCGTGTATTATCTATGATAACCAAAACATCATATACAATGCCCTCATAACCACCGATCTGAAACATTAACATGTATCTCTCAGAGAACCAAATACACAAAATAAACACAAAAAAACATATATAAACAGAGAAATACTAACCTAGCTGCTGACCAAGAACTATACAGAAGCAGAGGAAAAAAACTTTGAGAAACGATTAGCTCACACTTCTTTTCCCATTGAAAAATGAAGGGGTAACCACAAGCTCTCTTTACACATAAAAACACACTGATGAAACAGTAATTTATAACAATAATGCTCCAAACGATTGAACTCAAATCCAAAACCAATAGTCCACCCATCAGAGAAAGACTGTCCATGTCTGTCTTTAGCCCATAATCCAATGAAATCTCTCACTAAGAAATTGAAACGAGGAAAAAAGAAAAAACAGAAACTTGAATGCTTGGTCCGGTGTGTGACAGAACCATGTTCCACCATCCTCCATAAGAATTTGGATACGAGTGGGAAAAACGAGGTGACAATTGACATTCTTCTCCTTTAATGCCTTGAGTGCTGGGATCATTCGTCTTCTCTGGCTAATCACGTCTGATGAGAAATCCAGAAAGAAACTTACGCTCTTCCCATCAGCGGAAATTGGAGCTTTAACTCTAGCGATACGTAGGATACTTTCATGGTCCTGGAATTTCAGAAGTCTAATCAGGACGGGACATGGGACCCTCACCAGGATTCGCGCCGTCAGGACCCAGTGGGCAGGCTCAATGTCAAGTGGAGCGTCAAAGTTCTCTTCTCCCAAAATGCTCGGCAGCCAGGATTTGACCGTGTCCCGACCTTCAATTCCTTCACTCAATCCAATCAGGCGGATGTTATTTCGTCTGTTGTCATTTTCTATATATTCCAGTTTATTTCTGAGAACCTCGTTGTCTTTTATGAGGAAACTGAGGGACTGTTCATTTCCCGAAACTGTGTCTTTCACATCACTGATCCTTTGTTCAGCGATAGAAATCAGGCCTTGCATAGATGAAACAGACACAGTCAAGGTATCAATTGATCCCTGAATGAAGTTGAGAAGGTCTGACATTTGAGAGATCAGCTCCTGCTTAACATTCCCAATGATCTCTCAAAACTCTTTAAGTGCTGCGGCGAGAACCCCCGCTGAACTTTCCCCTTAGAGACGTTCCTCTTGGTGCAGAACTGTCCTTTGTTTGAGCCCCTATTGAGTCAAACTTGTTGTCAGTCAAATGTAAAATTTACTTTTAATAGATTTTAGATGGCATGACTCAAACAGAGATCTGATCTCTCATCATGGAGTCACTCTGGGATTACATAAAATGAAATCATAATACATAATATGAAATCATGAAACAACAAAATTTCTGCTGTGCTAATGTAAGATGTTTTACAGGACTGTGTATACAGTATATTTATCTGTAGTTTGCTCAAATGTTTAACACATCCTGTGTTCTAAAATAATGATAATAACTAACTAATGATAGTAACTAGGCTAACTTTTAATAATGATACTTTTGTTTTGGCTTAAGTCATGTCAAGTTACATTCTCAACAGTATACTGTACAATTAGTTAGTTGTTTTGCTATTTTAAATATGTTTTCAAATGTTATGTTTATATATCATTCCTTATTTAAAAGAAAATTGCTGAAAGGGGGATCCATTTAAGTAGTATTGGTGAGCCAGAGCAAGTCATTTTACTACAGTTTCAGTGCCCTGATGGTTCCAGGAGTCTTAACTAATTCAGGTATTTTATGCTGAATAATTTTTAGAGACTTTCTCCACATGCAGTGCATTCATGATTCAGCGTTGTATTTGCTATTTTTGTATCTCATGTCTTGTGAGGGACCTGTTTGCCTTGATTCGGACAACATGGCTAGTAAATTGTTCTCTGTACAGCTGGCCTGGTCATCAAATACAATACTTAGCACTGCTGATGGCAGCCTCTCTGATCATGAAATCCGTAGCCTCTCAACCTTGTACATGCTTTGGATGTCAGGTGTTTAAATAGAGGTAAGTTCATCTCCAACCATTTTTTAAAGAACAGCAAATGGTCCTACCTCTGTAATTAGGTGTTCAAGTGCTGAAATTATTGTATTTGTTAGGATTTTTATTATTATTATTATTATTTGCAATTTAGAGATTAACTGCATCCAGTGGTGAATCTTCAGATGCCTAATTGACTGCTGCTCAGAATTTAGGAAACATCCAGGTCATGCCATATCAGTCAAGACAAGTCAAAAGATAACAGTTTTTGTTATTGAGTTTTTAGCTTTTTGTAATGAATTAGGATGCAGTTACCACTGCAGATATCCTTAGGGCATTTCAGGGAGACAATATTAATCTGGAAGACAGATTGATTGGTGTGGCCAGATGAAGAAAGATTCTGGACAGTGCGTGTACTGCATTGAAAACAGCCACTTTGCATGGCACACATTCCCACAACTTTAGTTTGTTGGTGAAAGTGCTGATGACTGTGGGGGACCTTGTAGAGAATTTTCCAGGTTAGACCTTTTCTGTTGCAGTTCAACTTTGTACATACAGCAAAAACTGAAACATCAACCTGTTTTTGTTTGTTTAGGTTATTGCAGAAATCACATATACACACAGACTCACACTTGCTGCCATAAAGATTTGTCTCTCACATCCAATTGTGCATTTCTTTGCGCATTACACTTTACTATGCTGCTACCTAGTGCTGCTAAAATAAGTGTATAGATGTTTACAACCATTCTGTTCTGCAATCAGTGTCACTAACTTTACTGCTAACTTTATTAACTAACTTTATTTTTATTTTATGCATATGTCAATAAGACAAGATGACACAGAGTAGGGCAGCCGTGTTGCGAGCTTTTGTATGTAACCATGTTGACTTTCGTGTGTGATGTCGTCAGTTTAATAGTATTAACGATAAACAAACACTTTTGGTTATTGGCTACACTGTCGCTCACCGGGAACTGGACTTTGAGTTCCCCGTAGATGCTCTGTTTACAAACACGACAACAGAGCCCTTTGTCTGGATGGCCTGGCCGCGACCTTGGAAACGCACACGGAAAAGAGGAAACGCAGAGACGCCGTGCCTTCCGACCCCCGCTCCCCACCATTCTACTGGCTAATGTACAGTCACTGGACAGCAAGCTCTGCGAACTGAGGGCGTGTATCTCCTACCAGCGAGAAACGAGGGACTGCTGCATTATCTGCCTTATGGAAACCTGGATGTCTGCGGAGGTTCTAGACTCAGCCATCGAACCCGCAGGGTTCTCCGTTCACTGCATGGACAGGGCGAAAGACCTCTCGGGGAAGAGCAGAGGAGGGGGTGTATGTTTTATGATCAACGACACTTGGTGTGATCGAAGGAACGTGCACTCAATCAAGTCCTTTTGCTTCCCTGATCTGGACTACCTCATGCTTTTGTGTCGACCGAACTGGCTGCCAAGGGAGTTCACGGCTGTTATCATCACAGCTGTATACATTCCCCCTCAAGCCGACACAGATCAGGCACTCAAAGAACTGTATGGCAGGATGCAGTTACCACTGCAGTGTTTCATTAAGAAGTGCACAGATGACGTCATGCCAACCAAAACTATCCAGATCTACCCCAACAATAAACTGTGAATAAACAACGACATTCGCAGAGCCCTGAAAGCGTGGACATCTGTGTTTAATTCTGGAGATGCAGAGGAGTACAAACGCACCAGCTATGCCCTCCGGAAAACCATAAAAGCTGCCAAACACCAGTACAGAAAGACAGTGGAAGGTCAGTTCAACTCCAACAGCACAAGAAGCATGTGGCAGGGAATCAACAACATTACGGACTTAAAGAGAAATAAACACCCTGCTATGAACATCGCTGCCTCTCTCCCGGACAAGCTAAATTCTTTTTACGCTTGTTTCGAAACAAACAACCCCGCCCTTACGGGGGGAGCTCCCGTGACCACTGATACAGATGCGAGTGCACTCTCTGTCTCTGTAGCGGATGTCACCTGGTCCTTCCAATAGGACCGGGTGAATATTTGCAAGGCTGCGGGTCCTGACGGCATTCCGGGCCGCGTACTCAGAGCATGCGCGGTCCAGTTAGCAGGTGTTTGTACAGAGATCTTTAACCTCTCCCTCTCCCTGCTCTACTATTCTGCCTGGTACGGGAACACCACCACTCTTAATCGCAAGGCCCTGCAGAGGGTGGTGCGAACTGCCAGCTACATCACAGGATGTGAGCTTCCCTCCCTCCAGGACACTTACAACAAGCAGTGTCTGAGAAAGGCACGGCGGATAATCAGTGACTCTAACCACACAAGTCACGGTCTGCTCTCCCTACTGCCCTCAGGCAGACGGTACCGCTGCATCCGGACACGAACAAGCCGACTAAGGGACAGCTTCTTTCCTTAAGCTGTCCGATTACTCAGTGTGAACTGACATAATCTCAACCCACCCTTCTCCATACACTGCACTTTAACTACCTCACACGTCACATAACAAGGTTTTATTACAAGTTCCTGTTCACTTGATCTTGTATGCACACTTTACACAATATAATTACTGTGTGTGTGTGTGTGTGTGTGTGTGTGTGTATACATATATGTAAACGCGCATATTGTGTGTACATATGTATATTGTACATTAAGTACACTACAACATGTCCATATGCATATATTGTATATTGTAAATTTGTATACAATTATGTATATTCTGTCTATTTTGTCACTGTATATACTATGTACTGTTATTATATATATATATATATATATATATATATATATATATATATATATATATTATATATATATATTTTGTACCGTTACATGTCTGTTTTTCTTTTTTACATACTGTTTTGCACTGTCTGGAGCCGCACTCAAGATTTTCACTCGCCTCTACACGTGTTGAGGTGATGTGACAAGAAACTTGATTTGATCTGATGTCATGTATTGTACTGTAGTTGCACTTTCTTCTGTCTTGCTCTGTCTTTTCTTTTGTCTGGCACTGTTTGCACTAGGTTGCACACATGCACTTTATTGGCTAGGTTAAAAAAATTACTTTTAGCCCTTATCTCTGTGTTGTTTTATGTAGTTCAGTGTCTGTATGTAGCACCATGGTCCTGGAGAAACTACTCATTTCACGATGTATTGCACTGCTATGTACGATCAAAATGACAATAAAGCTTCTTGACTCTACATTTTTAATGTCTTATAATAGGCTCATACTGAACACATATTATAGGCCTTAATTTCAATGTTAATTCAATAAATATTTTGTATTTGTTTGCCTACGCTTTTAATGCAGGATGTTCAGTCTACATTTGGGGTTTTTGAGGGGAAAACAGGGCAGGTGTTTTTTACTTATGACCAATTATCTGTGGAGATGAGATGCAGGATACACTGCAGAAAAGCTGATTTCTTGATCCCGATGCACGGAGGACCAGGAATTATAGCACTGGACACCACATTATTCAAATTAATGTGTGGCCAAAAAGTTACAGCAGAGGATTTTGACTGACATAACCTCCCAGAAGGTAAAACTCAAGCTAAAGTGCTTACCTCAGTTTAAATAGAAGGCACTTATGTTTTGTGAGGCTAATGCAATTTCTCTTTTTTAAGGTATATCTCTGTCAGACGCAAGACAAAATTAATGGAATACAGTCCAGCTGGGCGAATGGATTGCTGACTGTGGTGTTCATGGAATTTACAGTGCAACGCCTAAGGATATATGACGTATATATGGTTAGGTGATAAAACACTACATTTATGTAGGGCATGGCATGAACTCTTGTGGCAACTTAAGGAAGGTTGTTGAAAGACACCGGAACATCTTCTTTCCAGTGTTTACCAATCAGCAGAAGCCACTTTCAAGAGAGGATTTCAGAGCCCTCTTCACAATTTCCTGGAGTGAGGGGTGAAGCAACCTTACAGAAATGGAGAAAGACATTATCTTCTGCTGGGAGTTATTCCTGAATAAAATTCAGGGTAAACAGATAGGACATTTAGTGTTATTATATTGGTAGCGTTTAAGCTGACTAATGTTGAATGCATTATATTTGGGTCAAGCAGTGATGCAGACAGTAAAAATTTACTGTTTTGTTGTTAAAAATTTACATCCACTTTTGGAACTGTTGTATAATTATGACTATGCGCAACAGACTTTTGTGATATAATTATGGAAAATTAATACTGACTGTCATCTCCAAAGATTTAATCATAATAGAAATGTAATACTCTAATATGTAATATTACAATAAAATACTTTTTATTTTTAAGATTCCCATTCAAATGCCATAATACATTTGGGCCAGCAACTTGGTAGATTCTTCTTTGTAGTCTGCATGTTGTGACTCCTGATCAAACTTTGTCACACTCTGCTGCTGCACTATAATCTCTTAGTGCTTCTGCCCCCAGCTCATTGTTTCTTCCAACTAGTTCTCTGACCTGGTTATAAAGTTCAGAGTCAGAATGAATATCAAAGCAAGAATGTAAATGTATCAAATTCAGATACAATGCTAACTAAATTACTTCAAAATTATGATACCTACTACTTCTTTTACCCTTGCTATTCCCTCACATTTGGTTAAACTGCCTGAACTATTGCATTTTCTGGTTTTGACCTGTGCATGTTTTGTGTTATTGCTTCTGACCATTAAATAACCAAGGGACAATTACAAATCTTGAGTCTCATGAGTATTTTGTGTTACAGATACCAGTTATGCATTAGGGTTAGGTTGTCATACAGTGGCTTAATAGAGAATGAAATCAGCCTTCTGTTATTATGAAACATGAGAAGAACGAAAAACTGAAAAACTTAAGTACTAGCAGAGGAATACAGTGAGTGTCAGGTTGCTTCCATCCTTAAAAAAATGACAGTGGTTCATAACAACAAGGTCAAGCTGCAGACATTCGGGACAACAAAACAACAGACCAGTAGAAGGCAAAAACGACTCTCCACTGAACAAGACAACTGCCCACTCATTCGAATGTCAGTCAAAAACCATAGGATGACATCAAGTGACCTACACAATGAATGACAAATGGCAGCTGGGGTCAAGTGCATGGCGAGGACGGTTCAAAACAGGGTCCTAGAGGCAGGGCTGAAGGTATGCAAAGCTAGATAAAGCCCTTAATCAATGAGAAGCAAAGAAAAGCCAGGCTGAGGTTTGCAAAAGACCATAAGAATTGGACAGTAGAGGACTGGTGTAAGGTCATCTTCTCTGATGAGTCAAATTTTAAGCTTTGCCCAACACCTGGTCTTCTAATGGTTAGACCTAGACCTGGAGATGCCTACAAGCAGTGTCTTGCACCCATTGTGAAATCTGTGGATCTGTGATGATCTGGAGGTGCTTCAGCAAGGGCACATGAATCAAGCCACATAAAAAGTTGTCCTGTAAAACTTGCACTCTCTGCTCTGCTCTGACAATGTTCCCCAACTCTGAGGAGTGTTTTTTTCCAGCAGGACAATGCTCCATGCCACACAGCCAGGTCAATCAAGGTTTGGATGGAGGATCATCAGATCAAGACTCATGGCATGGAGGGAGATTGGCAAGCCCAATCTGCAGACCTGAACCCCATTGAAAACATCTGGAATGTGATCAAGAGGAAGATGCCAAAGAAAGCTGAGCTGTTTGAAATTTGCACCAGGAGTGGCATACAGTCACCCAACACCAATGTGAAAGACTGATGGAGAGCATGCCAAGACGCATGACAGCTGTGGTTAAGTCCAGGGTTATTCTATGAAATAATGATTCTGAACTCTTGTGTTGTTAAAATAATTGGTATGAACTTGTTTTTTTGCATTATTTGAGGTCTGAAAACACTTCATATTTTTTATTCTTTTTTTGCATATAATGCTCTAAATGACAATATGTTTATTTGGAATTTGGGAAAAATGTTGTCAGTAGTTTACAGAATAAAACAATCATGTTCATTTTATTTAAACACATACCTATAAAGAGTAAAACCAGAGAAATTGATAATTTTGCAGTGGTCTCCTAATTTTTTCCTGAGGTGTATAAACATCAGATGTCGAATTTGCAGGGCTCGCTGCAGTCTGCGGTGGACATCCTACCCGGCCCACATCCAAGTGTGATGTCATAAGCCACGCCAGAAGTGCAAATAGATAAACATGACATAAACATTCAGTCATCACTTCAGTGATTCCCAAGTAACTACAGCTCATCTTGCCTGTCTTCATTTTGAGATGCAAGTACAGATTATACATACAAACATAATTATGATTTAAAACCACAAAAATCAATCAACATCTAGAGAAATGCTTCACCATACCTCCATGCTCCATGGCTTATATGGTTTTCCAAGTGTATTTTAAAGGAAAATTAAATTATTCTGTTGTTGTGAAACTGCGGCTGGGCCATTCAAACCCTTTATCCCAGCGGAACTCCTTTGCATTAGGCTTGGCCTGAAAATGCATAGGATACTGTAAAACATGACAAATTATCTTTTGCTCTTTCCATTAATGTAGAAGGATAAAAAGATAGTTTGTCACATACACAGAGTTATCAAGTAAGACTTATTGAAATGTATTTTGGATCAGTGTATTTAAAGATGTGTGAATGAGTGTTATGTGTGGGGGCAGGAGGGTACATATGTGTGAGAGGAATGAAGTGTGTATGTGAGTGGGTGGGTGAGAGATGACTGTTATGTGTGGGGAGCAGGGTATAAAAAAGATCATTCTTAGTACATAAAATGCATGCTGAACCAATGCCCTTTTGAGCTCCATTGATCATGGCTTTTTTATAGTAGTTGTGCACGCGATAAACGCAGAGTCAGCCTACTTAGAGTTAAGTGACCTAACTAAAATCTGCTGTTTTAAACCGAAAACGGGTTTCCAGAAACATTACATTTATAAGATGACTGACTGTCAGTTAATTGAAATCATTAGATGATACAAGATAGCTTTATTTTTAACTACTTAAACTACTACATAAAAAGGGGCTTTCAGCACAATGTGCATGAGCTGTCAGCGTTAAACTGCTGCTATACACATGCTGTCATCCTGATCGTCAACAACTTCAGAGCGCATGCACGCTGCTAGAAACATAAGGGAGTATGTTTATAATAAATAAAAACATACAATAACATTAAATGGCCCAAATAACACAGGTTACAACAATGCAGTAGCAACAGAGCATTCCTTAGTAACAGCATTAAATGTATACACTTAAATGTTATTTATCACAGTTATAGGTGATGTTTATATATAACGTTTCACACACACACAAACATAATTAAATTATTTACAGCATGAAGGTAAACTCTCCTACAGCGCACTTCTCTGTCTCCTGACAACTCTTGTGAAAAGTTTGGAACAGTCCATTTCTTACTGAATGATCGGGGTGATTGGAAGGGTCCATAGGAAGGGTATCAGGACGGAATACTTTCTACGGACGCGTTCACACGATTAAAACGTTCGTTTCAACACGCAGCAAAAAAACACGCTAAAATATCGCATTAAGGCGATTCAAACGATCGTGTCTTAACGTAACAAAACACACGATCAGACACTTCGTGTAAAAACGATCAAAACTTGTGTGTCTTTACGTAAGAAGAAAACACGTTAAAAATTGTCGCGTTTCGTTCCGCGTTCCAGAACAAATGCGCGCTGTGATCCACAAATGCACAGACAGCGATCGATCCACAAATGAATGCAGGACAAGAGCTGTGTTTTTGACGTAAAATCTAATTTTATTTATTTGTGAACTTCATTTTTAGTGCAAATTTAGTGCTAACATGTATTTGTGGATCTCCCTCTGTTTGTGAATTAATTTTTTTATTTGTGAAATTCTCTACATTTATTTGTTGATGGTAAAACGCATTAATGAATAATTATTAGACATTGTGATTTACTGTTTGCAAATGCTGTTATCAAAATTAGATTATCAGAGTGAAAAATATTACATGAACACTTGGAATCTTCACTTGGAATCTTCACTAGAACACTTGGGCCAAATACAAAGATCGCAAGTGTGGGTATTTGGATAACGCCATTGTATCAAGCTTTCATGTTGTAGTTTTGCTTAATTAGTATTTTGGAAGCCTGTCCAGACTTATGGTGACTCACCCCCTTTTGGCATGAACTTAAAGATCCCGCCTGTAGTCTGAACATTTGTAACATATCTGCAATAAAACTTCTTTACAATATATGGTCTTTGAAGATGGTCAAATATATGGTCAAAACAAATGTATGCTCAGGCTTTTCCTGCCTGGATTTTTTTTGTCAGTTTTTGTTATTTGTCTGATTTAGTAAATATTGTTATGCAAAAGGATCAGATATATTAATGTTTAAATGTGTTGAATGATTGTGGTCTTTTGTCACATGCAATTAATTACAAAGTACATCATCAACTCCCTCATGATAAACTTGTTTGTGATGCATGTTGAGGGAGTGTAACACATACTCAGTTTTCAAAAATATATTTAAATAACTTTAAAAACATTATTGTAGATCTGCATAAATTATTAAACATTAAAAATGCAATAAACTTGCATTAAACTTGCATAAAAATGCAAAGAAAATTTGTTATGATTCCACTGAATTCACCCAGGACTAGATTCTCATTGGTTAGTTAGTTTCATCATCAGTAATTAGAAGCCACGCCCTTCTGATGTAAGAGGCAGATATAAATGAAGCCCAGGTGACTATTTGAAATACAGCTGAAGGTGAGATGGTTTTTTTTAAAAACATTCCTGGTCGTTGGCTTGCTCTTAAATGAATACTATCAGTTTGATGGTAGTGTTTTGTTCTTAATTCCAGGGTTGAAAGGCCTAATTTTTATTTCTGTTTTTGGGACACTTAAGCATAATGGTGAGATTGATTGCTCAAACTTATCACTGGGAATTTTGGTTCCTTCCATCTTTCACCTGTGATGAAATGACTATCTTTCTTTCTCCCTTTTTCTCCTCAAACAGAGGGAGTGTATCTCTGTACACATTGGGCAAGCAGGTATACAGATTGGAAACTCTTGCTGGGAGTTGTACTGTTTGGAACACCGCATACAGCCTGATGGAACCATTGTTGGTGGTGGCAGTTTGTTGGCTGATTCCTCTTTTGGTACATTCTTTAGTGAAACTGGTGCTGGGAAGTATGTTCCTCGAGCTGCTTTCATTGATCTTGAGCCCACAGTTGTTGGTAAGACTGTTAGTTCCAGATGTCTGTCTATTTAAACTTTTTATTGTGTTTGAGTTTAGTAATTTTCATTCTGTTGAATTGCAGATGAGATCCGTAATGGACCTTATCGACAACTTTACCACCCTGAGCAGCTTATCACTGGTAAGGAGGATGCTGCCAATAATTATGCCCGTGGTCATTATACAATTGGCAAAGAGATTATTGACTCTGTGCTTGACCGTATACGAAAAATGGTGGGTGACCTCAAATCTTTGCAGCTTAATTGAGACCATTTTACTCTGGATTGGATTGATTTTATTTATATTTTTTTTTTAGGCAGACCAGTGTTCAGGTCTGCAGGGATTTTTGGTCTTCCACAGTTTTGGTGGAGGAACGGGCTCTGGCTTCACATCTTTGCTGATGGAGCGACTATCTGTAGATTATGGTAAAAAGTCCAAGTTGGAGTTCTCGGTGTATCCTGCCCCACAGGTCAGCACTGCTGTGGTTGAGCCCTACAACTCCGTCCTCACGACACATACAACCCTTGAGCACTCTGACTGTTCATTCATGGTGGATAACGAAGCCATCTTTGATATCTGCAAGCGAAACCTTGACATTGACCGTCCCTCCTACAGCAATCTTAACCGACTCATTGCTCAAATTGTGTCCTCCATTACAGCATCCCTGCGATTTGATGGGGCACTCAATGTGGACCTTACTGAGTTCCAGACCAATCTGGTCCCATATCCTCGTATCCACTTCCCTCTGGTCACCTATTCTCCCATCATCTCAGCCGAGAAGGCCTACCATGAGCAGTTGTCTGTGCCGGAGATCACTAATGCCTGCTTTGAGCCTGCAAACCAGATGGTGAAGTGTGACCCTCGCCGTGGCAAATACATGGCCTGCTGTCTGCTGTATCGTGGCGATGTCGTTCCAAAGGATGTGAATGCTGCCATAGCCAGCATCAAAATGCGCCGCTCCATCCAGTTTGTGGACTGGTGTCCCACAGGGTTTAAGGTTGGCATCAACTACCAGCCGCCCACTGTTGTCCCTGGAGGTGATCTGGCCAAGGTGCAGAGAGCTGTCTGCATGTTGAGCAACACCACGGCCATTGCTGAAGCATGGAGCCGACTGGATCATAAGTTTGACCTGATGTATGCGAAGAGGGCTTTTGTGCACTGGTATGTGGGAGAAGGGATGGAGGAAGGGGAGTTTTCTGAGGCACGAGAAGACATGGCTGCTTTGGAGAAGGATTACGAGGAGGTTGGCGCTGATTCCACAGAAGACTGTGGCGAGGATGAAGAATATTAAAGATGAGCGCTTTTGTAATGCATTTGTTCAATAAACTTAAGCATGTGGAATGTTTGGTGTCTTGTTCTGATCTTAGATTAACCCATGTTATTCTACTAGGTTTGTGGGGGGTCCTGCATTGCATATTGGATGGGCACTTATACTATTGCAGTGTTTTGTGACTGAACAGAATGCAAGTGACTTGATTAGCTGGGTTTTTTTTTTTTTTTAAATACCATTGCACTTGGTCTTATTCACCTGTTTAGGTATGAGAAGTGATTTGAACTGAAACAGCAGTTTAGTTTTACTTTTAACTTGTATTAGTTCCAATGCAGCTGCCAAAATTACTGGCACCTTTTCTGCTGAAGGGTGAATTCAAGTCAAGTAGGCTATTTAAGGTTGATTGCACTATGCTAAATGAGTGTAAGAGCATATTAACGGCCTTGTGTGAAAGGGTTGCTGTCTTAAATTATAAAATGGCGACTTGCAATAACTTTATGGTTTCTCAAATGTAAACAACTATTGACTGTGTACATTGTTTTCCTGCACAGTATTGTTTTGTAAGGTATTTATATTTACTGTTTTAAAACGGCAAGTGAAAGTGATGGTTGTCATAACTCGTACCCAAAATGTGACCTGCATTTAACCCATCACTGGTGCAGGGTGAACATTGCAAGTCATGAACACACACACACATCCTGAGCAGTGGGCAGCACTGCTGCACCTAGGGGGCTTTTTGGGGTTAGGGGCCTTGCTCATTGGCACTTCAGTTGCTACCTGCCAGTGCTGGAATTGAACCAGCAACCTTCTGATTGCACGTAGGCCACAACTGCAAGGTACCCCTTAGTGGTCAAAATGTTCAATAAAACTTACAAAATTGCTTACAACTTAATTTGCCTTATTGTCATGAAATGCATCTTACTAGATTTACTGGTTTATGTTGAGTGCTATGATACCAAATTTGTCATAGTTCTTCAAAACCTGCTTTTTCCAACTACTCCGAGGTCATATTTCTGTTTTGAACAAAATTGTGCATGCATCATCTAGGGACACTCCTGACAAAAATTTGTTAAAATCTTTTTTATAGGTCAAATGGGTCTTGAGTAACACATCAACAGGGCTGGACAGGGACAAAAACCAGCCCTGGCATTTTGGCCCAGACCTGCCCACAACCTATGATCACAAAACCACCCATCTTTGCGCGCCCTTGAATACGTATACCAACTCCTATTTCATAAAGGCACCAAAGTCATATGACAGGAAAGAGTGAGAGTTGACACATTAAATACTTCTAGAAAATGTAATTTATTAATACAGTTAAACTGTATAATCCACACTGATTAATCCTAAAACAAGCTATGACATCCATTTGTGTGCCTGTGTGTTTGAGGGAGAAAGAGAAGAGACATGATGAATTGTTGATCAGATGATCACTGTTGTCTATAGTATAGCACTGAATAGCAACCTCAACCTGGCTCAAAAAGACATGAGGAGAGATTATGGGGTAAGTTTTTGTTAATACAATGCAATCAGGTACAGTATTATTATTCTGTGATAAAGAGACAGATAAAGCTGCATTGGTACAACAATAGCATATAGGAAATGGATAAACATTTTTGTTAGGTCCTAAAAATACACTATTCACTCTACAGTCTATAAAAAATAATAAACAAAACAAAAATACTGCCCCCTGACTCACTGTTAATGTTGATTAACAAAATAATTTTCTCAATTTTAATAAAGCAATATATCAGAGACACTTAAATTAGTTAACTACACCTGCATCTGTAAATATAACAAGCCAAAGTCATGTAGCTGCAGAGCAAAGCGTGCAATTATTTTATTGCAGTGTTGTATTATCCCCATAATTTTGTGTTTTTGGCTCAGTTTTATCATAAAGAATCTACACTTATTTTAAGTGTTTTGAAAGCAGTTCTGCTTGCTGCAGGCCCTACACTTCTCCCTCATCTCTCTCCCTCTCCCTATCCTCCTAACTAGCTGCATGTACATGGACGCTTTTTGTTTTAATAGGAATGAAATCAGTCAGATTGATGAATCTGAATGCAGTGTTTACATAGACGTGTTTTCATGTGCACGAATACACATTTCCTGTCGATCCAAGATGTGCATACTAGCAGCCACTCCATTGCCATTGTTTTTTCCTTTTTCAAACAACAATTAACTTTAAAATTCTGAGCAACATTGTGGTTTCTTTAACCATCCAGTTAAACCAGTTCACCATCTGACAACAGCCCTAGTTAACAGGGAACATTTGCGTAACTGTGGCTAAAGGTGTCACTAAAGGTTCTCTCAAAGTTATCAAAAAATGTTTTTGCAATACCGTTAGTAGAATGTTTCCTTAATGTTATGTGCCATTGTTAAACATTCTAAAAACGTTAGCATAAAACAGTTACCATTGCATTGTCATTGGAACGTTTTTAAAAATGTTAGCATAAAAAAGATATCATTATGTTGTTAGTGGAACGTTCTAAAAACATTAGTATAAATTATCTTATCTTCTGGGGGATGTCTGAAGAAATATAAGAAAATTTAAGGATGAGTATAATGAAAAATATCTAAAATAATACCTCATTATCAATTAACATGTTTGGTATTTCAGTGTAAATTGAACAATGAACATTCTTAGAAGTAGCATAATTTTTCTGTGCTTGAGGTTACAAACAAATGTTCTAATATATCAAATCAAAAAAATTATATCAAATAAGTATTTTTCAGAAGGTGAGAATCATCTTTATATAATTAAAGATTTGTATATAGATTTATATTTAAAGAAAATCTTAAAATTTAAAAATTGGTTGGTAAATGAAAAAAACATTTTGTTTTGCTCGTGCATGCCTTTCATGTGTTTTTTTCCTGGTGTCCACTATAGACAAAACAAAGCATAAGAATAAAATATCTTTAAAAAGTAAACAATGTAGCATCTGGTCTGACCAAAGGTTACAGTTGGATCGTAAAATAACAGAAGAATAGGACTCAGAGTGGGGGGCTGAGATCGATTATTGCCCAACGGCACCAGGAAGTCTGTAATCCCACCTACACCCATGGTTTTATGGCCAACCAGAACACCTCTGGCCTTTTGTTCCCCTGACAGAGGAATACCCAAAATGGTGGGAAGATAGCTCTGCTCACGAAAGTGAGAAAAACCAGGTGACTGAAGAGACTGAAGGATTTTCAATACACATCAGGGAGAACTTTTGTCTCAACTCAGCCACAAAAAGAGCTATACAAAGTGTATGTTTATATATGTTATGTTCCTGATTGAATGTGTCTCCCCATATTAACCTCCACCATCTATTGCCTTGGCATATATATAGAGTCTGACAAGTATTCTACCTATACGCATATTTTCAAGGTGAATTGCATTTTAACGTTTTAAACTTGGTCATGTTTACATTCTAAATGATCCTCTCTGGATGTGCTGACCAATGCAGTATAAGGTATGAATGTATCTGGCCTCATATACTTATTATTTTAAATTCAGTTAAAGGGCACAAACTTTCCATCAACATGAGGAACATGTTCCTCTTAAGCAGGACAAAGAAACTCTTTTCCCGCCTCAGCATACACCTCATTATTGGTCTGTCAGCTCTCAAGGGGTGTAGTACACTCAGGGTTAAAAGTCCACCACACAGAGCAAACTTTACTCGCTCTCTCCCTCACCCGCTCGCTGCATATCCTCTCGAGCCCTGCCTCACTCTCGAGACAGCCTTTCCGGCGGTGTTTACTCACCGTTTGCTCAATTCGTCTACCTTCGCTGACCAATCCGACGTCGGGAAGGACCCACGAACTGCCGCTCACTTCGAACACATCAGGACCTGCAACATCCCTGCGCACACCGGGACTCTTGCTTCAGCACACCTGAGATTCAATGCAAGTATCCGATTCGCTGCGTTTAAGTTTTACCCCTTTTAAGGTGATTTAACTGATGGTTCATGCAGAAGTGGTTAGCCGATTTAATCCTGCCATTCTTTAGTCCTCCTCTTTTCCCACTGTTTATGTTTTATGTATTCGTTTGTTTAGTGTATGTTTATTTGTTTAGCGTAGTCAATAAACCACAATTTTATTTTAGAGAATTGTTTCTGTGTTTATTGCTCACATATTAACGTCACTTACAGTGCCTTGATTTCGTTACCTGCTCTGAAGCAGTACTGTATTACAGTAAGAATGTTATCTTTTTTTAAGGCCAGAAAAGTAACATTTCTTAGAGTTGATCCGCGATCCGCTGAATACCCGGTGGACGAGTAATTCAGTCTGTGCTAATATTAACCTACTGCATCAGGTAAAATCTATAAAACACGTACGATTAATAACATTAAATCGTGTGTGATTTTTGCCTTTGGGTTAATCATCTAGTGTTACAAATACACTACACAATAATAATAATAATCTATTTCGTACAAAAACTGAGTTCACAAAACGTTTCTTTCCTAGTTCTCAAAAGGAAGTTGTGTAATTATTGAAAATCATTTGATCATCCTTACCTTATTCAAATTTAAATACATTTTTAACGTGATAGGATGTGCGTGGTGTATATGGAATAAAATCACTGTCAAAAATAATCATACGTAATTCTATACATGTGTGTGTTATTTTAATTTACTCGTAATTTAAAACTATTGTATGTAATTCTGTTTTTTGTCAGAGTTCGATTCCAAAATCTACGGCCACGACAGTTTACAGATAAGAGATTTTGTGTGTTTGTTTGAGTACAACTCCAAAATGTACAACTATGACAGTTTACAGACACAACGCTTGTTTTTTTTACAACAGCTCTGTTACACGCACAACATGAGAATTACGACCACGAAGTGTAGCTGGTCTTTAAATCCTTCTGGGACCTGGCGCGGGAGTTGTGCAATCAGGAGAAGGAGCAGGGAGATGTCCGTGCCTGTGCCTCCAGTGATGTCCATGCCTATGCCTCCGGGGATGTCTGTTTCTGTGTCTGTTCCAGGGCTAGTTACGCATGAAGTGTCTTCTGCAGCGGCGCCCGCATTGGAGCTGTCTGTTCCTGGGTCTGCTTATGGGTCAGTTCCTGCGGCAGCGGGTCATCCAGGGCCTGCAGCGATGGGTTGTTGCTCCTTTCAGTGGTCGCCCTCATCCATAGCTGGCTACTTCAACCTGGACTCAAAGGCCCTGTACGCAAGCTTCCACCATACCTCCGTCAGCCTGGACTGTTCCGCCCAGACCTGGTCCTTGGTTCCCAGGGTCCCGGAGATCACCCAGCATGGGCTCCGCTGGGTCATCCATCCTTGGTCCCCCTCCTTCCCTTCCATTGTTTAGTAATTCTGTGCTTTTGATTTCAGTAATTTGGAAGTTTTTGCTTCATGTTCTGCCCATCTTGTGTTGGGCAGAACATGTTTTCATCATGTCATCATGTTTTGTTCCTGTCCTGTCTGTCTGTCTGCCTACCCTTCTGGTTTATCTGTCCTGCCTGGTCAGTCTGTCTGTCTGCCTGCTCGGTCTGTCAGGTCTGCCTGCTCAGTCTGTCTGCCTAGGCCTGTCTGTATGCCTAGGCCTGTCTGTCGGCCTGGCCTGTCTGCCTGGTCTGTTGGTCTGTCTGTCTGGTTTGCCTGTTCTGTCTTGTTGGTCTGTCTGTCTGTTTGGGGACGCACGGTGTGCGTTATCACCCTGCAATGCTTGACTCTCTTTCTTCCCTTCAGCTTTTTCTCCTTCTCTTTCTGATCTTACTTTGGGAACTTTTGTGCACAGAAAGGGAGCTCTGCCTCTGTCCCCGTGGCTGCATTTTTCTTTTCCACTCGAGAGGCCCCTGCTGCTGAGCATAAACATTGAGGATGGGGGTAGGTGTATGATTTATGGTTTGAGGGATTGCTGCAGGCAGAGTTGTTTGGACAGCTGGTTGTGAAGCATTTACAGAAGCCATTACAGTCATTTGGTTAGATTCTTCTTCGTTTACAACTGCTTGAATCTTTTTCTTGTGTTTGGCTGTTAGTTCTTCAAGCTGTAATTGAGTTAGTTTTTTCTGTAGTTCTTTCTCTTGATTTTTGAGCTTTTGTTCATTTTTTGTGTACAGTTCCACTGCATGAGATACATGGTCGCAAAACTCTTTGTGTGTTTTGGAGTTCAGACCAACTACATCATCGAACTTACTCTTTACAGCTTGTGGCATGGCTTCTGTTATTGCATTTCTGAACAATGTAGCCATTAGAGGGTCTCCTTCTGGATTCCCTTCAGTCTCTTGCTTCCATCTTTTTAGTTGTCTTTGAACATATGTGACTGGGTTTTCAGTTTCCCCCAACTGCTCCCCTTTCAATGTTTTAGCGTCGACTCTTGGATGGATATTCAGCACGTTGTGCTTGCCACACGGCGGGGCGGTATACATTAAAAGTATTACCATGTAATGTGAGTCTACAGCTTTCTCTAAGGCAGATGCTTTAAGGATTTCTTCCATCTTTGCACCTCCTATAAATTTTGCTTGGAGTGCTTTGATGTAAGACAACAATTACGCTCCTTCTGTGAGACACGAGAGGTACGCAGTTACCGCTCACGAGATGCAGAGCTTGTTTTTCACTGTCACACTTTTGTCATGCTTGCACAGATCCTACACAGCTCTTTCACAAAACAAATCAAATACAATTTAAATACACAACTTAATATTCATTGAATACATTTCCTCAACACAATGAATTTCTCTACACATTGATACACTTCCTAAACACAATGAGTAACCTGTCAAGTTTGCGCTCTGTCTTCACTGATACATTTCCTTAACACAACGAAGGCAACCCTTGCAGAATTTGATGCCTACCTCTTGTAGGACTTTGGCCTATAGTACTTACCAGCGCTTCTCTTTTAACACTATATATGCCTGTGCAGACCTCTGTGATACACTTCCTCAACACAGAGCTGTATCCATAGGACTTTACAATACAACACATATGCCTACCCTTTGATTTGATTTACTGCTATCCATCAAGGCCCACTTAACAGTAAACACAAATCACTGCAATGTTTCACTGCAATGTGTCACTGCAATGTTTCACTACACCTTTCCAATCACGTCGGGGTCACCAATTTGTTGTGGTTTCTTCCACCTCTTAGAAGGATCACTCAAAGATTTAGGGTTTTGATGCCAAAAGATAGACTTTATTATCAGATAATAAAGTCTATTGAAAATTTTGAACATTTTGAAATATATATGCATAGAAATATGCTTTCACCTACCTCACGACGAAGTTCTCAGTCCCCCGTGCTGCTGAACCAGGGTCCTGTCATGGCGCACTGTCTTAACATTTAACTCCAGATGTGATGTTAAAACACCCTGCTGAACACCAGTGAATGAACTCCAAAATACAACACAGCATCCCATGAGTATCCCATAACACAAACTGTAGTTCAAAAATAGAGTTTCCCCTGCGAAGCCTTAACTTGGTGGCCTGTGGCTTATCTTGCACCATTTCAGCAGGGTCCATTGGCAGAGTGTCATCCAGTATTGTACTGTCTTGCAAAACAATATACAACTGAATTTCTTAATCAATTGAAATTAAACTGTGCATTACATTCATAATACCTGGTTCTATAATCACTACACCGTCTTCTGACAAAAATGATGAATCAGTGATGAGACCGTTGTCCTCAGTTATGGCAACAGGTTCTTCATTGCATTCACATGCCACGGCAGAAGTATAAGGATCCTTATTTACATACTCATCTACTCTTTGAATGTTTGTGCTTGCAGTTGTGTCTGTCCTCTTGCAAGACAGATACAGTCTCAGTATGTTTACCTTCCTCATTTCATATTGTTCACCTAATGTTGTTTGTGAATCTACTTCTTCTGTAAAGTTGCTTATTTGTAAAACTGAACTGCCTTGTGTATGTAGACAATCTTTAATCAAATTACATTAAGAACTATACTGCATACGTTGTTTCCTTACTCAAAGTGACAACCTAAGTTTGCTTCATTTTGTGAAATTGTAACATGCAGCATACATAATAATAATGTGGTAATAATGTGGTAACATGCATCATACATAAGCCTGACAACACACAGTGAAATAATGTTGCCAGGTGAGGAACGTGCTTAGGGCCATGCATGTAGGGATAGGAGGCCTAGGAGAATAAGGCTATGAGGAGCCCACTCCTAGAACAGAATGTGCAGAACATCCAGTCGGTAGTATCTGACAAATGAATGGGGAGAAGCCCAGTTTGTCTTGCAGGGAAACTCCCCTAAACAGAGCCCAAGAGGCAGCCATGCCTCTGGTACAGTGAACTCTGAGTTCTCCTGGGGGCTGCACCCCCTTAGATTCATATGCCAAAGATATAGCTTTCACAAGCCAATGAGACAGGTGTTGTTTAGAAATGAAGACAGCAGAGCTGTCTTAAATGACAAAAGTTTAAGGAAAATGACTCCCAAAGGCTCGAAAGGCTGTTGTGACAAAGCCTCCAGCACCATGGAGAGGTCCCACTGAGGCACAGCTCTTCTAGACACAGGAAGAGAACGGCAAGCACCCTTTATGAATCTGCGAATAAGGGGGTGTTGCCCCACCATTGTACCATCAAACCCGACATGACATGCCGCGATAGCTGCTAAATAGACCTTAATAGTAGAAAAGGATTTACCCTTATCTATAAGGTCTTGTAAAAAGCACAATATTTTAGAGGCCGAGTATTGATATGAAATTAGCTGATGACTATCACACCAGTCCTCAAATTCAAGCCACTTACAGTCATACAAGGAGCATGAGGAAAGGGCCCTACCATTCTGAATAGTGGTGGAAAGTTTGCCTCTCACGGGCCAGGCCAAAGAGACACGCTGTCTAAATGTGGGTGGTAAATTTCCCCGTTTGCTTGGTACAAAAGGTCCGAGCGTAACGAGAGGGGCAACGGCTGAGCATACAGCAGAAGTATGATCTCTGCCAGCCATGGAGCTTTGGGCCACCTGGGTGCTATGAGAATCAGAGTCAGGCCCTGTTCTCTCACCCTGGCTAAGGTGGGAGTTATCAGGCAAAAGGAGGGGAAAGTGTAGAGCAGCACGTGAGGCCATGGATGGGCTAGTGCATCCACGCCGAGAGACGCGTCCTTGTCCCGTACCGAGAAGAACATAGGACAATGGGAGTTTTTGCACGAGGCGAATAGATCTACGGCTGCCTGACCAAATCTCTGCCACAGCAGACCCACTACCTGAGGGTGGAGGCACCAGTCTCTGTAGAGTGGATTCCCCCTTGACAGAAGGTCTGCGCCCCTGTTCAGAATGCCTGGCACAGGGGTGGCTCGTAATGACAGAAAGTGCCGCCTAGTCCAAACTAACAGCTTGTGTTCCAGAGCATGAAGCTTGGAGGAACGCATCCCTGCTTGGCGGTTTATATATGCTACAGCTGTGGTATTGTCACAGCGGACCAGCACATGCTTCCCCTTTAGGCGGGGCAGGAAATGTCTCAGAGTCTTTATAATTTGTATGGGCTGACTGAAGGGTGTTTGGCAACACAACGTTCACTGTTCTGCCCTCCTCAGTGGCTCCCCATCCTGTTAAGGATGCATCTGTTGTAAGCACTTTGTGCAGCATAATCGCCCCGAGGGGGGTCCTGTGCACGTAAAACTCTGCATTCTTCCAGTGGCGCAGTGCTGTTGTGCACGAGCGCGTCACTGAGACAGAGCGACAGAGATCGCGTAAAAGGACTGAGATGAAGAGATAAAACCCACTTCATGAATGCTCTCATTCTCTTGCTGGCCCAGAGGCAAGACCTGAATAGCTGATGCCATAAGACCTTGTAATCTGAGACATGTTCGATATTGCACCCTTGCTCCCTCCTTGAATTGCGAAAGACATTTCAATAGAGAGAGAACATGCTCTTTTGACAACATGTGCATCGTTATTGAGTTTAGCTCCAGACCCAAATACACAACATTCTGAGCGGGAGTGAAACTGCTCTTGCTCATGTTCATTCTGAAGCCGAGCAAAGTGATATGAGTGAGTACACGATGCGTGTCTCTCACCACTTTCTCTCTGAAATCAGCTATGATCAGCCAATCGTCTATATATGTCAGGATCTTGAGACCCACTATTCTCAGCGGGGCTAGACCCGCCTCCACGCACAGACAAAACACCCTTGGGCTCAGAGAAAGCCTGAAAGGGAGAACTGTGAATTCGTAACATACACCTTGGTAGAAGGAATTTCCTGTGTGGAGGATGAATGCTTATGTGGAAAAAAGCATCTTTCAGATCGACTGATGTGAACCAGTCATTCTGATGAATTGAGCGCGAGAGAGTGACGTGCGTTAGCATTCTGAAATTGTATTTCCTCAGATATTTGTTTGGGACAAAGCGATCCATCTTTTTTCGGAACCAGGAAATAACGGGAATAAAACCCCTTATTGCATAGATGCGGGAAACACACATATCGCCCCCTTCCTCAGAAGGGAGGATATTTCATCTTTCAGGAGAGAACTCCGCTGAAACGTGGGGGGTTTTGTTACAAACTGAATTCTGTACTCCTTTATTATAGTGCGAATTACCCATTCGGGAGATGACACAGACTGCCATGCTGTTATATGATTTGTGAGAGTCCCAACAAAAACCGGAGAATCGCTCAGCGCTACTGATGCGGCCGGTTCGTTCATTTGTGATACAATGGCACCATCTAGTGGGCAACTTAGAAGCGACATGTGAGGGCTCTGGGAGCTGTTCGCTCTGATAAACAAATTTATTAGATTCGTTTAAATTTTTGTTTCTTTGTTTATTTTTTGTGTTATGGGGAACCCATGGGCCGAAGCCTTTATTGAACTTTTGTGAGGATTGTGTAGAGAGCTGTGTGGTGACACACCTGAATGTGAAAAAACCCATACATGTTCAGAGATGAGGGACTCGCGCTGGGCAACACAGGGAACAGTGAAGCCCGTCCGAACAGTGAGTGGGCACCCACGGGTGGGGGAGTGCTGACCTCATGAACAGAAACCCTTCGCTTCTTGAATGGAGGAATAAGAAGGGCTGAACAAGAGTCCAAAAGGCTGGCAGTCCATGAACTTGGACTCGAAACCCCCTCTCGCCAAGCATCAGGCCAGCCACTTGCGTTTCATTTCAGACTAAGGGGGGTTTCTTTGCCACAGCTGCGGAAAAGGACATTTTTCTCCAAGGCTTAGCAGACGGGGGGTTATTTTGCTGAGCGGGTGGCCCATTGCTGCAGGTTTTAGCCCTGCTTGCATGATGGTGATGGCGTTCCATAACGGGGGTTAGGTGGCCGCGCATAGGGTGTCTGGCACAGACTTTCTAGGGAGACAAAGTTTTTAAAGCTTCATCTTCCTTTTTCTTATCATTCCTATTCTAATTTGTCGGGAAGCCCCGACAGATTAAGCCACAGTGCGTGCTCTCCGACACCCGAGAGAGCCATAGATCGCCCGCTAGCCTGAACAGCCTGGCGGGCATTGCGAAGGACGAGATCATTAACTGTGACGATCTCCTTCCAAATAGATGGAGAAGGAGTCCCCTTCTCCAGCTGTTGTCCCATGTCCTCCAGTAGCTCGGCCTGGTAGGCGGATAGCAGAGAGGACACGTCTAGAGCTCCTACGGGTTTCGGGGGGGCGAGCATCGCGCCTTGAGAGGGGTTGAAGTGTCTGGCAATAGACGGCTCGACAGCGGTGGGTCACCCATGCCAAAAGTAGCCATATCCTTCACCTTAAGACCCGTGAAACCGTGTTTCAAGTCTATCGGGTCCCACCAGAAGTGCTTCATGTGCTTAGCACACACAGGAATCCCGGGAAAAGCTGCTTCCTAGGTCCGGGCGGGGGACCCAGAAGTTTCCCGTCGTAAATATCCCTCTTCTGGTCTGAAGCACTTTTGTAAAGCCGGCCATTCTATGTTGAGGCAAGCGGCCGCTCACAAACTTTGAAAAGGACTGATTGGGGTAAGGCAACCGGAGCAGTGGCCTGAGGGTTAACAGCCAGCGGGATGGTCTCCTCATCATCCAAACCCAGGAGGCCTGCATTATCCTTGTCACCGGAGCCGGGCGGCTCGTAAGGGTAGGGTTCAGCCAACGAAGCATCCTCAGCAAGAGCCAGGTCACAACGGTTGGCCCAGCTCAAAGAGGTTGCACCACAGGAGGTCCCCTGGCGCGCATTGACATCATTTTTCTCCCCATCAGAGTCGGACAAGCCCAGCTCGATGCTCTGAGTCGCAGCAACTTTAAGTCTGTGGCGCCGTAGTTTAGCTGGGAGCGTCAGACAATGGCTGCAGTTGTCGGGGAAATCGACAGCTTCCTGAGCGTGTTTGAGGCCCAAGCAGACCACACAGAAAGGATGGGTATCCTTTGCTGCGATAAGGGCACCACACGCAGCCGGGCAGGCATGCGACTGGTTATCCCGAGTGTAGTAGAAATGGAGAGCGACATGGGGAGGAAAAAACTGAGAAAGGCGGGCAGCCTGAAGAAAAGAGCGAGCGTGGGCAGCTTGCAGAGATAGACAGCTAACCTGTGATAAAAGACAATCATGTCCAGTGGAGGCTGATCAAAAGATATGTCCTCCTATAGAGTAAAGTGAAGTCCAAAAACAGCGAGCTGTCAGAGTAATCCAGAGGTTGCGAGAAGCGAATGTCAACTGAGGATTGGTAGTGCGCACAGAGTCTTTCTGCATCAGGTAAGGAGGCGGGCCCTTACCTGACATAGGGCACGCGCTACTGTCTGTCAAGCCAGGCTTGGTGCAATTGGATGCTTCTGCAGAGGTCAGGCCGAATGCCCTTCCCATAGGTGGATCTGAAAGAGAACCTGTACATTATTTGTTTTGTATTGCTTTTTTACCTTCTCTGGAAACACTGACAGAATCGCGTCATCCAACTCTGTTGTTTATTAGAAAATTCATGAAATTCTCTATTTTGTAAAGTAAAGTGCATCCCACACCTAAAGAGGTGGCCTTGTTGAATCTGCTAGCATAGACTGGGGACAGTTCCACAAATCCGTGAATACAGTTTACAAACCTGTGGGAACGGATTGTGAAAGCGCGCGCACGGTTTATAAATTTGTGGGTACGGATTAAAAAAACGACGATACGGTTTACAAAATCTGAGTGCACGTATTGGAAATTCGTGAGTTCGGTTTATTAATCTGTGGGAACGATATGTTAAACTGAGGGAACAGTTTAATAATTTGTGAGTACGGTTTATAAACTGAGGGGAGTAATAGCAAAACCGTCGCCACAAATTGTTTTTCCCCTACAGGTGACTTCCCAGGCTCCGTAGTAATGAAATAAAATAATTTAGCCATACTATTCAACTGTTAGTCATATTGTCATTTATTAAAAATAAAAAAATAAAAAATGTTTTTCGTTCATACGTGTGTGCGGGGTGCCAGACTAATGGATGTCTATTAGGTCCGTAAACTTTTGAAAAGCATGTGATTTGAGGCTGATCTCTAATTGGCTTGTTTCAGATTGTCCGGTGTAGTGCAGTGCTCTGCTCCCCGAACTCCCACTTTTGATTTTAGCGAATCAATATGGTTTTAATATTTTTAGTCTTATGTGATTGGACTGTTCTCAACGAGTCTCATTCTCGTAACAGTCTGCTTTCTATAACAGTTGACTTTAACATTTCCAATATTTTATCTAACATTTTTGGAAATTTTCAATTTGAGCTGTCCCTGTAAGTGCACTACACTTTAAAACTGTTTTTCATACTTTAAAACTAATTTCATAATTATTTTGATGCAGTAATAATTAGTGGTTCTTATTAAATACAAATACTAACTCAAAAAACACCCTTGCATAACCCAAACTAATCATTAACTCATCATGCTGAAGCATTTAAAAAAATACACACAAAACTTTGGCTATACAATTGAGGATTTTTTATTCACCCCTATTTTTTGATAGAATCTTCTACATGAGCAAGTACAGCATTCCAGTGCTTTTAAACTAAATCTCACCACACCTAAATAAAACACTTAAATGTCTTTTTGTCCTTGCAGTATCTCCCGAGTTCTCCTCAAGCTTCAGTCCAGTCCAATGTCCCGGTGCTTGAAGCTGAAATGGAATGAGATGTCACAGTGACTCCATTATTAAAAAACAATTGTCATGTATAGTTGATGTTCTTATGTTTTAGATTTTAGTATTTAAGGTGCTTTCATACAATTATTGTTATATATACATTATTCATAAGTGTTTTTTTTCTTTTTTGTATATCTTTGTAGTTCTTAATATTTTGTATAAATTCAAAAATGTTCTTAATTGGTTCTGAAGTATATAGAACCAATTAGTATAAAGTATATATTTAATTGATTATTGGTACATGTCATTGATTTTGTTCAATAATGTGAAATCCATACTTCTTGCACATTTCATTTTGATTTAATTGATCATTTCAATGTTCCAGTCTTGACTCAGCTTGGGGAGAAAAGGGCTATTTTAAAAGAACCGGAAAAGTAGTGTTTTTAATTTAAAAATAACTTAAGCGTAATAGTCTAGTGTTTCTTTCCTTACGTGTACTTGGACCACTTGTTGTTTTTCATCATTAGCTTTCCATTTTACTATTTCTAGACTCTATTTTGTATAGACCAATATAATTACAAAAACATTCTAAATGTTTTTTGTATGATTATGCAAATGTTAAAGTGAAGGGAATATTGTTTTTAAAAACGTTTTTATAATCTTAGGGGTTATAATCAGGGTTCAGGCACTTCAGGACTGTTTAATGCATGATATTGTTATTTAAATAGATATGTATTATTTAGCAAGCCTGTAAGCACATAAAACAGATATGAAAATGACAACTTTAACTAAATTCAGGCAATTCATCTAAGAAATATAGCATTTTTTTAAATTAACATTTATAACTACTGTAGGACCACCCAAAGTTTTGCATGTTTCTTTTGAATCACAGCATGCATGAGCTCACTTAGCTTTGTGGTGTTCTGTTGTTTCATTTAAGAAATACAGACTTATTAGGACACTTGACCACACACAATTTCTGAAACAACACTTTTATGGCTTTCCAAATGTGAAAGTTCTAATTTTTTTGATAATTATTGACCTAGCATGTCCAGATAATTGTACTGCATTGGATTTATTGAGGCTGAATGAAAAACCTCAAAAGCAGATTTTTTAAATAACCTCAAATATTTAAAGAGTGGTTTGATTGACAGCAGTAGTTCTAGAGGCAAAGTTGTTCAGAATTAGTCCTAACCATATGATATCAATATTTTGTCTGTTTGTCAACCGCAACATATGTTTTAACCCACCCAAAACAAAAGATAGCATCCCTTTACAGACCATTGGGGTCATGAATCAAACATGCGCAAAGAGTTTTATTCTGATTAGCCTTGTTTAATAGGTTCATAATAGGTTGGATTATCTTCGGGCTTGAACCCCTAAAAATCTTGACAAAAGCAATAGGGTTTCAGAACTTGAATTCCTAAATATAGCTGCAAGCAACAATGATTGGGGTATAAACGCCTTAAAACCTTTGCGTGGGTCTAAAGATATTAGGAATTAATTAGCAGGTATTTAAAAATGCTTGCTTTTAACGTGTGTTTAAAAACGATTGCCTTAAATATTTCATTAGAAATGTCTAATTTTTAATGTTTGCAACTGTTAGCCAAGGATTCCACCGGTATAAAGCACTTGTTGATACAACAAGTATGTGTGTGCTGGGCCCCCCAAGGATGTGTGCTGAGCTCCCTCCTCTTCACTCTGCTGACCTATGACTGCACACCGTCACACAATTCCAACCTCTTCATTAAGATTGTAGCAACAGAGATTAGACAACCTACAGGAGCAAGGTGAGCCGGGTGGTGCAGTGACAACAATCTCTCTCTGAATGTGGAGAAGACGAAGGAGATTGTTGTTGACTTCAGGAGAGTGCACACTCAGCATGCTCCTCTGTCCATAAACGGTGTGACTGTGGAGAGAGTGAGCAGCACCAAGTTCCTGGGTGTACATATCACATACCTCTTCTGCACTGACAACAACGCAGTACTGGCTAAGAAAGTATAGCAGCGACTCTGTTTCCTGGCCCCCATCATGTGCACCAGAGAGCATTCTGACTAGCTGCATCACTGTGTGGTATGGCGCTTGCAACGTGTCCTGCCGCAAGACTCTACATCGCATAGTGAGAGCAGCTGAGAGGATTGTTGGTGTCTCTCTCCCCTCCCTCCAGGGCATTTACAGCACCCGTCTCACCCGCAAAGCCCTCTGCATTGCAGGTGATCCCACCCGACACACATGAAGGACAGCTTCATTCATCAGGCTGTCAGGAAGCTGAACTCCCTCCCAACTGTGCCCCCTCCCCTCTTTGCCCCATGCACCACCGAACTCTGACCCCCCAGCTCCCACATCCCCAGGACCTTCCACTCCCACTTACACACTGTGACCCCGCACCAGTCACTTTGTGCAGCATTGGACTCCCCACTACCTCACTCAGCATTGAACTGACCCTATTCAACTACCTCTTCTGACAGTTTAAATAAGGACTGTTCACTGAGCTCTTTATCTCTTTATCACTTTAAACAGACTGATAAGCTCTTTTCCACTACACATAATATCTGCACACTCTATCTGCCATGTGCCTACGCCACTTTATCTATCTCTTTTTTACATTGTCCTTATTTGTATATCTGTATAGTTTGTATTTATATTTATCTGTATTTTTACGTCTACTGTTAGTATTAGTGTTAACTGTACGCACCAAAGGGTCTGAGAGTTATGTGTGTCATGTGTGTCTCTATGATTTTCTGGTGCTGATATATTCATGTTGGTTGCTAGGGTGCTCTAAATGGTTGCTAGGGCATGGCTGGAAAGTTTCAATGGTAATAATTAAAGAAAACAAGTTTGAGTCAAAAGAGGCCACCCACTTGTCTCTTTGATGTTCTAATGTTATATCTAAGAAAGCTACAAATTACAGCTTTAATGTGCCAGAGGAGACCTGGCCCTCACAGATTGGTTTCCCCCAGGTTTCTTCTCCATCTATACATCATTGGAGTTTTGGTTCCTTGCCACAGTGGCCTTTTGGCTTGCTTATTGGGAGACCGCTGACATTTAACTTATCTTAGGGTTTTGTAAATTGTTAATATTGCTTCTAACATAATGATTTAATTACAGTCCTAAAGACTCTACTATTTCATTATTTCTTTGTCTCCCATTGTGTATCATTGTGTAATGTTCAGTTTTTTGATATTATTTTAAATCCTTGCTTAATATGATAAATATCATCTATCTTGTAAATGTGGTGTCAATTGCATAAATCTGCTAGGAGGAGTATTTAAAAATTCAGACCCTGGAATTGACAAAAAATCCACATACAATCCAAAATGGCTGATTTTCTGCTGCACTAATCAATATAATTTAGAAAATTGTCTGGCTTGATGAAAATACATGTATCGAATTTGATGACCTTGGCAAAACTACCCCCGTCACTTTTGTCAAAAGGGGGCAATACAGAGCCCCCTATGCTCATGTCTATGCTTTTGTCCACACCTAATGGCTGACCACTATGATATGTTTTCCAAATTTCATGCCATTTTAAGCATGTAATGTGCCTTAAATATGACCACCTGAATGTAGTTTTAAAGGTTGACATGTTGCCATGGCAACAATATTTAAGAACGTTATATCGGCCATGTGTCTATTTTTTCTGACCAAGTCTGAAGTGACTTGGCTAAATCTAAGTTGACTATTTTAAAGTTTAAGTGACACGTTTCCATGTTGCCAGTTACTGGCACTATGACCGTGAAATGAGAGAATTCCTATTTTCCTATTTTTTCCCTTAATTTTACCGCCTCATCATGGCAACACCATTTGAGATACCGAAACTACCTTCACAATTTTTAATCCTTAAATTTAAAATGTTAATCCTTTAATCCTTAACTCACCAAGTTTGGTGACAATCACAAGGTGACAATCACAAATCCCTATGGGGTGTCAGTGCAAAAGTTGTTCGGGTTGTTTTTATGAGTTTTTGAGCAAGTTCAAGGACACAAAGGCCTCAAAACCCTTGATGCCAAATGGCAGCCTCACTGTCACATCTGGAGCTTGTGATGAGGACAAGTTATCAATCACAGCATTTGAGGCTGGGCTTACACCATCTGATGCAAATGACCCCTGCACCCTCTTGGAGGCACACACAGAGATGTTGCTTTCTCGTGCCATTATGGTACATTTATGCCCGCAGGGCACTGTCTCCTAAAGAGAAGACAAACAAGGCTCCTGTAGGTTTTCTTCTTCTCTGATAGTAAAGCCTATGGTGCTGCTGGCCAGTCTGCCTCTACCATCCATGCCATTGCCATCCTGCAGGTACATCAGGCCAGTCTGGCTTCCCTGCTGGTAAACCTGTGTCTTCCCCTAGATGGATCTTCATCATGGCCTGTAATCTGGGTTAGTTCTCCCTTCGATAGGGCCCACTTATAGGTGTAATTTCATGTGGAATTTCCTTTACATTCTGCAGTGTCTTCACTTCCCAAGGAGAAGTGTACTTCTCAATGCATATGACCAGCAAGACCTGTTCTGCAATGACCTTCAGGAAGCCAAATTTCTGTACCTTCAGTATGGAAGCTTCATGCCTTATCAGTGTGTTGGTCACAGTTATGGACTCTGTGACAAGTTGTTTCAGACACACTGTGCTTGCCGGCATGTCTGTGACATGGTCCTGCGTTTGGGACTTTGTCATAGCTGGCTGTTTTGTGCAATCAAAATAATTAGAGCTGAATGCACTCAAGACATTGGAGATGATAGAGGACTTCAGGAGGAGCCCCCCATCACTGGGTTTCTGGGCTCCATTATCTCATAGGACCTGAAGAAGTCCCACATTGACTCCACTGCAAAGAAAGCACAGCAAATGTTGTACTTCCTTCGTCAGCTGAGGAAGTTTAACCTGCCACAGGAGCCACTGATCTAGTTCCACTTAGCAGATTTTATCATATCTGTTTCACTTTACAGAACACATTATCAAATCTGTTCTGTATACTTCAATAACTGCTGGTTTGGCTCAGCTACCAAATCACCAAATCACCGGTTCGTAGACAGGACTGGACCGACGACGTTGGTTGGCCTTAAGGGTCTGACGTCTGACTGCATGTAACAGGTGAGTGTGAGCTCAGTCCCATACCTCCTCACTACATTGCAGCCATTCAGAAACGGAAGGGAGATCAGTAGGTTCGCCAGACTAAGCGAACAATGTTGGTTGGTAACCAAGGACACATTTGAACAGAGTCATTCCTGTGGCTGGTTTGACTAAGGAGTTCTGAGCATACTCGGCCCACAACAGAAATCAGCTCCAGTCGGATTGGGTCTGCAGACAGTATGATCAAAGGACACGAGTGATCTCTTGATTTAGGCATCCGTCTGACCATTACATTGCGGGTGATAACCCGAAGTCAGGCTTACATTGATATTGAAACCCTTAAATAGTAATGTCCAGACTTGAGGGACCCCAATCTGATACAATGTTGTCAGGCAGACTGTAGAATCGAAAGACTTCAAGAGTAGTTCAGCAGTCTTGAAGGCTGTGGGTAGTTTAGGGAGGGGAATCAGGCGGCACGCCTTAAAGAATCGGTCCACAATGGTAAGTATGTCCCTGGTATGCCCCTGAGAGCTGGGACGAGGTGTGGGTAATGGTTGAAGTAAGCCCGCAGGAAGCTGTTTGGGGGTTTTGGATCTCTAACATGTAACACAGTTCTTCACAAAAGCAATGGTGTCAGCTGACATGGTTGGCCACCAAAACCGGTTTTGAAGAAGATGGAGAGTGGCAGTGACCCCAGGATGGCCAGAGCTTGGGAGTTCATGAACCTGAGTGAGTAAATGTCTTTGAAAAGTTTCAGGAATGAAGATGTGATCTGCAGGGCACACGCTGGGAGGTGGTTCCTGGCTGTTGACCTGATTTATCTCGGTTGTAATGTTCCACTGGACCGGAGTGACTAATAATCTTTCAGGGATGATGTTTTCAAGTAGACTTAAGAGAGGAGATTCATCTGCCAGGCAAAAGAGAGTATCAGCCTTTGTATTCTTCAAGCCAGGGTGGTAGGTAATAGTAAAATCAAATCGAGTAAAGAACAGTGCCCACCTATCTTGTCTGGGGTTCAAACGTTTCGCTGACCATAGGTATTTAAGGTTCTTGTGATTGGTGATTACTGTAAAGGAGTGAGAGGCGCCTTCAAGCCAATGCCTCCATTCCTCCATGGCTTATTTGATGGCTAAGAGTTCTCTGTTACCAACATCGTAGTTCCGTTCGGGGGAAGTCAACTTCCGAGAAAAAAGTATGGAAAAGTATTTGGCTCTGCATAACTTTTCAAGGGCAGCTGGGACCAGTGGAAGAGGATAGCGAAATTTTACTGTCGTTGAGACCTTGATAATCGATGCAGGGCCGAAGACCGCCATCCTTCTTCTTTATGAAGAAAAACCCTGCAGCAACTGGAAAACTGGAGGGTCGAATAAAACCCTTGGCTAGTTCCTCTTGGATTGCTTAAGATTCTGGTTGTGATAGAGGAAATATTCTTCTCTTTGGTAAATTTGAACCGTGAACAAGATCAATGGCACAATCAGTTGTTCTGTGAGGTGGTAGTTCAGTTGCACCGCTCTTGCTGAACACCCTCTCTAGGTCAGTATACTCTCGAGGCAAGGAGATCTCTGGTTCTGGGGATTTTGTCGGAGATCTGGGAAGCGGAACATGAGAGCATACTCCGCAGCCGACATCCCCTCCTGTGTAAAAGTTAAAATTTGTTCTCCAGGGCTTCTTCCCTTGGCGGAGTGCTCGAAGACCTCTCATAAGCTTGTGAGGTAGGCTTTAAATGAGGGAAAACCTGATCCGTCGCCCCTCCAAATGGCAGTCACCCAGTCCAATGCTCTCCCAGTCAGCAGAGAGCTGACGAAGGCGATGCGGCTGGCATCAGTGATATAGGCACTGGTGGAGGAACCCCTTGCACTTGGACGGATCTCCATCGAATTTCTTTGGGGGTGCCATGCATGGTCGAACGGAGGGTGAAGAAGTATCCAGAGTGTTACTGGTAGCGACTGGAGGCGGAGGCACCACTGAAGCAGGCTGCATGCTCTGGAAGGCCTTAAATAACTTGGTAAGCATGGTTAGCAGAAAACAATCCAAAAATGAGATAAACAATCCAAGTCAAAAACGGGTGATCAGCAGATACAATGAAAAACCTATTAGAAATGTCAGCTGGGGCAAAACAAGACTTTGCAATGAGTTAAACACAGCTAGGGGTTTAAATACACAGAGCTAATGAAGAACAGGTGAGACAGGAAGTAATCAGTCCAAGGCATGGAGCATTATGAGAAATGTAATTCGTAATGGTTAGTATTCGTGAGAGGGATCCCTCTGGCGGTGATGAGGAGGTGGAGCAGGAACCTCCTGTTTAACAGTAACAGATAAACTGTGACAGTATTAATAGGTCTAAATTGATCTAGAAAGATGGAATTTCCTCTTAAAGCCAATAATCATAGGAGTGCTCTGTTCTAAACTCTAGTGCATAATATCTGTGCTGGTCTGAAACACATTCCATCTTAAAATCAAATTATATTTTGGATAAAGAAAAATTAAACCTTATAGGATCATTAAGATTTTTGCATGCAATTATGTTCTTGCCAATCATTTCCTCCCGAATTTCCATAACAGTAATGTCCTTTTTATTTTTTGTTTTCTCATTTAGCGAAGATTCTTCTTATCCTGTTAAATAAATCACCATATAAAAGTAATATCTTGGAGAGCTAAACAGGTCTGTTCCTATGTGAATCTTAAAGGTGGATTAATGAAAAGTGGCACCCTTTCCATTGTGGCGAAGGGAAGGGAAGGGAGGGGCTGGTTGGTTGGTACTGAAAGAAAAAGAAAGACATGATGTCATCTCTGCTGAGCAGTCACTCAGAGGTGGGTGGGAGGGACATATAGAGAGGCTGAGGGAGGAGGGGAAGATTGCTAGTGAGAGAGGCAGAAAGGGTGTGTTTTCTTTCACTGCAGCATCCATAAGGAGTATCATCCATTGGATGGGATGAACAGAGAGAAAGACAGAGAAGAAAACACAGACTAAGGCGTGTCCCAATACTGAAAACAGGAGAGTGTTTTCTAAGACCTGCAACGGTAAGATCTTTACTGGCTTTTGATCATTTCACAGGTTTTGTGACATCAGAAGTGTTTTTGGGCGTGTGCGTGTGTAAATGTGTGTAATGGAGATGTTCATCCTGTTCAGGCTTTGGTTAGGATATTTGCCTGTAGTATAACTAGTCACACAAAAGAATTTATTGTACAATAGAAATCTATTGTATTTAATTCTGGAAAGCATGTATGCATATATGATAAAACAACTTCCCTGTGTGAAAGATAAGCCGTTCATGTCAGACTTGACAAGTTCATTTCTATGTATTTCTAAGCTTTGTTTATCTCCACCTATCCATGTGTTACAGGTGAAAGGGCTGAGCCATTGATTCTCTATGTGGCATACAAGCCATACCAGTAACTTCATAGAAGCATGTGTCATCACTTAATTACATACATCAGAAAACTATGCCAAAGTAACACTAATGTATACAGCAATGATGTGATAACAGAAAAATAGGGAATAGGGTAAAACTATCCGCTGCTATTAGGAATGATCGGGGGGATCTGATGCTGTAGGGGTGATCTGTTGCTCAGATGAGTGATATGAGGAGGATTTTGATGCTGTAAGAAGCATCAGATGTATCTGATGCTAAGATAAGGGCTCAGGTCCAGAGAGGAGTAACCTGATGCTGCAAAGACTAATTTGAGATGAGAGGGGGTATCAGCTGCCATAAGAAATACTGTGAGGGGGATCTAATGCTTAAAAAAGTGATCTGATGCTATGAGGAGTGGTCAAATACTTAGAAGGGTGATATGAGAAATGCTGAAATTAGTGATTTGAAATTTAAAGAAGTGACTGAAGAGTATTCTGATGCTCTGAAGAGTGAACTGGTGCTGTGATGTGTTTGTGTGATCCTCTGAGGAGTACTCTGATACTGAGATGAGTGATTTGAAGCTTAGAGCATTAATATAAAGAATATTCTGATGCTCTGATACTGATGTTCTGAAAGTGTAGTTCCACCCTTGATGCATACACTGTCTCAGACTCTGGGTAATTGAGAGCTCTCTACACAGCTTTCCTGGCCACTGCAGTGCTGTATATAAGCAGAGTGTATTAAGTGCACAACAAATTTATTAAGCAAATTTAACCCTTTTTAAATTACCCAAAATGCTACAACACGCTATGTACCTGGCATTCATCAGGATGGCCAATTTATATTTTTACAATCCAGGCCAAATGTCATTTTTGTTGAAAAAGTGACTACACTATTGCCTGGCCACATCTGACACAATATCAATAGGAGCAGAAGGATCTTACATTGGTTCTTCTGCTCCACTCTCTGTGACTGTCTGTTTCTGGAATGTTTTATGTATTTAATCATTTTACATTTGTATATTTTTCCTGTTCAGTATTGTGCCATATAAATGTTATAACTAAGTTTGCTCATATTAATATTTTGATGCAAGGTCTCTGCAATTTGTTGGTTGCTACACACATTGTTTCTATTTTGTTTTCCATTTTTGCTGGCATTTTATCTCGTAACATAAACAGGATATCCCAGTTTATCTCCAAAGATTTATCTTAAGCACAACTTTACTTTGGTGATTAAAGTAAGATAAAGAATGATTGTTTCTCAGATGTAGGGAAAATGCTGACTACCACACAGCATTTATTTACATTTACATATACAGTACATTAGGTCACCATGAACATTTTTTTTATCTGCTGTTTTCCCTCTTTCTCACAGCCAATTAGCATTTGGCATAGTGTGTGCCTGAGCTTGTCAACAAAGTAAAAGGGAACAAACTAAATGCACAATTTCACAAATAATAATAATTTGCGAATCTTTGAATAATTTCAGAACCTTTCACATGCCCTGGCCTTATGTGTCTAATCTGTAATTTGCAGTCTAATTTTTTTCAGTCTACTTTTCTTAAGTGCATTTTATAAATCTGATAACGTAATTTAAACAACACAGTCCATTTCTATACCCACCTCTACCCCACTTTACCAACTAAAAATACTAAACTAGATCATATGAAAATAATCCAAAAGAGAGATAACGCTGGAAATACACATTTACCTTAAATTCACTTTATAGAACTGGAAGTCCATTAAGTCCTCTTTGGCCCAGCCATAACTTGCTCCACACACGTCGTCTTTGTTTTTTTTTTTTTAGTTTTTATTATCAAGGCATGTAATTAGCAAAACTAACACTACATATTGCTTTTGTTTGCTAGCTACCATTTTAGCGAAAGACGCAGGTCATGGACTGATGACGTAAAACTCCGGACAAATCTTCTTGTGTACGTTTTGTGTTCTTGTGTACATTTTTCCTTGACTGTCATACAGTCTGACATTATGACAATTGAGATCCCACAGTGTGACATGGGGATCATGTTCGTATAGTGTGACAAGCAACAATCGCAAAGTACTATTAAAAATTGTACAGTGTGAGCCAGCTTGACCTTTCTCCCTTTTTCTATATATATCCATTCTTCCACTTTCTGTAGCAGAACAGAGTCTTCGTTTTGCTCCTTTTCTTTTCATTTTCATTTTCTTTCATTTTCACAGAGGAACACATAAAAGAGCATCATAAATCTGGCAGAAACTTAGAAAAAAAACTGGCAGAAAGATAAAGACCTGGAGTTCATTTTGAGAATGTGTTTGAGAGCAATATGTTGGTGTCTGTGGTGTTACATGGTTGATTTCCAGTCAGCTATAAATCTGCAAACACATGCAATGTCTTTTAAATGGATTTCCAGCAATTTTGCTGCAGTGTTTTGAAGTACATCTGAAGTAAGAAACAAAGAACTTTGCAGTGAACATACTGATGCCTTAACACCAAGCTGTGGGTACTGGTATATCTTTTAAAAAGCTGCAAGTTGGCAAAATTTTGCTATAGTTATCACTATAGTAAGTCACTACATTTATGTATTCTATACACACACAGAACATGAGTTCAGTGAAAAGCCCCTTTATTATTTAAGGGTCCAAGAACAAAGTGCCCTGAAGGCTGAAGACCCATATTATTATTGTTAGTTTTTCTTCTTTATCTGCTCTTGCGTCTATGGCAGCCTATAGAACCATATGGTAAAAAGTAAATTAACTAAATTAAACCGGAAAACAGGACGTCTTTAATATCTACAGTATGCATTGAGCCATTTACATCAAACTTGGCAAGGATGTTTGGTGTGATGGGCTGATGACATTGATATGACTATTGTGAATAATGGTTATAGCGCCACCAGCTGTCAACAGGAAGTGTGTCAGTTAAAACAAACTTTAAAATAGTCCATTTAGCCTTTAAAAAGTCACTTAAGGCTTGGTCAGAATAATGTAGAGACATGTTTAATGTAAAGTTCTTAACCAATTTGTGATATATTAAATTACTTACCATGATAATGCGTCAAACTTCAAAACTATATTCAGGTGTATTTAAGTCTCCTAATATGCTTAAAATGCATGAAATTTGGCACACACATCATAATGGTCGGCCATTAGGTGTGGGAAAAAGCTTACACATGGGCCTGGTGAGGGGCTGTTTATCTCGTTTTGACCAAAGTAATGGGGTTATTGTTACCTACAGTTACCAAACTTGGTATGTGCGTTGTTCTTATCTGGGCAACTTTCAAAATTACATTCATTAGCTCCGCTCAATAGGAAGTTAGCCATTTCTGATTGAATTTTCTGCTAAGACATTAAAGACACTAAATTGCGAAGGGATTTTTGATTTCTTGAATGGTGTTGCAATGGCAAGACAAAGTGTTTTATATATTCTTATATACCCCTGTCCTATAAAATGTTATCTTCTTTTTAAGCTCCATCTCCATGTAAGCTAAAACAACATTTCTTGCTTAATTTGACTCCTGTCATATATTTTGTTAATTGACCAAATGTCGCATAGTCTCAAAAGTACATACTGTTTTAGTTGGCAGTCTAAATACATTACCCTCTCATAGACCACTAAGAGAGGTATGAGCCTTCGCATGTAATGACAGGGATTTCTAATGCAAATCTATTTATTTAAATAGTCCAAATGTGTTGTAGTTATCATCAATTCAGTCAACTCTATATTCATAAACCAATTACATCTTAATATTATATAAAATTATCTTAATATCCTTAATTAGTTAATTAGTTACTAATATACATCTTACAATAAACTTTAAAAATTTGCAATAATATAATGTATTTTGTTTTCTGTGTTGTACGTTTGATAATCTTTCTGTTTTCTATTTTTTATTACATGTAAAGTTACTTTGAAACAATGCAACATTGTAAAAAACAATATATAAATAAAATTGAAATTAATTTTGTGTGTGCATTGAGTGATTTAGATCAAACTTGAGATATATGTTTTGTCATGGGGGCTGATCACATGGATGTGGCTACTGTAAGTCACAGTCATCACCAGCTAGCGGTAGGAAGTGCCACTTAAAATGTGCCCACTGTGCATTGTTTTCAGAGAAATTCTTGTGGTGATGGCAGTGTAGTGCTTGGGACAATCATTGCTGTTTGCAGCTGTATTTATTATTATTATTGTTTCTTTGCCCTTAAACTGTCTACTGTCAAAAAGTCCTTAAGTTGCAGAGAGACCAAACTTGGTAGGATGGTAAGAAATCCCATCCACTACCGTCGGACACAATGTGGCACTTTAATAAGCTAATTTACATTTTGGTCAATATCTCCACCACCATGTGGGCTAAAATCAAAATCATTTTATCCACTAAATCCTTGCCAAATCATTTCACCTATAATTTTTTTCTGAAAATCTATTTTCTGAAAAATGTCCTTTTTTGAACTCCTCCTAGGTTGCTTTTCCGATTTGCTCAAAACTTGATATGCATTATCTACAGACGATCATGGCAGAAAGTTATCAAAAGAATTTCAATCAGTCAAGCCATTCAGTCAATATAAGCCAATGAAATCTGTGGGTGTGACTGTCAAGGTAACACAAGAGGGAGATTCAAATGCAGATTCAATAATGACAGTTTATTAATGGTATGTCCAGACAAACAGAAACAGAGAGACAATGATTGTCAAGGGTGCTGAGAAGATTTTCCCTTGGTAGGGCAGAACTGCAATGGGTAGTGTAATCCAGTGGGTGAAACAATCATGAAGTAGAATTAGATAAACAATCCACAGAGTATCCAAGAACAAGGTGAGAGGATCCAAACCATGGAACAGAACCGAGACCATTGAGAACTGCAAATAGAACACAGCATGAGAAAACAACAAACCAACAATGAACAGGACAAACACCAGGGATAAATATAAGGTGGTTAATGAGCCACAGCTGAAACTAGTGAGCTTGTGAACGGTAATACATGAAGCCAGAAGAGGTCAGTGAACCAGTGGCCCATTTTCAGTAAATGGCCAGTATCTTCGGAATGCAATCTCAATGAATCTTGGTACATAGATACATGGGGACATTCTGTGGATGCAGAATGTCACACATTTTGTTGTATTTTACGGCAGAAAAACACAATCTTATCACTGGCCTGTTGCCCATTTTTACAAATTTAAAATTGATCAGTGGACACTGCAAGTAAACACCAACCTTAAAATGCATCTTAGGGATAAGTTCCACCCATGTGTCAGATAAGTTCCACCCATGTATAATTATCCTGCATTATTAAAACACAATCCAGAGCATTTCTGATGTGGGGTGTTAAAAGCTCAATGCACCAAAGATGTAAATGTTTTGGAATTTGTGATTTTTTTGTGCCTTGCTGTGAAGGAGCAACACAATTTATTATTAACACTGCTTTTATTTATTAACACTGCCAACACTCATTAGCCTCATTTGACTAATGACAGGGTGAATTTGTGAATGTTGAAAGTTCTGAAAGTGTGAAAGTAGACACTTTCGCACTTCCTAGACCTTGCCTAGAGGGAATATGGCATATACTTGTGTATCACATTTGTTTTTCATTCTTTTTATTGCCAATGATTTTAAACAAAGTCAAGCAGCTTGTTCACGCTCTCCTCTCCTATTTTGGCTTCAAGGCCAAATGTTCCCACATTGGAGCTGTGGATTGTGGCTTTGAAACAAAGTCCATTTGGACTTATTTCTTCTAAACTGACTGTATTCATTAAGAAAATGCTAAATAACTCTTCAGTTAACATCTTTTCACTAGCAACTGACACACATATCAGACATTAAAATATTAACAACATTCATTTTTACAAGTCGTATACACCACAGTATACAGCACAGTACTATAGCACACAGTTAATTTGTGACCACTGAATGTATTTTTAAAGCAGGTAACATATATACTTAAAAATATGATTTAACATATTGTTAAATAAACAATTAGGATATTATCACACATTATATATATCACAGCCCTACTGCTGACACCTGTATAGTTAGTTACATGATTGACACATCTGGCTTTATAGGAAAAACAGTAGAAGGGAACTGATACCCACTTTAGTACCGAAGTATGTTACAGCCTTAGTAATAAAAGAGTGCATGGGCCACACCCAGTATTCATGTCTGTGTCACAGCATTTATATCTGTGTTTACAGTATTCATTGTCTGTGTCACAGTATTAGCAATTTTAGCGGGTTTGTACAATAGGGTTATCAATCAGACTTATGATGAATGGCCAAAATCATCTAAAGTACTTACAGTGAAGTACTCCAGCCATATACATACACGACAAAATGGGACTCATTTGATTCTATAAGATTTGCAGGTATTTTATGAAGAGCTCAATGTTCTTTAAAATGTTTAAGGTACAGTATTGGATAATATTACATACGTTTAAGAGAGAAAGAAAGCAGTAGATGAAGATGTGTTATTAATTAGTGTTGTTAGTTTTTTAGTAGTTTGTCTGATTTAAACAGGAATTTATGGCTATTATGGCACGTAATAATCATTTGCAAATGAAAAAGACCCTGAATGCCACTATTTCGACTGTATACCAGAACACATGGGCTGCTTAAACACTACATTGCAAACAAGTAAAAATGTTAAAACTGTTGATACCCTAATGTTCTTTGTGAATCAAAATGACATTTTTCATGGAAATGATTGCATAGTAGGTTGATTCATTAAATGTTGCTAATTATAACGGAAATATTTAATTTAGATGCTTGTCAGGAATGAAGCAAAGGAGGTTAAGTGATCCAAGGGCAAACAGAGTTTTTATAAATCCAGCTGATAATGACCACAGGGAAACAGAACAGAAATGTGACCACATTCAACACCAAACCCCTTGACAGGAAACACTAACAAGACACACCTGAATACCATTAGAGCAGTGCAATGGGCACAGGACTACAAAACTATCACAGACAGACAAAATATTACAAAGAACGACAGGACACAACACATACAGTATTGATCATGATGCACATTTTTATGTTCATTGACAAAGGTTTAACAGTGCAACATTTGCATCTGTGAGTTTGCTTAAGTTAATTTAATCAAAAACAGCTCACACACTATTATGAAGCATATTTTTGTCATTTATTTGTTGCAGGGGGTAAAGTGAGTTAGATGGTTTTAAATTTTGTATGTGTGTCATGGGTGGGTGTAGCATAAAGCTCATGAAGATGAGTAATTAAAAACTCATTGGAAACAGGGAAATGAGACAGGACAAGGGTACACACAGAGTGTACACACACAGCTAATAAGACAATGAACAGGTGAACTTAATGAGACTAATGAGGGAAACCTAGGTTAAACAGGGACTGAATAAAAAAACAAACAAAAAAAAACAAATGTATGTTCTGAGAACCAAAGCAGAACATACACGTTAGTTTGTCCTCTCCTAAAAAGGTGCGTCCTTGCACCATACAAGAACTACTAAGGCAGGGCAGGACTGCAAGGAGCCAAGGGGAAGCCAAGCAGGCCCCAGGGCAGAGTCAAGGGATGAAGTAGCTATGGTGGTAACTTGGCATGACACCCTGAATTACCAATGCAGATCTTCACAGGAAGGTGTGAAAGATGCAGAGTGACTGAAGGACTGGCTATTGGAAAGGGAAGAAGGGAGGTTAGGTAGGCATTTAGGAGACACAAAACACTAGGCTGGGTGGGACCGGTGGGGGCACAGGAGGATTCATGCTGGGCAGAACCAGCAAAGGCATATGAGAATAAAGAATTTACCTTGAATATCTCCAACGAATCAAAACTTCCAAACGCCATGTAATCACATCCACTATGACAATGTAGTGGGTGGGGCTTTCCTCCATCCCCTCATACTCCACTAACGCTCTCTCAACAATGCACGATGTTGGCAGCTCACACACCTGGTCAGACACTCTGATTGGCTCAGGCGCCAATGCAATATCCTTTTCTGTCCTCTCAGCAAGCTCATCTTTCTTGTCTGCACTGGGCTCCAGCAACTCCATCTTGATCAAACAGAACTGAACCAAAAACACAGTGAAACAGAAAACAACATACATGTTACAGTCTGTACCTCCGTAACCATGTTTTGGGAATAAATTTGTACCAAAAGTGAGCCTCCTCCTTTTGGGGATGTCCACATTTGTAAAACCATTATCTCTGGAGGGGCAGGTGCTCAAAATATAAAAGGGGCACCACTTAGTGGTGACTGAACATTACGGATTGTCCTGGATGAGGTCGTCAGGTTTAAGGTTATCATGTGGGTGATTTTATTTACGGCTAAATTATTAATAATTAATTTTACTAATAGTTAGATTGGGCAGGTCTTCACAAAAGGGTTTTTAAAACAAAAAAAATACTTTGGGCATCAAGGGGCAAAGACTACTTTTGGTTTAATGCATTCCTGTGCTGTTTAATAAATCACCACATGCTCAGGATCCACTCAACATATTATTTGATTGCTAAATCTTGACAATAGCTCATTAACATCTATTGTTTGTGTTAAAACATTGTGTTAATGCTACTGGCAGTACAGAACTATAACAGTGAGACTTACTGTGTGGGTTCCTATCCTCCTTTGAATGCAAAAGCGAACAAGTTGTGACAGTCTAGCATGTAAATGTTTGTCTTTAATAGAGGACCTTACTTTAATGAAGAGACAGCTGAATAGGAAACACACGAGGGATGATTGTGTGGAACTTCTGCTGTTGTTCAGAGGGGCCCGCTTAGGTCACGGTTATTAAGTTAGCATGACAGGGCTCCATTGGGAATATGAGGCTTTTAAGTCTGAAAGCTGGCTTCCAGACAGCCTGTGTTTGATGACATCACAGCAGATAAAATAATGTCACAGTTTAGAAAGTGAGATCACATCAGGTGATATATTACTTATTTTATTGTATTTATTTATTATTATATTATCTCATTGTTTAATTGTTTCTGTAGTCTTATTGTTTGTGTTCTTGGTCTTAAACATAAACAATCTAGTGATGGAAAGTTACATTTATTACTGCAAACCAATTCCCGTACCAATATATTCAATATGTATAATCATTATAATCTGAATAAAGTTTTCAAGTGTGACACATTACCATGACAGAAATATTTAAACTCTCAGAAATACTTTTAGAATTTTACATTAGTCATGTCTCTACATTATTCTGACCAAGTCTAAAGTGACTTGGCTAAATGTAAGTTGACTGTTTTAAAGTTTGGTTTAAGTGACTTACTTCCTGTTGTCAGTTAGTGGCACTATGACTGTGACTAACAAGTCATATCAATGTCATCAGCCAACCACACCAAACATATTTCCCAAGTTTGGTGAAAATTGCTCAATGCATGCTGTTGATATTAGAAACTTCCTGTTTTAATTTTCCACCATAATTTTATCACCTCACCATGGCAACACCGTTTGAGATATCAAAAATCCTTTCATAATTTGCTTTCAGTTACCCTCCAGTTTCCGGGCTGCTCTTTTCTGGGTGTGGGTATGCTCTATACCATGGCATTGGACTGCTGTCCTTTATTTTCTTTAAGCGTAGAAGAGCAACTGTGTGTGTTAGAAAGGTGTTAGAAACTAGGACGTTAACATTTTCTGTTGCATTGTCAAGGTTTTTAAAGTTATCTGTTATGCTAAGGAATTGAGACAATTCAGGTAGATTGTTGGTAAAACCCATTACAAAACCATAAAATGATTTACAACTTTTGACAGATAGGTGACGATGACATCAAATATTTATGAGGCGGTCAGGATGCTGTGACAATACAAATTCAAGTCACAGTCAAAGTTTAAAGTCAATGTTTCAACCAAAAGTTTTGCAAAGATATAGCCTGAAATCCATTTGATATGCTCACCACTGAATTTGTTGACACGGAATAAGATTACGATGTAAGCAATCAACATAAATTTCAAAACTTTAAGTTGTGAGTGTCTCTAGATGCTACACACCAAGCTTTGTGCAAATCAGACAAAAAAGAAAAAGTAGATTTTCAATATAATTAAAAATGGCAGACAGGTCACATGTCAATATGGCATTTCAATCAAATGTTGTAAGCATTTTCATAAATTTTGTTATATCTTTTAACCAAAATTTGCATGTGGTCCAGATGAACAATATCAAGTTTCATAATTATTCGTTATTGCGTTCTATAAATACAAAATTATATATAAACTATAAACTATATACTATAATATAAGTTTGGGTGTTTATAACTATAAACACCCCAAATGGCTGACTATGGAACATCAGATATAGTTTGACTTAGCATGCCTCAAGGAATCTAAAGAGACCTGTCTCATGATTTTAGAATAAAGTTTTCAAAATTTATAAGCAAAAATAATAATTTTTCCTATGTCTGAACCAGTAGGTGGCGCTGTGACGAAACTGTGCATGCACCCTCACGTCATACCTGTGATGATATATACCAAGTTTTCATACACCAAAGCATGGCAAATCTCAAAAAAAATTTGTAGATATACGAGATATGTATTCGAGAATGGTAAGGGCATCAACACCAATTGCATAACTTTTTGTCAGAGCTACATACCAAATTTTATGCAAATTGGACAGCACTGTAGGAGGAGTTCAATAAAGTAGGTTTTTCGAAAAGTTCAAAACGGCAGAAATTTTCATTATGTAAATGGCATCATAGGATGCATTTGAATCGGCATGACCCAACATTAAGAAAAATTAAGAAAAACAATCGGTCTCTCTACACTTTCAGTGCTTGGGCCCTAATTTCTTGGGTTTTTTTGTTGCATAAATTGCATTCAAGTGCTTTACTATGTCAAACAGGTTTAGTGGGTCTTTGCTGTCTGCATGTGTCAAATGCAGAACCTTTAAAAGTTCCACCACTCTTTAAAGACAGTCAGAATGGTCTAGCGATGCTAGTAAATGCATCTTTATGAGTTCAGCTGGATGTGAAGAATGTCTGGAGACATTTGAGATGGACAGAAGCAGGACAGACAGCCCATATGTAATTTAAATAGGGTCAGTCTTTGGAGAGAAGGTAATTTCTAATGACTCGCTGCATAATTATTTTGTATGTTTATATTTTGCATAATTCTGTGTAAGTCTGCAAAAACACAAGAGATAACAAAATACTGCTTTGGCATGATTACATTGAGACTAAATTTAACAATTTCACCTGAACTAGACTCAAAACATGATGAAAACTTTTTTCTCGAAGGAGTGGCTTGCAAATGTGTAATATAAAGCTTACATGATCATTGTGTAGAGGAAAACATAACTTATGAAAATACTAACTCTATTAACAGCACTGCTTAAGTATGCACTTTAGTATGCATCCCTCTGAAGAATGCATACAATGTAATCACTGATTACATTTGTTTGCATGCATTTTAAAACTGTGTATGTTCTTCCTTTGTGAGGGGGTTCCATGGGGATTTCATTGTCACGAAAACAGAGTTGAAGAGCATGTGTGATGTCATAGCTCTCTCTTCATGGGCAGCTGTCTAATAAAATGTTCACAATCATAAACACATTCACAAACACTGTAGTCAGGTGTGTTGGAGGCAGAGTATAACACAAGAGAGAAGTGTGGGTGTGAACTTACTGTAGAGCGGTGTGGCCCACAGATAAGAGAGAGAGAGAGAGAGAGAGAGAGATGACTAACCCTATGATTCAGTACAACCACACTGATTTCACTGAAGACAGGAAATGAACGGAAATAAAAAATGAACAGTGTGTAGTGAATGGGATTAAACATTCAAAAGAGGAGTGGCAACTGTGTGTGTGTATGTATGGTCAATCATTCATACGTCTGAGTTTTTAAACATGACTTAAACATCACTTTCTTAATCAGTCATTCTATATTTATAAGCCTCTGTTTTTAGGAGGTCTCTTAGGATTTGGGGTGGGGTATGTGGGAGGCCTTAGATTTATTTCCCTTCCCCATTTCACCCATTAATGTCTCTCAGCAGCATAGCTGACCTTGTTCATCAGTAAGAATACACACACTGTTCACACAAACATGCACAACAAACTAGATAGAAGAACCAGGACAAAGAAACAACTGTTAAGTAAAGTCTAAACTGGACATGTGATGTTGTGAATATAGTTTGTGTTTGTACGGTTTCTGTTCGTGTTTATCACAAAATTGTTTATTTTTATACAAAATTGTTATTTTAATAATATTGTTAAAAATGAAATAGGTCTGCAGTTTAAATAATTATTAATTATACAGATAGTGGAAAATACTTTCGAGTTGTGTGTTTTGAAATAACTAAGGTGTTCAGAAAAATTAATATTATGTTACGGAGTGAAATGTTGTAACGTCTAAAGTAATCGTATTTGATTGGTCAAATTGGTGATTTGATTGGTGTGCGCGCGCGTCCTCAGCATTGCGTCTTTTGTGTTCACTAATAATATCTTACCTGACAGGTAATGAAAACGCACATTTGCACACAAATGTGTAAAATTGTATCTAAATGCGTTCATCTTCATGTTGTATGTTTTAAAGTAATGTGTAAGTTGTTTTATTGGTTAACGACCATATAAAACGACCACACCACGTTAGCATGTGGCTAATAGGTCCTGTAGGATGCACGTGTATGCTGGGCGATTAAATATAAATTTAGCGATTATACTGTGAGCTATCTTGATAGATTGTTGTTATATGAAGTTAAATGAAGCCATGAAGTTATAGACTAATACAAGTGGTATATATGCACAGACTAAATCACACGTGTGTGTGTGTGTGTGTGTGTGTGTGAGGTATGTGAACGTGACGTTCATACAGTGAATTATTTTGTTGGAGTTAATAAGGTAAACATGAATATGGTTTTAAATTAGTGTTGAGAACAGAAAACTTGAATGTAGAATGCATGCCTCAAAAAATGTACTCAGTTTATTTACATTATAAAGTTGTAAGATGCCTTTGATTGTAGGGAAGTTATTGATATGTTTAAGTTGATACATTTTATTGTAGTATGTAATAATTATTGATTCATTGCTACAGACCATTCCAAGTAAAGCTGTGAATGTGAAGCATCGTATCTTTTGTGTTCACTAATAATAGCTTACCTGACGGTACTACAGACACGTTATTTTCACAACACATATTTTCATTGGCAAACAACAACAATCTGACCCAAGACAGTGAAAACAAGAGTGAAAGTGACATGTTTGTCAGGTATGGTAACCCATATACGAAATGTGACCTCTGCATTTAACCCATCACTGGTTAGGAGTGAACACACACACCCGGAGCAGTGGGCAGCACTGCTGCACCCGGTGAGCAATCGGGGGTAGTTGCTACAGCTGAGAGTGGTAACAAGGGGGCAGGGGAGAGATGCCACAATGACAGTGAAGCATGTGACACACTGTCACAACAAAACCATGTGCTCCACAACAATATACAATGTACAGGACACATGACAAGAAAGTCTGGGCTAATCAGATGGAGGACATGACAAACATAGTACAAAAACACTTTCAAACTTGTCATGTGTTGATGAAGACATTCTGAAGGCATGTCCACACCCACACTTTCACACTTTCTCCTGCAGCTCTCTACATATAACATTTGTTTGAATTAAATTCATTGACATTTCATATAAATATTTGTTCTTATTTAGCCTAATAAATGTATGTTCACTGCCAGACAATTCTCCCTTTAATTTCTTATCACACTCATGCAGAAATCAGTGTTTGTGTGAGTGAGTGGGGGGGTTTTACTTAACCATATATTAGGGAAAAATTTGTACCCAAATGTCAGCAACACCTGACAAATCTGAGCGAAACTTCTTTTTGGGAACGTAAATAAAAAATGTAGAATATAAAAATATAGTAAATAAAGTTTTTTAATTGAAAAAAGGCAGAAAGCTTTCTGTTAGGGTTAGGTTATATTGTTTATGATGAGTGTATGAAAACAATAGTGTGTGTGTGTGTGTGTGTGTGTGCGCGCGCGCGCGTTATTTTGCTTGTGGAGATCTGACACACTGACCCAGCCTGTGATTTTTTAGATTAACCCCCTCCATACTGATCTGAAAATTGATACTGAAATCTTAATTGATAACACTAGATTATGTGCGGATTTGAAACCGGCAACAAAGGGGAATGGAAGGGCAAATGGAGGGGGTAGTGACAGAGGACATTAATGTAATTATGGGCTTTGGGGTGGGGGGATACGAGTCACAGCTGTCATGCCTTATCTCAGCATTATTTACCCCAGCAGTACCTTCTTACTTTACATAATTTATAGATGTCACTAAGACCTGCCTGTATGTATAACACACACAAAGGGTTCAGGTGCATTTGGCCACATTGACTTTTTGGAAATGACTGACATGCCCTTGAGCAAGGCAGCTTTTACCCAGTTGCTCCCTAGGTGCTGCAGTGCTGCCCACTTCTCCGGGTGTGTGTTTATAACTTTCAGTGTGTGTTCACTTCTCACTGGTATGGGTTAAATGCAGATGTATGGGTTACCAAACCTTATAAATGTGTCATTTTCACTTTCAAGTGGTTACTTCTGAAGATGAACTGATAATATTAATCTGCTGCATTTATTTGTGTGTGCGCTCTTGTTCTGTAATGTACTGGGTATTCATTGATTTGTTGGTCTTTTTTGTTTTGTTTTTTTCTTTAAATGTTTACTCTGAATCAGATTCTCAGATTAGTTTTTTGCTCTTGAGCTAAGTTCAGGTTTTTGGATTGATTCTGTCATTAGGATTAATATATACATAAATGAATAAATGAATGAATAATGAAATGTTATCTATTTACACCACTCATTTTTTAAATTTTGTATTTGACTCAATGCTCTTTCTTCTGTTGTCAGTTTTTCACCTTTTTGTGTCCTTCACCCCACCCCAACAACCACCCAACCAACCTCCCCCTCCTGCTGTTGTCTCTTATCCAGGACAGCAGAAAAGGGGTGGAATCAGAGCTACGTGGAGCGTTTGTTTTCATGCACCAGGGAGCTGCAGCTGCAGGTTTGATGCAGAATGCCTCCAGTTCAGTGTCAGCCAACAGGCGGCAGAGGGCAGCACATGCCACACCTTCATCTGCTGCTCATTCTCCTCTGTGCAAGACAAATAGACAGTTACATTCAAATTCCTCTTGATTGTAAGACCCTCTGCATCCACACCTCATTCAGAAACATTTCCATGATATGACAGCTGCTATACGATCAGTTCTAGATAAATAATAATGTTAAATAATAATAATGTATAAACAGTGAGAAAATTGAACTGTTCTAATGTAACTTAGTTTAACATCACAGTATTATTTTTGAACACAAATGTAATTTAAAAATGTGCTGCCTTATCTTTGTAACATATGGCTCGTATATAAATGAATCTCCTCCCAGAGCTGCAGGGTGACCCTCCCTGATACCCAGCGGATCAATAGTACAGTCTGACAGTCTAAATGCTCTTAGAGGGTCTTGATCAGATCTTTTCTTTTAGCATGCAGGACTCTGTCTAACTGTGATCTCTCTGTGCTTACTCTGTTCCCTTATGCTGCTTTCTCAGACAAATATAATGACCGTGAGTGCATTGTTTTCGTATTCTATATTTCAGTTGTCACTATATATAAGCACCTGGTGATGCAGTTTTTAAATTATAGTTGTATATTAATTATACTATTATAATTTTTACAGTTACTCTCTCCCACGAACAGTAAACCATGTAAATAAACATATTGACTACATATTATTTACTTGAGAACTGCTAATTCATATTAACCATATCAAAGTGATTTTTTGCTGTTGTGTTTTTCCAGTCAAACAACCACCCAAGATAACAACCCAACCTGTGTCTCACACTGCCTACTCCCTGGATGATGTCCATCTCTCCTGTGAAGCCAGCGGAGACCCTAAACCCACGTGAGTCTGCCGTTAGGGCTGTCTGATCTGGCTCCACCCCATGACTCTGAGCCAGCCCTGCCACATGTTTCTGAGCTGGCCTGCCTCATTTAGCTGTCTTTAACCATATAAACATTATCTATCAATTTTTATTTCAATTTTTATAAACTGTTTACCTGCTCATTGTTACAAGTAGACTTTCACCCTATTTTACCCTAAAAGTGAAACTGAGAGTCTGAACTTTATAACATGGACAATATAAAATCATTAATATTAGTGTATAATGAGTACAAGCTCACATCAATAGAAAAACTGTAAAGGCCTTTTGGAGAACAAATGCTGCCTCACTGAAATATACTATACATAACCCCCATTATAATACAGGTTGTAAATAGAAGTCAAATGATTATTTGAAGATAATATTATATAAATATAACAAAATCTATTTTTGTCCTCCCTTACACTGATAGTTTCCGCTGGGTTAAAGATGGGAAACAGTTTGGGGAGTTTCTTCTGGAGTCAGGAACCCTGATTGCAGACAAAAGCGAGGAGCTCAGGTTCTATCAGGGTGCATATCGCTGCTATGCAGCAAATGAGCTGGGGACGGCCATCTCTGACCTGGTGCACCTCATTACAGAGTGTAAGTGCATCCTCATTTGCTGCTATTTATAAACACAAGGTGAAGGTCTGAAATCAGTAATGCAGATATCACAGAATTTCGCTTTGTTTCAATATGATGGCAGAAATGCTAAGATGTATTCAGGGTTACTCACAGAGATGGTTGTATTGAGTGGGGTGAATCTTACTAAAACAGAGCTGTCCAGAGCTGCATTAAAAATCTCTCACTTGCTCATTTAGCGGTAAAAAGAGAGTAAATAAATGAATAATAATAATTTTGCATTAACATTTTTGTTCAAGCTATTTTATTCTATTTATATATTGCTTGTTTTAAAATATTGCACTTTGTTATTAATACAGTTTCAAAACAGCTGTATAGAAAAACATTTTAGTACAATGTCTCAGGCTGCACAGGTCCTCATTGAGAAATTCATTTAAAGATAATGATGCCTTGATATATTTGACTGTAAACACCCAGGCAGCACACTAAAAGCAATTGTGGCAAAGAACAAAATACTCCATAAGTTGATAGTACCTAATCAATTAACTCATCCAGTTGGATGGGTTAATTAACCCATCCAGTTGGTGCACACACATTGGAGTAGTGAGCTGCAAATTGTAAACACATACTCAGAGCAGTGGGCATCAGTGTGGCACCCGGGAGCAATCAGATAATTTACTTTTCATGGTTAAGGTGCTAAGGTGCTTTCCTCAGTTGTTATCTGCTGAAATTGGGAATCAAACCAGTGACCTTCTGGTTACAAGTCCGACTCCCTATCCTGTAGACCACAACTGCCCCTATTTTTGCTTTTAGCAACACATTGTTTGATGAAACATGGTCTCTACAGAGGTTTGGAGTCTTGATGACATCAGTAAAAACAAAAAGTCCAAATCCAGAGGTAGAATCAAAGTATTTCAGATTTGGGGAAACAAAATGTAACATTTAAAAAATTGATTATTAAAAAAACCCACGTTGATCAATCTATATTCCGAATATTGGAAGATATTCTTTTTTTAGGGTGGCTGCAGTACCATTACATTTAAAATAAAATGACAAAGACAAGACTTTTTCCTTTAGCACAAAACGCACCAATGAAATGTGCACAGTAAGAACCGAGATCAATAGGGTTTATTTTGATTTCTTGTTGAGTGATGATGAATGAGACTGTGCTGTTTTTTACAGCTATCCCAACCTTGGCAAAAGAGAGAGGGCAGAAGCGTCGACTATTCGAGGAGGGAGCGAGCACTGTTCTTTACTGTAACCCTCCCAAGAGTTCAGTCCCTCCTAAAATACACTGGATGGACATGCGTATGTTTTCTGTGAAATATACACTGAGCCAAACTAAATTGCACTGCATTGAAAGGAATCAAACTGATGAAAATAAATGACATTCCTCTATTTAATTGTCAGAGTTGCGCCACATCCCTCTGAGTAAGCGTGTAACCACAAGTCTGGATGGAAACCTCTTCTTTGCCAACCTACTAGTCAATGACAGCAGAGATGACTATACCTGCAATGCCCATTACATGAATGCCAGTGTGATCTTGCCTAAAGAACCCATCGCCATCTACGTCACGCCCTGTGCGTAGTGTGCATGTTACATACAGTACAGTATATTACAGTAGAGCACAGTATAGAACAGTACAGTACAGTATTTTAACCAGTGTGCTCAGATCTCTTCATATGAGGATTTCCATATATTTAACATTTATATTGTGCCTTTTAAAACCCAACAATGCTTAGCAATTCATGGCAAGATGAATGTTTAATAAACAGATAGTATTAAGTGAGTAAGACAAATTAATATTATGGAGGTTTAGGAACTATGTCTTGACATGGTAGTTTACATGGACTTTAAAAATATGTGAGGTCTATAATCACACCCAGGTTATGTATGCTGAGTGCAGTAGCAGAAATATCTATAGATTACTTTATAAAGTCATCCATTTCAAAAACATTTTTGCTTTAAACTAAATTTTGGTATGAAATTATACATTTTAGTTTGGCCTGCAAAATGAATCAAACATTTAAGCTTCAGATCAAAAGGTTTCCTAGGATCATGAGAAACATTTCGATCAATTTTTCTACATTTTAGTGTAGACACACATTTTAAGACTTAAAAATTACTAAAACTTACCAACCATCAATTTATTAAAGTATTTAGGAAATTCTTGTAATCTTGTAACCTTCTGTATTCACAGCAAATTCAGTGGTAATGAATCGACGGCCTCAGCTGCACCAGCCTACAGGGTTCCACAGTTCTCATCTGGTTCTCAGGGGTCAAACACTGACTCTGGAGTGCATCCCTGAGGGACTGTGAGTTTTCAACTGCTCACATCAGGCCTGCTACATTTATCACTAACATACACAAACAAAATCCACTGCACACAATCTTCTGAAAGATGCTAAATCTGCTGTACTTAGTAATTCTGATATTCTTGTGCTTTTGAAGATAATTGTCAGACTGTTAGCTTTGACTAAAACACACAATAAATCCAAAACAACCAGAAACAGTGTTCCTGGTGTCTCACTCACACAAAACACAGATTCCTATTTCTTGAACAGTATCACTAGTTTACAGTTCACTGAACTGTGTGTATATATAGTATATATCATCAAGTTAAGGAAAGTCAAGATAAAGCTGTGAAATCACCAAAAAATGAAAATTCCGCACTTCATGTAATGACAGATGTTTATAAGCTGAACAGTAAAAAATATATTGTCACTTTATGTCCTTTTACAAGACACATAAATCTAGTATGAAAGTAACCCAAACAGTTCCATTGGGTTAGTAGCTATCTTCTGTAGTTAAAAAAGTTTTTGAACTTCTGGTTTAACCGATTAATGACTTAAAGGAACAAAGTCTGGCTTCTGCAATTATAAATATAGCTGCAAGCAGCAATTACGGGGCCAAGCACACCAGAGGCAACATGAGGAGCTGAGCATGGCATGGAGCACCAGATCAACTGCAACAATGAGTAATTAAAGCAAGTTTAGGATGACTATAACAGAAATAGCTAAAAATCATTAATCCAACCTCTGGTAATATGATTTCATGGTTTGTCATTCTTGACCAATAGGTGGCGCTTTTACCAAAATTATATGGTGTGGTCAGTGTGACAATTGCGCATAGAGTGTTTGGTGTCAATATGGCAAAGCTTTGCAAAGATACAGTCTCAAAGTCATTTTGGCATCATGCCTCAAATTTCTTGCTGTAGTATGTGAAAACAGTTTTGTCTATCAACATGAAATCTATAACATTTTGTTAGAATAGTGTGAAGATGATATGATTTGATTGTGGTAAAAATTGGACCAATGATAGAGGAGGACAGGAGGTTCCGCCATCTATGGCATAATTGGTATGTATGTTCTCAGCATTACCCAAGGAATATTTTAAGAATATTTTAGTTTAATTATAATAGGCTAATACAAACTAGCATTTTTGTAAATTTCATAAATAATGGTTTATCACTCTTGACCTATAGGTGGCACTGTTACCAAATTCATGTGGCGTGGTCAGTGTGAGGTCACAATGGCACATTGGTGAAATTTGGTGTAAATATGTCAAAGCTTCATACATACAACATGCAGAGATACAACCTCAGATGCAGTTTGGCCTCTTTCCAGCAAATTCGTTGATGGGCTAAACGGAAACTGTTTTGTATATCAACACGAAATCCAAAACTTTTTGCCAGCATGGTCTAAAGATGATCCAAGTCAAATTTGGTGAAAGTCAGACTAACGGTCTAGGAGGAGTTTTCGAAAAAGTAGGTTTTTGACATTAATCAAAATGGCGGACAGGAAGTTTGCCCAATTTTGGCATAATTGGCATCAAAGTTCTCGGCATGACCCAAGAAATATGAGATTAATTTCATTACAGTAAGCCATTTTCATCAGAAGTTATTAGCATATTTCTAAATTTCATTATAACTTTTGACCACAAGGTGGTGCTGCCCCCAAACTTTTTGAGTACTGTCAGGGCATGGTGCCGAAGACACATACTGAGATTCGTAGCGATAAGCCAATGCGTTCGTAAAATATAGCATTTTTTTAATTTTTCCTGCAAGCGGTTCTATGGCTGCCATAGACTCGAGCGGAAGAAGAATAATAAGAAATCTAACGGATACAACAGGTGCCCTTGCACCTTTGGTGCTTGGCCCCTAACAAGTAATTATTTTAACATCACATTTGTAACACTCTTTTGTTTTCCTCTGATTAAGACCAACACCAGTGGTGGACTGGGTAAGGAAGGACAATCCTCTTTCTTCCACAAGAGCTGAGAAGCTGAACTATAACCGCTGGCTTCAGATTGTGAATGTGTCAGAGGTGGATGATGGTGAATACGCGTGCACTGCCACAAACAGCCAGGGTTCCATCACACATTACTACACTGTCACAGTAGAGGGTATGCCACACTCACAACACACACAATCAACTAAACATAGTGCTTTTACAAATGAGCTGTGTAATTTAAATATATACATTCTTTATTATAGAATGTCTTTGTTTTGAATGTTTTCAGCTACTCCGTACTGGACCAAAAAGCCTGAGGATCACCTGTATGCCCCAGGAGAGACAGTGAGACTTGATTGTCAGGCAGAGGGCATCCCCACCCCTAACATCACCTGGAGTATCAACGGAGTTCCTATCTCAGGTACTCATTTGGGTTGTGTTCTAACAATGGACAGAGAACACTGGGGGCAGTTGTGGCCTACTGGTAAGTGAGTCGGGCTTGTGATCAGAAAGTTGCTGGTTCGATTCCAGCGCTGGCAGATAGCAACTGAAATGCCCTTGAGCAAGGCACCTAACCACCAATTGCTCCCCAGGCGCAGTAGTGTGCTGCCCACTGCTCGTGTGTGTGTGTGTGTGTGTGTGTGTGTTCACGACTTGCAGTGTGTGTTCACTCCTCACCAGTGATGGGTTAAATGCAGAAGTCACATTTCAGGTATGGATTACCAAAGAAGACCTTTGGCTTCAAGTTTATGTCTTGATTTTAAACTGAGATAGTAAACAGGATTGTAATAAAATAAAGGTTTATTAATAGTGCTGCATAATTAAGGTCAAGGTGCTGTAAATCACTTCTTTATGGAATTTTACTCGGAAAATGTTGTTTATCCTAACACTTATCCAAGCTGAAAATCTTTTAATTAACACTTATCCAAGCTGAAAATCTTTTAATTTTAATTTAAGGAAGTAGAATTGAAACAATAAGAAAATAATTATATAAAATACACATCTGCATCAGTATACAGTTATAGCTGTAAGTTTATTTTAATAATACATGAAGTAATGCATTTCATTTTATTATAATGAATTACACACAACATATGGACTATTTCTACACATATTAGTTATTAATTATGTTGACTTGAAAAAAGACATACTGTTATTCATACTGTAAAACATATTGCTATTCTGTTTAAGCTTATTATTAGTGGTACTTATGAAGCAAAGAGTCACAAACTTTGGTATGCAACTCATGAATGACCCATGAATGAGGTGTCAAATCGAGCGGCTAATTGAGGAGAGGTGTGCTAGTTTTATAAGCTATTGGGTTTACTTTATGTAATTCGGTGTACAGGGGCAAAAAAATGTGACATCATAGCTCTGCATCAGAATGTTGTAAAGACTCGGGGGTTGGCTCATATCACTCAGCTTAGCAAGCAGCCAAAAATTGTGATATTACAACTTCGTAGCCCCACCCTAGCAACCAGTTATAGTGCCCTGGCAACCACCCTATCAACTTCCAATTAAAAAGTTGAGAGTCATCATAACATTGCAGCAACAAGTGGGTTGCCTCTTTTGACTCAGACTGGCAAGTAGATTCATTCACAGAAGATACGCAGATTCAACCCACAGACTAATCAAGGGAAACAAGGAACACCTGGACACAATTAGGGTGGGGTAACACTGAAGACTACAAGGCCTATGGACATGAACTACAAAGCAAGACTTCAAAATAAAAGACATGACACTAGAATGAAACAAACATGCGTTACATACCATGTGCATTGAGGAAATAGTTCACCCAGAATTTAAAAAATCTGTCAGAATTTAATCTCTCTTATGCAAATTCAAACTTTATTTCTTCTTCAGACCACAAAATATGATATTTTGATGAATGTTGAAGCTGTTCTGTGTGTTGGTTCAAAATATTTTATTTTGTAATAAAATAAAATAAAAAAATAAATTAAATCATGAGTTTATAGTGACATATGGGTATGTAATGATGACAAAATTTCGGTAACATTGCATTTTAATTACAACACTGCATAGTAATTACAGTACCTCTGTAATAACTAGCTAACAGCCCTGAAACAAACATTAAACCCAGTCACTTGATTCTGTTTATTGTTGTCGCATATTCAGCTGCAATATGCACATACCTGTTGTGCTCATGTTTGTGGCTCTCTCTGTGCTCTAGAGACAGATTTGGACCCAAGTCGGCGTCTGAGCTCTGGTACTCTCATCCTGACTGATGTTCAGTACAGTGATACGGCAGTCTATCAATGTGAGGCCACCAATAAACACGGCAACATCCTGATCAACACACACGTCCATGTCATTGGTGAGTGGTCCTGAACATATTACCTGAATGTTTCATTGTCATTACTTTGATTCTGTCTTGACCATCTCCCAGTTTTCCATGTTCAATATAATGTCATATAATATCATTTAATATCTTATAATATAATTGAATATATAATATCATCTTTTTGCACTTTTAATTTACAGTTTCATTGTGTGCATAGCATTTTAATCTAAGGTATACTTGCACCGATAAATTTTAATTTTAATTAAGGGGCTCCTATGGAATTCATATGAGCAATATCACACATTTCACCTCTTAAATTTGAGCTTTTGGGATTGTGTGTAGTATTTTCAAATTAAACAATAATGTGTGGTGAACAAAACATTTGAGTAACTGTAAAAACAATATAGAATAAAGTGTTGAGTCAATGGGCTGGCTTGCCACAAGGGACTTTGCTGGAACCAAAGTAATGGCAAACTGCACTGATCATTTCATTGTACTTTTATGAGAACTTTAGTAATTAGTGATGGAAAACAAATGATGAAATACAAAAGTAGTGAATGTGAAATGGGCAGAATCAAAGATGTTATTATTAACACATGTAGTAATGATTGTGCTTGACATCCTGTCTATTAGAACTTCCTCCTCAGATCCTAACAGCAGATGGATTCATCTACAGAGCCACAGTGGGATCAACCATTGTTCTGGAGTGCAGGACGTTTGGTTCCCCGAGACCCAAGGTGGACTGGTGAGCTGTCATTATTATGTATTCACAAATAAATGGATATATATCAACATATCGTTAATATTATACAGTGGATCATTTTGCCTCTGGATGATGATTGGTCAATGCAAATTTACATTGCATTTATTTATTTAGCAGATGCTTTTATCCAAAGTGACTTACAAAGAGTGTTTAACATTTTGCCCAAACAACCAACAAGTCTAAAAAAATTACATTTACAAGTGGGAATAGTTCTGATGCTAGGGACAGGATGAACAGTAGAAGAAAACAATTTTAAAAAATTATTAAACAAGGTCAAACATCAGAGCATTATGGAGTATTATTGTCTGCAAAATTTTAAATGACATTTAAATTACATTTAAGGGGTCATGTCATTTTATTATTTACCTTAAGATTACTTATAATGTAATTTTTTTCAGACAATAATTTTTTTCATGCAATTTTTCAAATTTTAGTAATATATGACCAAGTATTACCTGCTGTCTGACCATCTGAAATCTGAGTTTATCTGCTGCTTGAGTTCATTTTAAAGGTAGCATACAACCTTATAGTTATGGTTGATAAGAAAAGAAAAAGCAGAGAAACAGTAATACACTCGTAATACACAAATTACTTATTGCTATTTGGCAGTTTTTTATTAGAAAGTGGGTGTAATCCAGCAGGATTGTGTGTTTGTAGGGACATTTTAGACACTGGTCCAGCTCTGTCCAACATTAGAATGTCTCAGATGGCCAATGGAAATCTTCAGATCTCTGATGTGAGTGAAGACGAGAGTGGCACTTACACATGCTCAGTAAGAGGAAGCAACCTGACTATCAGCACTGAGCTGGAGGTGTTGAGTAAGTGTCAGGGTGTATTTATGCACAGTGTCACATTCAGTAGATATAATAGAGTTAGATTGCTGTTTGACATCATTAGCCTTATTTTCTTTCTTAATACAAAATGTTGGTTTTATTATGTACGATTCATCAGTGCATGTTATTCTACAGAAAATAAATGTTTGTCTTCATAATTGGCTGTCTCTGTGTTGACAAGGTGTGTCCAGTCCTGCTCCTGAAGGGCCAGTGTCTTGCAGAGCTTAACTCCAACCCTAATCAAACACACCTGAACCAGTTAACCAAGGTCTTACTAGGCAGATTAACTTAACGGGTAGGTGTGTTAAGGAAAGTTGGAGCTAAACTCTGTAGCACACTGGCTCTTCAGTAGAAGGACTGGGCACCTCAGTATTGACTTTCTTTCTTAGATGACGTCACTTTGGCCACACAGGCTAAACCTTTTTATTTCTCCAGACAGAACAAAAATTGTGGCCCCTCCCCTGCACCTGAAAGTTGTCAGTGGAAATGATGCTGTTTTACAGTGCAAATATAAAGTGGACCACCAGTTAAAATATCCCACAATTCAGTGGAAGAAGGACGGACACAAGATCACAGCCTCTGCTAAGGATGACAAGTAAATAAACATAATAACTGTACAAAAACATTTTAAACCATAAATTACTGTTGATAGAAAATTAAAACTAAAATTGTTCACAAATTACATGCTATTGCTGAATTCTCGATTTTACTGGCGGGTGGTATAGTTTGGTTGTCACATGACTGCAGGTACACTTGTTACCAAGACGGCTCTCTGAAGATCACTGATGTTCAGATGCAAGACACAGGAACCTACAGCTGTGAGATCAGCACTAAACTGGATTCAGACAGTGCCACAGGCTCCATCACTGTGCAGGGTGAGTCTCTTAAGAACATTATCGATATTAGCAGCCACAATACTTTCTATTGAATTTTCTTTGAAAGACCTCAATGTGTTTGACTTTTCTCAGATAAACCAGGTGCTCCTCACTTTGTGGAGCTGTCTGAAAAGACAGACCGTAGTGTTACTCTCTCCTGGATGCCAGGCCATGAAAACAACAGCCCTGTTTCTGGTAAATGTAATTTAATAATTAGTTATGATCATAATAACATGCTGTTTGGACTAAGTCTGCAGTATATAGTATGTATACGGTGCATAGTATTTGACTTTTACATCCCCTGATGACTTAAAATATTTGCTTGAGTGTGAGAGCACACTGCATAAAATATTGTATCCCACCTTCCATTTACAATGTTTGTATATACATAAATGTAATACATTCCATACTGAAAATACTATTGAACAGCCAGCTGAAATAGAACAACAAGCTAAGATAACAGAAAACAGGATCACAAGTCTGCCTGTCATCACCAATATGTGATTAGTGTTTATTTGGCTGAATGTTCCACCTTTCATCTCTGTTGTTCAACAGAGTATGTTATAGAGATGAAGGAGGGGCAGTCTTCAGAACCAGGCAGGTGGGAGGAGTATGAGAGAGTTTCTCAAGACTTCAAACATATTGACATTCACCTGCAGCCATACTGCACATATGTATTTCGGGTCCGAGCTGTTAATGAAATAGGAACCAGTGAACCCAGTCCTACCACAAAGACCTACACCACCCCTGCTGCCAGTAAGATCATCTTCCCTTAATTCTGTTCAGCTGGTGCCTGTTTAAGGTCAAAGGTTGAAAAATATGTTTAAATCATGTGCTCACCTTTTCCTGTCCTAAAAGGGCAAAATATGTGAGTCATGAGGGTCTACACAGGTTGTCTTTGTTATACAATACAAGGAATTTTCAAAAACAATTTTCCTCTAAACAGAACCTGACATGAACCCAGAGAATGTGACAAGTGTGTCTACAGATCCAAACAGTATGATTATCACATGGAAGGTAATCAGCGTATTAAAGGAGAAAGTACAATTCTCTCAAAAAAAAGAGAACAAGACATAACAGAGAGATTAATTAACCCATGCATGTTTTGACATATCTGCCATGTTCAAACTCAACACACTGTCATTATCAGGAACTGGAGCACCGGCAGTTTAACGGACCAGGATTTAAGTACAAGGTCTCCTGGCGTCAAGCTTCAGGCAGGGGGCAACACTGGAAGGAAAGCATTGTCTCAAGCCCTCCCTTCATAGTGAATGACACAGGCACCTTTGCTCCCTTTGAGATTAAAGTTCTGGCAGTCAATGACCTTGGCATGGGACCAGAATCAGTGGCAAAACTCGGCTACTCTGGAGAAGACGGTGTGTTCTCTTAAATCAAGATCAATTCATAAAACTCGATTTTGCCCCATTCTTTGCTTGTCCTGCTAAAAACACCAGAAGGGAAACTAATCTTGTAAAATCTTGGCAATAATATCTCTCTCTATTTCTTTCAGATCCTCTGGAAGCCCCATCTGGGGTGACAGTCGAAGAACTGGTTTCAAACAAAACCGCTGTCAGAGTGAGATGGAATCCAGTCAGCAGGGAATCTGTGCGAGGACACTTATTGGGCTACAAGGTACATAATTAGATCTTTAAGCCACTATTAAATCGTCAATTAGTTTTGTTTTTGTGTCCAGCTATTGTTTATCATGCTTCATTTTTTCCTCTTTAGATCCATCTGAGAAGGAAGGGTCCCAGAACTCATTTCCAAAAAAGACTGGAAAAGCGTGCACTTGCTTTCAAGAACAGAGAGTTGGAGAGGGATGATCAGAAGAGAGTGGTCATGGTTTATGGAAATAAAGTGGAGGAGGTTGTGAGTGGCCTGCAGTTTTATTCTAACTATACTCTGACTGTGACAGCGTTCAACAGCAAAGGAGAGGGACCGCCTTCAGAGCCACATCACTTCAGCACGCCAGAGGGAGGTGAGCTCACTTTGTATAATATTTGTGTACAATTTACATTTACAATTTAAAGTACTGGTTGTACTTTCACAATTTCTACAATACTACAAATTATTAATTTGTTCAAATCTACAAATTATGAAAAGCAATTGATAACTGTATGCTGTGACCTCAAAGTGAACACAACCAGGAACTTACTACGATGTACCAGCATTAATGTAGTGGGTTCCCAGCATGCACTGCGACATTTGCGAGTGTGGTTGTATACAATTTTATTCTGTGTAACTATGTCTTTAGTTTGTTATTGGTTATGTTTGTTTTTTAGAAGGAACTACATTTCACTCCATCAGATGTATGAAATGTATATGAGACAAATAAAGAACCAAATCAGTCAGTCACTAAATTTGAATCCAATTATCCATGATATCACAGCTTAATGTGTGCTATTGGCTGTTTAGCTCCTGGACCACTTTCCCATTTGACCTTTGAGAGTCTGTCTGAGACCCAGCTCACACTGCGCTGGAAAGCGCCACACAAGCCCAACGGGGTGCTCACAGGTTACCAGCTGCAGTACCAGAAGAGTGAGTTGGGAGTCTTTACACACTTTGCTGTTCCAATTAGGGGTCAAGGTTTTTTTTTTATAAAAAAACATGCTGCAGACAGAAATAATGAACAAACAAATAAATGCCTCCTATTTAAGGTGTATACATAAATAAGGTCAAGACCAGCAGGCTTCAGACCAGCTTTTAGCAGAGCATTGTTTTGGCAGTTGGACGTGCTACATAGACATGGCGTTATGGCGTTGACAAACATCAAGAGTGTGAAAGCACATTAATATAGTATGTAAATGAAATGTGAAAATTCATGTGAAATGAACTAATTCTGAACACTATGTTTTAAAGACAATTTGAAACGACCATTTAATTTGGGGCACCGAATGATTCATGGGTCTTCTCAGAAGGCTCAGAAATATACTTGGAAAAATATTAAACCTAAATAATTTCTAAAGGAAGGCACAGTTTTCTTCCTTTCAAACTATTTTAGTGGCCAAAGCATTGCCTACAACATGCAAGTGTTACAACATTGTGTCAGACGTATCTCTGTAGATGTACCAGTAAATTACTTTTATTTTTATTCATTTAGCAGACACTTTCATCCAACACAACTTACAAATAACAGAACATTTAAAGGGGTCATATTATGTTATTTTCAAAGACCACTATGTTGTGTGTTTGGTGTAGTAGAATATGTTAACATGGTTTAAGTTTAAAACAACACATTATTTTTCACATACTGTGCATTATTGTAGCCTTCCCATGCCCCACCCTTCTAAACGTATGGATTTCTACAAAGCCCAGCTTTCCAAAAAGCGCAGGGTACTACTCTGAGATATATAATTTCAGTAAACAAAACAAAGTTTGAACATTTGATTTATTTAACGGTAAATTTTTATACAACAAGCATTTTTAAAAACATACTGCACTATTCTACACTGGATTGAGTCATCCAAATTTAGATCTATCAAAGCCAAAAAAAACAAACAACAACGCTTAACACAAAAACAAAAATCCACTTGCAAGGGACAGGTTTATGCTCATGCATTATATTAATATGCTTTTGTGCTACAATAATGCACTCTCAACATTTGGCAGTAAAATAATGGCATACAAAGAATTGTCACAAAAGGGGCAGAACTTAAAAGCATATGAACTTAGAGGTGCAACTTCTGGCCTAAAAATACCATTTGAGGATGTGATTACAAGTCAGTTTCCTGTTTAATTCTGTTATGTGTTCTGACTGATCTCTGCTGTTTCCCCTTTAGTTGTGGATGGAAATTTGAATCCACAGCAGGTGGAGTCTATTAACCTGCCTCCTGTTACTGAAATTACACTGAAAGATCTGGACCCACAGAGTCGCTACCTGTTCAGTCTTAGAGCACGAAACAATGCTGACGATGGCGAGCCTATAATAAGAGAGGGCACCACCATGCTGGATGGGGGTAAAAACTGCATATCGTTTAATTTTCTTTTTGATTTGGTTTGTTAAATGAAATTTCATTAGGTGTGTAAAAAAAAAGGCTGTATGAGCGATGTACTTCAAAACAACAAACAGAGAAAAACATTTACTTTACGTTGGCTTGTTATTTATTTACGTTTGGCTTGTTACTTTGGGTTAAGTGAGAGTGTGAGCCAAGTGCGTGACAGTTGGCAACCCTGCTAACAAACACTACAACTATACAAATAACTGTATCCAGATCGCTCTCTTCTTCATTGGTTTCTCCAGATCATTCTCCACTTAAGTCTAGTTCCATGTCAGAGAGCTGTCCATCAAAATCTCACTAGCTAATAAGAGTAAAGAACAGTTATGCTCTGCCCACACGTGAGGTTTGTGCCAGAATGTTGAGCGTTAATTTGCGGATTGAAAATGAAATTTCTGAAGGTGTAAATGAAAACTTTGCAAAAAAGGAAGATCAGAAAACTGTTTTTAAAAAATATGGTTTATTTGAAAACCATGCAGATTTGCACAAACCCAAAACCATGCTTTTTTAATTTATCTTTTGTGATTTTGTTTGTTTGTTTTTGTTTGTTTATTCAAAGTTTGCATTCATTTTTATTGGCACAAAGTTAATCCCATATTTGGTGTAGGAAGATCGACTATACAGAAATTTAAAAGAAATTCCCTAACTTGGTTTGCCAAAATGCATTTGTGAATCTCAAAAATACAGGACTGACAACCGTATTCTGCTGCTGTGTGAATAAACTTGATCTTTAATTATTTCCCTGCTGCACAGAAACTATTTGTTAACGCCATGTCCTGATGTATAATATGACATAGGCCTCAAGCTGGTTTACTGGAGGGTTTTGTAAGGCACTGTTCTTTGTTAAACTGCTTTGAAATAATACGTATTGCAAAAAGAACTATACAAAAACATTTAATTGAGTGAAGTAGCTTCTCCTAAAAAAGCTCTCACAAACTCCTACAAGCCCCGCCCCCAAAATTAATCATTTCCCCCATATCAGCTTCTGACAGGGGAGTTCCCCTATACACTAAAGTTACTGTCGTCAAGTATTATTATGAAGTAAAATGTGTATCTAATGTTCCTTAGCATTGCTGGTGCTATGTCATGAACCCTGCCCCCACACCAAACAGAACCAAAACATGGTTCCAAAACGTCTCTCGGTTACGTATGTAACCTCAGGTTCCCTGAAGGGAATGAGACACTGCGTCTGGCTTGACGCTATGGGGAACGCCTTCTGAGTGACCAGTGTCTGAAATTGTGTCTAATCACGTTAATGAAATTGGCCTGCAACAGTGCCTAATGCGTGTCAGGTGTGCATGCGAGTATAATAGGGCACCTGTAGAGCATGGTATCAGCTTCTTTGTCTGAAGGAGACGTAGACAGGCGCCCATAGGCATGGCCTTCTCAGGGAACCGAGGTTACATATGTAACCGAGAGACATTCCCTTTCGAGGGAAATCAACACTGCGTCTGGCTTGACACTATGGGGAACGCAATACCAACTATGCCATGCCGAGGGGAGCGACTGCCATATGGTCTGTGTAGATGCACAAATCATCATTGGCATTCACTCAACCCTACTCATGCACTGGGGTGACAAAAATACCAGTCTCGGGGCCGATGCCCAAATGCGATGCAAAGGTCCTAATTTCGCGCAAGCAAGCGCACCCCAACCCAGCACCCTGCTGAAGTATGCATAAGGAGGCATTCGGGACACGAACGCCAGCCTCCTATGTGCAGAGTGCAAGGCTACCCACGGGACTCGGTCCCCGGCTGGAGGCGGCAGGACTGGCCATCGTGCTAGCACCACAGGGGCGGGGGACCCTGTATAATGAGGGTACTGAAACACTCAGACCCCGAGGACCGATGCTTGAGGGCAGCCGGGGGCTTCAGCTGCCCAAGCATCATCCTATGGACCAAGCTCTAAGAGGCAAAGGCGTCACCTAAACGCATAAGGGGGTAGTGACAGCTAGCTAAACTTATATCCCCCAAGGAATGCTGCTCTCTCCAGCGAGCCCCGCGGGGAGCGTAGGGCCCTTTTAGCCTGTGTGTAGCCCAGGGGTGTAGACCGTATATTTACATAGCCCCTCTCCACCACAGAGGGAGGGTGCCACTCTGCCAACCATTTTTGACAAAAAATATCCCCATATTAACACCAACAGGGCAGAACCCCTGAGAGGAGGGCTGAAACATTGACAGCAAGCACTACCTCGAGGGGAGTAAAGGAATCGAAAAGAGGTTCCCCAGGGTGGTTGGGCCCACATCAAAACCAACCCTGAGAACCAAAACACATGGTCTTTCCCTGATGTGTGGGGATCTGGGACGGTCTGACTAGAGTGGTTCGAGGTGGGGCTTGAACCCGTGTCTCTCAGTTCGGGGCATCACATGGTCCTACCTGTGATTATATGCTTAATGTGGGTGGTTGTGTCACTGTGAAGGACGGAAGATATGGGGCAGGAGGGGCGAATGGATGGTGAGCAAGCTATACTCCTGCCCGAGCCTCAGCTCGGGTGTCCTTCACCTCCTGCGTCTGGCATCATGCCTCCTCCATGCCTGACCTCGAGAGGGTGGAGGTGCACGGTCAGCCACACTCTGCCTCAGATGGGGCATCTATGATCCTCAGATGTAGACGGGCCGGGCAGGGGGGTGCCAGACGAGAACCTAGACCTGCACAGTATAAACCTCTGGAAGTTCCTGGATTGGACGTCCGCCACCCTGAACTTCTCAACCACCGCCTGTACTAACGAGCCAAAAAGTTCAGATGGTGAGAGTGGCGAATCGAGGAGATCCTTTCTTTCTCCCCTATGTCAGCCAGACTCAACCAAAGGTGCCTCTCAGTGGCCACCATAACTGCTATAGAATGACCTATGGGCGCGGCAGTCTGTTTGGTGGCTCTGAGTGCGAGATCAGTGGAACGGTTCAGCTCAGCCACCTTGTCAAGGGAAAGCCCCTCCCCCTGATCCAGGTCCTTAAACAGGTCAGCCTGGTATGCCTGTAACACTGCCATGGTGTGCAGCGCAGAACCCACTTGACCTGCTGCCGCATACGCCCTGCCGTTGAGCCGTGAAGTGACCCAGTTATGGTGGCCACTGAGAGGCACCTTTGGTTGAGTCTGGCTGACATAGGGGAGAAAGAAAGGATCTCCTCGATTCGCCACTCTCACCATCTGAACTTTTTGGCTCGTTAGTACAGGCGGTGGTTGAGAAGTTCAGAGCGGCCCAGTTGTCAGGGTAGGGGCCTGCAGGGAGAATACCCCCCCTACTGAGAGATAGCGTACAAGTGTCTCATCAACAGGTGGCATCCCCACATAGCCATGCTCCCTTATTCCCTCCACATTCGAGTAGTTCGTGTGCAAACCGGAAAGAAACGAACTGAATATGGCTTTTTCCATGATCTCTCGACCTCCGCATACAGATCGGGGAGAAAGGGCAGGCTAACCTGGGGCTGTCAGCCATGGGCAGCCAGAAATCGTGCGTCTAGCCGGCCACGAGCGATCACCAGCTTCTCGTGCCACCAGGGGAGATCTGATCTCTCTGTGGCGTGAGACATGACCTTCAGTAACTCCCCGTATGCGGTGCAGGCAGGCTGAGAAGGCTGATGGGTCTGAAGAACCAGATGCCTGATCCTCGTGACCCGGTAGATGGCTCTTCTTCTCAGCGGTGGAGCGAGAAAGGCTCATGCCCCTCTCAAGCTCCTCTGCTAAGTCCACCTGCGAACCCCATGAAGAAAGTTTCTGCTGCGCCTCGGCAACAGCGGGACCCTCCCAGCGGGGTGCCCGAACAGACAGCCAAACGAGAGCGGAGCTTCTTAAGAGAGAAGCCCTTGCACAATTCTTGCACTCAGCTCCCTCGAGAACTGAGCTGAAAACACATCTCTTTCGTGAGCACTTAACCTCATCATAAAAAAAAAAATCCTTTCCCTTCATTCCTTTCCCTTCATTTCCTATCCCTCTTCCCTTTAAATCTCTCCATTGTTGTAGCATGATACTCTGAGCAATGTCTGAAACTTGTATTGTGAGCACTTACTGTGTCTAGTTGCCTCTTCAGGTTGACTCGCTTGTTGTATTCCGCACTTGTAAGTCGCTTTGGATAAAAGCGTCTGCTAAATGACTAAATGTAAAATGTAAATGTAACTGAGTGCGCATGATCCTCTCCCAAACAAACGACACAAAAATCACGCGTGTCTTCCGGAGTCAAATTTCTCTGACATGGAGGCACACACTTTCTGAATGCCATAGCGTGTGACAAACAAGAAAACAAATGGCTCCTGAAGACAAAAAATACCATGATACCATGTTCTACAGGTGCCCTATTATACTCACATGCACACCTGACGTGCATTAGGCACTGTCGTGGGCCAATTTCATTAGCATGATTAGACACAGGTTCAGACACTGGTCACTCCGAAGGCATTCCCCATAGCGTCAAGCCAGATGCAGTGTCGAGTTCCCTCAAAAGGGAACTGGGACATGAACCAAACTGTGGCATTGGTATATCATTACATATTGTTATGTTTCATATGAGGAAATAGAGGAACACTCTAACCATTTGTTAAGTGTGATGGCAGAATCTGACCTGATATATTTTCTAACATCTTATTCCCTCTAGAACCCCCATCTGTAATTAACATGACTGTTGGTGAGACATCAGTCAACCTCAGCTGGGTGCCTGGAGACAGACATCGAAACTTTGCCTTTAGCTTCCGTTACCTGAAAAAAAATAGTAAGTTTAAATAAGCTTGGGGCCAGTAATTATACAATCGCAGAAGTGAATGCCTTGCAGTGCCTTTAAAAAGTGAGTTCCTGTTATACAAACATAAAGTGTAATGTTAAGTTACTGTGCTGGTAACAAACCTCAGTATTCAAGGGGTTGTTAGCATTACCTTCAAATTTCTAGGTCATTTAAAGAGGTTTATACTGGTATACTTCATTCTGATTGGCCAGTCACAACATTCCAAGGTCAGTTATTTCCTAATAATGCCTGTTAAAACTGATAACTCACCACTCATCAGAGTACTGTGAGTCATCTTGACTGGTAAACTTATGTTTATGTTTATACTTATATGTATATCACTTCCCTCTGCTGGTCTGAATTTGTGACAAATGAGGTAATTAAGTATTTCAATTATTTTGTGTCCAATTATTTACAGCCGGTTGTTAGCACAAAATACAACCTTTATTTTGCAATAAAAACCAGCAAGATGTACATTTAGGTCTGAGGCTGAACTGAGAAGTGCTTCCATAACAACACAACACAACACAACACAAAAACCTTAAATCATATAAGCTACAGCAGCAGAAGCTTACACGGGGAAAGTGAGGCTACAGTAGGCATAGACTGGACTGGTCAACTGGACAACTGAAGACTGGAAAAAGGCCAGATCAGCCTTGATTTGTTCTGTGACATTCAAACGGTAGGGTCAGAATCTAAAAAACATTATGAACGCATGGATCCATCCCAGCAAAGAGGACCTAATATGGATCGCTGCGGCACTCTGGTAATCTAACACATAGATTGATAGTGATAGGATACGTAGGACCTAAACAATAATAATTCAACAATATGAGCAGGTTTTTGTAACTCTTGTTGTGACTCCAGCAGAGTACAGCTGCTGCCATTTGGATTTTTATGGAGCTGGGGTGCAGTGGAGTGAAGTGGAGCTCATAACCACCAGACTGGGTGGTAGCTGCCCACTGATGTACTGTATAATACGTCCACTACAAGCATGTCCAATAAACACATACTGGAACTCACACTGACATGATCACACACGTTGCTACTGATGTGATTAACAACCTTAAAAGCCAAGTACTCAATTACAGCAACACAAATTTAATACTGTTGCAATAGACCACAGCCAGTCTACGTGACTACAAGCGTATTGTATTGTTTAGGATTGAGGATCTCCTGATCTTGATCTCATGATCATCCTGATCTCATGAATGATTGTATTGTTTATATGTGATGTGTGACAGCCAGGGGTAAATGGGAGGAGTCAGAGCAGGTAAACTCCACCCAGGCATTCTGTCAGCTACAGGGTCTTCAGCCAGGCACTCACTACCACCTCCAGATTCTGTTCGGAAACACCTCCCATGACTGGAGCTTCCAGACCAAAGGACCAGGTGCAGAGCAGTTACACCCATCTATGGAGTCATTCTCTGACTTCTTCTGTCCATCATTTCCTCATCTGTCATATGTTTCTCAGAGCTGGCAGAACTGCCTAGTGGTTTTGCGACTCAAGGCTGGTTCATTGGACTCATCAGCGCTGTGGTTCTGCTTCTGCTGGTTTTGCTTATTCTGTGTTTCATCAAGAGGAGCAAAGGAGGAAAGTATTCCGGTAACACACCTGCGCTGCACGCAAGCATGTCATCAGTTGAATTTTGAATAAATGTATATACAGTGCTCCTGTAGTTCAGTTGGTAGAGCATTGCGTTAGCAGCACAAAGTTTGTGGGTTTGACTCCCAGACACACTGACAAAATGTATAACTTGAACGTACTGTAAGTCGCTTTGGATTAAAGCATCTGCCAAATGCATAAAATGTAAATATTTATGCTTTATATATATATATATATATACGATTAGATCTTTGTTCACCATTTTATTGACGTTTTCACTCTTTTATCACTGTTTGTCTTTATTCATTTTCTTAGCCCTGCTGTGTGAAAAATAATTTTTAAATGTAAATATTCCATGTAGTCTCACTGTGGCGGGAGCGAACGAACAGGGCATGAATTCCTCCGTTATTAAAGCCGCAATATAACAGTTAATACAAATGCTAAAATCTGACTGCACTACCTCAGGAATTTCACCTGAAGATTTTAAGTAAACCTCACAAAAGGTATACACAGGTTCGAGTCACCCAAGAGTCAGAGACACAGGTCAATACAACCAGAGACTACACTACAATCCTCACTACAATCCACTGTGCCTACACATATACACACACAGCCTGAGGGTAGTGAGGGTAATGAGCACGAACATACGGTGAAGGAAACACCACCACCACTATAGTCAGTCTTCTGCCTCAAATGCACCAACACAAAACACATGCATACCTACAATCACACATATAGAAACAGACAGCAGCGCCATCTGTGAGAAACAAGCAGGGAATGTGCCACCCATATCACAAGCCGTCACAGCTGGGGATAGAAATTGCTCTACAGAACATAAATCAAAGCACACTTTAAACTCCTAATGAACATTTGGTGACAACTACATAACAATTTAATCACCATCTCTGATGTCCATTTCCAAATATAGAAAGTCAGCAGTGTGTGGATAACACAAGGGAACAAGTTAAAGCATGAACTGTCTGCAGTGGCTATTAACTTAAGATACATAAAACACATTAGTCTATCTCTTAAACCACAATGTCCAAAACATTAGCCAAGCGTTCTTACCACTTCGAATGTTAGCATTCAAATTAGTAAGTTCCATCAGAATGCTAACATTTAAAGTGAGATGATAGAACAGATTTGGTTGTCACATTGCACATAACTGTCTCCTCACACTGTTTTTGTAAGTGATGAATCAGATCAGTTTGTTCAGACAGTGTAACTGATATCCAGTGTGTCTAGGTTGATTGCTATAGTAATGATGATGGCACGAGCTGAGTGTATGGAAAGTGGACATTTTGCTTCTGTACATGTCATTTCACCACATAAACATCAGAAGAAAAGTGCTCACTCCTGCACTCATTCGCGGTTTGCTCGAGAGATCACACAGATGACATAAGGGTCCACTAAATATGAAGCACACCAGGTGGCAAATACAATCCCCTTTTATAGACCGCAGCGTAATCGAATAGGCTTAATAATAAAATCACGGAGGAGGGCAGCAGCCATCCTACCACATCCCCATATATATGAGCTCATAGAAAGTGCATACTAATTAGTAAAATGCTGTTCAAAATAGTAAAATATATATATGAAATATATTATGTCATACTGCAGGGAATATCCATATACCTTCTTAAAGATATATCAACAAATTTTTGAAAAGTTTTCTATTAAGTTGCTTTGCTATGGAATAATCTTAATTATCACATGACTGTCTGAAACACTAGATAATGGGTCAGTGTTAGTAGACTAAATTTGAAGTTTACTTTTCAAGGTGAAGCACATTACAGTCAGTAAAATGTTCTAATCATTAAACAAGCTTGGACATTTACGTGCGATCCAATCAGTTGTAGACAGTAGTTCTACATGTAAGTGAACCTGAAAAATTGTTTTGAGAAATTTAAAATACATCTGAGGTTTGCATTAACTTTATGTTCTGACCACAGCACTGGCTTGTTTATATTCAATTAATAATTCAACAGACCATGATCAATTATTTATAAAAAATTTCAAACAAAAAAATACTGCTTTTATTTGTTGTGTTTCAGTGAAAGATAAAGAAGAAGGCCAGGCTGATTATGGAGCTCGCACGATGAAAGATGATGCGTTTGGAGAATACAGGTTAGCCAATCACATCACATTACGAATATGGGGCCATTTTAACATTTAAATCCTGCTTTGATGTAGATATTTCCATTGTTAATAAATACATTCATGTGTAAAAATATACAGATTATTTGTATGTAATGATAGGGTTGCAAGGATATGTCACAGCAAGAAACATGATTCTTCTCATGATTATGTGTTATGACAGCAGTGCAAATAAAATCAGTGTTAAAATCCTGATGAAACTTTAAACTGATGAAAAGTGTATTCATAAAACAGCCTTAAAGTTAAACTTGTACAGATAATAACAACAGTAGCAACTCAGTCTAGTGATGACTGGCTTAAACTGCACATATAATGGTACTGTACCTCAGGTCTGTATCACAAAGAGAAAGATACTTATTATAATTCTCAATAGGTTTTTTATTTTTACACTGTGATTCAGAGTTGGAGCATAAACCCTCTCAAGGAATCGTGAACATGTTTTCTGTGTGTATTATTAGCATACTAACATCCCTGTGAGCTGTAACATAGAGTCTGAATGATATTTCCCCTCTGAATTCATGCTCTCATACACAGATCTCTGGAGAGGTAAGTCCAGCACTCATTTACTGACCTTGCAACCATTTACCTGTTTGTCAGTGATCAGTACTGACAGTGTCTGTCTCTCTCTGTCAGTGATAATGAGGAGAAACGATCTAACAGCCAGCCGTCTATTGGCAGAGAGAGCAAACGCAGCAGTAATTACAGTCTGGCTGACTACGGAGACAGCGTGGACTTCCAGTTCAATGAGGACGGCTCCTTCATCGGCCAGTACAGCGGACGGAGAGATCCTCACGGCCACACTGGTCACGACAGCTCGGGCGCCATGTCCCCAATGAACCCAAACATGCTTCCGCCCAGCATGAGCTTCCCCAACTCTGTCACAGGAATCCTGGGGCCAAATTAACCTCGCCATAATACACATACCCTGATAAACTGAATGATGACCTTATTTGGACAACACAACGCTACACAACACTGCCTTAAAGGCCCTCATGCAGCCATTCACCCCCCTTTGACACATTCATGACATGGAAAACACACAGTCGTGCATTTGCCACACAGAGCAGGTGCTGTGTAACATTTTATGCTTGCGTTCATAGCATTTTCTTAAAACTGTTTACACTTTCTTCAAGTTTACAATGAGTCAGGTTTGTTATTCCAAGTTCCCTCACTGAACTTTTGTACATTGAGGTTCAACAGCCTGCAGATATGGCCAGAAAAAATGTAATGCACAGGTGTTTCAGAGAGATGATAGAATAGATTTAGTTGTCACACTGCAAACAAATCCGATCTTTAGGAATGTCTGCTCACACTGTTTTTGTAAGTGATGAAATCAGATCAGTTTGTTTAGACAGTGTACTTGATATCCAGTGTGTCTAGGTTGATTGCTATAGTAATGATGATGGCATGAGCTGAGTGTATGGAAATTGGATATTTTGCTTCTGTACATGTCATTTCACCACATAAACATCAGAAGAAAAGTGCTCACTGCTGCACTCATTCACGGTTTGTTGCATAACAACACATTAAATAACATGCAGTAGTTATTTGGTACTATATGGGGAGTATGTGTGTACAAAAAGAGTGAATCTGGACACTTTAGACCTTGCACTACTAACAAGGAAAAACAGACAATTCAAAGTTTTTTGTTTTGTTAATACGGCAAACAACTAGAGTTCGGTGAGTCAAAACTTGGGTTTTTGCTGCCTGTCTGAATAAAGCCTTAATGTAGCATAAATCGCTTGGTCAAATCAATGCAAAGTTCCTGTACGAAAATAGGAAACAAAAGTAATATCTTAAAAGCTGAAAAGAGCAACTTGTCCTATGATTCATTATGATTTGAAGCCCTTCTCCATTAAACAATGTTTTGCATTATTTGTAGTATTTTATTCTTTTATTATACATTTACATATTTTTTTAATGAAATATATCTAATAGATCTTGCTTTAATATAGTTTTGTTTTTATTTGCATTTTTTTATTTTGTTGAGTATATTTAGTTTGGTTTTTTTTACAGTATAAACAATACAGTATGTCTGTATGTCTGAGTAATTAAACATCAGGACCCTTACCCACACACCATTTACCTTTTTAAAATAATGAAATTTTTGGTGATAGTTTTTGGTTAAAGCCTCAGAAACAACAGCTGCACTAAACTAAACCCTGTGATTCTGACACTAATACACTTAAAGATGTTATTCTTGAGTTTCCTGCAGATACTAACAGCATTACCTGGGGCACCAGGCTCATTGATGTATTAAGTTGTTCTGTTTCTTATCCTGCAGTGCTTAATGCTTGTCGTATTGCCTTACAGATGTCGAGAAGTCCTGTGCTTGTGTGCCCATCCCTTTAGCTTGCAAATAATATCATTCATTTAAGCTCATGTTTGCCATGTTAATTTTTTCTTGTGTGAGAATGTTTTGTAAAAAGCTTTTTTCTGTATCTAGTAAATGAAAGGAAAAGACTACCATTTTGATAACTGTAAACTCTGAGTAAGTTCAATATAGGGTAACAGGAATAAGAAATAAGGAATGAGAAATAAAATTACCTAAACACAGTTTCATGTACAAATGAACTAACTGATGTCTCGTATTCTGAATGTAAGCAGCCATTTACTGTTTTCATTTAGTATTTGCTTTCCACATTTAATATCTTTATTCTAATACTATTTATACCATATCCATGCTCCTAAATTATAGATTTAGATTATAGATTTTTAGAGCATTCTTCTTATTTATTATCATGCTTGATTTGACCTGAAATTAGAAATTGTTAGAGAACAGGTCAGGAGTACGATGCAATTTTTATTTAACTTCTGGATAAATCTAATGTTATGAATATGTATGGGGATTTAAGTGTTTTAAGCAATGTCTTTTGAATTGTGAAGCGCAGTGATGTTGTCTTCATGTGCTTACTGGTGAGCTCACAGGTCACTCAGTGATTAATGTTCCCTTTTATTTTAACAGAATGTTTAGTGGTTTTAACCAACCTAAGAACTGGTGGGGTAGACTGGGTAATTGTAGGGCCAGTATGTAAAATAAAAAATGCAATTTAATTTAATTTCAGAGCAGCACTGGGCAAAGAGAAGAAAATCACACATTATGACTTTTGGTCAGCTAGTTATTTGAAGATGATCTGCTAGTCATTTTTACGTCATCCCAAGTTGTATTGATAAATGTCATGCAGAAAAAACATTGTTAAACTGTGATGCATTAAAGACACAGTCATTAAACACAAAGACATTACAGATTTAACATATCCTAAAAGTCTGTAGCCAATAAATGCATTAAAAGCTATTTTCCTATGAATAAAGCTGAACTGGTGCATTTTTATTGCATGGCTTTGTTAGTACAACTGTACAAGACCTAAGTGAACCCACACAGTAATGCACATGTTACTCAACCTCCTTCCTGGCTTTTGGGAATATCTTGAAATTGTATGTAACTTTCTTCGTACCTCTGCCTTCATATTTTTAGAAATAAACACTGAAATGACAATGAAGAGGTATAATAACCAGTAACAGCCTTGGTGAGCAACAGTCTGAGGAGAGATTATAGTGTTTGTGAGTTGATGACAATAAGTTATGTAATATCTATAATGCTGATGGAAAATGTGCAGTGATGTTGATTCTTTAGTCCTCAGGCATAGTGGTTTGTAGGTCTGTCTGCCTATAGAATCATGTGCTGTATCTAAAACACAATGGAATAAATTACATGGATTATGCAAAAGATAATGTGTTGTTTTCACTTTATAAAATACCTTTATATGAAACTGTTTTATTAAATGTGTCCACTTTAGTTTATTGCTTAATTTACATGGTTCTGCCTTTGTAGCAGATGGCCAAATTGTAGTGACCACGTCACCCCAAAATAGCGGGGGGAATAAAAACAACCCAATTAAGGGCACACAGATACAATCTACTGAAAAAAAGCCCAGCAGCGTGAGTATCTGTACAAATTATTTTTTATTAAAGCTAAAAAGTTGGCCAATAATTGTTTAAAACTAGAAGCCATCACAATTAACTATCACTGATCTAATGTACAAAGAAAAAGAAAATCAACAACAAACATACAGGGAGCTGAGGCTTCCTATATGGAAAGTGAACTCAACAGAACCAGATATACAAAAAGAGAAAGAACGCCAATCAGAATCACACCCACAATATTCACTGCAATAATAACAGCGATAGTAAGACCCTGTAATGGAATAAAGAACCAGTCTGCTTCAGGAAGCACTTAACTCCTAAAGAAAAGAAACAAAAAAGGAAACACATTAAAAAGAAAACAATCAATTAAACACCAATCTAACCAAATAAACAAAAAACACTCCATGCCAGTTTACCAAATAGGCCAATGTTATTTTTTCAAGTTGACCTGAAGACCCAACTGGTCTAGGTGCCATAGCACTAGGTCCCTGTGCTCGCACAACAAATCTCACAACTGAGCTTGAATGAGCCAGTTGGACCAGTTCAGGATGATTCCTGAAAGGGAGTGAGGGTCGCCTCTGCAACCTTGGTAAAGGTTTGGGGTGACAGAGCTAGACCAGAAGTGAGAACCTTGTACTGGTACACTTGTCCCTTGAAAGCAAACCAAAGAAACAGCCTGTGTTGAGGGAGGATCGACACATGGAAGTATGCGTCCTTCAGGATTGGTTTGTGTCCATAGACCTGTTGGCGAATTCTAGTAGGGGCCGTAGAAGCCCCTCTTCATCTAGGCTGGAGGAACGATATCTATCGCTCCTTTCTGGACCTCAAGGGAGTTTTCATGTTCTGTTCTGCCTCCTCAAGGGAGTTTTTGTTTAATAAAATAAGTGTTTTGTGAAAAGCTGTTCTGCAACTGGTTTCTTCCCTCACGGTTCACGACACACACTTTATCATCTGGGCGATAGACCGGAGAAGAGGAATGTTTGGCACCTGTTTGTAGATGGACATGAGCTGAGTCTCACACTCTCTCACTCTCACAGAACCAGTTCCACCACAGCTGGAACCTCAGATGGTTCATCTGTCCAAGAGAATAGGGGAGGTTAAAAACCAAGTATGTACTGGAATGGTGTTAAGCCAGTGTTAGGCTACCTCAGGGAATTCTGTGCATGCTCGGCCCAGGGTAGGAAATGGTTCCAGCTGTATTGGTTGTTGTGACAGTATGACCGCAGATATCTCCCGATCTCTTGGATCTTGCGCTCAGTCTGGCCATTAATTTGGGGATGATAACAGGATAACAAACTGACTGAGGATTCTAGTAGCTTGAAGAAAGATTTTCAAACTCAGGATATGAACTGGAACCCATGATGACGATATCGATGAAGATATCCAAACTTACAGAATACATTCTGGAACAGTAATTCTGTGGTTTTGAAGGAGGTGGGAAGACCCTTGAGAGACATGAGTTTGCAACCCTTGGAAAACTGATTTACCACCACTAGTATGCAGGTGTGGGAATTTCAGTTTGGGAGATCGGTGACAAAATCGACTCCAATGTGGGACCATGGCCTGTGTGGCAGGGGAAGAGGTACCAGATTACCGGTGGAAAGTCAAGGGATATTGGAGATGGAACAAACTGAGCAGCTTTGGATATACTGGGAAACATTGCAGGCATACGGGGGCAACAGTACAGATTTTTAAATAGCAAGAGAGTACACAGGCTGCCTGGGTATAAAGAGCCCAGAGAAGCATAGAGTGAGTCCAGAGGGTTTAAACATAAGGAGGTTGGCACATATGTTTTACCTTCTGGGCCTCCCAGTGGAGCAGGTTCAGTTAGGGTGGCAATGCGGATCTGTTCGTTGAGGTCCCACTGAATCAGACTCATGATGATGACTGGGGGGTAGATAGGTTCTGGGGTTGATGGACAGTCGGGTTGATGAATTTGGAAAAGAGAGTTTCCTCTGATATTCTTGGGTCCTGGACGGTATGTTATAATGAAGTTGAATCAGAAGTATAGTGCCCAGCGGGCTTGGCACGGGTTCTATCTCTTGGAGTTTTGGATGTATTCAAGGTTTTTGTGGTCAGTTATTGCAGCAAAAGGGTGTTGAGCTCTCTCCAGATAGTGTCGCCATTCCTCTAGGGGTAACTTGATTGCCAACAGCTCACAATTCCTGTTGTCGTTGTTTTGCTCTGCTGGGGTAAGCTTATTCAAGTAATATGCGCAGGGATGGAGGAGTGGAGGTTCTCCGTGCTACTGGGACAGCACAGCTCCGACCCTGACGGAGGAGGCATTGATTTCCACAACAAAGGGGAGTTGAGGGTGAGGGTTTATGAGGATCAGAGTGGTCCAAACGGCCTGTTTACATTTCTTTAAAAAGTTAGAGGTTCAGGGTTCCAGGACAGTGTCTTGGGGTGTTTACAGAGTAAGGGGGTGAGAGGGGCTGTTAGGAGACTGAAGTGCTGGATAAATCATCTATATAAATGAGAGAATTCTGAGAAACATTGGAGTTCTTTGCACCTTGGACCTAGCTTGCACCTTCCCCTGGTCCATCTGGTTATCTTCAGGACTGATGACGTATCCGAGGAACTGGATGGTGGTTTTGGGGAACTCCCACTGCTGAAGTTTGAGGTAGTTAAAGTTTCCCACAATAGTTTCCATATTGAGGACATGAGAATGCTTTCTTCGGGGGAACTGCAGGCAGTTTAGGAGTACTTGGGAGATGAAGTTCCCAGAGGATCTGGAATCAAGGAGGGTTTGAACTGGAAGAAGTGGTTAGAGGTTACTATGTACACAGTCAGGAGTTTTAGAGTAGAAACAAAATTATTTGTAGTGCACTCACTGCAGGGCATGGGGGATGTATGGGACAGGATTTAATGAAGTGTCCAGAAGAGCCACAGTAAAGACACAAGCTGGTGGACAGGCGACATGTGCATTCAGTTCTATTTAGACGATTAGCATTTATTTGCATATGTTCTGGTGCTCCAGCTGGCAGGCGGTGAGGTATTGAAAAATCTGTACTGTTTTCTGCATGAAATTTTCCAGCCCCACTGTGGGGCGCAGACGAATGAGTTGATCCTGGATGGACAGTGTGCCAACGGATTGCCCGAAGACTTCTTTGAAATGGGTATCCATAATGAAAACAAACTGGCAAATTCCTTTCCTGTAGTGGTCTGGTTTTCTGTCAGCATACACACAAGAGTACATGAAGGTAAGTGTTAACAACAGCAGGTTTAATGGCGATATAATTCATACAGGGGAATACACACGATTGAGCGAAGTATTCACAGTTTCAAAACAGCCTTTAGTTAACTTAGCTTTACAGGGGATATCTCTTGCAGGTATGGGCAAAGAAGACAAAACAGTTGGATTTAGTATGCACATAGCAGAACACTGTTCATGTGGACTTGTGGACTTCTAACGGGAGTCGGGTAAGTCACAAGGGTAGCTGTGGGATCAGGTAGTGAGGTGCATGACAATATAGGCCTGTTGGTTGGCAGCGGAATGTGTAGGTAATCAGTAAATGGGGTAAATGGGAGCATGTCAGAGTTGCTGGCGGTGTGGATGTCCCTGACAGTTTACTATTTATCCTGAGCAGGTCACTTTTTACTGAGTAAGGTACAGTTTCCCAGTTGATCCCCAGGTGCTGCAATGCTAGCTGCCCACCACTTGGTGTGTTTGTGCATGTGATTTCTGCAAACAAAACATGAATATGGATAATTTTTTTTTATTTTTTAACGATAAAATAAAGGCAAACACTGAAAATCGAATGACTCCTATGTATTAAACTCCTTTAAAGAAACACATGGGTACTTTTAAAGGCAGGTTGGTTTTGTGGTTACGCCATAAAATAAAGCAATTAAAACTGATCTTTTAATAACAAAATCTTTAGAAATACCCAACACTGATCAGATATTAGAGATTAACTTTTAAATGATAGTAGTAATATATATATATATATATAGCTGTGAACAGGCTACATGGTGTTTACCTGGAACTTTAAAGAACAGGTTTAAAGAAAACAAATTAAAAAAAAAATCAGCCTACAAATTTAAACATTCCTGATTCTACAAAAGTGCATTTGCCACCTTTAAGCATGCTTACAATGGTCTGTACTTTCTGACATGACTGAGGTCTCAGTCTGAGGCTTGTGTTTGTACTGTTTGTTCAGAGAAAACTACAAAAATCCAATTTACAGAAATCCAGCAAACTGTCCAAAAACTCTCAACTGTTTGAGCGCAAAACAAAAACGCATCACATTAAGACAGTATCGCGGCCTCAGAGCAGCAGTCATGGTGGAATAGGAGATGTGTGAATTTGATGTGACATTTTCATTACCAGATTTAATAATATTTTACATTATCGCAGCAATGTGACATTTCTACCATTCTTCTGTTTCTGTATTTGTGTAGTATTTTTTCTGACTTAATCAGCCTTCTGTGAGCTTCATATTTAATTTTTCTTTTTCGAAACTACAGCTCCCAGTTGAAGCCCAGTTCCCTGATCTTAATGTACTTATTATAGGTCCTTATGTACGCATAGTAAAACCTGTACAGTAAAACCATATGCACATTTGAGGTGATTTTAATGCATAAATATCTGAAAAACAGTTTGGTATTCACTGCAGTAGGTGAGGAAGATTTTAATAATCAAAATATAAAGGAACCATGTACAAAAGAATTCTTTTAGCATTATAGTTCTATTCTACATTTAACTGTGTATGCACGTCTTTTGCTCTTTTGTTACTCTCTTGTTATTGTAAGGGGCTCAAGTAAAGAAAAACATCTGTTTCCAATTATAATGGTAATTGTATTAAGTGCCTCCCAGCTAACTCAATTTGCTGTGTGCATAATTATAATTCCTTTAAGGGCCCCCCCAAGTAATTTAATTTGACAATATGTGCGTGAGAAGACTACTGTAAAGACCATTCCCTAACCAGGCAGAAAAAGTTGTTCTGCGGACCAAGTCTTTGAGTGATATTTCTAAGAGGTGGAAGAAACCACGACAAATTGGTAACTCCGACGTGATTGGAAAGGTGCAAAAGAGTGGAAGACCATGGCGGACTGACTCGACGGGCAACACAAACAGGTGGCAGTTTTTGCTTATTTTATTATTTTGTGTTGTTCTCCAGAGGTTGCCCGTAGTGGTAAAGACACTCTTAAAATAACCTCCAAATTTTAGAATTTAAAAAGTAAAAGTGAGTTAAAATGAAAGGGTTTTCATTCCAAAAGAACTAAGTGCATGCACTGATCTGCTTTACTGTTAAGAGGGCCTTGATGGACAGCAGTAAATCAAAACAGATAAACATTGCAATGGTCTGCGTTTGTTGTTAAGTGGGCCTTGATGGATAGCAACAAACAAATGCAGACAAATATAAAGAAGCTTGCAAAGTCCTACAGATAGCGCTCTGTGTGTTGGGGAAGTGTATCACAGAGGTCTGCACGGATAGGCATATGTGTTGTATTGTAAAGTCCTATGGATACCGCTCTGTGTGTTGAGGAAGTGTATTACAGAGGTCTGCACGGGTTGGCATATATAGTGTTAAAAGAGAAGCGCTGGTAAGTCCTATAGGCCAAAGTCCTACAAGAGGTAAGCATTAAATCCTGCAAGGGTTGCCTTTCATTGTGTTGAGGAAGTGTATCAATGAGTAGAGAAATTCATTGTGTTGAAGAAGTATCAATAAATGTTGTGTATTTAAATTGTATTTGATTTGTTTTGTGTAAGAGCTGTGTATAGTCTGTGCGAGCATGACTGAAGCGTGACTGTGAAAAACAAGCTCTGCATCTTGTGAGTGGTGACTGTGTACCCCTCCTTTGTCTCACAGAAGGATTGTAATTGTTCTCTCACTTGAAAAGAGTGTATAAGCCCTGTAAATAAAGGGACATATTATGAATGTTGAGTATTACTTACTGAAAAATCTTACCTATATATGTTATTGTGACTGAAAGTATATTATTATAATAAAGCATATATCTATTCCTAAAATTATATGCTCTGTCTAAATGACTGGTTGAAAAAATGTGTAAAATTTAGCATTGAGGAAAGAGTGGCTGATATTGGTATTATTTGGACATTAAAATTTTATCATTCTAAGAATTTGTGGTAAATCATTTAAAATCTTTTGTAAAAAGGAAAAACTTTTGTAAAACGTTTAAGGTTTGCTGTATTGAAAAACTGTGGCAGCAACTCCTGTAGAACTTTTGGGATTAAAGTATCCCTTGTGTAAAGAACTTAAAGAAAAGCTCTCTAAAAATGGCAGAAGAGAACAAAAAACATGATGACAAAATGGCCAAAGAGGAAACTGTAGCGCTGTGAGACGAGATGGAAACATTGGTTAAAAATGACAAAACTAAAGATATGGGTCAGAAACAAAAAAAAGTGAAGAAAAAGAGAACAAGAAGTGTTAAAACTATTTAAAAAAGAAGGGGAGAACTTACTGAAAAACATAAAACAGGCTAGAAAAATTCTGAAGGAGGCAGACAGAGAGAGACAAAGAAAAAGGAAGACATGTTTGCAGAGCCCCCTCCTTATGTGACCTCTGAAGGTCAATTTCCATTACTGAAAGGAATGGTAGAAGTTTCTAGAGAGATTCAGATGGAAGGAAATGTGGAGTTAAGAGATGAAAAACAAATGGGGCCTGATATAAGATTAAAAAGCAGGCAGGATAGGAGTGAAAAGACAAGCCTGCATTATGAACAAGTACAGACAGCTTTGGAGAAGCTGACAAAAAATACCAAGTGAAAAGAAACCAACTGAACAGACAGGAAGGATAAAAGAGGAAATTGAAGTATAAGCAAGGTTATTAGTGGCAGAGTTAAACAGAAAGAATGAGGAAACAGAAAAGTTTGTAGATGAAACAGATTATTGAGAAGGAGTGGATTACTAGAAAGTAGAGTGGAAGAAGGTAAAAAAGGAATCCTCTGATGAAGGAAGGTGGTCTAGGGAAAAAGGACGGCTTAGACCACTGGCAAAACAACTCCCTATTTTAATTGAAGGAGCGCAGAGGCAATACATACCTTGGGCTTCGCAGGACCTTGAGGGGCTAGTCACTCTACTCCCTGACATGCACGAGGGGGCTGGGAAGAGTATTTGAAGAAAAAACTAGATGTCAAAGGAGGGAGGTGCTTCAAGCATCTGGCTTAGAGAGAGCTGTAGGCTCACATTACATGGACGGGACTACTTTTAATGTAAACCACCTCACCATGTGGCAAGCACTACGTGCTGAATATCCAACCAGAGTCGACCCTAAAGCATTGAAGGGCAAGCAGTTGGGTTAAACTGAAAACCCAGTTACATATTGTATATTAATGTAATGTATATTACATATACACCCAGAGACAATCGATAAGATGGAAGCAAGAGATGGAAGGGAGTCCAGAAGGAGACCCTTCAATGTCTCTATTGTTCAGAAATGCTGTAATAGAAGTCATGCCACAAGCTGTAAAGACTAAGTTAGAAGATGTAAGTTGGTCTGAACTCCAAAACACACGAAGAGTTTTGCAACCATGTATCTCATGCAGTGGAACTGTACACAAAGCTCAAAAATCAAGAGAAAGAGCTACAGAGAAAATTAACTCAATTACAGCTTGAAGAACAGCCAAACATAAGAAAGAGATTCAAGCAATTGTAAAGAAAAAATAATTTAACCAAATGACTGTAATAGCTTCTGTAAATGCTTCAAAACCAGCTGTCCAAACAACTCTGCCTGCAGCAATCGCTCCAGCCACAAAACAGACCACTGCCCCCATCCTCAATGTTTATGCTCAGCAGCAGGGGCCTCTTGAGTGGAAAAGAAAACTGCAGCCACAGGGACAGAGAGGGAGAGGCAGCGCTATTAATTTTCCTCCAGGAGTGTGCTGGGGATGTGGACAACCGGGACAACAAAAAACACTGCCCTGCCAAACTATGGCAACAGGCACCCGGGGTTGGAAGGGGGATGGGTTGGCAGGAACCTTTCTGTGGTCCTGTGAATCCCTGGGGAGGCCCAAATCAAGATTACTAGGGATGCCCAGAGAATCCTATAGGGAAGAGTCAGCCTCCAATTTTAACAAATAATGCAAACCAAGAACTTGTATTGCAAATTGAAGTAGAAGGGAAAACCATATCCATTATGATAGACACAGGAGTAGTTTATCCATGTGTCAAATTATGGACAAATTATGCCTCACACCTCCCCATGTCTGGAACGTTTATAAAGTAGGATTGGGACAGATACAACTGATTCCTATAACTGCTCCAATCTGCCTGCAAACAAAAAAAAGTGTGACCATGCCTATCCTGATATCAAATCAGACTCCTATTAATCTGTTAGGAAGAGATGCATTGTGTAAACTGGGTTTACAAATTTGGTGTTTTGCAGAAGGAGTGTATGTAGACATGAAGGAAACCCAAATTATGATCTCTGAGCCAAAAGCAAATGTGTGCTGGATAGGACAGATAGAGGAAGATGTGAGACAGACAACTGATTAATGGGGTAGATTCATTTGAAGCACAGATCCCCGAATCACAGATACCCAAGTCAGGATTTTATTGTATAATGAAATATGATACCTCGAGAAATGCAGACATAGAAAAGGAATGGCAGAAAGGAACGAAAGGGCAAAAAATGAATGAAATGATCTCACAATACATCATAATAGGTAAACAGGGAGCAGCCATGAAAATAACAGAAAATTAGTTCATAAAGAGATGGTTCAATGTAAATGATTCTGTTCCACATATATCTTTATATGAAGGGAAAAACAGGGAAGCAAAGGATCTAGGACCAATGATAAAAAAGCTGCACAAAGCAAATGGGAGCCTACAATAAATCCATTGATTTTTCATTCTGCTAACAAGAATTGACACAGGCTGGATAATTAGGGTGATTAATCTCATATTGGCACAAAGGCCATAGCCCCAATGCACTTAGAAGGCATAAGTAAAGCACTATTGTCACAAACAGTAGGCCAGATGATGACCTTTTCAGGAATGACTGGCTTTAGTAGTGACTGGATAGAAGATTATGCTATAAAAATAGCCCCATTGAGAGATCTTAGCAACAAAAGATTCCCAAAACATTTGGCGTTCACATTAAGGGCATATTGTTGCAACCTCACTCTTAAACATCCTTATCCTAGATGCACATGGTTTTGACCATTGTGCAAAGGGAAATTAAACAACAAGGGTATTGGTCTCCATACTTGTACGCAATGGTAGAGGAATTTTTGTCTACATGTGAGATCTGTGCTAAGTATAATGTCAGAAAGGGAATAACAACACCAATAGGTCATATGCACATACCTGAAGGCTGAAACAAATGCACACTCATACTTATAACACCATGTTTTATTTTAAATGAGAAGCTTAGAGAGACAGGATCTTTGTAAAATGTGTAATTTAGGTTTTGTGTCTTTTCTTTACTATCCTTCCTAACTTTAGGGTTCAGACAAAATATTTTAGTTCATTGTAGTAACAATTGAAGACGGGCCAATATTAGAAAATTAATGCACACCGGGATGGTAATTCTCTTGCTTTTAACACCATCTACTAGATAATGGCACCGTAATCCAAGTGGAAAGACAATATTAAGCATTTTCTTCCCATAGAAAACTGAGCTGTTTACAGTGTTACATTACTTCATATAATGTATATAATGAAAAATAAAACAGAACAAATGTCAGGCATGCTCAACAAAGAATACATGGTATTATTGCAAGTAATATGTATGAGATGTATATTAAGATAAGTTAGATGTCAGTAGTCTCCCAGTAAGCCAACAGGGTGAAAGTGGCAAGGAACCACAACTTCAATGATGTATAGATGGAGCAAAAACCTTGGGAGAAACCAGACTCAGCTGGGAGGGCCAGTTCTCTTCTGGCATGTTAAAGCTGCAATTTGTAACTTTCTTGGAGTTGATAATAATAATTATAATTATTTATTGATTTAAAACTTTCAGGCCTGATTAGAAATGGCAACAGAAGCATAATGGTACTAATTGCAGATGTAACACCACACTGCTGTGACTAGACAGGGAACAAAAATATAGAAACTAACGAGGCTGGAGGTAGGTATGTAGATAATAGTAAGTTTAATAATAAAGAATTTCAAATCCCAATGATCTGTCAAATGATCTGTCTCAGGAGTCATACCATCCTGTCCCCCACCATCTGGCCTGGAAACCACCCTGGGAAAATGAAAGAGACAGATTTAGTGTGGAGCCAGTACATCTGTTATTATATGAAATGTCCCCGGTTTACCTAATTAATGCAGCTAACAATACCTTAAGGGAGTAATAAAGCCATAGGACTTTGTGTAGGCTAGATTAAAGAGCTGGGTCTTTAATCAAGATTTAAACTGACAGTGTATCTGTCACGTTCACGGGGGGAATGAACCCAGTCACAGACAGCTTTAAATACAAGAATGTCTTTATTTAGAAAACGAAAACAAAAACCAACAAGGGGGCAAAATAAGAAACAAAACAAGGCATAACAAAAGCTCAACAGAAGTCTCCCACAAAACCGGAGAGCACATGGCGAATGTAAACAAAACAGAGGCCATGTGCTTTCACAAACAAAAACAAAGACCCTGAGCATGAGTTTAGATCCTGACTCCAAGAAACAAGAACCAAAACTAAGATGAGTCAGGATCCAAACAACATGCTGACATAGAACACAGAGGATGTCAGGATCCTGGCAAGATAATCAAGACTCAGGACAGGAAGCCAAGACCCTGGCAATATCTGCCTCCCGGACAATACTGGAAAGACTCTTCCAGAGTATGGGTGCCAAATATGAAAAGCATCTACCATCCACGCTTGATTTTGAAATTCTGGGTATTATCAACTGGCCAGAAATTTCAGATCGCAGTGAACGTGAAGGACTGCAATAAGAGAGGAGCTTGTTTTTAAGATAAAACGAAAATGCAGGAAATGGAAAAATGCATTTTTACAAATATTGGAAATGTGGTTTTCAAAGGACAAATTGTTATCAGAAAGGACACCCAGATTCATAGCTAATGAAGCAGGCTTTATAGAGTATCTATCAAGAGTAAGACAGTGTTCTAGGTTGTTTTGTGTGGAAGGTTTTGGTCCAATTAGTAAAACTTTAGCTTGGTCTAAATTTAGTAGTACAAAGTTGCTAGTCATCCAAGTTTTGATATCAGATATACATTCTGTTAAGTTTGGTGAATTTAGGCGTCTCGTTGGGCCAAAAAGAAATGTACAGCTGAATATTATCAGCATAACAATGAAAACTCTGTCTCTTAATAATTGCTCTCAGAAGCAGCATAAAAGGGGAAAAGCAGAGGTCCAGGCCCTGAGCCCTATGATACTCCATACTACACTTGTGATATGACACCTTTTCACTCACAGCAACAAACTGGAATCGGTCAGATAAACATGATTTAAACCATGCCAGTGCAGTTCCATTTATGCCAAGATAATTTTCAAGCCTATTTAAAAGAATGCTGTGGTCAATGTATGCTGTGCTGTGTACGCATGTATATTGTATGCTTTATTAATAAGGTGTATACTGGAATTTTGTATCATTGTCTTAATGCAGTAAAGACGTTAAGCTTTACAATAGTAGTCTACAGGGAGAAAACACTTAATGCATAATTAAACAGTTGCGTTCATATTCTGTCATCTCAAGGCTGGTGTGGGCATACTGTGGGCACATTGGGCAAAGTGTGGGCATACTGTGGGTAAACTGTGGGCACACTGGGCAAAGTTTGGGAAAATGTTCTGCATATACAGAAAGCAGTAATAATGTGAGAGTCAGGCTTTAAAATATTAATTCACAGCCAATAATAATAAAATAAATTTTTAATTGAGCTTTTTTTAACAACAATAGCAATAAAAACAACAATGAAAAAGTTTTAAAACAGCAGTAAACTAACAAAACTAACAAAACCACAGAACACTTAAAACACATTGGAGCCAGTTGTAACACAGGGTCAGAGACGTTAGGATCCATTTGCAGCACTTTATTAACGAATAACAAACAGGTAGGGTCAATCACCAGCAAACAGATATAACAAGGGCAAGGCAGAGCAGTATCAAAAACCGGCAAGGATAGAGGCGGATTGTTCCATGTGTATTAGATTATTTTAATTGGTTATTTTGAAATTAATGATGAGTAATTTAGTTAAGTAATGATGAGTAACTTTTATCCTGCCATGGAGGGCTAGACTGGTAGAAAAAAAATTGGCCCTGGCATTTTGGCCCAGACTGGCCCACTACATTTGATTATTCGAAAGAGTGGGAGTGGACACATTAAATACTTTTAAAAGTATAATTTATGAATACAGTTAAACTATATAATCCACACTGATGAATCCTAAAACAGGCTATGACATCCATCTTATGTTCAAGTTCCAGTTCAATTTATTTATATAGCGCTTTTCACAGTGGCACAGTTACAAAGCAGCTGTACAAATGAAAATATCCAAGAGTATAAGTGAAAACAGAAATTAGAGGAGAGAAAATTAGGAAAAGAAAGAATATTCAAAATAAATAAAATTAACAAACAAATAGATCACACAATGTACAGAGCAACGATCAATGTTCTAAGCTAATATCAGCAGTCTCCCTGTAAGCAAGCCAACAGGGCAACAGTGGCAAGGAACCAAAACTCCAGTGATATATAAATGGAGAAAAAACCTTGGGAGAAACCAGACTTAGCAGGGAGGGCCAGTTCTCCTCTGGCATGCTAATGCTGCAGTCCTTAGCTAAAGCTAAAATTAAAAAAAAAAGATGTCCATCACATATTCCCAGTGCTTGGGTGGGCCAGGTGTCACTGTAGTCACTGCTCTATGGCGCGAGGATGATCACCTGACTGTACTGTAGCAGGGGCATTTTTCCGGAGGAACTGGAGCTTGAGTAGATCTGTCTGAAGCTAAATCCATCTGTAGATGTAATCTATAGCGACCCTGGGATTGAACTCTGGGATAGAAAACCTAAACAGAAAATAATTAGAGTAGCTGCTGTTCATAACATTAAGAGCATAAGATTTTATTTACTTTGAGGTAAAATGAGAAGCATTATGAGAATGCTTGGCTAAATATATGTCTTTAAATCAATTCAATTCAACTTTATTTGTATAGCGCTTTTACAATGTGGCATTGTCTCAAAGCCGCTTTACAGGGAGGAAAAAGAAAAAACAAGGAAATATAGACAATGATACAGTAACAACGGTATGTCAATTATCAATCAATTATCAATAACTAAGTATCAAGTAAGATATTAACTATGGAGTATCAAATATCTATTATCCGCAGTCTCCCAGTGAGCACTCCAACACGGCAACAGTGGCAAGGAACCCAAACTCCAATGATGAATTTGGAGAAAAAAACCTTGGGAGAACCCAGGCTCACCGGGAGGGTCATTTCTCCTCTGACGCGTTACAGCTGCAAACAGTACTTTGGTGTAAGGGTTTATAGATTTAAAGCATCGCGGTCAGTATTCTGATTTAGTATTTTTAGTATTTTCAGTATTTCTGATTTAGAAGTTTTATATATTTGCAGCGTCATAATCAGTGCTGTTATGATTTCAGTATTGATTTATAGTAATAACTAGTTTGTTTTTTGGGTCTGGTGATTTTATATTCATTTTATGTTAGCCTGATGGCTGACATGATGGTGGCCTAGGTGTGACAGTAGTTGAGTTAAGTGAATGCTCGTCTGAAGAGATAGGTCTTTAGTTTAGACTTGAACTCCTCGAGTGTGTCTGAGTCCCGAACATTGCTGGGGAGGTCATTCCATAGTTTTGGTGCTAGGTAGGAGAAAGATCTGCCGCCTTTAGACGTTTTAGATATTCTTGGAATTATTAGCAGACCAATATTTTGCGAGCGCAGTGTCCACAATGGATTGTAATATGAAAGTAATTCACGAATATATGAAGGCGCTAGACCATGTAGGGCTTTATAAGTAATTAATAGTATTTTAAAATTAATGCTATACTTTACAGGTAGCCAGTGCAGTGTTACTAGAATTGGGCTTATATGGTCGTATTTCTTAGATCTAGTGAGCATTCTTGCAGCTGCATTTTGGACCAGCTGAAGCTTATTTATTTGTTTTGCGTGACACCCCCCCAGTAATGAGTTACAATAGTCAATTCTTGAGATCATAAATGAGTGGATAAGCTTCTCAGCATCTTATTAATACAGTCTGTTAGCTTAGAAAAGCGATGGGTTTTGCCAGGTTCTGAGGAAATGTAAAGCTGAGTATCGTCAGCGTAGCAGTGAAAACTGTCATATTTCTTAATAATATCTCCAAGTGGAAGCATATATAATGAAAAAACAATAGGAGCAAGAACTGAACCCTGTGGCACGCCATATTTGACCTGAGAGTAACAGGACTTTTCCTCGTTAACATAGGTAGTAACGGTCAGTTAAATAGGATTTAAACCAGGCTAGTGCTTGACCACTAATGCCAACACAGTTTTGCAGTCTATCAAGAAGAATTTTATGATCTATGGTATCAAAAGCTGCACTGAGGTCCAGTAATATAAAAAGGGAGGTTTCACCGCGGTCAGATGCTAAAAGGAGGTCGTTTGTAACTTTGTGCAAGGCTGTTTCTGTGCTATGGTGGGGCCTAAATCCTGATTGAAATTTGTCATATATGCTATTTTTTGCTAAGAATGTCTGGAGTTGTCCAGACACTACTTTTTCCAGTATTTTCGGTCTGAAAATTTGTCTGAATTGGTCTGAAATTGGTCAGCTCCCTGGTCAAATCCCTGGTCGAGATTTTGCTTCTTAATGATAGGCCTAATAACTGATGTTTTAAAGGCTGCTGGGACATAGCCTAATTCTATTCAGTTATGGAACACCCATTTCACCCATTTCACTAATAAGCTTTACATCAGTTCTATCATGTCTACTATCACACAAGGAAATCAGCAGTCAAACCTGTTTTTATTAATCTCAGTATTTTTCCACAGCCCTTGCCTGTAAAAACCATCATATTTGTCCATAATACCATACTTAATTTCATTTACACATTTACAGAACTAGAGACATGAGATTGGTTGATTCAGGGCTTACAGGATCTTCACATGTACAATCTCCCAAACCATCACTTCTCTGAAGAGTGGAATGTCACAGTACAGAGAAAGAGAAACAGGATGAATTAAGAGCATACAATATTTGAGAATTAATGGTATGAACAGACGTACTGTTCCTTGAATACCTGTCTGAAAGTAAGTGGCTTTCCTTGCGAAAGGAAGTCTGCATTTTTACAGGCAAATACACCACAGTCACTGCCATTCACCTGTTTAGGAATTGCCTAGACACAATTTTAAGCAGAACATGTGTTAAAATGACACTTAATTTAGAGAAGATCCATGTAATTCGGCCGATGGTCCACCTGGAAGCCTCCAAGATGCAGCTTTCTTGATCTTGTACTCCTCTGTGATGTACTTTGTTAAATAAAACGCAAGATGCACATCCAGATATTGAATGATGAACGATTAAGCCAGAAAATAAATGCAAAAATAAGGTGACACTCACAACAGCATGTGACAGATATCATCATGTCTCTGACCCATTGAGTCATATCACTGTATGGTCTGGGACTTGAAATCAATTACCTGGCGATTAGGCAACAAGTTAAAAACAAATGTAAAAAAGCATCCTAACTTGACTTACAGCCAAAGCCCAGTGCATGCCTAGGTGCAAAGGAACAAAAACAAGATCACAAACGAACAGATCCACAGTTCTGAACAGTTTGTTCAGTTCTTCACCACTCTGAAGCTTTGGGTAGAAGAAAGTACTGAAAGAGAAGACTTTAAGGCTTCCCAGCTGATTACTGTTTCTCTTCATTATCAAGGACAAATAGAAGTTGATAACCTTGAAAAGAGAAAAAATTCTTATCATTAGGATTGCATGATATTGGTGACAGTAGTTTTGACATTAGCATTTAAGATCAACAATTGTCTGATTACATTGATACTGCTTTTTTGCCTCCCAGTCCAATCCAGCATTTTCTGTATCAACAGCAAATAATGTTACAAATCTAGTAAACACTTATTGATCTTTTTGGTAACACTTTGCTTAAAAACCTTATATATAATGCATTATAAAAATACTTGTAGTGCATTAATTATGCTTTGCAATGCATTTTATTGTAATGCACCTTGTAATGCATTGTATGGCCTCATGATAAATCATTGTAATCAGTATAATGCATTAAAACAAAATAACCAATTTCAGAATCTGCAAAAAAAAAACCATTAATTAAATCTACTTAAATATAGTTATAGTTATAGAATATAGTTAAAAACTTACTTAAATTAATCCTGTCTCTGTCAGACAGGATTAATTTAAGTAAGTTAAGACACAACTTAATTTAAGACACAACACACATGCCCTGTGTGTTGTGTCAGAGCGTGTTGTTTTGATCCTGACTCCTTCTTGTCTTGGTTCTTGTTTCTTGGAGTCGGGATCTGAACTCATGCTCTGGGTCTTGTCCTGTGTGGAAGCACATGGCCTCTGTTTTGTTTACATTCGCCATGTGCTCTCCGGTCACGCGTCTTGTTTCCTGTCTTGTTCTGCTCATCTCATTTTGCAGTCTTGTTCCCCGTCACAGTGAGTCTTGTCTGGTCGTGTTTCTGTCCCGCGTCTGCCCTGTCTGTTTTTTCCCGGTTTTTAGTTTCATTTAAGCTCCAGTTTTTAGAGGTCTTTTGTTTAAGTTCTATTGCTGTTTTGGTTCCCGTTTTACCCCCTCGTGGGCTGTTGTTTTGTTTTATTAATAAAGAGAGATTTTTCTGTTTAATGCTGTCGGCGTCTGGGTTCGTTAGTTCATGATACCTGACAGAACGAACCGACCCAGTTCGAACCCAGCAGGCAGCCTTTTTTTTTCTCCCTCTCTTTTTCCCCCATTTTTTTTTTCTCACAGACGTCATGGTGATCCCTGATGGGTGGTGGCGTTCAACGGTGGCTGATATGCTCAGCAACGCAGGGCCCTTTCCGCCCCAAGGGGGACAGACCCATGGTACAGCAGAGGGATGTGGCTGAGCCCCTCATCGGAGCATACTTGCTGGCCGGCCTCCAATCCCCACCACCACTACAGGAACGCAACCGGCTGGTCATCTTGCCCTTCTGGGAACTTGTGCGGGAGTTGCGCCGTCAGGAGGTGGAGCAGGAAACTCCTCCCGCGGGTCTTCCCATCCCGTCTCGTTCCTGTCGGGGTCCGGTTGCTGAGGGTCTGTCCTTGGGCCATATCTCCCTTGGGGCCCCGCCCCGGAATGTCCAGTCGTCTGAGGTCCCTTCCAAGCAGGGGGGCTCTTTGGTCCCCTGTTTCAGGAGGGGACGGATCACCGAGTGTCCTGCGTCTGTTCCTGAGCTCGAGCGTCCTGTGTCTGTTCCTGAGCTCGAGCGTCCTGCGTCTGTTCCTGAGCTCGAGCGTCCTGCGTGTGTTCCTGAGCTCGAGCGTCCTGCGTCTGCCTCGAAGAGGAGGAAGATGCAGAAGAGAAAGAAGCAGAAGTGAAGGTCTGCTCTTCCCCCTGTGCCCATGCCCAAGCCCCCGGAGATGTCCATTCCCGAGCTTCCGGGTGAATCACCTCCTGTCTGTGTCCTGGCGGCGGCGTCCGCGCCTCCTGTCTGTGTCCCGGCAGCAGCGTCTGTGCCTCCTGTCTGTGTCCCAGTCTCTGTCTCTGTTCCTGGGTCCGCCCCGGCAGTCCCGGTCTCTGTGCCTGGGTCCACTTCAGCGTCCGCGGTCCGTGTCTCTGTACCCTGGTCCGCTTCGGCGTCCGCGGTCCGTGTCTCTGTCCCTGTCTCAGTCCCTGTCTCTGTGCCCGGTCCCTGTCTCAGTCCCAGTGCCTGCTCCCAGGTCGGTTCCAGTGCCTGCTCCCAGGTCGGTTCCAGTGCCTGCTCCCAGGTCGGTTCCTGCTGTGGTTTGTCCTGCTAATGTTCCAACAACGGGGTGTCCTCTAAGACCGGGCCCTCCAGCTTTGGGTCCTACGTCTCGGTTCCGGCGCCCACAACCTGTGCCTCCACCTGCTGGTCATCCCCGTCCATGGCCGGCTGCTTCTACCGTGCCTCTGCCGTCCTGGACTGCTGCACCAAGGCCTGGTCCCTGGCCCCTGGGGTCCCGGGGATTCCCTGGTGTGGGCTCCACTGGGCCATCTGTCCGTGGTTGTCCTCCTGTTCTCCCACCTGTTAATCCTGTGTTTTTGAGTTCCGTTTTAAAACCCTTGTTATTTAATGTACTGCCCGTCCTGTGTCATGTTTTGTTCCTGTCTTGTGCTGTCCTCCAGTCCCTGTGTCTGTCTGTAGTTTAATCTGTTCGGTCTGTCTTGTCTGCCTGTTTTGTCTTGGTCTTGTCTGCCGCCGGTCCTGTTATTCTGTCTGTTTGTTCTAGTCAGGTCAGTCCTATTTGCCAGTCCTGTTTGCTCTGGTCGGTCTGTCCTGCCCTGTCTGTCTAGTCTTGGTCCTGTCTTGTCCTGCTCGGTCCATCTGTCTGCCTGGCTTATTAGTCTGGTCCGTCTGGTCGACCTGCCCTGCCTTGTCTGTCATGTCATGTCTTGCTCGGTCCGTCTGGCTGTTTGCCAGCTCGGACCATCTGGTCTGTCGATCGGTCGGCCTGGTGGATTCACCGAGTTGGTCCTGCCAGTTTGTCTGCCCTGTTCTGTTTTGTCTTGTTTGTCTGCCCTGGGAGCCCGCCCGGTGTGCGTCCCTTTAGGGGGGGTTATGTCAGGTTCCTGGCTCTCTGTCTTGAATCTTTCTTGATTATATCGCCAGGATCCTGACATGCCCTGTGTGTAGTGTCAGAGCGTGTTGTTTTGATCCTGACTCCTTTATGTCTTGGTTCTTGTTTCTTGAAGTCGGGATCTGAACTCATGCTCTGGGTCTTGTCCTGTGTGTAAGCACATGGCCTCTTTTGTTTACATTCGCCATGTGCTCTCCGGTCACGTGTCTTGTCCCCGTTCCCTTGTTCTCTTGTCTCGTTTGCGCTCATGTCGAGCACCTGTTCCTCGTTTGTCCGTGTGTTATTTAAAGCCCTCGTGTTTTCTGTCTCTTGTCGGTTCGTTCTCGTTTCTTGTTTCCTGTCTTTTTCCGCGCATCTCATCTTGCAGTCTTGTTCCCCGTCACAGTGAGTCTTGTCTGGCCGTGTTTCTGTCCTGCATCTGCCTTGTCTGTTTTTTCCCGGTTTATAGTTTCATTTAAGCTCCGGTTTTTAGAGTTTTTTTGTTTAAGTTCTATTGCTGTTTTGGTTCCCGTTTTACCCCCTCGTAGGTTGTTTTGTTTTATTAATAAAGAGATTTTTCTGTTTACCACTGTCTGCGTCTGGGTTCGTTAGTCTGTGATACCTGACAGTCTCATGTAATTGCTTAGTGTTTCAAACACAGAAAGACATCAATAAAACAAATAAATTGCATGCTAGTAAATCAAAATCAAATTGAATGGTTAGCCCTAGCGGAGGAAAGCCATTTCAGAGGATGACCAAGATCTGACATTTTAAATGTACAGTGATCCATTATTTCCAATAAGGCATTTGTCTTAATAAAGTAAATAGTGAATTTATTTTTGTAACTCTTACCCGTCATTAAACCAGCAACCCTCCTTCAGTGTGGCCAAGTCATTCTGTGTAATACACAGTTTGAATGCTGTGCTGATCACCAGGTTTGGGTTTTGTTGTGCCAGAATATCCTTCACCTCAGATGCCCTGTCCTACACATAAACGGACCAAAAAAAAACTATTAATAAACATTTACATTTATGCATTTGGCAGATGCTTTTATCCAAAGCGACTTACAGTGCATTGAAGTTATACATTTTCTTAGTACATGTACATGTACATGTACATAAACGAGCTACAATAATCTTGATCTGTGGACAGACTTTTCAGACATATCACAATCAGAAAGAATTTCACCACTGTCAGCCTGGGTAAGTGCTCACTAAGGTACAAATGAGAACATCTGTCACCGTGTGTCACTGTAGTTACTTTTGTCATTTCTTCTCTGGTGACATCCACACCACATGCCTTATGTTAAAACAAATGCACAAAACAACTTATTTTAAGCAAGACCGTGATAACAACAATAGGATAAAGAAGTATATTACCTGAACACAGTTTTTGTCCATCTCTGTCTTCTGTATTCTGGGATTCTGGGATATTTGTTTTTGACTTTTTATAGAGATTTGCATACTCTGATAATGAAATTACAGTGACATTATATTCACATGAGAAAATATCAAAGGCATTTTAAAAAACAAACCATAAAATGATGCCAGCACCAGGTACAATCAAACTTTGGGCCAGATTTCCATAATGAGCAGCACAATCTACCAAGAGCAGCGCAAATTACCACCTGCTTTAAGACATGCTTTTTTAATCGTTAAATAATGCAACAAATACCAGTGAAATGGTATACTGAAATCGTAGTAAAATCTTAGTATCGTGTTGTGTGATTGCGTCCCTTTAGTAAATTCTGACAATAGTTTTTTAACATCACAGAAGGTACTTTGCACTGATTAAAGCTGTTAGTAAATCTGTCCCTTTATATGATAAATTAATTTTATTTAGATTTTTATTCACATAAGCACTGATCAATACACACAAATAGAGTACATCAAATATGGTAAATGATAAATTAGTGAAGTATGGTGACTATTTTATGTTTCCTGGATGTTTAAAACATTATTTAACACTTTATTTACAGAATATTGTGAACATGGGTTCACAAGAGCACCAGATGCATGTATGTTGTCGTGGTGTGAGAACACACATTGCTGCGCGAACATTTGCTAGAGATTAATATTTTGTATTTTGCCCATTTTTTGTACAAACAAATTACAGAGGTTAAACTATCGGAGCCACATAGATTACGCTAATGATGTCTTCACTATCTTCCTGGAGCTTAAAAGTGGTCATTACGTACAGTACCTGTAAATAGAGACAGAAATCTCTCAAGATTAATAGAAAAGATTTTCATTTGTGTTCTGAAAATTAATAATAGTCTTAGAGTAAATAATGAGAGAATTTTCATTTTTGGGTAACCCTTTAACGATTGTCACACTTAGAATTGTTATTTCATACTGTAACTTCTATGACTATTATTCTAAACACCAAAGTTTTGGTGTGCTAAAACTTTTGTCAGGTAGTTTAAAACTATATTTTACCAATTTAGCATAACATACACCAAGACAGGGGTGTCCAATCCTGCTCTTGAACAGCCACCTTCCAGAAACGTTTATTTACAGCCTTAAGTGATCACACATGAATCAGCTAATAAAGGTCTTCAAAATCATTGAACTCTGTGGCAAAATAGCACACCAGAAACAGAATTGGACAACTCTGCACTCAACTCATCACTAGTGTGGTGAACAAAATGTGTAGCAATACATACCAAATCATCTGTTGTGGGCGTCTTCTTGTAGTTCTTTCCATGCTGACAAGCATATATCACCCTTCTTTTGACAGAGAGTGGGACATGTTCTGAATAAACTTGCCATAGATGTTGTGGTGCCATTTTCAGTTTTTTGTGAACATCAACAGACCTGTTATGAGGAAATTAAAATTAATTAAAATTAAAAAGTAAAGAAAAAAGAGAGAATTTTATGACAAGCACAGCATGAATAAATACTGTAATAAATGTATTGCTCACTGTTAGTTCATGTTAGTTAATGATTTAACTAATGTTATTAAATGAGACCTTATTGTAAAGCATTAACCTCTGCTCCCTATTATATTTTTACACTGCATATTTTTCTATATAGAGAGTTATACTGTATTTGTGTTAATGTGTTTTCTGTAGTGAACCAAGTAGTGAACATTTGTCTGAAACAAGACAGATTCTTTTATCATGGCAAGTGCACTGGATATTTCCATAATAGATAATAGGTTGAGAAATATTTAATAGGTAGAGAAATATTTCTTATAAGGAGAAAAACATGGAGTAAATATGACTGTTAATTTACCAAACAGTGTACGGTGTGCCGGATGCACGCTTGTGGCTTTCCAGCAGATGTTTTAGTTCTTCTTCTGAAGAAACAATTCCTGTGATGTACTCTCCTGTTGATGTACATATTTTAAAATTTGCTGGAAGTCAGTCTGATAGAAATAAAGTACAACTCCAAATCAGAAAAAGTTGGGACAGTATGGAAAACACAAATAAAAAAAGAAAGTAGTGATTTCTAAATTTACTTTGACTTGTATTTCATTGCAGACAATACAACAGCACATTATTTAATGTGTTCCTCATGATTTTTATTGTTTTTTTCTTCAAAAAACAAAATTCCTATTTTGGTTCTTGCAACACATTTCAAAAAAAGTTGATGTTTACCACACACCTTTTTTGCGCAAGCAAGCACACCTCAACCCAGCACCCTGCTGAAGTAAGCATAGGGAGGCATTCGGGACACGAACGCCAGCCTCCTATGCGCAGGGTGCAAGGCTTCCCACGGGACTCACTCCCCGAGGCGGTAGGACTGGCCACCGTGCTAGCACCACAGGAGCGGGGGACCCTCTATAGTGAGGGTACCAAAACACTCAGATCCCGACGACTGATGCTCAAGGGCAGCCGGGGGCTTAAGCCACATTAGCATTATCCTATGGACCAAGCTCTAAGAGGCAAAGCCTTTCTGCAGCGAAGGTGCAACCTAAATGCAGAACCCTGTTGCCAGATACAGCGCACTAACACACAGGGGGTGTAAGAGCACCAATCCCCTGGGTCATAATTCAAGTGTGCCCCGGGCCAACTGCATAAAGGTAGAGCTTTAGGAGGAGCGAAGCTTTACTCTACCCGCATCCTGTACTGGGTTAGAGCTCTAGGGGGAGCGGAGTTCCACTCTACCCGCCTCCTGTTCTGTGGGGAGGGCAGAAGACCCACTGTAGGGTACTACTCTGCACACAGCCCAGGAATCATAGTACTGAGGTACTGGGGAGCCTCAAAAGAGAGGGTGCAACTCGATCCCAACCCCAGAGAACCAGCGCATAACGGGGGGCTAGTGACTAGCCGTTGGACCGCGGTCTCAACCGATACCAGAACTCCAGGTAATACAACGCAAGCACTGCCTCGAGGGGAGTAAAAGAATCGAAAAGAGGTTTGCCAGGGGTGGTTGGGCCCACATCAAAGCCAACCCTGAGAACCTGATCTATGGGGATCTGGGATGGCCTAACTAGAGTGGTTCAAGGTGGGGCTCGAACCCAGGCCTCTCGGTTCTAGTAACGGCGTGTAACCATTACTGGCTCTGACAGGGAACTTCACAGACATCTGTTTTAACCAAAAGTGAGACTGGGGCTCAGCCTTAAAATCGTTAGCAAAAAAGGAGCCCACCAACAGTGGGCTACCACTCCTTAGCCAGGGGAGCTTGCATACAAGCCGCCTGCCTACCGAACGTCAATGTCCGAGGCGGCAGCCCAGTTCACACTAAACAGTAACACTGGGCTAGATGGGCACCAGCTGGACCATCAGAACAGGCAAAAACAGGGGCCACCATAATCATCACATGGTCCCACCCATGATGCTTAATGTGGGTGCTTGTGTAACTGTGAAGGACGGATATGGAGAATATGGGGCAGGAGGGGGGAATGGATGGTGTGAGCAAACTATACTCCCGCCAGAGCCCTAGCTCGGGTGTCCTTCACCTCGTGCCTGTGTCTGGTCTCCTCCATGCCTGACCTCGAAAGAGGGGAGGCGCACGGTCAGCCACACTCTGCCTCTGGCTCCATCTATGATCCTCAGATGTAGAAGGGCCAGGCAGGGGGTTGCCAGATGAGAACCTGGACCTGTGTGGTATAAACATCTGGAAGGCCCTGGACTGGACGTCCGCCACCCTGAACTTCTCAACAACTGCCTGTACTGATGTGCCAAAAAGTTCAGATGGTGAGACTGGCGAATCGAGGAGAAAGTTCCTTTCTTTCTCCTCTACATCAGCCAGACTCAACCAAAGGTGCCTCTCAGTGGCCACCATAGCTGTCATAGAACAACCTACGGCCGCGGCAGTCTGTTTGGTGGCTCTGAGGGCAAGATCGGTGGAATGGTGTGGCTCTGAGGGCGAGATCGGTGGAATGGCACAGCTCAGCCACCGTGTCAGGGGAAAGCCCCTCTCCCTGATCCAGGTCTTTAAGCAGGTCAGCCTGGTATTGAAGAAGATTTTATTAACCAAAATATAAAGGAACTAGGTACAAAATATTTTACCATTGTAGTTCTATTCTGCATTTAACTGTGCAAGCACATCTCTTGTTATTGTTCGAGGGAGGAGGATAGTAACTCCAGGAACCTCTCATTAACTCATTTTGACGTGTGTGTGAGAAGACTCCTATAAGGACCCTTCCCCAACCAGGCACAAACGGTTGTTCTGCAGACCAACTCGGCTTTATGTCTCTGATAATAAAGTCGATCTTTTGACAACAAAACCTTTGAAAAAGTCTTTGAGTGATCATTATAAGATGTGGAAGAAACCACAACAGTATGCCTGTAACACTGCCATGGTGTGCAGCACAGCACCCGCTTGACCTGCTGCCACATACGCCCTGCCGTTGAGCCGCGAAGTGACCCAGAGCGGCCCAGTTGGCAGGGTAGGGGCCTGCAGGGAAGATGCCCCCCCCACTAAGAGATAGCTCGCAAGCGTATAGCCATACTCCCTCATTCCCTCCACACGTGTAGTTTGTGCGCAAACCGGAAAAGAAATGAGCTGAATATGGCTTTTTCCACCATCTCTCGACCTCTGCATGCAGGTCAGAGAGAAAGGGCAGTCTCACCTGGGGCTGTCAGCTATGGGCAGCCAGAAACCACTCGTCTAGCCGGCCACGAGCGATCACCGGCTTCTCGCGCCACCAGGGGAGATCTAAATCTCTCTGTGGCGCGAGACATGACCTCCAGTAACTCCCCGTATGTGGTGAAGGCAGGCTGAGAAGGCTCGTCCACGCTCGTCGCCTCCTCTGCCACATCCTGCATCTCTTGGCTGGCAGTAAGAGACTGTCTCATGGGTCTGAAGAACCAGATGCCTGGTCCTTGTGACCCGGTAGATGGCTCTTCTCCTCAGCGGTGGAGTGAGAAAGGCTCATGCCCTTCTCGAGCTCCTCCGCTAAGTCCACCTGCGAACCCCCACACGAAGAAAGTTTCCACTGCGCCTCAGCAACAATGGGACCCTCCCTGCACGGCGCTCGCCCGAGCAGACAGCCAAGCGAGAGCGGAGCTTCTTAAGAGAGAAGCCCTTGCAATTCTTGCACTCAGCTCCCTCGAGAACAGAGCGTGCATGATCCTCTCCCAAACAAACGACACATACGTGAGATCATGCATGTCTTCCGGGGTCAAATATCTCTGTCACAGAGGCACACATTTTCTAAATGCCATGGCGTGAGACAATCGAGAAAACAAACTATGTTTATATGTTGGAAATGATGGAAATATGTTTAGATTAAGTGCTTAATGTGACTTAGATTAGATGCATTAGATGAATTAGATTTAAGAAAGACAAATTCAGTATACATCTTGTTAATAGAGTATACTATGCACAGGCAAGTGGAAGACCCCAGAATATGAATGCAGCGAACAGTTTCACTTTATGCATTCCATTTCAAAGGAACTCAACACTGCATCATGCTTGATGCTATGGGGAACGTGCTTCAGGCGTGCACGAGTCTGAACACATGTAAAACAGGCCTATTTATAGGCAAATTCAAGCTCGATTTGACAAAGGAGCAGCGATAGACGGGCCCCGCCTTTTCTCTCATGCGAATTGGACAAGCACACGCCAGCTTCAAAAGTCCGCTCTGCGGTTTCTATGCACCAGAGAGGGTTTTTTCAAAATTATCTGCTGCCTACAGACAGCGGCAGAACAACAGGAGTGTGGCTGCTCAAGCTCCCCTTCAGAGATCTAAAGGCAGCATACGCAGGCCTCACAGCCGAAAAGGAGATTCGATCTGAGGACCGTGATCTCCTCAATGTCGAAGTTGAAGTAGAGCACCTGATGCCAGCATCAATTACTGCTCCCGGTAAGTACAAATACATTATTAACTCCCTACGCTTCCACAGTTTTAGCTGGTGGTGGGTGTTGGGTTTGGGGGCTCTGTTACAGAAGAGACTCCCAACTTGTCTCCCCCGCGCCGCGAGAGGGATCCATCAACTGAATATTAACCACTTCCCATTTGGACTACATTTCCCATAATACCACATACCTGGGACTGACCACTCCTTTTCACTCACACCTGCACCTCATTATTTGCCCATATATAAACCCCTAACAAACACTCACCATTTGCGAAGCCTTGATTTGACCTGGCTATCATTACTGAGTGTATTTTTTAGTGTTTTGGATTACCTGTTGTTACTTTGTGGACAGTTTATCATTTCTGATTGTTTGCTGCCTGCCCTGACCTCTGCCTGTCTCTTGTTTGGCCTTTGCCTTGCCCTTGTTACTTCTGTACTTCTGTTTGCTGGTTCTCAACCCTGCCTGTTTTGACCTTTTGAATAAAGCTGCAAAGTCATTGTTACAGCAATAATTCCATAAAATACCTAAACATTGCATAATGAAAGAGAAATGAAGACAAAGAAATACTAAAATAGTAAAGTCTTTAGGATTGTATCTAGAATATTTGTGCTAAATGCAATATTAACAATTTACAAAACCCTAAGCCAAGTTAATTGCCAGCAGTCTCCCAGTCAGCAAGCCAACAGGGTGACAGTGGCAAGGAACCAAAACTACAATGATGTACAAATGGAGCAAAAACTTTGGGACAAACCAGGCTCGAATAGTTCTCCTCTGGCAAGTTAAAGCTGCAATTTGCAATTTTCTTGAATAAAAACAGAGAGCTGATAATACTGATACTGAGGCACTGAGGAATGTTACAAACAGAAATGGTGACAGAAGCATAATGTTACTAATTGCAGCTATAACATCACACTTTGAATAAGCAGGGACCAAAATGTAGAAACTAACTCAGCTAGGCAAGTAGATAGGCAAGTAGAAAATAGTAAGTTAAATAAAGGAGTCCATCAAATTCCCACTGATTTAGGGTGATCCAGGTTATGGATGCAATCTTCTTAAATTGGTATAAGGATGATCAATTAGAAATGGGACTAGGGTCAGGAGTAACTGGAGCGAAGTCGGTCGGTCTTAGGGTTTGTCCCTTCCTGTCTCCCTACCATCTGGTCTAGATAAAGTCCAGATCATGCTGACTACAGGACCTCTGGGAAATGAAAGACAGACAGATTTAATGTGGAGCCAATACATCTTCTCTTATATGTCCCTGGTTCCAGTTTACCTAATTAATGCAGCCTAACAATCCCTTAAGGTATTTGAGTAATACCAAGGACTGTGTAGGCTAGTTTAAATAGATGGGTCTACTAGTCTTGTTTGTCTATGCCCTTTACTAAACCTGAAGGGCAGCCACTCAGTAAGCAATTGCAATAACCAAGTCTTAATATCATGCATGATATCAATGTATGAATTCATTTTTTGGTGTCTGACTTAGACAGCATGTCTCGTAGTTTTACAAATATTGGAAATGTGGTTTTCAAATGACAAATTGCTATTAAAAAGGACACCCAGATTATTAGCTTATGAAGCAGAATGTCGTAGAGATTTGGGCATGGGCTCATATCACTTGGCTTAGCAAGCAGCAACAAAAGATGACATTACAACTTCACTGCCAGACCCTAGCAACCAGTAACATTACCCTAGTAATCACCCCATTGACTTCCATCAAAAATGGTGAGAGGCATCAGAACATCATAGAGACAAGTGGGTGACTTGACTCAGACTGCCAAGTAGTCTTTAATTATTTCCATGAAATCTGTCCAGCCATGCCCTAGCAACCATTTAGAGCATGCTAGCAACCAACATGAATTAGCTATATCTCAGCACCAGAACATCATAGACACATGGGTCAGAGACACATATCAATTTTTACAAAACTTGACATTTTTATGCACATTAGTGAGGGGCAATAACATTTGAAGTGGGTGGGGCCACTTTTTGGTTACATGGCTATAACTCTGGAATGGAATGAGATTTATCAAATTTGATATACATTTGAAGGAATCTCATATGTGGTCACATAAAAATGCATTGATTGGACACTTGGTGGTGCTATAATGTGAAAAAAATACAAAATTACCATAGCTAATCCAAAGTTAGCTGAATATTGACATGCAGTGTCTTTGTCCAAGGTGTCAATATTGTTAAAGAGGACATTTGATTATTGATTATCTCTAAACATGGTCACCATCAGCCAATGAAGTGCGAGCACCTGTTAGACAAGGTTAACGAAGGCCGATCAGAACAAATCTTTGTGGGCATGTTTCACTCATGATCCCAATGGTCTGTAGGAATAATGAAAATTGGAAGAAATTGGCCACTGGGGGCTCTTATTTTTTGGGGTGGGCTAATGATTGCATATTATGTGACTTACACACAAAATATTTATATCCTATGTTAGAACTCCTAATTCAGAACAACTTTGCCTCACTGTTGTCAATCAAATATGAAAGACTAGTCTTCAAATATCTGAGGTTATTTGAAAAACCTCCTTTTGAGAACTAGTCCAAGGTTTTTCACTCAACCTCAATAAAACCATTACAGTACAATTCTCTGGACTCTTTAGGTTAAAAAAGGTAAACTTTCGCATTTGGAAAGCTATAACAGGGCTATGTTAGACATAGGGCATGGCCAAGTGTACAAGTCTATATTTTCTAAATGAAACATCAGGCGATCATAAAACTAAGGCAGGTCATGCAACTTGTGATACAAAAGAAGCTTTTATTCCATGACAACTTAGTTTTGTGCTTTAAAACAATACATATTCCACATGACATCATGACTTTTCTCAAAGGTTTAAAAGTCTCATATTAGACAAGGAGAACTTCTACCTCGTGACAATATAAAATAACCAAAATATGATAATTTGGGCTATAAAAGCAATACCACCTTCACCTCAACATTAGTTGAGGTTTTTATCTGTATCAACCAACTGTGATATCACTCCTTTTGATTTATGATCTTTTTATATAGCTCAGTTCTCCTGTAGCTCAGTGGTAGAGCATTGCGTTAGCAGCGCAAGAGGTTGTGGGTTACTAAGAAAATGTATAACTTCAATGCACTGTAAGTCGCTTTGGATAAAAGCGTCTGCCAAATGCATAAATGTAAATGTCATATCTTGCTCCCACTAATCATTACTACGGTGATCGGGAAGGGATCTTCTCTGTTTACTTATTTTTGTCGTGGCCACAACATATTTATATGTGGGAACGTCATAGCATATTGAGACCACGACATATTATCACGTTCCCATGAGATATGTCCTGGCCACAAGATCAGTTTGTTGAGGTAACGACATATGTTGTGGCCACGTGATGTGTCGTTCCCTCAATTCATTCCCTCAAGATCCTGTGATGTGGGAAAGACATCCTATCCCATGGCCAAAACTTCTTATGATGAGGAACGTCTTTTCTCATTATCACATTATCACAGTAATGTTGCAATAATGAGGAAATATATGACATCTGGTTTTATAAAAATACAAATACAGTGTATTATTACTGTTATTACTTGTCTTTAAAATGCTATTAATTCTCAGTGTTTAAAGTATAATTATTTTTGGGAATCTACATTAAGTCAATATTCTTTTTCATTCTGACAGACCGTGATCACTGTTGCGCACAGAATATATATATAGAAGAGGCTGTTTTATTTCTGGTGAAACATGTTCTCCTCACACTGCACAATCTGTAATAGCAACAACATAGACCAAAGAATAGTTTTCTGTACGTTCAGCAGTGCTGTACTTGTACTCTAAAAACTATACATTTATTAAGATGTACATTACTGCATTAATTCTATGCCCTTTACTTTTCCAGCCTTGATATTGTTGTGTTTGTTTCCTGCATTAAAGAAGAACAGATGTATATAGAAGATATTAAAGAAGAGGTTAAATAAGTATGTAAAAGTATTTAAAGTTATAAACAATCATACCACATGAATGGATAATTACTTTATATAAATATAAAATATATACATGTAACAGTGGAAGAAATCATTTTCTTCTTTTTTCTTTATTTTTTCTTCTATGCACGCTCTTGTAAAGGATCGGGTTGTGCGTATATATAAACAATTTCATAAGTAAACAATAAGTATAATATGTAAACTAAACTTGCAGATGTAAAGAACTTTATGAGGAACCCCATCACTCCCTCAACATTTCTCCCACACAATTCTTAATATCACTGTGGCAGAACAGTTTTTCTTTTTGACAGGATATCTTCACGTTGAACAGTTAGCACATTTACCACAGCCTGCCTGTTTTAAAGTGCAATATTTTATAGGGCAATATCCTACACTAGGGTTTCTGCATAATCATGTAAAAACATGTTTGTATAAGGTTTTAATATACAGGACCTACTATTCATATCTGTAATAACTCCCCACTTAAATGTTATGTTTATTATATTTTTTTATTTTATTATCTCTATATTTATTTTTGCTCTAGTTCTTGTGTTTATGTATATACTGTAAGTATGCGGAGACTCTGAAACCACAACAAACTCCTTGTGCATATGTGCACACAAAACTCATTCTGATCCTGATAGCTGTTAATACTATACAAGATAAAATGACACAACAACACTGTGTACCATTAATTATGCTAGTTATGGCTTATACCCAAATCTCTTGGCTAATTCCATGCACATTTAAAAGACACAGTGGCATATTTATACCATTTGTAAGTTATGGACCCTTTAACATGCCTTCACTTTAATATTTCTTTATAGTCATTCTAATATCCCAATACCTCCACCTTATGTGTAACCTTATATTTAACTGTGTGTCTTATCTGTTGTACTGTCATGTTACTTATCTGTCTTTGTATGTGTCCTGTTATGATATTGTAAGTCTGAAGCAGTTCACAAGCAGTTCTGTGCCTAGTTTTCTACATTTTATTGTGCTAATGACAAATAATTTATAATATGTGACAATACAGTTCACTCATACATGTTAACTCATTTGGATGCACTATATCTCAGCTGTGCTTTAAGGTTGAAGCACTGCAGGGCTATAGTCAGTGCCTTTGTTTATCACCATGCAAATAACGAGAACATTTTACTGTAGCATTCTGAAGTTATGAACTCTTATATCACTGTTCTGCCACAGTGATATTAAGAATTGTAAGGGGAGGGAGTGATGGGGGTTTCTCATAAAGTCATTACATCTCCAATTTATATATATATATATTTATACGCAACCCAGTCATTTACAAGAGTGCGAATACGAGAAAAGCAACACTGTCCCGAAGTTAAGAAGACGGCAATACGGAAGCGTTGCATCCTTTAAGGTGTAACGGACAGCGTTAATAAGAAGCCGCGAATAAGAAGTAGTATTTAGCCTCGTGTTCCTTTATATCATTAATATAAATATCATTACCAAAGAATAATTGGTGCAGATGATAACCCAAAGACTGTTTAATAAATGCATCCTTGTGAAGAATCTCCAATCACTGATTCTCTTACTGGAATCTGGTCCATATATATATAAATATAACAGTCAACTGTAATCATGATAATTGGGCTTAATAACATCTAAATGTTTACATTTAATGCTGTCACTAAAGAATGTTCTGTTGCTACTGCTTTATTGTTGTTTAACTTATGTTATTTGGGCCATTTATTGTTATTTCTATTCATTGTAAACATACTAAATACACCTTGTTATTACAATATTCAATCATTGTTTGTGTGATAAGAGGAGGCCAATCACATGCAGCCCAAAAAGGTCCTTTGGCTCTTTAGTAAAGAATTCCTAAGTGCAATTCTAGAGAGCAACTATACTGACTTTTCCACTACATGAGACAAAAATGTTTAATGTTTAAATAAGCAAAACCATAACACAATCTGGCATCATAATTAACGAATCAATATGTAACCATATGTTTGCATACACATATGCCAACGCACAATAACGATGTCATTCACGTACACGTCTGACATTTGCATAGTTATTGGCTTACCTAACATCACCTCATCCTATGATAAATCTATGATTTATACCTTCGTTGTTTTTCTCACCTTGTAAGTTGCTTTGGATAAAAGTGTCGGCTAAATGTAAATGTAATGTAAATATCATCCCTCACAAACAAATTCGACGTGTGACCATGGTACCATCACCTCACAAATGAAAATATATCCTTGAATACAGCAATGGCATTGACTGGTGGGATGTTTGACACAAAGACCCGAACAAAGTATCCGTATTAACGAGGACAAACTGCGTGTTGACGCGTTTCATTTTAATACTTTTGGCCTCGTTGGCATTCCATAGTCCGCGGCCGCTGTTTGTTGGGTGCTACCGCTGACCAATTACATAAACCAAGGTAACTGTAGGTGATATATGTATATATAAAATTACATATAGCCTGTACATAAATAGCTTTTTATAGACGATGTTTATGGGTGGTGCATAGTCAGTGCACCCGTTTCATTATCAAATGCAGCGTATTATTAACCCTATTATTGCCTGTTACTTCTTTGTGTTCAAAGCATACTTATTTTAGGGGACCTTCATTAAATCATGCTCTTTCCTTTTTCATTCTGACAGACCCTGATCGATGTTGTTTTATTTTGACATATTTGTTCCCCAAACACAATCTGCGAAAGCAATAACGTGCTAGCATCATGCTAATTGATGCTAAAACATGCTAACATCACGTTACAATGTGCTAGCATCATGGTAAAATGCACTAACATCAAGCTAAATTATGTTAACATTATGCTAAACATGCTAACGTTATGCTAATTGATCTGTTTTGAGGCTACAAATTCTGACTGTAACTCCTCCTAGAGCTTTCAAGCTACAGCCACCAAACTTTCCACAAATCTTCATCCTGATCAGCCAAAATTTCCATAGACTTACATTGGCCAAAACTTATGACATAGCTCTACGTTAGAATATCATAGAGACTTGGGGGTGGGCTTATATCTCTCACCTTAGCAAGCAGCAACAAATGGTGACATTTCAAATTCATAGCCACTCCCTAACAACCAGTTACAGTACCCTAGCAACCATGTAATGAAATCAATACGCCATATCTCAGCATTAGAATAATTGTAGAGATATGTACTATTTGAATTGGGCTGCCAATGGGCTTCAGATATTTCCTTAGCAACTTCCTAGCCACACCCTAGTGATCATTTAGAGTACTCTAGCAAATGCATAACATAATGTTAGCATCATGCTAATTGTTGTTAGCATCATGATAATTGTTGCTAGAATCATGTTTATTGTTGTTAACATCATGCTAATTGATGTTAAAATGTGCTAGCATTATGGTAAAACATGCTAGCATCATGCTAATTGATGCTAAAACTTAACATTTTATATCTATTTATCCATCTGTTCTTAAAGATTTAAGCGTCAAAAACTACTTCAAACTCTTTATTTTTTTTTACTGTTAGACTAGGCTAACTCAAGCTAACAAAGTTTGTTCACAAACTTTACTCCTTTAGTTTTTACATTGTAATATTAAAAATAAATGGAAAATAGAATTTCCTATGTAAACTTTTAAATAAATACGCATTTAATTAATTTACAAAATGAACTGTGTGAGAAGTATAAGTTGTATTATATTATATATATATGTATTATATTTTCTCATATTTATCATTTATTATATATGTTTTATATTCACTGCACATTAACCTAAAAATACTTAGTACATGCTATAAAAGTATAGCGTATAGTGTATAGTTTAAATCCGCTCATGCGCCTTTGGGCAAGACAAATTTACCCGCATTTTAGATCGGAGACGGTTGGGATTGCGCAGCTGGAAGCTCAGGTGTGGCAAGTTTGTCTTTCTGTTGTAATTTGTGATTTTGTTAATTTGTGAATACATAGGTTTGTGTGCATTTTAATAGTTTGATTGACTTGATTGCAATGCTAACTCAAGACATGGTTACAGTAGCGATAACTCCAGCAGGGGCTAGCTCAATTCGCGGCAGCGGCATCTAGTGGTGACGCTTCCGGTGGCAGCCAGAGCCAAGTATGGGTCGCTGCAGATCGGAGTAAGGGACGTACCGAAAGCTGGGGGCGTTTCTAAAGGTACATACAATTGGTTGCGAAAACTGTCTGTTGAACATAAAGGTGGACCATATGCTAAAACGCTACTGACCTACATATTGACCAGAAGTATCAAATCTTTGTGGCCCAGCAGCACAATTCGCTTTCTTACTGAGAAAGTTATAATTATATTAAAACATTAACCATAAAATTACATTTAAACTTCTTTTAACCGAGACAGCATCAATCTTTGAACGTCATCAGTGCGATTTTAAACCACTAAAACAAAAATAATCTGAGAAATGTCATACGAATATAACTTCATTGTATTTGTAATTATGAGGCTTCTGTTTTTTTTTTCTGTGTCAGCTATTTATCCCTATTGCCATTTTAATGTTTTGGGATATATGTTTATTGAATTTAAATAGAACATTACAATTCTTATTTAAAAGCACACATATAACAATCCCAAGTCTGAAATTTTCTGTGGTGTTTATTGTCATACTATTAACTGCACATGATAGCAAAAACATAGCTGTCATTGTATTAGTACTGTTTAATACTATTATTATAATAATATTACTATTACATACAAAGTATGTGTTTCTGTGATTTTAGTTTCTGTGTATGTAAACTAAGGACATCAATGTTTAGTGTGAGGAGATAATATGGCACTATAAGCAATGATCATAACACAAAAGGTAGATTGCTGCTTTTAGATTAGCACAAACTGTTTACTAACCTGTTTACATCAAGAAATTTAGCAAACACAATTTTATGCAACAATTATCTTCATTCATGGCTCTTGTTAAAAAAACACACAAATCACTCACATGCACTCACTCACGCACTACACTGTAATAGCAGTCCATTGAACAGTAGCCAGCATTGCCTTTGAACAGAATGCTGTGCATGCGCATCAGGAGCTGATCTGCACTCTGAGGCATCAGGATCCAAACTGCATATGGGGGCATCAGGAGCTGTATGGAACATTTGGGCTGGAGTGTGGTTCATTGATGAATAGTAAGAAAAACTAAGCTGTAAAACAAACAAAAAAAATGTTTTTTTTTTCTTTTCCCTCCCTCCCTTTTTCTCACTTTTTCCCTTTGGTATAATGAATTGGCTTCTAAATCCTATTAAACAGTTGCTCCTTTCTTAAAAATTTCATTAATGCTTTATATACTCTATAATTTTCCAATCCAATTATTTAACAGTTTTTTAAGTGTAATATTTTCCATCCCCATTTCTTTTAACTCTTCCACCAGAAGTATCATTTCATTTTGATAAGCAGTACAATATATTAATACATGCTCTACGGTTTCTGCTAGTCCACATAAACTGCAATTCCTAGACTCATGTTTGTTCATTCTATACAGGGAATAATTAAGAGTTGTATGCCCAAGGCGAAGTCTGGTAATTATTGTCTTCTCTTATACTGTCTCGACTTCCTCTTTTGCCACAATTTTATTTTGAATCTGATAAAGATGTCTTCCTCTTTCCTCCTCATTCCATTGAATTTGTCATTTACTTTTTACAGCTGTTCTTATTATAGCCTTAACTTCTTTACAAAGTGGAATATTTATTTCTATATGAGAGCCTCCTTTGTTATATGATCTACTTCCTCATTTCCATTTACTGACACATGTGCTGGAACCCACAGGAAACATATCTTGCTTCCTAATGTTTTAACCCTGTACATACTTAAAAGAATTGCATATAGAATATCTTGTCTTGAGAATCTCCCACTAATTATACTTGATAATGCCGAAAAAGAATCTCAGCATATTACCACATTCATTGGTCGAGAATCCTCCATCCACCTGATAGCTAATGATATTGCTGCCATCTCTGTTGTAGAGTCATGGGTGACACTACTACTGTCGGGCTCAATTCTACATTCATAATCCCTCTCGTTAGAGCTTCCTCTTCTGCAATCCATACAAAACTATTACGTTTGGCAGATTCATGTTCCCAACATTTTAACAACACTTTTTTAATTGGATGAGTTTCATTATGTCCCTTTACTAATATCCAGTAATTCAACAATAGTTTTATTTTCCCGATATCAAGAGGCATTTCATTCATTTTCTACCTGTAAGGCAGGAATAGGAGAAGACCTAATAGCTCCACAACATATTCTTAGTGCCTGTGATTGAATCATTTCTACTTTATGCAGCAATGTTTTGGATGCAGACCCATATGCTATACATCCATAATCTATGGTTGACCTAATAAGTGCACAGTAAATTCTCTGCAGTGAATGACGTCTAGCCCCCCAATCCACCCCAGCTAAACATCTTAAAATATTTAAACCTTTTTTGCATTTATCAACAACTTTTTGTATACGAGTTCCAAATGTCAGTGTAGTATCCAGCCAAACCCCCAGACACCTTAACACATTAATCTGTTCTAAAGGTTTGCCATATAGCTGTAATTTTATACTGTGACATTCTGTCTTTTTTTGAAAAGCAGATAACCTGTGTTTTTGACACTGATAATTGGAATCCCCACTTATCTGTCCATTTCTTCACTTCATTAATTGCATTCTGCATAGTTTTAACCACATACAAAACATTCCTCCCTCTCTTCCATAATGCCCCATCATCTGAAAAAAGAGACTTTTCAACTCCTGCACCTACCTTGGAAATCATGTAATTAATCATAACATTAAAAAGGATGGGGCTACACACACACATTCCTGAGGAGTACCATTTTCAATGTAATATGTTTTGGAGAATGATGAACCCACCCTGACTTGAATAGATCTGTCAAAAAGGAAACTATGAATCCAGTTAAACATTCTTCCACCTATACCTATATTATCCAGTTTAATTAGAAGTCCCTCTTTCCACATCATGTCGTAGGCTTTCTCCACGTCAAAAAATACTCCTACTAAAACTTCCTTATTGACCTGCACTTTCCTTATATCAGACTCTAGACATAGAACCGCATCCATAATGTTCCGACCTTTCCAAAACCCACTCTAAGGAGAAAAATTTCCTTTATTTTCCAGAACATGATTTAATCTAAATATAATCATTCATCACATTATTTTACACAGATTAGACATTAGGGCTATAGGCCTGTAACTAGATGCTAATGAAGGGTCCTTTCCTGGTTTTGCAACTGGAATAATAATCCTGTGTTTCCAAATTGTCTGTAAAATCCCTTTGTCCCAGATTCTATTAAAAAGGCTTAACAAAATATATAATGATGTGTCAGATAGGTGCTTAACCATTTCATAGCACACATCATCCTTCCCTGTGGAGGTTTGCTTAGTCCCTATAATGGCCCTTTTTAGCTCATATAAGGTAAAATCATTATCTAACAGACTTCCTGACAATTCCTGTACTAATAACTCTGGATTATCTCTTAAACAAGTATCATTATGCCTTCTCATACTGTCTGGAATGTTATCATTACTATATACTTTTACAAAGGCTTTAGCTAAAACTTCAGCTTTTTCGATGTCCAAAACAGCTGATTTATTTCCATCTATTATAACCAGAATACTTTTATTTATTTGTATCCCATTCATCTTCTTAATCATTCCCCACACAGAACTTATTTCAGTTTCTTCTCCTATACTTTCACAATATTGTCCCCAATAACTTCTTTTTGCATTTTGCTATTGAGTATAATAGGAAACTGCCTATTATACTCAATAGGTTTTTCCTAACCTTTTTAAGAGCTTTATTCTGATGCTTTACTGCTTCACTACACTCATCATTCCGGGACTAGCTTTTTCCTTCCTCTTGTTTTACTTTTACCAATTACTTCTGCTGCTGCCCTACAAAAAACGCTAAAAAAATCTCGCTTATTTTATTGTTTTATCCATCACCCTCCTCTACTGATTTTTCTATTTCCATCATCAATGTCTCACTTACCTCCTTAAATTTATCCCAATCAGATGACTTAAATTTCCATCTAGGCATTCTTTCCACAACATTCACTCCCATATCTATTAGTATTTTACATATAATCGAATAGTGATCACTACCTATCAAATTTTGGTCCAATTCATCCCACATACATCTTCTTGCCAGATTTCCTGATACAATGGTTAAGTCTAAAGCAGACAACTTTCCTTTTGCTAAATCAATTCTTGTTGCTCTTCCATCATTAACACAAATTCACACAAATTCACACTTATCTAACATGTCCTCTGAAATATATCCATTAAAATCATTTTCAACATTACCTTATATTCCTTCTTTCTAACTCTTGTAGAATGCTGCTCTTTACCGTCTGTTCCAGAGGTCTCAGTCCAACTCTTTTTCTTGCTTTTCTATTTTTCGCCACCCTGGTCAATAAACCGCAACCAGTGTAATTGTTAGCAGGAAGCTTTTCTCCACCAACCAGAAACCTTTCGGCATGCCTCTAACCTTTTAACATGCCCCACCTTTCAGAACGCCCATTTCTCCGATCTGCAGCTACCCCTGTCTACCCGCTGTTAGTGTCAACTGTCATTGACTTTCTGAGGCAGAAACTGCTGTTTGTACTGACTGTCAGTGTTTTCTGCGGTCACTGCCGCTGTTGTGGGTGACCAATAATATAGATTGAGGTAACGTTAGGTAATATATGTTTATATAAAACTAAATATAGCCTGTACATAAATAATCGTTTTTTTTATAGATGACGTTTATGGATGTCAGTGTACGTTTATAGTCAGAGCACCCGTTTCATTATCAAATGCAACGTATTGTTAAATTCAATTTAAGTAATAAAAAAAACAAGCTGATCAACAATGACTTTACCTAAATCTTCATTCTCTTTGACAAGTGCTTTTTACCGGAGGTAACTTTACTTTTATCTACCAAACAACTACTATCTTCTGTCACCTGATTTGAATGTCTGAAATACAGGATGTTTAAAATCTTCACAACAGTGAGGATTGTGCTTCCTATTTCTATGTGACACAAAAGTTGAATATATATTACTGCTGTAGTCACAATCTTTAAAAACACAATGAACTTCTTAAGTTTTGTGTTCTTAAGATGAACACCAAAGTGTTCAACATATTATCTCTCTGTGTGATAGCTAAATGAATTACATACAAAACATGAAAACGAAACAACTTGGCTTAAGTGTTGTGTTTGTGTATGCTCTCTAGACAAATGTGCACGCAGCGCACCCCAACCTTTAAATGAACAAGGACAATCTTCAATCAAATAGACCAGCCTTGTCCGGTGTTTGAATGTTTCTGCAATGCTTTAAGCGCTCTAAACATTTTGTTGTACTGAATTTGCAATACTTGAATTGCCAGCTCATACCATAAGAAGAAAAAAATTGCAGAAGAAATATTCCGCTACACTGCCTATCCCACTGGTTTACAAATTCAGGCAGCAAAGTCAGGCAGTAGAAGCGCTACTAAAAACATCCATGCCTACGAGAGCCTGGAACCTCATTTTCAGGTATGTATGGGTGGCAGCAATGTCTTAAATACAAGATGGTCAATTACCATTCTAAAATGAGACGGCATGAATTACCTTGTCCTGAGCTTGGTATCAACGCCTTAATAAGGAAGTTACCTGGTGAGAAAAATCTTGCAAAACATTGCAAAAGACCACAGAGAGCCGAGGTGAACCACCTTCCTCCACATCCAAGTGGAGAAACTGATGACAGCCTGGAAATGGAGAGAATAGAGCTTCTCAGCGAGGTAAAAAACAAAACTGTGTGATTCAAGAAAAAATGGCCAAAACATTTTCTTATCGAAGGCTAGAGGATGTGAGGGATAGTCCAGCTGCTGAGGACCACCCAAAAGGGATGGCCTGTTTTGAGGCCATTGTTGGACAAACTGAGTCAGGTGTTTAAAAAAATTGTGCTTGTTCACTTTTGCAGGAGAATGGACATACTATCTCTAACACACTGTGTACACACAGCACGTTCTCACTCTCAATAGTCAATTCATGTCACTTTATTTCTATAGTGCTTTATACAACACAGCTGAAGTTTCATCTGATTGTAGAAGTTAATTAGTGGGTCTTAGCTGGCCTCAAAAAACCTGTCATTGTTAGCTGTTAAAAATCTGGCCAGGATGCAGATTTAATCAGCCTGTCTCAGGGAACCTTGGGATAAATCTAGAGCAAAATAGACAAATATAAGCATAGACTTCATTTACCTTTAGATGTAACAAAATACATGGGGTGTTTTTATGATGTTTTCTGTTCATCAATGTAATTATTGTACCATTCTCTGTTAAGTAAATTATTTTACTGTTCGTCAATAAAATTATTGCACCATAAATCTGTTAAGGCATTTGAGATGGGGAATTCTGGGTGTTGTGAATGCTTGGTTATAATACTGATAATACTCATTTAGCAGTTCATTGTGTATGAATATTGGCTGTGTTGACACAATATTAATCTGTTCACAGAACCAAAGCATTGAGATAAGACGTGACGCTATTATCCGTAGTCTCGTACTATATGTTGGTGAGAAAAGATAATGAACTTTTTGAAGATTGCCTGGTAAAGCATGTGTTTTTCTTTGAAGACCTATTTTAAAATTACAGGTTAGCCCTAAAGTGAAGGAGGCACACAATTAAGAGCAACATTCTGTGGCTAGAGTGCAGCTTTCTTATATCATGTTATACCATTATACATGCTTTACTAATGCTGACATGATACATGATTTACTAATGCTAAAATATGTTTGATTCAACATAACATTATCTGAACTATATTACTTGATTGCTTTTGGCAATATGATTTAACTAACTTTGTTTTTATTTCCCAGCAGAATTGTCTTAATTTGAATAAATTATTGGAATAAATCCTCAAGATCCTGGTCGTACATGGTGCTGATGGGGAGGATCCAGTGGATGTATCCATCATTCTCAAAGGCAAGGAGATATTGCCAGGGTGCTGCTGTACTGCTAAAGCTTGCGCACAGCTTATGGGGCTGATTTATGCCCTGAACCTTGCATACCCCAGGATACTGCGCTATTTTCAGAAACTATTTCTAGAACTGGATGGAATTAAGCTGTCCTCAAAAATACAAGTTTTAAAGTTGAAGCTGTCTTAAGCTGTCACCAAAACATCCCCATCACACTCATCCAGAGTTAGCACCATGTTTTTTGCACCATGCATCAGAATTTGCACCATGCACCATGGCTAACTAGTGTTGGAAAGTTACCTGTTGGAAATGTTTTCTGTCTGCTAAGGCATCTTGTTATTCTAAATGGAAATTGTATTGTTTCAGAGGGCTGTAAGATTTTAACTGAATATGAAGAAAGCACTATTCAAGATCTGTGTAGGATGCACCCTTACAGAAAAGCCACATTTTATATGAAAACATTTCAAAACCACAAGTTTCAGTTTGTGCACATGGAATTCATGTGTTTTTTTTCTCTAAGGGTGCATTCAACACAGAATTAAATATGAAAAAGCACATATACCTTCTATATTTTATAAGTTTATACCTTTTTGATTTCCCTTGTTTTCTGGGCCCTAGTCCCCAGGGAAATAGTTCTACTAAATGTATCTTAAAGTGTTTTCCAGACATTTATGTAAATGTTATGATTCATTGTTAAATGTTAAAAAAATAAACATTATAACTGTATTTTAGCTCTGTGATTTGTAATGAGTATATTTTTTATGAATATGTTTGGTAATATTTATTAACAGAAAGTTAGCACATTTTACTTATTGGTAGTACCATAAATTCATACAACTATGTAAATGAAAATGACAAGCAGAAAAAAAAAATACAATCTATATATTTACTTTATAAAGGAAAATAAGATTTTTTGGGAACAGCAGTGTTTGTTTCTGAAACGTTACCTAATTACTTTAGATAAATATAACTTCCAAATCAAATTAAATCAAGTAATATTTATTAATAATTAAGTAAATCTTATCAAATGTTAAGTGTAAGTAGATTTTACTTGATATTGTTAAGTGAGTTGTACTTGATATTATAGCAGTATTTTACTTAAATATTCACGCAAATTGTTATGAGGATTTTATCAAGTTAATCCTATGAGTTATTTTTTTCAGTGTACATAAATTAAGGTTAATGTAGTACTGTACAAGCTATACATTTATTAAAATATACATACTGTATTAATTCAATGGCCTTCTCCCGTCTTGCCATTAATTGTGTTTGTTTTCCTGAAGAAGAAAAGATGCTTTATAAGGCCTAAAGCTGCCTGACCCATTACCTAATGTTTGTACTGTAAAATATTCATTGTCTTTTGAAAAGAAATATGAATGCATGAGGTAGAGAAAGAATTTAGATTTATAAAAAACTGTATTACATAGGTCACAGCAATTAAAACACTGTTTGACTGTTGTTGCTCACTTATTCCTTTATTAAAATTATTGAAAATGTGTAATATTAATCAATACATGAACATTCTGTACAATGTTATAGTTCTGATTCACAAGGATAGATCAACGGAAAAGTGAAAACGCGAAGTCTGTACTTCCTCTTATCCAGAACATCACATCTCAAAGTCTCAATACAAATGTAAAGTGTTCCACTGGAGAACTCATCAAATTCACCCATCCAGCTTTGTAGTTGTTCTAGAGCTTTTATTATGGTAATGGCAGCTCTTCTTTATATATCGAAAGGGCACTGGGAAATTTGAATGTGCCTTCAAACTGAAAGTGTCTCTCAAAAGAAGATTTATCTGCATCAAAGATGTACTTAGAAGAGGTTAAAGAAGAATTTAGTTTATACTGATATTACCAACTAATCATCAAGTTTGTAGAGCATGTTCAGTACATCAATAAGTAATACATTTTCTTTTGTGATAGTGAATGCTGCCTATCAACATTTGTCATTGAACCATAAATTCAATCCCAATTATAAATCTTTATTTTTATAGAGATGTTCTCCCAATTATCCTAAACATATTCACACTTGTATTACTACCTCAATGCCATTCCTCGCTTATCAATGGTGTTTTTGTAAATTACATTTTTGTATTAATTGTTCATTTATACATGCACTCAACCTGCTGCTTCTCACCCACAGTTCCATTCACTGAAAATAGTTTTTTCAGGTGCTGTATTATCTGTTCAGTCTGGGGTAACAAGAATAAAAATAGATAAACTGTTGTTGTCAAGGTCGAACGAACGCAGAACGAACCCAGACGCAGACAGCACTTTGAACAGAAAAAGTCTTTATTTAAAAAAAATAAACAAAACAAGAACCCACGAGGGGGCAAAACGAAAAACAATACAGGCTTACACAGGAACTGAAAAAACCTCCACAAACCGGATTAAAAACGAAACTAAACCGGGGGCAAGAAAACACGGAAAAAACAAGGCACATAAACACGGCAAGAATCGGAAATCCGACAAGGCACACAAAAACCAATCCGAGACACAAAAACCAATCCGAGGCACGAAAATCACAACAAGACATCCGAAAGTCACGCAAATCAAACAAGGCACGATAATCAGACAACGAACCGGCACAAGACAGAGAACACACGGGCATTAAATAGGAAAACAGACAAGGACGAACAGCTGCGCGAAACAAGCACTAACTAGACAAGTAAACAAGGGGCGGGGCCAAGACGCGCGACTGGAGAGCACATGGCTAATGTAAACAAAACAGAGGCCATGTGCTTCCACAAGGAACAAGGACCCAGAGCATGAGTTCTGATCCCGACTCCAGGAAACAAGAACCAAGACTAGGAGGAGTCAGGACCCAAACAACATGCTCTGACACAGAACACAGAGGGATGTCAGGATCCTAGCAAGACAATCTAGAAAGACTCAGAACAGGAAGCCAGGACCCTGACAGTTGTACAAACCATTCTCACAGAGTACATTAACAGTACAAAATATTGTGTAAAATATGAAATATGTGACCTATGAGATGTTATACATATACTTCTCCTGTCTAATGTCCCATCTGCAAGTCTTGTAAGTTCTCCCGTCCACCAGCATTGCACTGCCCAATAAAAGCTTTCTACCAAATACACGTAGCACCCCCTACCTTTATAGCAGATTAGTAAGGGGCAGCACCAGATTCAATAAACTATTGCCTAGATGTTGGATTAAGGCCCCTCTGGTGTCACTGAATTAAGTTTGTCTATTTAAAAGTTACTTTGAATAAATCTATACTCACACCATTCACTGTGTCAATAATAAACTCCCTAGAATAAATGAAACTCTTAATGAAGTGATAAAATATAACTTAATTAGAATAGTAGTGAGTAGAAATAGGTCCAAGAAACAGTTTTTACGTGTTTAAGTAGTCATACAGTCAAATTAATTTCGAATTTGATATAAATTTCCCTCCACAAGGGAAATATCACAAATAATTGAGTTCAATTGACCTCAGTCAAATGCATTGTCGAATGAATTGAAAAATACACTTGAAAATTACCGTACAAAACTCACTTAGGGTGTCAAAATATTACTGTGAGTACCATAAGCGTTCTGACTAACCCTATATAAACATATGAACTGATATTAATCGATGTGGACCCACACACAAACACACAAAGCAGTCATTTACAACCCACCCCGTTGCAGGCCTGAATCATAGCTCGTGTTCGTGGTGACCAGATAAACTGAAAATTGGCCTCTTCACTCTCCTGAGCACAAATAAAATCAACAATACCTTAAGGTCGTGTGCGATGCAAACCACATTCGGGGGTCCTTGGTTAGGTCTCCTGCTGCTCCTCGTTCTCTCCATCGTCAGCTGACGAAATGCACCTCCCTCTGTCCAATCACACGACGAACTCAAATTGATTTTCAGTCTTGGTGTTCTTAATTTGAGTTATTTTAGGATAACTTTAACGTAACGTAATCACATTGAACGTAACCGCAATGACGGAAAACATACACGAAGTACTCGCATATAAACTAACAGAAATGCAACACTCTGCGTATACACACACACTACATACACTTCATATATTAATCCGATGTTTTATCGATTAACTGTAATCCACTCTTTCAACTCAATCGTTCTAATCCGCTCTCTCTACTCGTCTCCAAGCTCTCTCCTCTCTTAACCACTCACAATTTTACATTTTCCAGGGAGGGATGGTCTTAACACATAACAACCAATAAAAATAACAAAAAACCTAACTGCTCGCACATACCACATTTTTCACGTGTAAATCAATCAAACCTGACATATGACCACGCTCTTAAAGAGACTTATATCAATATAACAATGTATAATTCACTCACATTTTATGTTCTGGGTTAGAACAAATAAAATGAATTACCAAATGAATATAAATAAACCAAATACCTGCAAAATATTGTTCTACTGGGTTACATGCTCCCCTTCTAAACGTCTCATGACCCCATAAGAAGACTTCTTTACATTTTAACAGTAATTCGGGGCTCCCTACAATCACTTACTTGAGCACAAACAGGACACAGTGCCATAGGGTGACACCACACTGTGCTACAGGTTTTCTTTTCTGATTCTTCCCCACCCTCAATATTTATGACCATTCCTCTATGAATCAGGGTCAAAGGTCTGTTAGTGGTTCGGCCCAAACTATTATTGCTCAGTCTGACAATGAGTCTTATGTTTCTTCTGGGGCAGGAATGGCTAACTTCTACTACCTCTCTGGCAGAAATATTTGTGCTGGGATCTCCCCCTTTTAAACCATGATCTTTGTTTCTCACTGGACTCTGATTTGGTGGATCTCCATGACCTTCTTCAGTGAATGTTGGCTCAGCAACTTCTGCACGGGGTCTATCCCATTCACCTCCATGGCAAACTGTGTCCTCCTCCGCAGCAGATCCATCTTGTGCATCACTCTCTGTCCTGGGCTGTCTCTCTACTCTATTCGGGTGGCAATACCACAGGTCATCTTCTTCACTTTCTGATTCATTCCTCAGTTCACTTTCTGCCATGGTCATGTTCCTTTCTCTTAATCCTCTCCTCTGTTTATTTCTCCACAGGTCCTGTCCTGGTCTCCGGCGGCACAGACACCTTCCTGGGCTCTTCAGGAATGGACAACCTCACATTTACCCCCACAGGTAAGAGATGGTCTTGGTGTAAAGTTCTCACATTTCCCATCTCGTATTCAGGTTTCAGACAGTATACAGGTAAGTTCATTTGTCCGCAGGTTTGTGTTTTCCAGTCAATGCCAGATTTCTTATCAGCACACAATCTCCTACAGTCAAGGTCTGGTGTTTTACGCCTGTCATACAAGCGTTTGTTCCTCTGCTGATTTTTCTGGGCAGTTTCGGTAGCTAACTGAAACACTCTTTGCAACTCTGATTTCATTCTCTCCACATACTGTCAATGGTTACCAGCTCCCTTTCCATCAGATGAAGTCCCGAAACACACATCCACCGGCAGACGAGCCTCCATTCCGAACAGAAGATAATACGGTGAGTGCCCAGTTGCTTCCTTCTTAGTACAGTTGTAAGCGTGTACTAATTGGTTAATGTGTTGACTCCATCTGTTTTTATCCACAGGCTTAAGAGTACCGAGCATGGAAAGCAGGGTTCGGTTGAACCTTTCAGGCTGGGGGGCTTCTTGAGGGATGATAGGGAGATGTTCTGGATTTTCGGATTCCCAGCATACTCAGCAGTTCTTTTGTGAGACCACTCTCAAAATCTCTGCCGTGATCAGAGTGTATACGGGAAGGTAAGCCATAGTCAAAGAAGAACTTGTCGCATAATATCTTTGCGACAGTCAGAGCTTTTTTGGTCTTTAGTTACAAAAGCTTGGGAGTAACGAGTGAAGTGGTCCGTGATGACTAGAACATGGCTGAGACCTCTGGAGTCAGGCTCGATGGATAAGAAGTCAATACATACTAGATCAAATGGCCCACTACTGGTCAGGTGTTGCAGTGGTGCAACCTTCTTGGGTATCGTCTTTTTGGTAATACAACGACCACAATTCTTAACATACTACTCTATGCAACTGGACATTCGGGGCCAATAGAAGCGATCTCTCAAGAGTTCCGTTGTTCTCTCTACTCCCAAATGACCAGATTCGTCATGCAAGGAGTGCAACACTTGTGCCCCACGTAACGGACTTGGGACTGACAAAACTAGCACTTGTCAATTGAGACTTTCAGGCCACACTCTTGCAGATGGTCTAGAGCTTTTAATAGTCTCTCTTCATGCTCTTCAAGTATGCATCCGAACACAATGATGACATTGAGGTAGACTATAACCTGGAGGAGGTGCATGTCACCAACATCTTTCTCCATTAGTCGCTGGAATGTGGCTGGAGCTCCAGTAATCCCTTGCGGCATCCGCTCAAACTGAAAGAAGCCTAGGGGGCAGATAAACGCTGTCTTCTCTTTATCCTCCTCCACCATGGCTATTTGATAATACCCACTGCAGAGGTTCAGTACGGAGAACCACTTACTACCAGCCAAACAGTCCAGGGCATCATCGATCCTGTGAGTGGTGTACTGATCTGGGATGGTGCGAGCATTTAGAGTTCGGTAGTCGATGCACATCCTGACTGCCCCACACTTCTTTCTAGCTATTACTATGGGTGATGCATACAGACTCCTTGACTCCTTAATAATTCCAGCCGTTGGCAGATCTTTAATGTGGTGGCACACATCCTCGATATCCGCAGGTGTGATACGTCTGGAGCGCTCTTTGAAGGGTTTGGTGTCTGTCAGTCGGATGTGATACTGAACTCCACAAGCTAATCCCACATCCCACTCATTGGTAGAAAAAACATCACCTCTGGTCAACAACCTTTGACGTAGTCTCAGTTCCCATGCTTTAGGAATAGATGACTCACTGAAATCAAACAATGTTGGGTCTATCACTTTGGATCTGCTGGAGCCTTTAGAAGGCATTGCGAGCGTGTCTGTGGCATACACATGGGCAACTACTGTTCCTGCAGGAATAGAAATGTCCTTAGATGTTTCGTTATGAACCGGGACTTGGATTTTTCCATCTATGGCTGAAGACAGAAGTACTACTGGTGTAATGAACGTCCCATCTGGAAGACTGTCCTCCTCAGCTGTGTCTACCAGAAAGATCTCAGTTCTCAGAGGCTTGTCAGTCTCCATTTGACAGACGACATGTACTTCCCCTCTGGGTGGAACCACACAGTCACCAGGTCCTATCCACCAGACTTTTCCTTCAGGCTTGTCAGGGAGTTGTTCAGCTTCTTGCAGCTGAGGCATAAGGATAGCAGAGTGTTGGGTCTTAATTTTCAACACACGTGCAACCCTGGATCTCTCATTTCCTTGACTGAGTGCAGCAAGTTGTTTGAAGAAACTGGCGTTGGTACCAGTTATTATAACTGGCACTTGGGGAGGACCTTGAGGATCTGGGCATATGAGGGTCAGGATGGACAGTGACTCCACACCAGCAACAGTAGCAGGGAAGGTGACGTCAACAACTACATATTCCTTATAGGGGTAACTGGATAAACTGAGCCCACTGACTGGATATTGACAATCCAGTCAGTGGGTGAATGGGCACATCTGGGAGATTTCTAGCAAACCAGCTGTCAAACACATTCGTCACCTGTGATCCGGTGTCTAACAGGACTTTACAGGCATGTCCATTAAGCTTCACATTCACAGTCAATGCTGGTCCAACTAGACCTTTGTGAAGACTCGAATTAGCTGTTCAGTTCATACCTTATCAAGTCCTGGGCACAGTCCATCATGGTCTACTATTTTACTGAGCATCTTCTCTATCCTTCTCAGGAACTTAAAGAGGGTCTTTCCAGTGCTTTGGCGCATGAGACGTAGCTTAAAATACAAGTCCTTACCAGACTCTGATGATCCATAGGTGCTCTCTAATGCTTCCAAGTACTGTAGTGCACTTGCCTCAGGATTGGAAAACCGGACAGCTCTTATGATCTCCAACGCAGGTCCCTTGAGGCTTTCTACAATTTGTCGTCATTTTTCTATTTCGGAGCATTCACACTCAGTTATCATAAACCTTGCTTGTTCAATCCAGGTTTCCATATTCTCCTCTCCTGGAGTTGTAGGAATTACTGCTGAAAACGTGCGCAGGCGTTGGTGCGTATAATGGACTCAGGGGACCTGTCATTTGTGCTGCGAGGAGTGAGCAAAACTTGTACATCACTAAGTGACTTACTTTCTTCCTCTAGGAACTTAGCTAGTCGTTCTGTAAATCCTCCAAAAGCAGGGTCAGTTACGGATTCTCTTGGTTGGACTTCTATGACTGTCCATTACTCTTTCCTTTCTCTAGGTGACACTTCCGGAGGTAGGCGCATGGGGTCAATCACTTGTTTGCATTCACACAGCACCAGCATGAAATGTGAAGTGGGTCCTTCTCGTGTGTCTCTGACATGAACTCTTCCTACAACTTTCACAGCTTCCATTACCTCTTCAATAGCAGCAATGTCTGTGTGGGCAGGTACATTTATCAACATTAAAGCATGACTCTCATCAATGCCAGATTCTTTGCACCAGCTGACTAACTCTGCTTGTAGACTGGGGTCCTTTCTTAAAGCCATAACTGTTTAAACACTTTTCAGTTACTTAAAACGAGATGGCAAGATATGCTTGGCTTAACTGAGCTGATCTGTCTTTTTTTTTCTTTCAGGAACTAATCAGCGACATACCAAAGGAAGAGCCCGGACAAGCCCCCACATTGTGTAGCACCCCCCACCTCCTTTTTTTCTACCTCCTTGTCTCTGTTACAGAGGAGATCCCTGCTCCACCTGCTCTGCGCCACCAGAGGGAACCGTCCCCAGAGTATTAACCTTCTTTTGGACTACATAATTCCCATAATTACCCATACCTGGGATTGATTACGTCCTGCTCCCCTGTGTCCCATTTTCCCTTTTATATAAACTCTGTTCATGCTCTACATCATTGCGAAGTCTTGTTTTGCCCCAGTGACATTACTGAGTGTTTACTACATACTCGTTGTAGTAGATTACTCGTTGTGGATTTGGATTGTTTGCTGCCTGCCCTGTTTACCGGACTGTTACCTGGTTTTTGATTGTTTGCTGCCTGCCAGCCTCGCATGTTCCACGTTTATTCTTCTGCCTTGTCTCTGAATGCCCTGTTTGCTGTTGTTTGACCTTGCCTGTTTGTTACTCAAATAAATGCTGCAAATGGATCCCTGTGCGCCTCACTCATCATTACAATAACTGAATTAATGACAACTACATCAGACAGCTACAACAGTTTTACCGTTTCATCCATTTATGGCTTGAGATTGTGCTGATATTGGTGTAGTTTCAAAGTGTTATTTCAAATCTAAATCTGTATTAGTTTCACTTTAGACCTGGGTGTCATATCATTTTCAAAACACAAATTACTGTCTAATGTGACGATATTATAAAAACTGCCTTCTTCCACCTTAGAAACATCACTAAGCTGCGTAGCATTTTATCTACTTCTGATGCAGAAAAGCTGGTCCATGCTTTAATGACCTCTAGTCCAAAACACAGCAGCTAGACACTTACCAGGTCCAAGAAATGACCATATAACTCCAATTTTGTCAGATCTACACTGGTTACCTGTTAATGTACCATATTATTTATAAAATTCTACTGCTTGCCTACAAAGCCTTAAACGGGTTAGCCCTTATGTACGTAACTGATCTTCTCTCATGCTACAAGCCAATGCGTGCCTTATGCTCTCAAAACTCTGGTATTCTGGTCATTCCCAGAATTGCAAAGTCCACTAAAGGCGGCAGAGCTTTTTTGCACTTGGCTCCTAAACTCTGGAATAGCCTGCCCAATGCTGTTCGGGGCTCAGTTACTCTCTCGTAGTTCAAATCTAGTTTAAAGACACATCTCTTTAGCCAAGCATTCTCATAATGCTTCTCATGACTTGTTTCTCTTGCTACCCTAAAGTAAATAAAATCTTATGCTCGTTAACGTTATGAACAGCAGCTATGCTACTTATTCTCTGTTTTGGTTTTCTATCCCAACTGGAGTTCGATCACATGACGAACTCAAGTTGATTTTCAGTCTTGGTGTTCTTAATTTGAGTTATTTTAGGATAACTTTAAATTCAGTCTGCTTTCCCAATATTTACCAACGAATGAATATAACCACAATGACAGAAAAACATACACGGAGTACTCACATATAAACTAACAGAAAACGCAACAATCTGTGTATACACACGCACTATATACACTTCAAATATTAATCCAATGTTTTATCGATTAACTGTAATCCACTCTTTCAGCTCAATTGTTCTAATCAGCTCTCTCTTCTCTACTCGTCTTCAAGCTCTCTCCTCTCTTAACCACTCACAATTTTACATTTTCCCTGGAGGGATGGTCTTAACACATAACAACCAATAAAAATAACAAAAAACCTAACATGCTTGTACATACCACGTTTTTCACGTGTGTAAATCAATCAAACCTGACATATGACCACGCTCTTAAAGAGACACATACACATTCTACTTACATCAATATAACAATGTATAATTCACTCACATTTTATGTTCTGGGTTAGAACAAATTAAAAGAATTACTAAATGAATATAAATAAACCAAATACCTGCAGGATGTTGTTCTACTGGGTTACATACATTACATTAGTTTTAAAATCTTTCTAAACATTTCAGTTCCAGCAAAATGGTCTTAACAAGATATGTGCTGTGTTTCTTTCCCACAGCTCTATCTCTCAAGAAAGAGACAGCCATCCACCCACCCAGTCGTTCTCTTCTCAAGTTTTTCTTGCCACTGTCATTAAATTCTCACTAATGGGGGCTCTGTAAGTAAAACTGTAAAGAGTGCAGACCTGCTATATATCTAGAGTGCCCTGATGTCAAATCTGATTTTGATTTGACATTAATTAAATGGACTTAATCTGATTTTACTTGTTTTGTATTATGTGTATTGGAAGTTTGACATTTAATTAATTGTACTGTGTTCTATATACATAAGTATATGGTCAAACACCAGTTTAAGCAATTAGAGATGTTTATATATATTGTTAATAATGAATGATATATCTTTTGTTACAAAAATGTTTGGTATGACGGTAAGAACACTCCACATACCTTCATGTCATTGAATATGGTGTAATGTGTACTGTAGTGTTTTTGGAGGGATGGATCAAATCTTCTGTGGTTCCATAGATACATTCTGTTTGACAGAACATGCAGACACCAAAGGTTTCTTTCCAGATCCTATAATATAACATGTATATTTAGATGTAGAAGGATTTTTAACCAGCCTGAAGTGTGTGTAATTAGTGAATACCAATTAAGCCACAAAAGTTCACTGCAGAAATATTATAGGTGATTACCTTTGTCTTCATCTTTCAGAATGTCTTCTGTTCCAACAGACTCCAGGAAGTTGTCTCTATTTAACACAAATGTATTGCTTAAAGTAAAATGTCTTTTCACAACATATATCTTTGTCTTTTATGTTAATTGTTTAAGTGCATGAAAATATTTGGCCACATCAATGGAAAGTATCTCTACTAAACTGACAGTTTTAACTTTTATTTCATTAGCAACCAAAGGTATAACATGCCAGATATTATTCTTACATATCTAAGATAAGGTTGCATTTGATAGGATCCTGCTGCTTCCACAGTGGAGGATGTCACAGGTTTATTAAATTCATTCACAATATGTGCACACTCATTATTATTAATTTTATGTAATTATGATGACAACAAATTTGTTGTCATCATAATTGTTCATCTTCTCAAACTATTTGACACTGACAAGCGCTGTTAGGCCGCTGAGGCAGATCAGATGTTGCTTATCTTGGTGTTTACAAAATAATTGCAGCACCAAAGTAGAATTAATATTAGGAACTTACTTTACGACTTTCATTATATACATATACATTATACAGCTACTTTCCTCATTTCTGCAACATTACTTTGATAATGAATCAGAAGATGTCATCACACATTTTATCTGACTTGACCTTGCAGCATCCCTTTTAAAACATATTATATATAGCCTATATGTAACTCCACGTTTTAATAAATCTGTACTTTATAAAGTTACGTAACTGGCCAGTGGTAGCACCCCAGGGGTCGCGGACAGCACTGACAGCTTACAGTTAAAGCGGCAGTGCCTCGGAAACAGTGAAAGCTCGGTATGCCACCGGAGGTGCCACTACTAACCGTGATTTGAGCCAGCATCGAAACACTCCTTTTGCCCACGTTATGTTATTTCTTTCGCAGTGTCTGGAAAACAAATATGTGTCTTTAGAAATAAAACAGTGTGCAACAGCGATCATGGTCTGTCAGAATGTAAAGGAAAGAACATGATTTAATGAAGATCCCCTAAAATAATCATGCTTCAAACACTGTGAAGTAACAATAATAATAGGCAATAATAGGGTTAATAATACGCTGCATTTGATAATGAAACGGGTGCACTGACTATGCACCACCCATAAATGTCATCTATAAAAAACTATTTATGTACAGCCTATGTGTAGCTTTATATATACATATATTACCTAAAGTGACCTCGATTTATGTTACTGGTCAGCAGTAGCACCCACAAACAACTGCAGCGGTCGCGGAAAGCTAACACTAACAGCGTCAGCTGCCTCAGAGAAATAGCGGCATTGGAGCTTGCTGTCTCCTTAGTATAGTATCACACATCAAGATCCAGTATAGGACCTTCACATCATGTGGCCACGACATAAGAATGTAGTAACCTCAACAAACTGATCTCGTGACCAATAGTTAATATGTCATGGTCTTAACATGCTATGACCTTCCCACATGTTAATATGTCGTGGCCACAACATAGTATCACGGTACCACGTATTAATATGTTGTGGCCATCACAAAAATAAGCGAACTGAGAAGGTCCTATCCCAGTCACATTCCTACGATCAGTTCGTTGAGGTAACTGTTGTTTATTGATGTGACGTCATCACGTAGGATGTGGAGAGTAAAGAGGAATGGTATATTTTATCCGATATAAACAGTGAGTTTATAACAGTAACGACATACTTATGTCGTGGCCATGTGATGTGATGTGGTTCCCTCAAGATCCTATAATGAGGGAACAACATCCTTTCTCGTGACCACGACTCAGGCGAATGATGATCATACGGGCTTCATTTGTTACAAATTGTAAATTTGTAAGAGACATGGATCAGCACGATCTTTTAAGGGAACACAATATTAATGAGGAAAACAGCCACAATTGAACAAGACCAGGTAATGGGTCATTTTGAATGTTTATCAATATGTATATGTAAGAGATTAGTTTTAAATGTATTTTATACTGTGTACACAACAGATGCCATTTGATCAAGCTTGAGCTCACGGAATTCGTGCATATTTTATGAGGTCTGTGATTTCGAGAGCTAGTGTATATATACGTTCTCCACACACTGCACAATCTGCAATAGCAACAACATAACGGGAGGCCAAAGAATAGTTTTCTGTTCGAAGAATCGATGTATATAGAAGAGATTAAAGAAGAGGTTAAATAAGTATGCAACAGTATTTAAAGTTATAAAAACATACCTCATGAATGTATAATTATTTTATATACATGCAAAATATATACATATAAATGTTTTTAAATAAATTGCTTTACAATAACTACAAAAATCTGTCATAGCAAACGTCATTTATTTCCTCGTTATTGCAACATTACTGTGATAATGAATTAAGGTCATCACACATTTTCATCACACATTCTGATTGTCTTAATTCCCAGCACCCACAAACTTTGTCTAAAAATGCATTTTATGTATAGCCTATATTTACTTCTATATATAGGCTATATTTTAATGGGTAGTTTCACAGTACAACCTTACCTCAATTATGTTTACTGGTCAGAAGTAAACATATGCATTCTGTACAATACATAGAAGGTCACAGCAATAAATACACTACATGAACATTGGACAGGTCAGTCTTCTTTACATATGACAAAAAGTCTATAGTTCTTATGCAGAAGTTCTGTGCAGAACATCTCAAAGTTCTTTCTCTTCTCAAACACAAATGTAAACTGTTCCACTCGGGAACTCTCAATAAATTTACTCATCCAGTTCTGCAATTGTAGAGCTTTTATTTAATTCATTTTCCATTGAAAGGGCACTGGGAAATTGAATGTGCCTTCAAAATTCACCATGTACCGCCTTCAAAAGTTGCGGTACATGGTGTCTCAAAAGAATATTTTCCTGCATCAAAGAAAAGATGTGTTCAGAAGAGGTTCAATTATTGTGTACTGATGTTACCAACAAATGCTTCAGACTTGTAAAGCATATACAGTACATCAATAAGAAATGTTATTTTTGTAATTGACAAATGTTAAAAGGCAGCATTTCCTTTGAACACCATAAATTCAAATCCCTATAGTGGTTAAGTGATTTAATGAACACTACATACACTATAACATTAAGGGTTTCCATTCAGCTTAAATTAAATTTGCACTAATATATAATAGAGTATGTATTTAAATAAATGGTTCCAAAAAATCTCTAGCCAGAGTTTAGCTCATATCAGGTAGGCAGTGTTATAGTGAAGTACATTTTGGGGTGAGTGTTTGTTGTCTAAAATGTCTTAAAATGTTCTGCGATCTCTGTAACTTCTGTTGTGATCTCTGTAGTACTGGAAAAAAGAAAATCAATGTCAGATTATGTCATGAGAGGTGATGTCACCTTGAGAAACTAATGTCATGACTGACAGAACGGATTTAGTAAGCACAGTCACAATGCAAATAATGTTCTGTAGCCTACCTTTTCTTTCGAAAGCTATGGACTTCATAAGCACTGATTTAGCCAATCATAGTTGGCTCATTTCCAATGAGAGTTGCTTTGCAACCACTGAAATGAAAACCTACAAAAATACTGTATTGTGACAATTTATAGCACTTTAAAGCTTTATTCTTAGTTCTCACTTCAACTGCTATTTGTACTTAAGTACTGTAGTTTGAAATCTAGTGATTAGAGAGTGTTAAGTCATGATTCCATTTTTTGAGGTATATTTTTTAAAGTGTTCTCAAAATTTTATTTAAAATATGTACTACCTACTACATACTATATGTACTACCACACTTGTACTACCTCAATGCAGTTTCTCACGTTTCTTGTTAATACAATTCTTGTACTAACTGTTAATTTCAAACATACCCTCAATAGATCACCTCAGGAAAAATCACATCTAAACTGCTGCTCAGATACAGTTCTAGCCACTGAGAGCAGTTTTTCCAGGTGTTGGATTATCTCTTCAGTCTGGAGAAACAAGTTAAAAAAAGGAAAAAAAAAATAGGTTACATTCCTCATGTCTAAGACATTAATTTGATAATGAATCTGAAGGTATCTAACTGACTTTTCAACATCCACAAATGTTGTATTTACAACCCCAAATCACAAAAAGTTGGGACAGTATGGAAAACAATATGCTGCCTTCAAGATCTTTTCCAGGGACGTCCACGCATATTTCAACAAGATAATGCAAAACCACATTTTGCACACATTACAAAGTCCTGGCTGCGGAGGCAGAGGATACAGGTACTTGACTGACCTGCCTGCAGTCCCGACCTGCCTCCAATAGAGAATGTGTGGCGCATTTCGCGACAACGAAGACCCCGTACTGTTCCCCACCTTAAGACTTGTTTGCAGCAAGAATGGGACAAAATTACCCATTCTTGCTCCAATGTTGTTTCGTCCATACGAGACCTCAAATTGCCATGGCTAAACTGTTTTGGCCATAACTTGAATGTGGCAGTGAATTTTTCACTACAAAAAGCAAAATGAAAAAGCAAAAACTGACCGTGCTTTTGGCATCTGTCGTTCAATTAATGGAGCATTTTCTCACAGCTGGCAGAGACGATGAGAGCTTCGCAAGGCACAGGAACAGCTCAATCTACCCCAAACTATGCTGATAATGGTAAGTCAACGAACAAATCTTAATTCATTGGTTTAATGTTTTTCTAGAAAAATCCTAATACATGACCTAATCCTAATGATAGACGATGGAAAATAATGAAAACTTTAATAGCTAATAGGCGAATTCTTCTTTGCATTATTATTATTATTAATTAAATTATATTATTGTTGTAGGATTGTGCAACTCATTGGGGATCAACATATGTCATGATAACAAAAATCGTGGAACAACTCCCTGCAATCAAATAGGTTTTTGCTGATGACAAGAGCCATTGCACAATCCCAAACATAACTTGGCAGGACATTGCTGTGCTAGAGGCTGTCAAAGATAGGTTGAAGCCTGTAGCAGAATTTATTGATATTTTATCAGCTGAGAATTACGTGACAGTCTCATCCCACCTCAATGTCGCATCTAATGACAGATATCCTGAAGGAGGACAAGACTAATGTAAAGATGACGGCAGAAATTAAAAAGGGAATCTTACAGAAACTTTAACCAAAATATGATGACAACACACTTCAGTTGTTAAGCAGTTGACCCATGCTGTAAGGGGGACCATACTGATGCCTAACACCTTGATGTGTTCAAAAGTCTTGAAGTTGAGATGGTGACATTGTGGGAAAAATGTTGGAAAAAAGCAGCTGAGATGCAGCCGGCTAAGCGGACCAAAACACTGGGACGTCTTCTGGGCAGAGTGAAGCAGTCTACATCAATAATACCCGCAGACCAGCAAGCAAAATCGGAGATCACATCCTACTTGCAAGAGTGCAAGTGGCACTCCACTTGCATGGCGATGACAAGCCACTGGAATGGTGGAAAAAACGGAAGCCGCTTTCCTTTAATGGCAAACATGGCTAGAAAATACCTGTGCATTACCGCAACCAGCGGGAGCTCCAACGGAGCGCGCGTTCAGTGCAGCAGGCTACATAGTTACTCCCCACCGCAACCTTCTCAAACCTGAGAGAGTAAACCAGCTTGTTTTCTTATAAACAAATCGGTAGGCATAGATACCTGAATGGCATAACAATAATTTTTATCTTAATTGTTTCTGGCCTTGTGTTTGTTTGTTTTAGGAATACATTTATTTAAGAACATTTGATGCGATTTAATTATTTTGCTCTTTCATTTTAGTTCTTTCATTGCGTTTAAAAGTATTAAAGTCTATTTTGTTATTTTTTATTTTTAGGCTACTGTCAACCTGGTGTCACATCCTGTCTATTTTAATGGACAATGTATTTGTGTAGGCCTATAGCAGACAAGGGCTAAAACAAATATTTTTTACTATAGGCTACATTGTCTGCTGACATTAAAGTATTTCACTGCACTTTAACAAGAAATTTAATCTTAGCGGCCTACTATGTGCAATATTTCTTGTTCGTTGTTGTTCTTAAGATATTGTCGTTAAGTCGTTTGAAATAATGCTGCTTTTAATTTTTGACTGACTGTTCTGTGTTCGGACCTATTAGACTGTTATTATAGCCTATAATTGTAATTTTATAATAATAATAATAATACAATAACAAATTAATATTACCAGTATCAATAAAATTGCACATTTATGAAAAGAAAACGAAATGCTATAGCCTGATGATGATGCCGTTTTCGCAAGGCTTATATCATGACTCATGAATTTGTGAATATAGGCCTAGGTCTATCACCTTGCACTTCAATTCTGAAATTACACGTAGTTTTGTAGTCTTTAAGAAACATTTTAGTGAAGAGTAACTAATTTTTAAATCTAAATGATCATCTAAAGTGATGTTGATGCGAACAATAGGCTATAGCTGTAATGATAATAAGAATAAGAATGATAATATTTTTTATTTTATACATCCATGGGAAACGAGTCAAATATCGTCTTGAAAACGCCAACAGCCTCAGCTTTCAGCGATATCTCTGCCTATCGTCGGGCACAACCCTACTGAGAAGTAACAGGCAATAGCAGTAATAATACGCTGCATTCGATCATCTGTTTTGATACAACCTAATCAATGCAAATAGACATAATATAATTGCGAAATGACTCGTTAATAATGTAAATACGCATGTTGCAGTATAATAATACGGCGAATTGCTAATGCTGATTAGCGTGTTTCTCTAGCAGCAAATTACGGCCGCTACGGCGCTCTGAACTCGCCGATGGTAACCGCGGAACATCAATAACATATACTAAATAAACATACACATACAAATGTACTTACATCAAGGTATAAAACGCATTACAACCGTGCAGAGATGAGCGTCCTTTAGTAAAGAACTATTTATGCAGACCTCATTATGCACGAATTCCGTGAGCTCAAGCTTGATCAAATGGCCCATTACCTGGTCTTGTTCAATTGTGGATATGTTTTCCTCATTAATATTGTGTTCCCTTAAAAATCCAAAGATGGTGCTGATCCATGTCTCTTCTGTAATGAATGAAGCCCATATAATCATCATTCGCCTGAGTCGTGGCCACCAGAAAGGATGTAATTTCCTCATTATAGGATGTTGAGGGAACCACTTCACATCACGTGGCCACAACATAGTATCACGTTACCAGGTATTAATATGTCGTGGCCACGATAAAAATAAGTGAACCGAGAAGGTCCCTTCCCGGTCACCGTACATTCCAGCTTCTCAAGTAAAATTCGTATTTATGCACTGTTGTAATTTATTAAATATTTGCTCATAAATACTTAACTCATATTTTATTCCGCTGTTTCTGTCTGTAATTTAACGCGCGTTCCATTACAAATCAGCTATATAAAAAATGAGCTAAGCTGCAAATAGGTACACAACAGCATGGTTACACTTAATATTTGCCAACGTGCGCATCAGTCTCAGTGTTTGGTAGCTGTAAACAGTAAGAGATCTTGGGGTAGTCGCGACGTTTAGTAGATAACGGGACGCCCGCTCCATTCCAGACAAAAACAGCGGATTAAAATATGAAGTAAGGTGGCAAACAGGTAAAGAGTGTCAGGTGGCTGTAAACAGGGAGCGATTTCTCGTGGCAGGTGGAAAGCGTTAATGGTAAGTTTTGACTTACTGTGCGTACCGTAGTGACTCCTGCTTATGTAACTTATATAAAACAGCTGACATTGTTTGAAATATGTAGATTAATGTAAAAACATGTTGTCATGGCTTTTATATTTTACAGTGCATGCATTTCAGGCACAATGCATTGATCTTATTTATAACTGAAATGCGTCTAAAAATGGTGACACTGACAGTAAAAACATTCACCCACAAATTACTGTCAATGATTCCAGTTGGATTGTTTCTAATAAAAAATGAACATGCTCATAGGTGAGACAGGCTGCTGGCATTGTGATGATGAATTGTGACAGCTAAAATGAAAACATGCTTTATACAGGAAACTGAAAGTGTTTCACTTCATACTTTTACTTTCTCTTTTAAAGCTCAGTGTCTTATCTGAATAGAATGTTCTGTTGTGATTTTATCAGGTTTCATTTCTTTATGACCTTTTCTTTAATGACCTAATGTGTTGATAAAAAATGTTTTGAGTGTTTTGTTCTTTAACTAGGTGCTGTGTGGATTTGATGGTATTATGTTTTAAACTGATGGAGGACAGGCCGAGGCACATGCGACTGAGATAGACAGCGGGAAATATGCCGGACTGAGCTGGGAAAACCAGGAGAAAACCATGTTCAGGATTGCCTGGAAACATGCCAAACAGGACTACAGACAGAACCAGGATGCTGTGCTTTCTAAGGTGGGTAAAAACTTCAATTGCATGCATTTAAAAGATAAGCATACATTCAAAGCAATAAGGGGGAACAAGTAAACAATATGGAGAGTGGGTTCATTTCAAATCAATCTCAATATATATATATATATATATATATATATATATATATATATATATATATATATATATATATATATATATATATATATATATATATATATATATATATATCAATATCATATCAATATCATTTCAAATCAGTAAGACCAAACTTATTATGACTTGATTAATTATGAGGGCCACTTAGATCAGTAGACGTTTAATTGTAGGTTGGTCACTTTTAATGGAGACCATTTCAACTTTTTCAATTGAAAGTGTGTGCCACTGTATTTATCAGGCATGGGCCATGTACAAAGGTAAATTTCAGGAGGGCGGGGACAAAGCAGATCTGTCCACATGAAAAACTTGTCTGCGTTGTGCTCTCAATAAGAGCACAGACTTCAAGGAGGTTCCAGAACATAGTCAACTGAACATCTCAGAGCCTTATTTAGGTCTGCTGTGTCCTGGATGACACAGGACGAGTCGCAGGTATTACAAAGGTTTACATGACTGTTCCTCAGCCTCACCCACCCGACAGACACAGACATATTTATGAATATTGTTTAATGTACAGCGTGCATCTTCCTCTGCTTGTAAACCTAGTGCAGAAATTCCAGGTTCTATGCCTGATCATAGCATCCTTCGTCAGAATGTAGCCACCTCTGTCAGAACCACGCGTATGCGCTATGCTGCTCTCGTGAATGTACATTGGAGACTAACAAGGAAGAGAGGAAAATGTTGAATAAAGTTATTTTTTGTTTAATAATTAAAAAATTCATTAAGCCTCATAAAATTAACAGGGAACCACTGTGTTCACATGAACTATTTTAAAAAAGTCTGTATCACCGTTTTGGGCCTTGATAGTGGTATTTCTAATGGGGTGGGGGGTTGATTGGTCAGAAAGCTTACTGATTTCATCAAAAATATCTCAATTTGTGCTCCACAGATGAATGAAGGTCTTACAGGTGTGAAACAACATAAGGGTGAGTAATTAATGACAGAATTTTAATTTTAGGGTTTAATTAATTTTCATTAAACCTATTATTTCCCTTCTCAAGAAATGTCTGGGAATCAAGTGATATTACAGGACAATGACAGCAGCCGAACACTGCAAGGCATGCATCTGCCTTTGCAGGTACTTCAAGCAAAAACTGGAAATCCCCACACTCACTCACACTAACTAGTTTTTGCTAGAAGTTTTTGCTAGAATTTTAGAAGTTTAAGGTGTTTTGTGTTGTATGTACTTAATCTTTTGTTCTTCAACTACAGGTCAATCTACCTGGTGACTCAAATAGAGGATGGGGTGGTTAGTGTTTGTTATATGTCACATAGCAAAAAGAGAAGTGTGGCTACACAAGGCAAAGGTTTTAGTTTCAGTTTGTGTCTAAGCTGTGAATGGCAGGTTGTATGTGTGTCCCAGAACAGGCGCAGAGGCCTGTGGTAACTCCAACCCTCAATCTGCCCTTTTATATTCATCTCAAGTTCCCTTGACTGATAAGAGATTTATGATAGGCTTACATTCGCATTTCTTTATAGTCAATAGAATACAACTTGTTCTAGGTTTAATTATGATTCTAAAATCATTTTTCCAAGTAAAAAAATATTAGGCCACTCTTCAAAATATCTGAATATAATTGCATTAGACAAAATATCAAAACAAGTGGTCTTCCAAGTATAATACCAGAGCTTTGCAATAACCATGATTCACAATTCAAACAAAATTCATTTTAGCGGATATATAAGGTCACTTCCTATTATAATGAAAGATGTCCTTGCAAAGTTACAACTGTTGTTGTTCATCACATAACTCATCCTCCACAACAACAAAAATCTCTAAAAAAAAATTGTGTCTTCATTTTGAAAATTATACTGTGTCTATTAATTTATTACTACACACATTTCTGCTCAGCATTATATTTGAAATTAAAATAGTGTGCTCTTTCTATATAAAATAGTGGGGTAGATAATTTGGTAATGTAATGGCTTTCATACATTTAAAGTGCACTGTAACTGTAACAAGTAACTGTTATTGAAAGCTCTTTTTGATAAGTGTTTCTTGTATTTGCAGACTGCCGTCTGGAGGTGCATTTGTTCTGTTATGGTATCCTGTGCAAACTGCTGTAACAGCATCTCCAGGTGGCTGCTTCATACTGCAGGGCTGTGCTCCAGTAGGGAACGAGCACATCTACGGGCCCTGCGAAGCTGAGGTGTTCTTCCCTGGGCATCACCAAGGCCATGAGCCGTCTGCTTCCCCACCTGGAGAAGGGCATGCTGGTGTGGGTGGCTCCAGATGGTGTGTTTATCAAACGCTTCTGCCAGGGGTCCGTGTGTACTGGGATGGTCCACTGGCTGAACATAGAGATAAACCCAACAAACTGGAGAGAGAGAGGACCTCAAAACTGCTGGATATGACCATTTTCCTACAAGGTGAAGAAGACAGCTGAGTTTGGGAATCTGTTTTCTGTTTAATTACAAATTTCTTCAATATGCACTCCTGTTATTTACTGCATTCCTTGCAGAGTTACAAAGCCACCAGCAGGGCACAGGTCCTGAGCCCTGGTACACAGTGGACCTGTGCTTTGGAAAGGAATTCCCTGACCCCTGCCAACCTAAGAGCAAGAAACTCATCACTGCAGAGGTCAGTATTCACATGGCACTAGCCTTCAAGTTTTTATACTCGACAGTTCTATCAACAATAATTCAGTCCTTAATTTCGCTCTATATTTTGTTTTTATCTATCTCTTGGTTCATACAAGTGGTTGAAATCTGTGAAAATGCTTGATTTAGCCTTTTATATATAATAGCACAAAAAAACTTAGCACAAGTTATTTAGTTGCTCATCAATATTAACTCAATGCATCAACAGTAGTAATTACACATGATGAAAGTAATTTAACAGTGGTTAGTGCCTGTTCTTCTTTCATGGAACTGGGAGTTACGCTATATACAGCAGAGTATTTTCTTATGTCCTGTGCTTGTGTACAGAGTTTGTGCCTGTTTCTTCTGATTTCTGCTCCAGTAGATCTGTCTGTAACTGCAGTCCTTTCATTTCTATTTCACAATCCAAACACTAAATATTACCCATTATAGTTGTAGATTTGGAAAGTTAATAAATATCTCTGTTTTTTCCAGAAAAGCAGCATGATTGCAAATGTGATATAGTTTTTAAAGGCAGTTCAATAAATAAGAAGTTAATATTAAGTGAGTTACATTTCACAATTATTGTCAAAGTGTTTTAGTAATTATTTTATATGAACTTATACAGGTTATATAGGATGCCAAGTTTACTTACAGACAGGTGATACATTTTGAATCATGAAATTATTTATTTACCATTTGTCACCCTTCTGTAGAATACCATCACAAAACATAATTTAGTTTTCTTATAGACCAATGACATCTGATCCAATGTGATGATGAAGTATGTATATGTATGTAAATATGTGATTAGCACAGCTTTAAGGTGCTGATAAAGCATCTTGTAAATGCTTGAAAAGTGCTTGAATTTGACTTTAGAGAAGGCTTATGAACCCTGTATAGGTCATCACAAGCATAAACTGAGGGTACTTGCCACTCTTTGGCAAGTAAAAAAATAGTATCACTTTTCACACTTTAAATGCTCCACCTTTTTAAAAGGCTATTGAATAGGCTCAATTACAAGATATGAATTCTTGATATCAAGAATTGATATCTTGATATTTCCACTTGGAAAAAAATACTAATTCTTAATAGTAGCAATGGAATTAATGCAAGTGTTAATGCTCATTTTTGATATCAGTAATAACATATTAACTAGAAAAATGGTAATTTGTGTTATGAGAAATAATCATCATTTTTATAATTTTTGATATTTGTAATTTGGTTTTCACTAGTGGCTTGATGATAATTACCTGTTTATCATATTGTTTATCATAGCACCTCAGCCCAGCACCCTGCTGAGATGTACTGTACAGAAACACACAGGGAGGCGTTCGATACAGGACTCGAACGCCGGACTAAGCGCAGAGCTCGTTGCTTCCTACACATGGGTCTCCCAACAAGCCTGCTGTATGCTCAACCACGCCTCAGGAAGGTGAAGCTCTCGTAGGGGTGGAGGACCTCCTATAGTGGAGGTACAACTCCAACACTACCCGGAAGACAGCAGTAGGACAGGAGCCAGCTGATCGCTAGCTGCCACCATCCAACACACTATTTCCTTTGCTGGCCAGAAGGTGGAAGGCTGAGGACCCTGTTTTCCTTTTATCACCCCTCTCCACCACAGAGGGAAGGTGCCACTCTGCCAATCCGCAAGAGCCAGACTTACAGAACTGCTGAGCTCAATCTAATAGACCCTATATAAATTGCCAAGAGGGCAGAAACCAAGTCCCCTGAGAACCCAGCAAGGAGAACCCAGCAACTCTCCCTGGCCAGGAGAGCTTCTTGACTCGCTATCCAAAGGGAGCAGTAACAAAGAACCATCTCCAGACCTCGAAACTGCGGTCTCAACCGAAACCTGAAACTCCAAAATATACAACGAGGAGGACTGAAGTACTGGCAGCAGGCACCCTCTCGAGGGGAGTAAAGGAATCAGAAAAAGGTTCCTCAGGGGTGGTTGAATCCCACACCAAACCAACCCTGAGGAAAAACACCTGGTCTTTCCCTGGTCTGTGGGGACCTGGGACAGCCTGTACTAGAGTGGTCCAAACCCGCCTCAAACCGGGTCTCTCAATGCTAGTGACAATGTGTAACTGGCTCACGCCACAGGCCTTCTCTGATGAGAAGCCTCACAGATCTCACCCAGAGTGAGACTGGGGCTCAAACCCATGGACCGCTAGCCAAAGAGTAGCTCACCAGCAATGAGCTACAACTCCTCAGCCCAGCTTTTTCAGAACTGGCGGAAGCTAGAGGCCACCATAGTCATCACTGGTCCCACCCATGATGGCTTATTGTGGGTGCTTGTGCCACTTTAAAAGAGAGAAGCTATGGGGCAGGGGGGGAGTGGTTGGTGTGAGACCGTGCTATTGCTACACTCCTGAGCGTCCTTCACCCTCTGCCTCCTGCGTCTGGCATAGCACCGCCTCCGTGGTTTGCCTCGAGAGGAAGGAGGCGCACGATCAGCCATGCTCTGCTTCTGGCCTCGCCTATGATCCACAACTGTAGATGGACCAGGTAGGGGGGTGCCATATGAGGACCTGGACTTGCGCGGGATAAACCTCTGGAAGGCCCTAGACTGCACCTTTGCCACTCTAAACTTCTCGATGACCGCCTGCACCGACGTGCTGAAAAGTTCAGAGGGTCAAGGAGAAACTTTCTTTCTTTCTCCCCAACATCAGCCAGACTCATCCACAGATGTCTCTCTGTGGTCACCATAGCTGCCATAGAATGACCTATGGCCGCAGCTGTTTGTTTGGTGGCTCTGAGAGCCAAATCTGTGGAGCAGCGCAGCTCAGCCACCACGTCAGGGGAAAGCCCCTCCCCCTGATTCAGGTTCTTAAGCAGGTCAGCCTGGAATGCCTGAAATATGGTGATTGTATGCTCCGCAGCACCAGCCTGATCCACTGTCGCATATGCCAGTCAGACACGAAGATACCTCCTCAGAGTCTGAGCCTCTAAGGACAAAGCCCACCCACTGAGAAATTGCCTGCAAGCGTCTCGTCAGCGCGAGGCACCCTGCATGCCCATGCTCTTGCATTTCCTGCACATTCAGGCAAATTGTCCACAAATGTGATAAGAAGAGAGAGATACAGCTCCATCTAAAAGCGTGAGATGAAGGCGAAAGGGCAGGGCAGATAAAGGCATGGGACCTTAACAGTTAAACTGATTAAAAATCGCTTGTCAAGCCAGCCATGAGTGTTCACCGCCTTTCTCGTGCAAAACATGAACCGGCAACAGCTACACATATGCTGGGCAGGCAGGCTGGGAAAGCTCACCCACGATCTCACCTCCCAGCTACCTCCTCAAAAACACCTGAATGTGGTTTCCTTAAAGGTTGACATGTTGCCATGGCAACAATATTTAATAGTAATATCACAAATCCATTTAGAACTTTATAAAAGCCTTACCTGATATGAATAAATGTAAGTTATCTATTTTAAAGTTTGCTTTAAGTGATGCACTTCCTTTTGCCAGATGGTGGTGCTTTGACTGTGACTCGCAATAGTCATATCAATGTCATCATCTTACTACAATAAATGTATTTACCTAGTTTGATGTCAATCAGTTAATGCATGCATATAGACTTCCTGTTTTCCAGTTCCCCTTCAGTCAGTCATGTTCGACGTTACGTCAACGTACTGATGTATGGGGTCTCGCTTGGGAGCCCTATCACCTCTGAGTAGTAGAAAACGCGTCAATGAACATCGGCCTGAGAGGACAGAGCCAATGAGCATTGGGGCAAAGGATGTGCGTGCAGAGGCGCGCCCACCCGGAAGCGGTTATAAAGCCGGCTGCAACTTACTTTCATTCAGATTTCGCTTCAGAGCCGAGTGTGTGCTATTCGCGTTCACTCGACTATCGCCTTTGGAGTTCCCCAGCATCTGCTGCGTGATGGCGCAATCAGTGGTTTTCGCTTGCTCCGGCGGTGGACTACTCGGTGCTTCGGGAGACCTGGTTATAAAAGGGTGAGTATCTAAAGAGTGAATTTCCATTCTAAGAGAGCTCCTACGGATGACGGGCGTCTTTTTAAAGAAGTTTTCCGTCCGTGTGTTTCTGGATGAAGTCACTTCCCGTCCTCGTCTGATGGCCATGATCACTGCATCATATGCCTGCATCACATGCTGCAAGCATGCTGGCGCAGTGTTCATGGTCAGCTTGTGCTCTTACTATAAGAACATGGCCATCTTGACACTGCGGTCACGGCTCTCTCTCTTCGGAGATTGAGCCCCCCCTTTGCTGCTACCCATTCTGTTGCTCTGGCTACATGCCTAAGCCAACAGAGTTGGTTAGCACTTTGGGAGAACTCAGAGGGATGATGGAGACTCCCGTCGGGTCAGTCCCTGCGGGCCCCCCAGTCCTCTGCAGTGTTGGGATCAGAGCTGCCGGGTGACAGCATCATTCCCCTTGGGGGCCCACTGTCACTTTTGGTGCTTCAGATGAGGACCAGATGTTGATCACTACATTGGAGAGTGGGCTGCTCTTCTCTGAGGACGAGGCAGAACTTTCCCCTTCGGGCTGGGTCATTCCTGCTGAGTCAAACTCAGAGCTGACGGCCGTGCTTGCCCGGGCAGCTGTGCCTTGGGCTGTGTCTTGGGCCCTCACAGCGGGTTGGTTCCCAGATGTACATGAGGGTGTTTAGGTTGTGAAAGGCATATTTTTCTGCCTGAAGCAGCTTTTTCCTCCTCCACTCTCACTACCTTCGATGGGGGGCTGCCAAGGGAGGTGTGCAGATTCTTCCGGTGGAGTGTGCTATTACGGTGCACAGGCCTGTGCCCGTAATATGCTGCCACCTGTATGAGTCGTCTGAATCTCCCGTTCTAGGCCTGTAGACGGCAGCAGCTCTTGCTGCTGAGGCTTACAGTGTGCTGGACAGGCAGCCTCCACCCTGCTTGCAGTGGTCATCCTGCAGGTTCACCAGGCCAAGGCACTTAAGCAGCTTCACGAGGGTAGTTCTGAGCCAAGGTGATGCAGGAGCTGTGCTTGGTGACTGAACTTGCCCTCTGGGTGAAGGCAGTCACAACGCAGGCCCTCGGCCAGACGGTGGTCCAGGAGCGCCATCGCTGGCTAAATCTTGTGGAGATGTGGGACACTGACAAAGTTCGCTTTCTTGATGCCCCCATCTTCCAAGGTGGCCTTTTCGGCGATGCTGTCGAGGGCTGTGCCCAGCAGTTCTCGGCAGTTCAGAGGCAGACGGAGGTCGTCAGGCGCATTCTACACCTCCACGCACCCTGACCCCCATCTGTTTATCGCCGAGGGCGCCCCCTTGCTGCACCAGCTCCATCGCGGACTGAGGCTGCCCCTCATCCCTGCCGTAGAGCCGGCCGCAGGAAGTAGACACCTGCTCTTTAGGTTCCTGATAAGCCCTCCAGAAGGATGGCTAAGCGACCCTGAGAGAAGTGGCCTGGGCTGCAGTCCTTCCCCCGGATGAGGGCCGGGGGGAGGGTCTTAGGTTGTTCCGCCGCCAGGCCATCGCCTAGCGGTACCCCCATTCTCAAGGATAGTTCCCTCCAGTCCAGGCCCAATTGGACATTGCCCGACAGTGAGAAACGCATTGTTTCCTCACTCCCGAGCTTGTCCTTTTTCTTCGCCAGGGCAGGTGAGGCTGCGTTTGCATTGCCTCCTTACGCGCCTCCTGCCTCCCGGCCGGGGCTAGTGACTCAGCCTCCTGCAGCCGGTCCTTCCGCCCCTGTGCCGGCATCTCTCCGGGCACATCTTTCACCCCCCTGGTGCCGCTTGCATGGAGTCTGGGGACCTGGCTAGCACTCCCCAGCCCGTCTCATTGGCTCCGGAGGACGATCACACTCAGCTACGCGATTCAGTTCGTCAGGCGCCCGCCCAGGTTCAGAGGCATCCTCTCTACCCCGGTGGTAGAAAGTGATGCTTCGATCCTGCAAGCAGAGATGGCAGTCCTCCTGGTGAAGGATGCAATAGAGCCTGTCCCTCCAGCCAAGATGAAGTCCGGGTTTTACAGCCCGTACTTCATTGTGCCCAAAAGAGTGGGTGGGCTGCGGCCAATCTTGGATATTCGTGTCTTGAATCGGTCCCTGTACAAGCTACCCTTCAAGATGCTCACGCAGAAATGCATCCTCTCATGCGTTCGTCCCAACGATTGGTTTGCAGCGATCAACCTGAAGGACGCGTACTTCCACGTCTCGATCTTGCCTCGACACAGGCTGTTCCTTTGGGTTCGCAGTCGAGGGTGGGGCGTATCAGTACAAGGTCCTCCCCTTTGGGCTGTTCCTGTCCCCCCGCGTCTTTACCAAGATCGCGGAGGCCGCCCTTGCCCCATTACGGGAGGTGGGCATTCGCATCCTCAACAATCTCGACAACTGGCTCATTTTGGCCCACTCTCGAGAGCAGTTGTGCGAACACACGGACCTGGTGCTTCGGCACCTCAGCCACCTGGGGTTTCGGGTCAACTGGGAAAAGAGCAAGCTCTCCCCAACACAGAGCATCTCTTTCTCGGTGTGGAGCTGGACTCGGTCGCTATGGTGGCGTGCCTCTCAGTCGAGCGCGACCTGATGCATATGGGACTGCTGCAGCACTGGCTACATGACCGAATCCCATGGTGGGCATGACGCCACAGCACACGTTGGGCGTTTGTCACACCGTGAACCTTCAGCCCTTGGTCAGACATTGCCTTTCTCGGGCCGGGATGCCCTTAGACAAGTGTTCAGGCACGTTGTTATGACAACAGATGTCTCCAAGATAGGCTGGGGCACTGTGTGCAGTGAGCAGGTGACTTCGGGCTCCTGGACAGGATCTCTATGCCTGTGCACATCAGTTGTCTCGAGTTGTTGACAGTGCTTTTGGCCCTGCACCGGTTTCTTCCATTGCTGCAGGGCAGGCACGTGCTAGTCCAAACGGACATTACTGCGATGGTGGCGTACATCAACCTCCAAGGCGGTCTACTCTCATGTCACATATCTCGACTTACCCGCCATTTCCTCCTCTGGAGGCAGCGGCGACTCAGGTCGCTTCCCACTGTCCACAACCCGGGCAAGCTCAACGTGTGGCAGATCACTCTCACGGCAGCTTCCAAGCCCATTAGAGTGGAGCCTCCACCCCCAGGCAGTCCAGCTGATCTGAAGTCAATTTGGGGAGGCACAGGTTGATCTGTTTGCCTTCCACGAGTCCTCCCACTGCCCGCTGTTTTACTCCCTGTCCAAGGCCCCCCTCGGCACGGACGCGTTGGCACACAGCTGGCCCCGGGGACCACGCGAATACGCGTTTTCCCCAGTGAGCCTCCTTGCGCAAACTCAGCGCAAGATCAGGGAGGACGGGGGGCAGGTCTTGCTGGTTGCGCCATGTTAGCCCACCCGGACCTGGTTTTCAGACCTGGTGCTCCTCGTGACAACCCCTCCCTGGCAGATTCCTCTGAAAAAGGACCTTCTGTCTCAGGGATGAGGCACTTTCTGTACTTCCGGGCTACAGGGAGCCCCTCGTGAGCCTCCTGAGTAAGTAGAGCTGAAAAGCCTGTCTTTAAGACAGCGCTCCTGACCGCGCTCGCCTCTATCAAGAGGGTTGGGGGACCTGAAGGCACTGTCGGTCAGCGACTCGTACCTAGAGTTCGGGCCTGCCTACTCTCACATTATCTTGAGACCCAGGCCTGGCTACGTGCTTAAGGTTCCCACTGCACCTTAAGGACCAGATGGTGAGGTGACAATCCTTCATCTGAGTCAAGATGTGTGAAAGGCAAGCAGAGATGATAAAGTCAATAGGCTTGAATAATAGATAAGACTTCATATAATCTGCATAGCAATCAAAGAAGCTGTGTGCTTTAGATCTGTGTGATTAGACCTAGAGAAATTATGTAAATTGAGAGGAGGAAGGGAACAAGTACTAACCCATCAGTCATCCCAGTGGTCAACTGATGTGACTTGGACATATTTCCTCTTGAGGAATCTTGAAGATCTGCCCTATGTATTTGACTTGAACCAGGTCAGTGCAGTTCCTGTGATGACCAGGCTGGAATGGGTGGACAGCAGCATCTGGTTCATTGTGTAGCAGAAAAGTCTATAAAGGATGAGGACAGACCATGTCCAGGTTTGCCAGCTGCAGGTTTTCAGGAACAGAAAGTAGGTCAGTCTCTGTAGAATGTCCTTTTCTGAAGTCAGATTAATGACTGTTGAGTATGTTTTTTTGTGTGAGAGATAAGCAGATAAGATAATAAGCACAACCATTTCGTGTTTTTGAAAAGCACAGTAGGAGAAAAATGGTCTAGATTTATTGACTGCTGAATGGTCAGTTGTTTTTGTGCAGTGGAGTTATCTGAGTGTGTTTAATCATGGTGGGAAAATGGTAGGAACAATTGGCAAAGCCTTTGGCAGTCAGATAGTGGGGAGGGAGTTGGAGGAGGTAAAGAGGAGAATGTTAAAAGCTATTGGCAGTTTTTGAGCTTGTCTTGAGTGTTGTTGAGCTTGTCTTGTAAGCAAGTAATCTTGACTGTGGACAGATTTATACTTTTCAAGTTCAGCTGTGTCTTTTGTGCCACATTTTCTCCTTAGCCTTGATTTTGGTCTGATGGACACAAAGAGTCTCCAGAAGTTGAGCATACCTAGACGTAAAAGGACAAGCATTTTCGAGACTGGATGTTAAAGTTGAACAGAGAATTTTGTGTGCTTGTCAAAAACAAGGACAGGCCCCAGAGCATGAGTTTATATCCCCAAGGACAAAACCCAATCCTGAAACTAAAAGTAAGAATCTAAATATATTGCTCTGACAAAACATAGACGTGACAATACATGAACATAGCGGCTGGAGCAAGAGTCCTACAATATGGCAAGCAAAGCCAACTGAGAAGTGGAGGAATCCAGGGCTGGCAAAATCCAATCACATGAGACTAGACACTAAAGACCTGCATGACTGACAGTAAAGGAATATGCTTTACAGAAAATATACATATTATATAAAAAAATAATAATAAACGAAAAATTTAACAAACATGAGAAATGTAAGATGTTGCTTTTTATATTACTAACTGAAAAAATATTTTTGTAAAATAAAGTTTATAAAATTTTAATAAAAGGCAACAGTGGCAAGGAACCAGGACTCCAATGGTGTGAAAGTGGAGAATAAACCTTAGAAGAAACCAGACTCAACCAGGAGTTTTCCTCAGGCACATTCACATTACACTGCTGCAACTAGACAGAAGATAAATATTGTTTGTAGAAGTTTACCAAGTTGTAAAATTAAGTATGGAAGAGTATGGATAGCAATATTCAGTTGATAATGTAATATACAAAATGATACTGCAATATGTAAAATGGCAATATATTTTAAATGTACATTTTCAATACCATATGTGGAACGTTCAGATTCAGTAATATAATTTACATTTGCCCTTTCTTTACTGGCTTTAAAATGTAATTTTAATACATATTTTAATGCTTTGTAAGTTCCAAAATGAAATGAAAATGTATTATCACTGATTATAACTGATTAGATATGTTAAACGTAGCAAAAATTCAAATCATGTAAATTTTCAGTTCTCACAATCATGCAATTTTCACTCACAAGCAGAACACTTACAATTGCATTTCCATAAAACAACCCACGATGAATGTAGAAAAAGTCAATGTGGATTTGAAAATACATTCTCAGACAGTCATGCCCCCACCTTGTCAATAATGGAATCGAGGCAGGGCCAGCATCTTGTTGTGTGTTTAGTTAGGCAGCAGTTATATAATTTATGCTGAGAAAAGAAAAATATTATTATTACAGTAATAGTTTGGTTTATACATACAATATTTTTGGCTAGTAATTCTGACCCTGATTACACACAAATCCTGAAAGGCATGAAGTGCAGTGGTCTGCTGTGTTATGTGAAAAGTTTAAATGGTATTCAACTCCTCTGTCAGTTTTATCTGTTGCCCAAATTGTGTAGAATATGAAAGTGCATTGATTATAAATTATAAAATGTTATTATAAATTGTTATTATAAAATTATAAAATCCTCCTAACTCTAACTCAGTGGCTGTTACAATTTAATGACCCGGTTTTCCCCATAAAATCTGAAGTTATATTAGTAGGTTTGGTGTTCCAGGCCCTATCACTGAAATCTGAAGGCAGTGATTGGTTGACGGGAATGTTCCAGGAACATGTCATGCTTGTGTATAGTAAATCAGTGCTTTTTAAACTGCATTCTTTTACTTACCAGTGGAGGGCATTGTGGAATAATGATACACACTAAATGTTTTTTCTCTATCTCTGTGTGTAGGTAATTCCTCTGTTTGCTGTGGAGTATTTGCGAAGACATAATCCATCTAATAATGTGGCGATAAAGTGTTTATCTTCACATAAGAGCAGTATGCAAACTGATGCACAGACACCTTATCAGAACAGCACACAAACCTTATAGCATGTGAAAAATATTTTTGTGATTATAAAACTAAATCCTTATTTCAACCCATAATGCTCTGATTAATAATGATGATGCTTACTGAACAACATTGTACATTCTTTATATTTTTGTATTTTTGCTAATTTAAACTAAATTGTTTAGTTACTTTGTACTACTTGGGAAAATTATTTCAGAAGGTATTTCCCTGAAACCTTGATATGTTATCATGCTTTTTGTAAATGCATAGCCTGTATGTGGAAACTTTGTAATATTTGATAATACCATGAATCAGAATGCATTATCCATGCCTTTTTTTAATCATGCATTGTCTTTCATTTGTAGTTTTTAAAGATTCTTTGACTTATTTAAATCTAGAAAGCCTTTCTTTTATTTCTAGCCAACATTGTATGACAGTCTCCCAACTTTAAAATATACAATTTCAGAGATATAACATTAATAAAGAAAAAACTGCTAATGTTATTTGAAAAAAAAACAACAACAAAAATAAAACAGAAAAAATAAAGTGATAGAGTGTGCTTGATCAAGAGGAGATACCCGTATCTGAATTCAAAACATTAGATTTCCATTATTTTTCCCTGCTCTCAACCACACAGTATTTTCAAAGGGAAAACCACAAATCAGCAGAGAACCTTTCTGATGTGTTGTTAGCACCATCAATGTTTATAACACACCGCCCCCGGGTGACGTGTGCATGGAAATCACAGACTCCAGCTGGGGTACGGCTGGTTTCATTTCTTAATTAGTGTATTTTCCCTTGGTAAGAACAGACAAGAGTGTAATCATAATGTGAACTAGCACATTGTCCCCACACTGAAAGCTTGGCTGAAGGCTGCTAATACATTTAGCCTGCTTGCAGTTTATAAGCACAAAAGAAGACTGCCATATGAACATAACCATAGCTTTCTGTTTGTAGCAAATTCACAGAACACTTGTAATGAGATATTCTTTCTTTTCTTCAATACTATTTGTTGTTATAATATTGACTGTAAAGACATACCCTGCAGAAAATGCTTAGCAGATTTAGATTAGCATAACTAAAAGGTTCGTAAAATCGCCAATTTTTGTCTCACTGTGCATTCGGGCTCTCCTAGAACGCCATTCAACTCCTGTTTGACAGAAAGGAACAGAGAAGTAACAATTTACTGGCAATTCCTTGTCCTTGAAGTTACCGATAATCTATCAGCTGCTTTCCATCTGATCTCTCCACTTTGGTCTTCTTCTGGTGACTGGATGTTACCATGGACTTCACTGCCTTCTTCCATGCTTAGAGCCTTGAGGTAAATGAGAGCTAGTCTTGCTTCCTAACTGGAGCTCAGGGGCAGACCAGTGTCTTTTGCGGGTGCTTGGGCGCTCCTTGCGTGGACTAGAAAGAGAAGGTTGGGCCACAGGGAGAGGAGGCAATGGGGGAGGAGGCATCCGCTTAGCTGTGTCTGTGCAAGTAACTGCCCCTGCTTCTGAATGTCTGAGTGAATTCTGCACCTGGCTGCTGAAGTGTGCAATGGTGGTTGTTGAGTGGAGTGCAGTGGGCGTAGGAGTCAATGCCAGACACACATCACCTGTGCTGAGTTGACGACAGTGCAGTCCATACATCTGGGCACTACGCTGAGGACTGCACGAAGACCAGCCATGATCCCATACAAAGAATGGATACTCAGCTAAGACTGTAAGTAGCTCCTGTTGGTATGAAAATGTAATCTCAGTATGATCACAGTATGATTGGAATACTGTCCAATACAACACTTCACAGTCAAACACATACAGAATAACAGTAAGTCTGACTCTCTACTGGTCAAAGCGATCAACAGAGAAATATTAGGCATAAACACTGTTTAAAATACTGTTTAATTGGTCCATCTGTTGGCAGTATGCATTATGTATTTCACTTAAGAATAAAATGGTCATAGTACATGGACAGTCTAGACACACAACATGGTTTTAAACCAGTTATCACCCAGATCTATAATCACTAGGCTACAGCACAACACTGAAAATAGTATCATAATTAAATACTTTTACCATTGCTATAGTCATGTAAACATAGTCTTACATAGAAGTGTAATTGTTGTATCAAGCTGGCAAATGATCCTCTTAATGAGCAGTTAAAGGTTCACTTAATCACATGCCGTTCCAAATCTGTGCACATTCAGTGTATGCATTGTTCATATTTATCCTTGTATTCCATGGATGAAAGAAATTTATATGGGTTTGAAATGACATGAGGATGTGTAAATGATTTGTTCACAGAATTTTTTATTTTGATTTAACTATCCTTTTAGTATTGATAAAACTGAATAAAGGCGAAAATGATCTTATCACTCAACAATAACAAAAAAGAGAAAAAACAGTTCATATTTTGATCTCTGTATGTATTTTTTATTTAGCTGGACTTACCTGAGTATTGTGGTCTGTGAGCTGGACCTGCAGGTTGTTGAAGCCATGGGTGGGCCCAGGTGAGACTAACAGAATAGTGCAGGTGCTCAGGTGAAATTCATGCAAGGTGTCAGCACTGTGCAAGAAATCCTCCGTCTTCAGCTCCTCCACCCTCTTCAGACGGCCACTGGCCAGCTCAATCAGGGAACCTTTGGCAAAATGAGGTAGGACTGTAGAAGGAGGTGGGTTAGGGCCATTGAGCACAGTGACAGCAGGATGGTAGAACCCTGCAGAGTCATCCCATTCTGTCCTAGTCTCATGGCTGTTTTGTTGGCTGTGTGGAGAGGGCTGGAAAATCCTCAGGGGGCAAGAAGGTGGTTTTGAAGAGCTAATTTGTGGGTGTTTCTGAGGGTTCTGCTCAGCAAAAGGGCAGAGGGATCCTAGGGCATAGTAGGACTGAGCTCCAGCCTGGGAGGCACTTCCACTGTAATGGTCCTGAGAAGTGATTGCCTTTCCTGCCTTTGCATCTGATAAGGGGGATATTGGAGCTTTGGGTGTTCCCCAAGGGTCCCTGTCCCGTGATAAGGAATGTGTACTTGTGCTCTCTTGCGTCAGAAGGCTTTTCCCTATGCTCTGTCCTGCTGCATCTTGTTGTCTTCTCCTGCCATTGGCATAGGAACCATCCAGCCTGGTCATGCTGTCATTCCTATACCCTACACTGCAAAAGGGCACCCTTTTGGTAGACCCAGACCTACCAGCTGGGCCATCTACACTCTTGGGCTGTCTGCTTTGGTAATTAAGCCTGGTGTCAGGGAGGGTGTCATGGGGATATATTGTTGGCTGAGAAAAAAGAGAAGAGGAGAAGAAGGATGAGCTGTATTCTCGTCGACTCTGACTGTAGGGCCACATTTCTCTGGACTTGCCTGTGTAGACACTCGTTAATGTGGGCAAAGAGATGAATGGCTGTAGATTCAAGGGTGGGATGTCACTACGGAGCCAGCGGGAATGGTGGGAGATAGGGTGATCTGGTCCTCCGTCCATTCCCTGTCTACACATTGTGCCTCTCCATGAAGAAACCATCCTTTGCCTCTCACCCACCTGGACCGGCAAGTACGAATGATGCATAGAAGGGTCGTAGGACACAGGCCAAGGCAACGACAGAGGAAGGGTTGGCAGCATGGGCAGAGTAGGTGGCTGAAGAACGTTACTTTCTCTGTGACCCTCTGTGGTAGAGTAAAGATGCCTTCGGCTTCGGAGAGGGGCAGGTGGTTTGAAGTCATCCTCTTGGGCCAGCTGATCAGTACCCTGTCGGGACTCACGTTTCTTGGGGGGCAGACACTCTTTGCTGCGTGCTAGGCTTGGATTCATGGGGCAATCCCCCCGGGCCTGCTTGGCCACACTAGGTTACATGGGCAGCTGGGGAGAATGAGGGGCCAGGAGAAAGATACGTTCTTCTGTTGATCAGCATCACGCACACCACGTGTCACACAGGGCCACACTCAGAACGCCTACTCACCTGGGATGAAAGAGGAAAACATTACTGACTCCCTGTTGGATATACTGTCAGTATTTCTAAAGTCTACTATTAGTTCCAGTCTCTAAACTTTCTTAAGGCCCTAATAATTATACATAAGATATTGTTATTGTAAATAATAATAATAATAATAATAATAATTGTAGGAGTGATCCAAACCAATCTTTAAACTATGAAATGCTGCAATCTTATGGATATATTGCAGAAAAAGTAACTTCATACATGGAAATTTGTATCAGGGATGGGACAAATATGGCTTCATTGTACTATGTGGTTTGACTGAAACAGAGTGCTTTTTTTGACAGAGAATTTGGAGGGTACTTTTAAGGCAATCCTAGATTTGTATGCTCACAGTTGAGTTTAAGGGTGGATGGCATTCTTGGCAACTGTAAACAGCCTACAATTATATAGAGTTAAATATCTAACATTTGTGGAAACAAATTACACTTTTTAGAGCCATATTTGCAGTGACTTTAATCAACTGGTCGTTTTAATGGATGTTTCCCTAAAGTTCTCAAAGATTTGTTGTGATCTACAAAGTTAACCACAAGTTACTTTATGTCTTCATTTTCAATCGGTTTAATATTAAAAACATTTAAAAATTGCATTTTAAGATTTTTATATCATTATCAAATTGCAACTGCACCTTCTTAAATCTGTCTTACACTTGTAAAACCCTTATGATTACAATTATAGGACTAAGAATTCTGTTCTTTTAGTTTGTAGCTGCAACATCTGAGGGGGCTTTCAGCAGGAGCCATAAATTGGCCAACTGAGACTCTGAACTGATCTAAATATAACTTCTATATGATTATCACCATACTGATGATGTGCACATTAAATATTCTGACACTCATACATGACATACATTTCTCACCCACACATACATGGTACAGTCATATGGCAGTTGTCAGAAGAATGGTTGCCATTATTCAATAATCTGTGACCTATTTCAAAACTTTTTAATCACTGTTTTATTGTAGTGGCAGGAAATGTTTCTCTTCACCAACAACCATAAGTTAAGTGTTGGATGTGCATAGGTATCCTCGAAAGACAAACATAAGTGAATGAGTTCAGATGAGCTGGTTTCATTCAGAGCATTGTGTGCAGGAGTTTCTCTGATGTCTCTCTGATTGTTCTAAATTAGACACCTACATTTGATTGCACTGTGCTGCTGGCACATCTGGTCTTCTTCTCAAAGCCTCTGTCTATCACACTGTCTGCACGGACTGAACCCAATACCCTGCTGCTGTCGCCATAGAAACTAAGTTCCTACATCTACGATCAACGAAGAAGGTTGAGTGTGTTATAGGGATTCTCTCAGAAAATGTATTGTGCAGTATGCCTTAAAGTAAGAGAAATAGTTCCTAAAATAGTTGGGCTAGTTTGTCCACCCTCCACCAGCGAAATGATGTAGAGTCAAAGTATTAAAGCACAGGATGTAGAATGTTCATATTTATAGACGTGAAATGAAGAATGTGAAATCAAGTGCTGGTAATAATTTGTGCAATACATGTTTACATGAGCAATGTCAGTTAAAGTAAAACACCTTCTAAAATGCACACATTAATAGTAATACATTTCATAAAATACAGCATCAGTGTAGGTGTGTGTCCAGAAGAAAGTGAAGAACCTACTCAAAACAGACACCTGTCACATTTATAATATACATCTCTAGATATCTGTACATGTATTAAACTGACTGCAAAATTTTGCATATATTCATGTATGAACATTTTATCTTGTATCTTGGATAGTTTACAAAATAAAACACAAAATAAAACAGTAATCTTTGAAATCAGATTGTATTGCAAGACATTGTTTTAAACCCCAAATCTTTTACTTAAAACATTCATCATTAACAATTATTCAGTTTTTTGACAATATACAATGTCATGTAAAAGACGTAGCTAGCTGATTTTTGATAGTAACTTCTAGTGTAGCTAACTACTATTTCAGAGGGGTAGTGTAACGGTATCCTAACTACTGTAGGTAATGAGTAGCTTGTAGCTTGTCAAACTACAATTTCAAAGTAGTTTCCCCAATACCATTCAATAGACACTCCCTTTGTGATTAGATTTAAAAAAAGGAAATAAGGCAGCACATTTAAACATCCCTATACAAAGGTTCTGTTTGTGAAAAGTCTTCATCAAACACAGTGTTTACTGTAAAAGTATTTGCAATCTTTGCTTGCTGTGAAAGACTTTGTTGTTCTACATAATGTATCTATACCATGTATAATGAGGAGCATTATACCCAAATGTATAGCAGACAACAGGAGAAACACTGTCTGATGGGTAAATACACATGATTAGTATCAGCCAATATAAACCACCCTGTGGTGTTGGCAGCTACAACTTCATGCTTGTAAAATGCTGTAGACATTATAGTCTAGCCTTCAGATATAGCATTTTAGGTGTAACGCTTTTAAGTGGAGAAAAACTAGCATCACCACAGACTAACCTTACAGAAAACATAGCAGATCAATGTATCTATTAGTGCACTGCAGCCAAAGCTGCTGCAAAACTGGCTTTATTATTGATCAAGCTGGATTTCCTTGTATGGTTAAAGGTGACTAAGGTCCTGACACTAAAACTTTTTCAGTTTTTTTACCTACAGCTCTGACAAGATTGAAATTCACCTGCCCCACTCCCTCTGACAGCTTCATCTAAGAGACATTTCTCATTCATATTGAATCACAGAAAGGTTTAACACCTCCTCAAGAGGTTAAGCTGACTGCTGACAAAACAGCAGACCTTAAGTGCCATCTACACTCCAGAAAACTACTGCAAATGCTAAGAACCTGTGATCCTGGATGGCTTTTACCAAAACCAGCCAAAGAAGTATAAAGAAGCAGTATAAACCAAAAAGCACATACACTGATTTTACAAAAATAATATTTACTTTCTTATCTGGAAACGTCTTAAACATGCATCCACAGTTGTAATGCAGCAGATGATTTTTCTAAAGCAGTGCTGACCTGATGTGACTGACCTTGCTGGTGTGTGGTGAGCAGATCTCGGCGTGACGCCACTTATTCCTGCAGTCCTTCACAACTGCATCTCCTCAACACACATAAAAAACACAGACATGACTGCATACATGCCACCCAGTCTGTGTGTGCAAATACAGCAGACAAACTGTAGAGTCACATGTCGAAGGACTGCAAGGCTGACTGTGAAAAAGTGTGAGAGTTTGTGCGTGTATGTGTGTGTGTGCATGTACACAGGGCTGAGGAAATGAGTAATATCATGCAGTGTGAGGCATGTCTGCTACGCAACAACACACAGGCAGACCAGTTGCTGTTGTCGCCCACTCACCTTACTCACTGTGAAAGGGATAAACACATGTACGTGCAATAACAGACGGCAAATCACACACTCCCACCCTCTCTCTCTCTCACAAAGACACACACACCCTCTCCTTTCTGTCTCTCTTTTTTACGCACACACTCACTTAACTCCGAGCGTATGCATTTACATACATGACAGGAATGTAGACGGATAATATATTTGCTGAACACACAATGTTTCAAACACAATCTTATGCTGCAAACAGCTGCAAGGACTTTATAAGGTTAAACAGTAATTGTATGCAATTAAATACAATATTATGGATTTTACTGTTGTGGTCAATGCAACAAAATTTTCTAATTACTGTAAGATCATATCATGAATATGTGGGATAATCATGTAAATAGTTGTTTAGTCTGGAACAACCAGCATTATGGTGATTAGAGTCCATTTGGCCAGGATCTTATTTATTGAAAAATTCTCCCAGTCAGTGTATTACAAAACACTATTGGGTACACTGCATTACAAAAAGAAAAGGAGCTATGCTTAATGATTTCTATGTCCTATAATAACTTGCTGACTAGAAACAATTTGAAACTTGCAATTTGAACATTACAAAACAAGTAAGTAAGTGGAAACAGCAGCAAAATAAACCAGTGAAGAGTCACAAATAAGTGCAACTGTATAATTGAAATTTAACATACTGCGTACATCACACTGTTTATATGTAAATATATAAATGATCACATTTTCTGCCCTATTCACTGTGAAATCACAGCATACAACTGCATTCATTGTAATAAACTGTAGAACTGTAAAAAATTAGTTGGAAAGTAAAGTAGTAGTCAGAAATATACTGTAAATTCACACATAAATATTTTACAGTGTAGATGGGAGATTACTACTGAGGGAGAAAAATATACAGAAGAAAGATAGAGAGAACAGTGTGATGTTGAAAGTTCAATATCAGAGTGAGGCATTAGTTTACTTGAGTAGGAGAGAAAATGTTGAAGACGCATCCTACACAAACTCTCTATCTCTGAGTTCATGCTGATATAGAAACCTCTGAGTCAAAGCAAAACCATACACACGCACACACATACACACACTGCTCCTGTCCAGCAGTTGCAGTGTCAGCGTTCTCTTTGAAGACATGTATCTGGAGGAGAATACCAGCACACTCTTTAAATAGACTCTTGTTTGGATTAAATTGCAAATCACTACACAGGAACTGCTTTTCAGTACACTTCTGATAGTTCCAACTGGGCATGGTGCATTGTACAAACTGTGGATTTATTTGCCTATATAATTGTTATCATAATTTATAAATCTCATGTCCAGTTTTTTACACATTGTATTAACATTATTGCTTGGTTGTAAGAACATTATTCAAACAAGAGAAACATTTTTGATATATAGTATAAAATAGCCATTTTCCAAAACATGTCTGTATTTTAAAAGCATTATAGGCTATATAGTGGCTAGTCATATATGTATAGTCATACAATTATAACGCACAAAACAAGAAAAGAGCAACAAATGGATATTAATATCAATACTCACTACATTTGAAATAATTTGCATGCTGCATTTCAGGATTGAGTCATTGCTGAACACACAAGTGTATGCTGACTGAGACGGAATCCATTTCTGTTTTTGGGCATGAGTAATATATATCCTGTACTTTCAGAATGTATTTATATATTTTATATTTATAAAATTTATTTATATTTAATAATGTGTTTAAAGGGACTTTTTTATTACAAACACTCAAGTTACTCGTGGCGAGGTCTGAGAGACCAGATGAAAATACAGATTCTTATCTGATAGTAAATGAGATGATTTATGTTACAGATTTTTGATAGTTTGTACTTTGTGGTAATGGCACATTAAAGACTCTACAAAACAGATTGATGTATTCAGTTTTATTTCATGGGCTTATGTATTTCCTGTTGAAACAGGAAGCTGTAGCAACTGTTAACCATGATTTGCTACTTGTTGTCGCTAGATGATGGTATTTTAAATTTAAGGGACAGAACATTATTATTCTAAAGAGGGAGAAGATGTCTACATAAGTGCATGGTGATGTCATCAATTTTTTGGTAGCTTTTTCCAAAAGAGAAAGGCTGTATATTTTGAATGTGAATATTTTGTAATGTTATTTCTGTACACTAGCATTTAGATGACCTCAATGCTAACAGACTACAAGCTTACTAACTTTAAACATGAAGTTTAAGATATAAAAATTAGGTTCTAAAATACACCAATGAGTATCAATACCAAACGCATTGTAAATAACTAGAGACTTTTTGAATAAATTTAGATGGTACATGGTACTGCTGCACTGCGTGAGAGTCAGTTTTCCTGTGTGCAGCACTTTCTTAAGATGATCATGTTTCTGAGCTCTGAAATCCTTGTGATTCAGCACAGTTCTGCAGGAGAGCAGCTGAGATGAAAGTGAGGAGAGGCGGTGCAAGGAGTTGAAATAATAAGAGTGTGTATTGTTAAGGAAGCCATGTATGTGTGTGTGTACAGGTTGCCTATACTTGTAAGGGTGACAATTGTCAGTTTTATTCACTCTAGTCGTATTTTCACAAATACACCCATGATCTCTCTCACTCTCTCCCTTGCACTCTTTTTCAATTTTAGTTCAGTTCTTTTAAGTTCAACTTAAAATATTTTATTGGCATGGTTGTGTTTATGTGTGTGTGGGGGGCATTGGCAGATATAACATTGCTAATCCTCTGATTGTAAAAACTGTAGGTAATTTGGACAGGAAAGGTTCTTCTTGGTTGTAGGGGAAAACAAATGCATAAATATAAAATAGAAATACAAGCACTTGAATAGATAATATTACATTAAGTTATTTTATTGTTTTAAACCCATGGTATGTAACTAGATAGTAAATTTAAGGACAAACTTTAGTGTAAAAGTTTAAAATTGGATAAAAAACTAAGTTTTAAAAAATTATGTAGTTTTAAACGCTTGAAATTTAAAGGTTAAAGTGTAAAGTGTGATGAGGTAATAGATGAGGTTGTGAATAGTTAGCAAGCATGTTTAAACCTTATTTAATGCAATATAATGATAAAGCATAATTTAACAAAATGCTATCATTAACGTTTTAGGATGATTTAATGTTTTAGCACGATGTTAGCATAATTAAATATTATGCTTACATGATTTCACATGATTTAGCATCATAATATGTTTGACATGTTTTAATATGTTATAGCATGGTGTTATCATGATGCTAGCATTAGGGTTAGGGTTAGGTTAGCGTAATGTTAGAATGATTTAAAATTATGTTACCATGATTTAACATGTTTTAGCATGATACTAGCATAAATTATCATGACGCTAACATGATTTAGCAAGATGCTAACTCAATTTAATATAATGCTATCAAGATTTAGGATTATTTAGCATGATGTTAACATTTACATTTACATTTATTCATTTAGCAGACGCTTTTATCCAAAGCGACTTACAAGTGCGGAATACAACAAGCGAGTCAACCTGAATAGGCAACTAGACACAATAAGTGCTCATAATACAAGTTTCAGACATTGCTCAGAGTATCATATGCTACAACAAGGGAGAGATTTAAAGGGAAGAGGGATAGGAAATGAAGGGAAAGGATTTTTTTTTTATGATGGAGTTAAGTGCTCACGAAAGAGGTGTGTTTTCAGCTGTCTTTTGAATATTGCCAGGGATTCTGCATTAGGGATGAAGGCACGAAGATCATTCCACCAGCATGGAGTAGTGAACGAAAATGATCTGGAGAGTGATTTTGTCCCTCTCTGTGATGGTGCCACAAGCCTTCGTTCCTTCTGTGATCGCAGGCTTCTGGTAGGACATAGACTCGTAAGAATGAGTGAAAGTAGGAGGGTGCTGACCCAGTGATAGATCTGTAAGCAAGCGTCAAGGCCTTGAACTTGATGCGAGCAGTGAGCGGTAGCCAATGCAGAGAGATGAGGAGAGGGGTGACATGGGCTTTTTTGGGCTCGTTGAAGACGAGACGCGCAGCAGCGTTCTGAATCATTTGTAGAGGCTTGATTGTGCATGATGGCAGTCCTGCCAGAAGAGCATTGCAGTAATCAATGACCTAAAATGACCAGAGCCTGGACGAGAAGTTGTGTTGCATATTCTGTTAGAAAAGGCCTGATTTTCCTGATGTTATGTAATGCAAATCTGCATGACCGAGCCGTCTTAGCAATGTGTTCTTTGAAGGTCAGTTGGCCATCAAAGATTACTCCAAGATTTCTGGCCGAATTTGATGGGGTAATTGAAGATGTACCTAATTGGATGGTGAAATCGTGATGTAGGGTTGGATTGGCAGGGAAGACAAGAAGCTCAGTCTTTGCCAAGTTGAGCTGCAGATGGTGTTCTTTCATCCATGCCGAGATGTCCGCCAGACAGCTTGACATACGTGCAGCTACCGTGGGATCATCTGGAAGGAATGAAAGGAAGAGCTGTGTGTCATCAGCATAGCAATGGTAAGAGAACCCGTGTGCATGTATGATGGGGCCCAGTGATGTTGTGTATATGGAGAAGAGAAGGGGTCCAAGAACAGAACCCTGGGGAACCCCAGTGATCAGCTGATGAACTTTGGATACTTCCCCTCTCCAGGAAACCCTGAAAGACCTACCAGTAAGGTAGGTTTCAAACCAATGAAGTGGAGTACCTGTAATGCCCAGTGATGCGACTGTGGACATAAGGATCTGGTGATTGACTGTGTCAAAGGCAGCGGATAGATCAAGTAGAATGAGGACTGATGATTTTGAGTTAGCCTTTGCAATCCGTAGGGACTCAGCAACCGACAGTAGAGCCGTCTCTGTTGAGTGGCCGCTCTTGAAACCGGATTGGTTGGTGTCCAATTGGTTGTTCTGAGTGAGGAAAGAAGACACCTGATTGAAAACAACTCGCTCAAGAGTTTTTGCTATAAATGGTCGGAGAGAGACAGGTCTGTAACTGTCTACAAGTGAAGTGTCTAATGTGGGTTTTTTAAGCAGTGGGGTTACCCGAGCCTGCTTGAATGCAGTAGGGTAGTAGCAGCAACAGCAGCAGCAGCAGCAGCAGTAGTAACATGATGCTTCATTAAGTTAGCAGGAACCAGCATGAAGTTAACCTGATGCTAGTATGTTTTAGCATAAATTAGCACAATGCTAGTATCATTTAACATGATTCTAATATGTTTAGCATGATTTACCATGATGCTAGTATGGTTTAGCATGATACTAACATGATTTAAAATGATAAATATATTGAAATATTGCTGTGGCTAAGACTTGGACAGGGCAATACCTAAAGCCCACTGTCAAATAAGCCCACCCATGTCTCTGCAATTTTTTAATGCTGAGATCTGGCTTATTAATTTTATTCCGAAGTTGTTAGGGGACATTTAATGGTTGCTGTGGTGTAGCTAGACAGTCAACATTGTTAAACTAAGAGACTGTCTGAACCAAAAGTGCTGAAATACGGCTTATTCATGTTGGTTGCTAGGGTGCGCTAAATGGTTAGGGCATGGCTGGACAGTTTTAATAATTGCCTCTCACCTTTCTTAATGGAAGTCAATGGGGTGGTTGCAAGGGTACTGTAACTGATTGCTAGAGTGTGGCTATGAAATTTGTCAGTTTGACACTTCATCCATGGATCTACAACAAATGGTGTGGGACAAGTTACATGCCAAAGTTTTGTCCAGACAAAGTAGTATGCAAGAGGGTACTTTGCTTCACAAGCACCACTAAGTATGCTGGCTTTCCCAAACCAAATCTTTGCCGCTAGATGTTGCATATTCATCAACAGTGCGATAAAACTAGTGTTTTGTGCATTTTATCATGAGAGTCAATGTGTTGCCACGGTTTCTACGGCAGTACAAGAGAAAACGTTGGATAATGCGGATATTACATCACTGACAGGCGACAAGGGACAGTGCAAAATTGTGAATTTCTCTGGATTTACAAATACTGTTGTGATTATGTTAAGTACACAACTAAACAAAATATGTAACACTTTGCAAGTGGTGCTTTGTTTTCATACACTTACATTTATGGATAAAGATTTCACCCAGGCCCTTGGTACGCTAGCTGCCGATTAGTCATGCTAATCTTCAAAAATGAGCAAATATTATTTTAAAAAAATCATCATTGATGTAACTACATATAAATAGATACTACATACACATGCAGGTGTGTTATATAAATATTTCAAATCAATGCATTTACCGACTACTAATTGCCAAAAATAGTAGTTATTTATCTTTGACTTAATGCATACCAATGGGCTGCTGGGAACTTCCTGGAATTATCTGAAGTCTACATTAATCATGTGACGACAGAGTCTTTAGAACTTTTCATTGTCGCAACTCAACTCTCTCTTTCTATGGCTCTGAGAAATCTTATGTATTGTGCCTTTTATTGTTTAATAATTTTGTTAAACAAATGACAGTCAATAGTTTTTGCAAGACAACAGTCATATGCTTACAATGTATGAGTTAAAAGCACAAATACAATTTTCAACCTAAATTTCAGTGGAACACATCTGTATATGAACTTGTATTTGATATTGTATTTATTGATATTAAATGAATTTTACATTTAAATATATTTATTCATATATACTGACATTTATTTACATAATCACAGACAGCACATTTTCATTTTAAATTTGGTTACATCTCTTCAGATTATGCACAAATACTATTTTTTAACTTTGGACCTGAGTATTTGGACCATTAAATGATGTACGTTTAATATATATTTCACTTTAATCAAAATTTTTTCTTATTTGTTTGAGAGAGCAGGTCAATGGAGGGTTTTTGGTTTGTTTTAATGTGAGATTTGTAATCGGATTAAAGTAACCGCAAGAGAACGCATTTTATTTTTTGATCAGTAGGACACACACATCTGTCATGTACCTTATGAAGTCATATGCCATAAATGTGTGTCTGTCTGTTGGCTGTGGATATACTGTTTTGTTGCCACAATAACTGTCATCTCTGCACATTAAGCAAATAGTGTATTTATCTTTTTTAGCATAAATCTCTGCTAAATTTTGCAGACCACTGCAAAATTATTCTTTCTCTTGTTTTACTCTTTATAGGTGTGTTTAAAAAAATTTCCAAAACATTGTCATTTAGAGCATTTATTTGCAAATAAACTAGTCAAAACAATAAAAATATGCAGTGTGTGCAGTGTGAAAAACTGAGACAGAAGAACAAAGACGCTTGAAGAAACCTGTCTGTAAAGCTACAGTGCTATGAAAAGTTTAAACAAGTGGCTAACAAATGCTGTAAAAGTGGGGATGCTTTCAAAAATAATGTCATAAATAGATTTTATTTATTAATTAACTTCTAATAACTAAATCAAATAAATATTTAGTGTGAACACCCTTTGGTTAAAACCTCTTTTGTCCTAGAAAAACATGTACGTAGCTTTTCAGGTAGCTTTGCAGGCAGGTTTCATCAAGTGTCTTGAAGACGCTGCCACAGTTCTTCTGGATTAAGTCTGTCTCAGTTTTTTCTGTTGGTTCATAATAATCATAATTCGTAATCGCAGACAGACTTAAGGATTGTGAGATCAGATCTCTCTGATCTTGGAAATGTTAACATCTCACGGTTACGTATGTAACCTTGGTTCCCTGAGAAGGGAACGAGACACTGCGTCAGGTGCCTGTGCTGACACACAAATCACCATAGGCAGTACTCAACCCTACTCGTGCACTGGTGCTGGGTGACAAAAATACCAATCTCAGGGCCGTTGCCCAAACATAAGGCCCTGTAGTAACTACACTGGACACTCAGAGAGGTGTTCGGCGTGGGCCTCAAATCAACAAGCTTGCTCTATGCTCACCCGTGCTTCAGGAATGCGAAGCTCTCATGGGGGTGGAGGACCTCCTGTAGTGGAGGTGCAACTGCACACTGCCCGGAAGATAGCAGTCGAACAGGAGCCAGCTGATTGCTAGCTGCCACCGTCCAACACTCTATTTCCTTTGCCAGCCGGGAGGTGGAAGGCTGAGGACCCTATTACTTTCATCACCCCTACTCCATCACAGAGGGATGGTGCCACTCTGGCACTCTCATGAGCGCGAGGCGTCCCGTATGCAGATCAGGCAGGCTGGGGAATCTCACCTGGACAGACAGCCAGAAACTTCTCCAGCGAGAAGCCCTCGCAATATGCGTCCGCAGCTCCATAGAGAGCTGAGCGCTACTGTTCTTCAACCAGGCAAACAACACAGAATTTGCGTGTCCTCAGGTGTCAGAAATCCCTGACACAGAGGCACGCACTTTCTTAAGTTATTCGCAGCTAGGTCTATCAGCACTTCGACGCGAAAAACAGACAAACGGCTCCTGAGAAAAAAAAAAGCTGATGACATGCTCTACAGTTGCCCTATTACACTCGCGTGTGCACCTGATGTGCATTAGAGGCTGCCGTGGGCCAATTTCATTAGCGTGATTAGACATGAATTCAGACACCGGTCACACCGAAGGCGTTCCCGATAGCGTCAAGCCTGACGCAGTGTTGAGTATAAAGGGAAATTTTAATTCCTACTAACACTACAACAAGATATAAATAACTGCTTAAAGCTTGCTTAACTTGCTTTTTTGGGTATGAAAATACTAATGTGCCTAAGACTTTTGCACAGTACTGTATATAGATAGATAGCTATACACTACCAGTCAAAAGTTTGGAAACACTTTAGAAACACTTTTAGGAAACACTAAAGAAAATTAAAAATAAGGTAAAATAGGATATATTCTAGTATATTCAATATAGTCACCCTTCTCGAGTTTTGAAGGAGTTCCCCTCTATCTTGTGCTCTTATTGGCTGCTTTTGTCTTGATTATTTGGTCCAAATAGTCTATTTCAAAAACTTTTTTTTAAATTGTAGTTTTCTAATAACAAAAATTTAATTCAAATTAATATGTTGGTACAATTATATTATATTTATTTATTTATTTAAATATTTTACATTTTTAACGTTTAATCAAATGTCTTCAGATAACAAAACATTTTTAATCTTTTACATTCAGTCAAGTGTTACCAAACTTTTGATTGGTAGTGTATATATATACTTATATATAGATATATATAGTACATATATATATATGCTTCTAAATTATGTCTTTAGGAAAACATAAAGAGTAAGAGGAGCATCAAACGTGCAGTTTCTTTTCAGTAACTGTAACTAAACATGTAATTCTCATTATGAGCTCTTAACTGAGCCACAGACAAAGTTAACTAACTCACATGTTGAGCTCTGAACTTATCTGTAGACCAAGCTATAAACAAATCCACAGACCGAGCTCCTAACACACAGACTGTGCTTTTACCTACAGACTAAACATTTAAATAACCCAGAATGGTTTATTAGCTTCAGTCTGTTATGGAGAAAAATTACTCCAGTCACAGATCCATTAGTCCCTCCTGCTCCTGCCTCCTCCTCATGCATGAGTGTGTGTGAAAAACACTCCTGTAAAAATAGACATCTTAAAGACGCAGTAGCTGTCATACATGGCAAACTGAGAAAGAACATCTGTTCATCTCTGTCAGTCGGAGATCACTAAAGATAATATTGAAGAGGTGTGTGAACTTGCTAGTATGCCATTCTCTGGCCCTCTCCCTGCTTATCATGATGACAAAATACATAGCAGACTGTCATCACTAAACGGCTGGATGTCTAAGTGGTTTCAATAGATAAATGAAAAAGGTTTTTGCGGAAGACCTGATGAGAAGACATGGCCTTCATCCCTCTTGGGTTGGTTCTGCTCTTTAATCTACAAATCTGGCAAAATAGTCTTGTTATTAATACTACTAATACTTTACTAACTGGGGCCCAAGTCATGAAGGAGACAGACTGGCTTAACCTAAATATCAAAATATAGCAATTGTGCTCACAGTGCCTGTCCCCCGGACTGGTAAGTTACAAAAAACACTGTGAACAATTTAATGGCAATTTAATCAATGTTAAACTAATAAAAAATACATAATACAGACAAACAATTAATAAGGCTTGGTGTGCTGAATATTAGACCACTGCATACAAAAGCACTTCTTGTTAATGATATGATCACAGATCATAACCTAGACGTGCTCTGTTTGACAGAAACATGGCTAAAACAAGACGATTACATCACTTAAAATGAGTCTATCCCCCAAAATTACAGTTATAAGCATGAACCTCATTCAAAAGGCAAAGAAGGAGGTATTGCTGCACTTCATAGGAATATTTTTAAAGCTAATGTTTTAATACATTTACCCATGGTTGCAAAATCAGCTCCTTGCTACAAATAACAATAGAACAATAACTTCTGCCACTAAAGATTGTTTTGTCAACAATCTGCCTGAACAGTCTCAATTCCTTAGCATAACAGATTACTTTGAAAACCTTAGCAGCAACAGAAAATGTTAACACCTTAGACAAAGTTGTTCCTCTATGGTTAAAGATATGTCCCAAAACCTTACAAACTGGCTGTTATCAGCCCCTTGTTAAAAAAAACACAACTTGATCCCAGGGAACTAGTAAATTACAGATTCATCACAAATTTACCTTTTATTTAAAAAATACTGAAAGAGGTGGTGTCTTCACAGATATGTTCATTCCTGGAAAGAAACAGTATCTGTGAGAATTTCCAGTCAGGATTTAGACCATATCAATGTATAGAGACTGCTTTCATCAGTGACAAACGATTTACTCTCGATGACTGATTCCAGTTTGTTGCTGAAAAGGTGTCATATCGATCACAAGTTCAGTATGGAGTGCCGCAGGGCTCAGTGCTTAGGCCTCTGCTTTTCACCCTGTATATGCTACCTCTAATAGCAATTATTATGAGACAAGTTAGTTTTCATTTTTATGCTGATTGTAATGAGGACTCCGCGGGGATCCATTAGCAGCTTATATTAAGAGCAGTAATACAGGCAGTGTCAAAAACCAGTGAATAGTAACAATGAAGGCAGGGCAGAGACAAAACGAGAGACAGGCAAAGATCAGGGCAGGCAGCAAACAATCGGAATCCAAATAACAGTCCAAAGGGTTCAGAGCAGGCAGCAAACAATCAGTAATGATCAACAATCCAGATAATCCAACAACACATGGAACATGCTCAGTAATGACAGCCGAGGCAAATCAAGACTTCGCAACCATAGACTGTTTGAGTGTGGTTTAAATAGAGGAAGTTAATGAGTAGCAGGTGAGTGTGAGGAGAAGTGATCAGTCCCAGGTAAGTGGCATTATGGGAGATGTAGTCTGATTGGAAAACGGTTAATACTCGGGTGATGGGTCCCTCTGGTGGTGCGGAGGAGACGGAATGGGAGCCTCCTCTGTAACACTGATGATACTCAACTGTACATTTCTTCCAGGCCCAACAAGATACATAAATTCACCAAACTAACAGAATGTATAGGCGATATCAAAACTTGGATGACTAGCAACTTTCTACTACTAAATTTAGACAAAACAGACAAAACAGTTTTAATTAATGGACCAAAATCTTTCACATGGAATGGCCAAGAACACTGAGCATCCATCACGAGTAAGACAATCATCAGCCGAGAATCTGGGTGTCCTTTTTGATAGCAATTTGTCCTTTAAAAACCATATTTCCAATATTTGTAAAACTTTTTCATCTGAAAAATATATCAAAACTATTACACATGCTCTCTTTGTCTGACACCAAAACAAAAATTCGGATTTTTTCAGTGCCCTACTTGGTGGCTGCTCTGCAGAATTAATACAGAATCTCCAGCTGGTTCAAAATGCAGCAGCCAGAGTTCTTAATGAGAATGAACATGTATGACCATATTAGAGTCAGGGGCACACCACTGCCAACCATGCCTCCACACTCTCAATCGCCTGAGTACTGATCACACACAACTGCCACCTATCTACCAGCATATATAAAGCCACACGCACTCCTCACTCCTTTGTCTGGCCTCTCTTGTTTGTTGTGACTTACCTGACTGTCCCTTGTCGTATACTCACCTTAAATCTCTCCAGCATATTTCCTCAAACTCCGGTGTTTCTATTGTATCCTCCATGAGACAAACCTGCAATACAAAGAGGTCTCTGTTTACACTCCAGCTAAGTGTGCTTTCGCGATAATCTGCTATTAGCTAACGTACCTGTATCCAGTCTCCGTTGTTAATACCATCTATCTGTTTTACGTATGCAAATAATGTCTGCTCAGGAGTCAGTCTGATTTGTCTGATGATTATCTACAATCTGGATTATACTCATGTTTGATGCTAAAGTTAATAAAGTCTTTGTATTTACACTTCCCTGCTTGTTACCTATGTGTATGCTGACAGTTAGCCCAATTCTGTCAACACTGCACTGACTGTGTATCAAGCATCATATAAACTTCAAAACTTTGCTGATTACTTAGACCTCAATATCTGAGTGAGCTCTCTTGTTACAGTTCTTCACATTCACTGCAATCTGAAAATACACAGATCGCAGTTGATAATACACAGAATTTCAAAATCAAGCACAGGTGGTAGATCCTTTTCATATTTGGTGCCCAAACTGAAGACTGGAACAGTCTTCCTAGTATTGTCCGGGAGGCAGATCAGTGGGAATATGATAGACTTCTTTATTAAACGTCCTATTATCTACATACCTACCTCCAGCCTAATTAGATTCTGTGTTTTTGTTTCCGTGTAGTTACAGCAGTGTGATTAGTAACATTATGCTTCTGTCGCCATCTCTGTTTGTAACATTCCAATCTGTTTGACATAGTCACAAAATCAGACCTGACAGTTTTAAATCAATAAATAATTATAAAATAAATGTTATTATAATAATTTATATTACAATTATAAACATACTGTTTTTATAAACATACTGTTTATAAACAGTATAAACATACTATATTATAAACATACTGTTTTAGTAGGCAGTCTGAATACATTATTTTTTGTTTTCTTCATTATATGTAAAGCTGCAAAAAAGTGTAACATTGTAAAAAAGCACTATATAAATAATATTGAATTGAATCTTAAACCACAAATGCAAAATCCCAGTTCAATGGAGGACAGCCAATATTCATAGCAGTGCACTATACATTCATCAGTAGTCATCATTATTAACAATACATTTTATATAGGTAGCGTTTTTATTTATAACCATATATATACTATATAAACTCTATAGTCAGGTTTACATCTAAAATAAAAAATACTAACTACTAATGAAACATAGGCTCTGAAAATGATTTTACAGGCTTTTCATGTTGTTAATCTGCATTATACACAACGAAATAAGAACATAAACACAAATAATGTCAAATAATATATACTTAATAATATACATTTACAATATTAGAAAAGAAAAAACTGTACGTTTTCAGAAATTGGGCAGAGCTTGAACTGTATTTGGATAAACCAGTAAAGAAGCTAAATACAAAAGGTGTTATCTATATGAAAAAATAAAATTACATTAGCTAGTGAGCTGTGTGCCCTTTCATAACATTCATTGCGTGTGTCTATGTGTGTGTTTGTGTTTTGCACAGAGAAGTGAGAACCATAAATCCTGACATCATAATAAAACTAATTTACTGATTTTTCAGATAAAAGCATGTGTGTTCATTGTTCCTATGTTCAAATATCACTGCTGATTTACAAGAATGTTTTATTCATTTGAGGAATGAGGAATTGAATGAAGAATTGAAAATAACACTCGGTCAGACCATTCAACTCTGTAAGGTCTGAATGATTGGCAGAGAGTGGCATGACTTGATTTCCACATTATACACTGTCAATGTAAAGCCAAGTAACTTTCTGCTGGTGAAAACATAGAGATTTACTATAGGTATTTTACAGTTATTTCACATTATACCATGTGTTTGCAAGATCTCCCTATAGCATAAACTGATTAGAAATATACATGTCACCACTGATAAATGTACACTTGAAAATCTTCATTTTTTTAAGCTACACATTTCATAGACTAAATCAACTGGATTTATAATTAGATTAAACCAAGAAAAGATCATTTTAGAGCAGAAATGGATTATTAAGATTATTAAGAACTGTTTTTTAACATTACAAAATATAAAGACAGTGCTCATTCATGACCCATTCAAGAGAACTTAAGGCCCTTTTCTCTTTTCTGCTCCACTCAGTTTCAGCACAATATTCTAGTACCTTACAAGCCCTGTATGTTTCATATGCAGAGCCGATGAGAATCTTTCTAGAGCACACTAAGACCTGGTGACACACATTGATAGTCCAATTACTGCTCCAAAGCACACACACAAAAACACACAGATTCACATACCTCAAACGCTCAGAAAAAGCATACACTTCACGACATAAACACACATGCACACACTCAAAAGTGTCCTACCTCTCCGGTTATCTTTTAATTGTGTGAAATGCACTGAACGATCATAGGAAGCAACAGTACATCAGACAGGAACATCCAGCATGATGTTATGTATTTTCTCTCTGTTTTTATCTTTTCTTCCCCTAGCCTATATTTTGCAATCTTCTGTCTTTTCCCTCTTGCCCCTTGTAAGCTCTCTCTCCCTCTCTCCCTTTCTTTCTCTAAAGGTTGCTCTGTTCTCTTTTGGCTCCACACACAAACACACACACTTCAGCTTGCTCGCCCTTTGTGACCCCCTCTTATTTCTATTTCTCTCTCTGTGGGTGTATAATTAGACTCAGTCCTGCCATGACATAGCATTTGCTTATTGTGGAGCTGGACATACTGGCAGGTAGCAGAGCAGCTTTGTTCATTAACCTTTTAGGGGCTGGGGAATGTACAGTCACTGCCTGCATCCAATTGGCCACTTCCTCCTTTCTTTCCAGTCATTGGCTGCTGTGATTGGCTACTGCACCACATGCTGGCGGACAGCGGCTCACTCTACTGGCTGCAGTGCCACATGCACCAGCTTACAGCTTGCAGCTTGTGCACATTGATGACATTTACAACTATGACCTTTGACTATCAGCATGTAATGTAACTAATTATAGTTTGTTTTGGTCACTCATGGTGACTACAACACCATGATTTTTTAGGGGTTCAAGCGCTGTTTTTATTAAAATTAGGGGCCAAGCCCCAAGTGGAGTTGTTAGTATTATTAGGGACCATGCCCTGCAGGGACCTATCAAAATTGTTAATATTATTATTATTCCCCAGTGGGAGTCTTTGGCAGCCCTACGACCCGTACATAGGAAAATGATTATATTTGGCACACTAGTAGTGGTGGTCTTCAACAGTAATCTCACCAACTTTGGAGTCTCTAGGACGAATGATACAGTGCCAACACCAGTTTAAAACTTTACTTTTCAAATGGCTATAACTTTTGAACTTTTGATCTACAAAAAGGAAACTTATTACATTTGAGTCATCTAATCAAAATCATTGATCGTCATTCCGTATGTTACATTAAGACTTTTCCCATTACAGTAGTGGCCATTTTAATAAGTACCTTCAAACGAAAATTGTCTCATATGATCTTTGGACCGAGCCACACAAAATGACTAAACAGAATTTTTATTTTCTTCTTTGTTCGAAAGATGTCAACCCAAATTGTTTTGGAGGCTGTTTCTCAGCCATTTTGTGATCATTCGATGAGAAATTTCACATTCATCTGGGACTCTGTGACAAATGTGGGAACAGTGCCACCTACAGGTCACAAAATTTGAAAAAACATTTCTTTTTGCTTATAACTTTTGTCAGAAAATCATAATCTTGGATTCCTTGGGTCATGACGAATCTGTTATCTGTAAGTTATCTTATTATCAACAACCAAGTGTGGCACGTTGTATAGTACATTGTGTAGTATGTTTTTACAATTTTGACTACTTATATATAGGTAAAGTGATGTACTAAACTTTCTTACTCTTGGATTAAAAAATACTTTTTTTGTTTTTCATTCTGTGTTAGTTCTCCTCTTCAAACTTTTTTTGTTTGAATTTTGAGTTCAATCTCGCTTGTACTTCTGAACCTGTCTGTTCTGAACCTGTCTGTTTATTATGTACATTCTATTTAGCAATCCTAACTCCTTCACTGTTTGTTGTATCAACAAGGTGGAATCCTTGGCTCAAAATGAACAAAATGTTTTCCTTTCTGTCATGAAAAATTTCCCACTATTTTGAATTTTTCTCGAAACCTACTTTGTGAACCTAATTAACACTTTGTTAATTTTACTTTGTAAAATTACTTAATTTTACAAACTAGTTAACTTTGTAAAATTAACTAGTTTAACTATTCCTATGTTAATTATCCTAGGTTGAAAAATAGTTGAAATCTGGAAAACATGGCTGCTTTTGGCCAATAAATTTTGAGCACCTATTATACAATGGTAACAAAGGCCGATTGGAACAAACCTTTGTTTGACTCATGACCCCAATGGTCTTTTAAAAAAACTGGGGAGCGCTATCATGATGTTTCACACACAGACAATATTTCTGTCATGTGTTAGATTTCCTATTTCTTACCAACTTTGCCTCTAGAACCATTGCTGTCAACAGAATATTTGAGAATATTTAAAAAACTACTTTTGGGTACTAGTCCTAGGTTTTTCATTTAACATCAATAAAACCAGTGCAGTACAATTCCATAGACTCTCTAGGTCAATAATTATCAAAAAATTGTATTATTAGTATTATTCAAAAAACTTTGTTGAATTTGGAATGCTATAACAGGGAAAATATTTACATAATATAGAGAAAATATTTGAGATATTTATTTTAATATAATATATAACATTTATATAATATACTAATGCACTTTGTGAAGGTCATGGCAATAGGGCTAGGCCGAAAGGAAGAACTCAATATTGGTAAGCTCCACCCCCAAAAAGACAACCTGAGAAACTTTGTGAAAGATGTGAAAGAATCCATCCTTTAGATCTATAGATCTATCGTGACTGTTAGATTACTCAGTTCCCTGCACTAATTAATATAGTCAACACCCCTTAAGGGTTAATGAGTTTTGATATCTCCTTTTGAGTGACATACTCGGTTGCATAAGGAAGTCTAGAATGCACCCTGAAGCTGTTGTTTCTAACCGTATATGGTAATAAAATATAACCCAGCTGTTTGATTGATTGAGACAGATTTAGGTGCATCCTGTTCTGTTCTATATAATCTGCTTCTGATGAGGAAATAAACAAGCTTGAGTCAACCACACTCTAGTGTCTGTGTCTCTTGCTCCCAGAGCTCTGCTGAAGGTACCCCTTCACAACATCCAATTAATCTGGTATTGAAGAAAAGGGTTATCCAAACACAGCAAACTAAATTATAATCTTACAGTGACAAACCAGTCCTTCAGCTTTGACACACAATCTGTTTAAGTGCTAACATCTTGAATCTGTATGTCCTCAGATCCCGATTCAGCTGCAAAACATTGTTGAAGTGAGAAGGACGAGAGGCAGACTGAATACTGTATCCTCTTTCTACTGTACTTAACAGCAATAGGGATAAACTGGGCAGAAGTTTCCATGCTGCCAGAAAATCCAAGAACTGGCAGAAGATATCTGGACATGAAAGAGAGATGATGGACTGATCATCTCTCTGTTCATTATATTTTTTTCTGTATAAGCATGGAACCAACAATGTGCAAACAGCATGGAACCAACAATGTGCAAACAACAGCAATCATGCTGCTTACCTAATACACTCATTACTTTCACATCATCTCAAAAAACAACATAACTAACAAGGAACTGAGTAATATAAGTATAAACTAAATGTACTTAATATAGATTATGGTTAGGTTTAGGTTCAAGGCTGGTACCTAGTTATTACATAGGTATTGTAATGACTATAATAAGTAAAATCAGAACCAGACTGTAAGAAAAGTGCTACCCTGACTTTTCCTTTCTTCCTATTTTAAAGTTTCTCCAGTGCATTAAAACTGATCAGTTAGCTCATTTCTTTATCTAATTAATGCTTCAAACATTCCAAAACAGTGTGACAGAGGGTCGTGATAAGGGTGGAAAATAATCATGCTTTGCAAATACATTAATATTATTCCTCTATTTGCAAATCTGAGCACAATTGAAGAGATCACTGGGGGGTTTTCCTCAGAGGAAACATCAACAGGGGACTTGTGCAAGTTCTTAGACATTAACTGTCCACTTACACTGCTGTCTTTAACAAAAATGTAATCTGCACTACTCCTGTTACTCAAATACATCACAAGAGTTATGTGTGAAACTCAGGATTCAGCTGTGCTAAAAGTCTTGTTTAAGTCTAATTTGTCAAATTCAATATTTTGTGTGTGTGTATGCATTCAATGACTTGTTTCTCGCTCTCTTTCAGCTTGTTATCAGAATGACATTTGTAAGCTGCAAGAGGAGCCATCTGGAAGCTGCCCACACACATGTGAGAGCCGTGCTGAGCTCCACTTCTGACTCACACAAACACACACTCAGATGCACTGCCCACACATTTGCACACACTGCAAATATTTTAGCCTAGTGGCTTCCAGAAACAGCTAATATCTGACATTTAATGTATGTGCGTGTGTGAAGACCATCTCCATGTTACAAGAGACTTGTAGCTAAAAACACACAAAATCACCTATCAACTAAACCTACACACATTAGATAATCTACTGGAACCTGAGAGTTCTGCAGGCAGGCAGACAGACAGCTTGTTAAACTTTTTAGTAGAAGTATCTGAACCCGTACTACTACATAGGTACTATGATGAACCTTTGGACACAATATGGACTAAATAAACAGTTTATGCAGGGAAATGCATTAAGATGGTTTGAAATTTGGAAAGGAAGAGTTCATCTGTAAGTTTTGTCTCTCAAAGAAGGTTGCCACTGGTGAGTTGCTTCATGTGTGTGTTTGGAGATAGAACACTTGCGAAATCTCCACTCAGTCAGACACGATAGATCACCTCCTGTATCACAAACTTCTCTTCATATGATTCATTTATGCGTGACATTAATGTCAGGGGAAAGGCTGCAGTGATTGTAACAGCACACGTTAGCCTGTTAGCATGTAGGAAATTTTTTTCTTTTTCAGTTTTTTCCAACTAAAAAATGTTAAAATGCAAAGTAAATATGTTTCACCTAAACATGTCTGCAAACATGTGGTGAAGCATGAGGTTATGGTATCATAACCAACAAATTCATATCAAATATGCCTGGAAATGTCCACATATCAGGAAGTGTATCACAGAGGTCTGCATGGTTAGGCATATGTGTTGTATTGTAAAGTCCTATGGATACTGCTCTGTGTGTTGAGGAAGTGTATCACAGCCAGTTTCTTCTTTGCTAAAAAGAAAGATGGTGGTCTTCATCCCTGCATCGACTATCAAGGTCTCAATGATATAACCGTCAAATTTCGGTACCCTTTCCCGCTAGTTCCAGCTGCATTAGAACAACTCCGCAGAGTCAGATACTATACCAAGTTGGACCTCCGAAGCGCTTATAATCTGGTCCGTATCAGGGCCACTCATCCTTTTATTGTACTCACTGATCACAAGAACCTTGAATATTTACAATCAGCTAAACGTTTGAACCCCAGGCAGGCCAGATAGGCATTATTCTTCACTCGTTTTGACTTCACGGTTACCTATCACCCTGGCTCAAAGAACACCAAGGCAGATGCTCTCTCTCGCAAATCGGATGAATCTCCTCTCCCAAGTTCTTAGGAAAACATTCTCCCTGAAAGACTACTGATTGCTCCCGTACAGTGGGACATTGTTACTGAGATTAATCTGATCAATAACCAGGAACCACCCTCTAATGAGTGCCTGGAGAATCACATCTTTGTTCCAGAAGCTTTTTGGAAATGGTTACTCACCCAAATACATGAACTTCCCAGCTCTGGTCATCCAGGAATCACTGCCGCAATCCATCTACTACAAAACCGGTTTTGGTGGCCAACTTTGTCAGCCGACACCATTACTTTTGTTAAGAACTAAAGACTCCTAAACAGCTTCCGGCGAGTCTTTTACAGTCACTACCAACACCCCAACACCCATGGTCACATATATCTGTTGATTTTATTACTGACCTTCCAAACTCCCAGGGTAACACGACTATTTTCACTATTTTCGACCGCGTTTCTAAAGCATGCCGCTTGATACCTCTCCCTAAGTTACCCACTGCCTTTGAAACTGTGTAATTGCCAATTAATCAACTATTTCATTTCTACGGCCTGCTTGAGGACATTGTTTCGGATCGTGGTCCCCCGTGGTCCTCAAGAGTATGGACCTTGTTGTTTAAGGGGCTCAATGTTAATGTAGCCTGTATATTGTGATAAGACTGCATGTCACAATTGAAAAAATAAAGAACTTAGTTAATAAAATATCTAACTGAATCAAATCTAACTGAAGTTGTGTTAAATTGAAGATAATTTTAAGTACTGCTGTATTATAGGAAATAATATGTGCACCTCCATATGTGCCCCCAGAAGGTCAGTTCCCAATACTCAAGAAAACAGAGTAAAGGGATGTGAAGTAGAGGCACAAATGATAGAAATAGAAATAAATAAAACCCTTAAAGAAACAAAAAAATGAATGACAGATAAATTGCTGAGAACTAGAAGTAGTTTACTAGACAGTAGGGAGAGGGAAGGTGAAGAGGAAATATCATTTAAGAATGACAAGAATTGTAGGAGCAGCAAAAATGGAAGAAAACCTCCAAGCATCTAACTTGACCAAAGCTGTAGATACTCATCTCATGGATAGAACTGTTTTTGATGCAGTGTGTCAGGCACTTCAAGCTAAGTATCCAACCAGAGTAGATCCCAAGGCACTAAAAAGGGAACAGCTTTGGGGAAACAGGAAACCCAAACTTATATGTCCAAAGGCAACTGAAAAAATGGAAGAAGGAAACTGAAGGGGATCCAGAAGGAGACCCATTACTGGCCACATTGTTTAGACAGGCTGGGATAAATACCATGCCACAGTCTGTAAAAAGCAAACTGGAAGATGCTGTTGGCTTATAACTCCAAAACACACAAGGAGTTTTGTGACCATGTGACATGCAGTACAGCAATACAGAATGAATGAACAGATGCTAAAAAAACAAGAGAAAGTGCTACAAAGAACTGACTCAACTGACTCAATTACAACTTGAAGAACTAATAAATAAACATAAGAAAAAGGTTTAAGCTTCAGTAAAGAAAGAAGAGTCAGAGAAAATGTCAGTGATAACTCCTAGTAAATGCGGCTCCATCTGCAGTGATGACATCATTTGCAGCACTCCTTCCAAATGCGCACCAGATCCCTGCACCCATTGTCAATGTTTATACTCAACAATCAGAACAAAGGAGGCTTATATAGTAATTTTCCTCCAGTAGTGTGCTGGGGATGTGGACAGTCTGGATCATACTAGGAAGATTTGACAGTTCAGACAGTTTAGACTCAGACTTGCGCCTGAAGCGCATTCCCCATAGCGTCAAGCTGATGCAGCGTCAAGTTCCCTCGAAAGGAAACAAGTTTCGTTTTTCAATCAGTTTTGTCTGTGATCAAAGCAGATAAATCTAAATGGTGCCTCATTTAAGATTTACAAGAAATCAATTATATAGTAGAGGATTGGCCAGCTGATGTTCCAAACCAATACACGCTACTAACAAATGTCCTTCCTGGAGCCAAATGCTTTACTGTCATTGATCTCTGTTCTGCCCTTTTCAGTGTACCGGTGGCAGAAGAAAGTAGATGTTTGTTTGCATTTGCATATGCTAGTAAACAATAAACCTTCACAAGGATACCACAAGGTTTCAAACATTCATCTGCTCTAGGTACACCTGATTACACTAGACCATTTCACCTATATCTGGCAAACTTCTAGCAAAATTCTAGCATATTCATCACTGCTCACATATCCAGATGTTACTATTAAGCGATGTAACACAGTTAACCCAGCTGGACTGATTCCTTTAGCTTATGAAGATGAGTCCCATGATTGTGTAGCTAATTCACTGGTGTTTACTAGGTTACAGCCTGATCTTGAATCTACACCAATATCTGAAGCAGAGATATGAGCCTATGTTGTATGTGATCTTTTTGGAGCAGTTTGGATGCAGAGAGGCTTCAAAAAGAGCGATGGAACCCCCATCCAGCATGCTGAACAGATAGGTCAATTAATTTCTGCTATGATGCTACCAAAATGATTGGCAATCATCAAATGTCAGGCACATAAAAAGAAAACAACTTTGTCATTAAGGGTATCAACAAAGCAGACTTAAAAGCTAAAAAAGCCTCAGCATGTCAGGTAGCAGTGTTAGTTCCAGTAGTCATTATAGAGCCACAACCATAGTTGGAGGATATTATTTGGATTCAACAGCAAGAAGGCCCTTATGAACACTCAATGTGGCACCAAACGAGGGGCCAAGAAAGATGCACAAGATATTTGGCGTTCACATGAAGGACAAATTGTTGCACCATCTCACTTTTAAACATTTTAATTCCAGATGCTCATGGGTTCGACCATTGCACAAGAAGGGTGGTGGTAAGGAAAATTAAGCAACAGGGATATTGGTCTCTATATTTACATTTGCAATGGTAGACAGATTTTTCTCCTTCTGTGAAATTTGTGCCAAAAACAATGTTAGGAAAGGAACATTAACACCAATAGGCCACATACCAGTAACAGAAGGACCATTCAAGCACTTAGTAATGGGTTATGTGGAAATGATAGAGCAAGTTCAAGGAAAAAGGTATATGCTTGTAATAATAGACAGATTTAGCAGATGGGTAGAAGCAGTACCATCAGTAGATGAGGGGGCAGGGACACTAATGAACACTTGCACTAATGAGCTATCGCATGCAAACTACAGAAGCATGCACTTAACCCAGCATGAAATGTCAACCCATGCCTGTGCCATATTGCAGATGCTTCTACAAAGGACACCCCAAAGCAATTTCAAATGGAACTAACTGCAATACATAAAGCTATCTATTTACAGAAAAAGAAAAAGGAGCCCAGTGAAGAGACAGAAACTTCTTGCCCAGGTTTCCCAAGTGACCAAGTATATCTAAGGGTATTTAGGAGAAAATGGAATGAACCCAGGAGAGAGGGACCCTTGTGGCAGCTACTTCAGTGGCAGTCCAAGTGGAGGTAAGCACGATTTGGTATCATCTAAATCTCTACACAAAAGTTCCCAAAGTAAGATTAGAAAGAGAAAAAGCTGAAACAGACAAGACAGAAGAAAGAGAGAAGGAAAGTCCAACTGTACAGGGTGATACAATGCAAAGTCTTGAAATCCATGAGAAAACTATAGAAAAAACTAAGCAGGAAAACAGATATAAGGTTGATATAAGGTAAGATAAAAGGTAATCATCACATTCCCATTGCTAATTCAGTACCATTGCGATAGTCAGTAGGTGTTCTCCAAATCACCCTTAAATAAGATAATAATAGTTTCAAATCCACATGACTATCAAAAATGTGTTGAATTTGATAGGAACTTATTATTATAGTTATATAAACTATATAACAGTTATATAAAATATATAAACATTTATTTATTTATTAAAACCTTATAAAAACCTTTTATAAGGTTTTAAATAAACATTTAAGACCTTATTTCTCTGCTGAATGTTTTTTTTAATGTTTTTCTAATCTGAGGAAATAGATCCCATTAGGGGATTGGTATAGGGTTATGAATAAAACATAAAAATTAAAAGGTAGAAATCCCAAAATGGTATAGTATAGATTTGAATCAAGAATTAATAAATTCTTTTATTAATTTTAATCAAGTGCCTTAGTAAGCCTGAAGGAACTTATGATTTGGGAGAAAATGCACTCTTGTTTGGTACCTAGACAAAAAAATATGCCTGGCAATCAGATACCCTGGTCAGAGCCCCAATACACCAAGCCCAAGGGTTAAGAAGAGGAATGAAAATTAATTTTGAATATTAATTATTAAAATAATTAAAATAGTTTAGTACCAGACTATAGTACCACCGTCAACAGACACATATGAAGATCAGAAAATAGTAGTAGCAGACTTCTTTTGGGTTTGTGGAAAAGAGCAACTTCTGGCCTCCTTACCACTAGGATAGAAATTACTATGTACTAGATTACGACTAGTGCAGGAAATTACAATGATACAGTGGAAATACAAAACAAAATAAAAGAGCTTATTTGCACTCAATTGACTGGCCCAGGGGTATTCCAAGATGATGAGGAAAAAGCAGGAATTGAATCAATATTCCTTTTGGATTGCATAAAATAAAAACACAGAATGGACCAATTATATTACTTTAATTAACAAAGATTTATCAATTATACAGATGATGCCTGCATTACAGATAACTGCATTAGGAGAACAACTAGATGCAACAAGTGAAATGACATGGCAAAATAGACAGGCTCTTGGTTACTGGCAGATAAGGGGGGTGTATGTGTTTTGTTTGGAGACCAGTGCTGTACTTATATCCCTAATAACACAGCTCCTGATGGTGCATTTACTAAAACTAAACAGAAAAACTTTAGAATGGAAACCACAATTCTAATTCTAAAAAGATAATTCTAAAAATCTATAATTTCCTCATTTCTTAAAAGATAATAAAATATGGGACTGGTTTGATCTAAAATTAGGAAATTGGGGAGCATGGGTTTCTAAATTAGGAATGTTTTGGGAATCTCAATAACAATAGGAGAATTATTATTTTGTTGTTTTTCCTGTATTAAAGTCACTAGTTATAAAAGCCACAGTTAAGCAAATGGAAGTATGAAGATGCCAAGATGAGAAAATAATTCTAGTAGATAGCAAGGATATATATCATCAAGATTGGGATTCACAAACATTAAATAAGGATTCAAGCATCTCAAATGAGGACGAAGAATAAGATGAATAAAGATGAGCCATGCCCTGGGTATAAGTGCTAGCCTTTACTCTCCCCAAGGGTGACCCTCTACAAAGCGCAAAGTATCTGGGTTGAAGATATTACAAAAGGATCCTTTACTGGTTTGATTAGTATTTTATTTTATGTTATAATGTATTTTATTTTATTGTGTTCTACATAACCGTGACAACCACAGTCTGAACCAAATGCACATACATGCTTATAAGAAAGAATTAAGGAGACAGGATCTTTTATTTCCTTCCAGTCAAGCGTGGAGGGAAAAGTTTGTTCCTGGTCTCTTCCAAAGTGCTATTGCATAATGTGGTCATTAGTAATAAAACTGTGTGACTTGGCTTAGTCACTAGATAGCATAACTAAAGAGACTGAATTATGAAACTGCACTTTAATTTTTTCCTTTTTCCCTAACTGGGTAAAGGCTATGAAGATAGGACTTATAAAGTAGCAAAGGGGGGAATATGTGGAATATTTTTATTCACCAGAATATAAAAAATCAAACATAGTTAAAGTGAATATAGCCATTTAGTATATAGCCATATTATAGTTATTGTTATGGAAATGTCCACATCACATAATCACATAATCTGCCTTCCTCCAGGATATGTCCAAGATGGCGCCAAGTATGGCAGCCGTGTTGTGAGCTCCGTCGAGACACTACAGTTTTTTGTTTATTTATTTATTTTTATTTTGTATGTAACCATGTTGTCTTTCATGTGATGTCGTCAGTTTAACTGTATATGATAAACAAACACTTTTGGACATTGGCCATACTGTCGCTCACCGGAAACCGGACTTTGAGTTCCCCGTAGACGCTCTGTTTACAAACACAACAACAGAGCCTCGGTCTGGACGGCCCGGCCGCGACCTCGGAAACGCACACAGAAAAGAGGAAAGAGAGCCGGTGTTCTCATCCGGCTGAGACGCAGTGCCTTCCGACCCCCGCTCCTCACCATTCTACTGGCTAATGTAAAGTCACTGGACAACAAGCTCTGCGAACTGAGGGTGCATTTCTCCTAATCAAGTGTTGCTCTGACGCCCATGATCAGTAAGTGCTTTGAGAGACTGATCCGAGACCACATCTGCTCTGTACTACCTGCCTCACTGGACCCATTACAGTTTGCCTATCGTGACAACCGCTCTACTGATGATGCCATTGCACTTACCCTATATACTGCTCTCTCCCACCTGGAAAAAAAGAACACCCATGTGAGAATGCTGTTCGTGGACTACAGCTCAGCATTCAACACCATAGTGCCCTTAAAGCTTGATACGAAACTACGGGCTCTGGGTCTGAACAACTCCCTGTGCAGCTGGATCCTGGACTTCCTATGAGGCAGGTGTTAGGTGGTCAGAATGGGCAACAAAATCTCCTCCCCGCTGATCCTCAACACTGGAGCCCCTCAGGGCTGCGTTCTCAGCCCCCTCCTGTACTCCCTATACACCCACAACTGCGTGGACACACACAGTTCTAATGTCATTGTAAAATTTGCTGATGACACAACGGTGGTAGGCCTGTTCACCGACAACGACGAGACGGCCTACAGAGAAGAGGTGCGCGCTCTGACACACTGGTGTCAGGAGAACCACCTCTCACTCAACATCGACAAGACCAAAGAGATTGTTGTGGATTTCAGGAAACAGGAAAGAGAACACACCCCCATCACCATCAATGGGTCACCAGTGGAGCGGGTCAACAGCTTCAAGTTCCTCTGTGTTCATATCACTGAGGACCTCACATGGTCTGCTCACACAGATGCAGTGGTGAGGAAGGCTCACCAGCGCCTCTTCTACGTCAGGCCTCTGAGAAAGTTTGGTATGAACCACAACATCCTCAGATCATTCTACACCTGCACTGTGGAGAGCATTCTGTCTGGTTGAATTACAGCCTGGTACAGGAACACCACCGTCCTTAACGGCAAGGCCCTGCAGAGGGTGGTGTGAATTGCCAGCTACATCACAGGAGGTGAGCTTCCCTCCCTCCAGGATATTTACAACTCAGTGTGAACTGACATAATCTCAACCCACCCCCACCCTTCTCCATACACTGCACTTTAACTTTAACTACCTCACACATCACATAACAAGGTTTTATTACAAGTTCCTGTTTACTTGGTCTTGTATGCACACTTTACACAATATATTTACTGTGTGTGTGTGTGTGTGTGTGTGTGTGTGTGTGTATACACATATATGTAAACGCACATATTGTGTGTACAAATGTAAATTGTTATATATGTATATTGTACATATTAAGTACACTACAACATGTCCCTGTGCATATATTGTATATTGTAAATTTGTAATTTTGTATACAATTATGTATATTTTGTCACTGTAAATACTACATACTGTTATATGTATATTTTTCTTGAAAACTCAAGATTTTCACTCGCCTCTACAACATGTGTTGAGGTGATGTGACTTGATTTGATTTGATTCTGCTTCTTTCTCTGCTTGCCAGCAATGAGCTGACAAAGCATCAGACTGAACACATTGATCTCACCACTATATACTCGCCACTAAATCCTTGACTCAGTCCAGGTTTTGAAATCCTTGGTTCCCCATCTCCTCTGCTCTGACATTGACCGTTATCCCCCCAGCTTTATAACTATTCCTTTCCTCAGTTCTGTCCAGTCTTGTGTTTGCTTTACATTTGGCTGCAATTCCTGAGTTTCTTTTATGTTTTAATTGATTAAAAGTATCACATTGCAATTAGATCTTGCTTCTCTCCTTGCCCATAACAAATCATGACATACCATTTCAGATCTACCTTAAAACGTTATGTTGTGAATAAAAATTACTTGAACAAATGACTTGCCCTTGTTTATTTTGCCATCAGATTCTTGTTTGAGATTTTGTGCTCATCCAGTTCAGATGTTTCAGTTCACAGCACCATTCTCATTATTTGAACTTAAAACACTAGGCATGTGCTGGTCGTTCAGTAGGGTCACCCAGTGATATGGTTCACACAGAACCAGTTGTTGTTCTATTTTTTTGGCATTTCAGAACAAAGAAGCTTAATAATCCAGTGATTGTTTTATTTTAATCAAAGCAATTCCTTAATCTATAGAGGAGAAAACACTCCACCACCACAACAATAAAAACAGCAGCACACAGCAGTTACAGGGTCATGCCCACCAATGTCATAAGGATAAATATTTTTAGATGTCATAGTTTTTTAAAAAAGCTTTTAAAAGCATAAAAATTCCATTCACAATAAAAATTGTTAATAACGTTTGACCAATGGGCCATTGTCACCACATTAATATGGTGTGGTCAGAATGTGGCGAAAATGACCGTGTGTCATGACCGTGGCATCGGCCCCAGACTGTAAAGGTATTCTTAGGGCATAGTGCTGATGAACCATGGCAAGTTATAAAATACAATACTGTTTCATTTATAAAATACAGAATTGTATGACAAAATTCAGAATGTCTGGCACCAGAAATGGCCAACCAATGAATAATGGGTAATATTCAACTTGTACAAATTGTATAAATAAACACCCTAATTGTCAGGGATGGTGCAAACAGAACCTAGCTGCAAACAACACATTTGAGCAAAAAAATTTTTATTTTAATTAAAAGGACCCATGTGAGGGAAAACCAATAACCAAACAGAAACTAGAGCACAGAGGTTGGATGAGTATTATATCACAAATGTATGTATGCACTCCTGTGATTTTTGTATAATTAAATGCTGTGGATAATTTATTTGTACACACACATTCATTCCTTCTCCCTGATGAAGGCCTGATTAACACACACACTCACTCTTTCTCTCTGATGAAGGCTTGTATTCACACACACACACTCACTCACTCTTTCTCCCTGATGAAGTCTGATGTGCCAAATGAAAGACATTTTGCACATATCTTATTAATACTACCAATACTTGACTGACTGGGGCCAAGGTCAGGAAGAAGACAGACTGGCTTAACCAACCATCTGCTAGCACATGTAACAGATGTCACATAATTTACAACACATAGAGTCATCTAAATATTATAATATAAAAACTGTGTCTATGGCAAGCCATTTTAGCTTTCAATCATTCTCAGGATGTGAATTTTTGATATCAACAATTAAATTCTTACTAGTAAAAACAATATACTCTTGATATCAGGAATGGAATTTCTACTAGTATCGATGGCTATTTTTGTTATCAAGTATTAATCATTTTTTACAGGTAAGAATTCAGATGGTAATGGTAATTCAAATGGTAATTCTTGATATCTACAGATACACATTTACAGATAAAAAATCTTTACTTGTGAAAACTGAATTTTTGTTATCAAAATTTCATATCCTGAGAATGATTAATAGTCATATTGGCTTTCAAATGTATGACACATTATTGAAAACCTTTACTAATGAAAATGCAATTACAGATATCAAGAATGAAAAGTTTTAACTAGTCAAAAATAATTTTTTTGATATCAAGAATTTGATTTTTGACTATCAAATTTGCTGACTTTTTATCAGAAGTAGTATTGGCCACAGATCAAGTCTAACGGTGTCTCACAACATGTGTCAGGACCCACTCATTGTCTTAATCATACCTTAAATGTAATACTGTATTATGGTGTAAATGTTAATGACATTAATATTATGCAGCAGAGGCAAGACATGTCAGATCATTTTTTGGTGTCCTTTATAATACATTTACCTATGGTTGCAAAATCAGCTCCTTGCTACAAATACAGTAGAACAATAACTTCTGCCACTAAAGTACGTTGTTTTATCAACAATCTACCTAATTACAGAAAGGCTATAAAAGCTCCAGATCTGCCTACTTTTCAAATCTTATAGAAAAAAATAAACACAATCCTAGATATTTATTTGATACAGTGGCTAAATTAGCCAAAGATAAAGCGTCAACTGCTCCTGACAATTGCCAATATCATAACAATGATTTTATAAATTTCTTCAATAGCAAAATAGATAGGCAGTTGCATGTTAAATCATAAACATGCAACTGCCTGCAACCTAATCAAATCAGATGCATCATGATTTGCTCAAGGAACAACGACAACAACTATAGATAAGGATGAACTGTCAAAAATCTAAATCATGTATGTGAGATCCTATACCTACTAGGTTGTTAAAAGAGATGCTTACTGAAATTATATCCTCTGCATAGTATTATTAATTTGTCATTTGTGTTAGGATATGTCCCAAAACCTTACAAACTGGCTGTTATCAGACCCCTTATTAAAAAAAACACACCTTGATCCTAGTAAATAGTAAATTGCAGACCCACCTTGAATTTACCTTTTTATTTCAAAAATACTAGAAAAGGAGGTGTCTACACAGATATGTTTATTGCTGGAAAGAAATGGTATCTGCGAGAATTTCCAGTCAGGATTTAGACCATATCTTTGACACTGTTGACCACAGCATTCTTTTAAATAGTCTTAAAACAATTATGTTGGCATAAAGGAAATTGCACTGGCATGGTTTAAATCATATTTATCTGACTGATTCCAGTTTGTTTTCAATTATATTAGGATACATTGAGTTAGTTTTTATTGTTATGCTAATGATACTCAGCTGTACATTTCTTCTAGGACCAACGAGACACATAACTTAACCAAATGAACAGAATGTATAGTCGATATCAAAGCTTGGATGAGTAGCAACTTTCTACTAAATTCAGACAAAAACTTATGGAAACAAAATCTTCCACACAGAACAACCTAGAACACTGTCTTACTCTTGATGCATGTTCTATAAAGCCTGCATCTATAGCCAAGAATCTGGGTGTCCTTTTTGATAGCAAATTGTCCTTTAAATACCACATTTTCTAATATTTGTAAAACTGCAATTTTCCATCTTTAAAATATATCAGAACTATGACACATGCTTTCTGTGGCAGACACTGAAAAAATAATTGTGTGCAATCTTTATGCAAGACTTGATTATTGCAATGCCCAATTTAGTGGCTGACCTGCAGGATTAATATACAAACTCCAGTTGGTTCAAAATGCAGCAGCCAGAGTTCTCACGAGAATGAACAAGTATGACCATATTAGCCCAGTGTCAACACTGGCTGCCTATCAAACATCATATAAACTTCAACATTTTGCTGATTACTTACAAAGCCCTAAATGGTTTAGCTCCTCAATACACAAGCAAACTCCTCTTATATTAAAGTCCTTCACATTCACTGCAATTTGAAAATTCTGGCTTGTTGATAATACCCAGAATTTCCAAATTAAGCACCGGTTGTAGATACTTTTCATATTTGGTTCCCAAACTCTGGAACAGTCTTCCCAGTATTGTCCAGATGCAGACACACTATGTCAGTTAAATCTAGATTATAGACCCACCTCTTTAAACTACCTTACACATAGTCCTATGGATTTATTTCTCAAATCACTTAAGGGATTGTTAGGCTGCATTAATTAGGTAAACCGGAACCGGGGACACTTCCCATATAACAGATGTACTGGCTTCACACTAAGTCTGTCTTTTATTTCCTCATGACTCTGTAGTCAGCTGGATCCGGACTTTATCCACACCAGATGGGGGACAGGATGGTACGACTCATAAGACAGATCATCAGGATTTGATAGACTTCTTTATTAAACTTACTATTATCTATATCCCTACCTCCAGCCTAGTTAGTTTCTATATTTTTGTTTCCTACCTAGTCACAGCAGTGTGATGTTATATCTGCAATTAGTAACATCATGTTTCTGTCGCCATTTTCTATTGGTAACATTTCTCGGTGCCTGACATATTGTCAGATATAATCAGACCCGATAGCCTTAAAGCAATAAGTCATTATAATTATAAACTCTCAATTCATATCAAAAGTTACTAATTGCAGCTTTAACTTGCACAAGGAGAACTGGGCCTCTCGTTTGAGCCTGGTTTCTCCAAAGATGGTTACCTCCATCTATTCATCATTGGAGTTTTGGTTCCTTTCCAGTGTTGCCCTGTTGGCTTTCCTACTGGGAGATTGTTGACGTCCAACTTAGCCTAAAGTTTTGTAAATTGTTAATATTGCATCTAGCGAAATGATATAATTACAGTCCTAAAGACGCTTCTATTTTGTTATTCCTTTGTCTCCAATTCTTTTTCATTCTCCTTCATTGTGTAATTTTCATGTATTTTTAAAGTAAATATTTTGTGTATTTATGTGTTTTACATTTGTGTGTTGTGTGTATTTTATGGTACTGTGGCAAAACCCTTAGAACTCTGTCCCATAAGATGTTATCTTTCTATATGTCACCCTTATAACTCTTGTGTTGTGTCCTGGTTCAGTTTGTTCCGGTCTTCTGTTTTGGTTTTGGTTTAGTTCCTGTTTTTCCTTATTTGGTCATGTTCCTGTTCTCATTTAGTCATCATTAGTTAATAGCCTTAACCTGTTTGTGCCTAGTAAGCCTCCATATTTAATTTCTCCTTCCTGTCCTGTGTTTTGTTGGTTATTACATTTACTACAATTCCCAACCATTGGTCCCTTGTTGGAGGGTCAAACTGAAACCATTTACGTGTTATGGCTTTCTGGCTGCTTGCTAAAAGTACTTTTAATAAGTATTTATCGTTGTCCAAAACTGTTTTAGGTATTTTTTCTATTTTTTCTAGTACAATGTAGTGAATAAAAAATGTAACTCTTCCCCTAGTATTTTCCTATTTTCAGCTGCCACTTCATGCCAATAAGGTTGTATTTTTGAACATGCCCAAAAAATATGGAGCCATTTATCAGCCATTGAGGTTCCACATCGCCTCCAACATAGGCGAAATCATCCCATTCATTAAATTGGTTTTGTGATATGTCCAGAGGCAATGATTGAAAAAGGTAAAGTAACCATGGTAACACATTAATTTTAATTATTTCTATTCGATTACTCATGTCTAATGGGAGCAGGGTCCATTTAGCAATATCAGATTTTATCTCTTTGCTAATAGGACCATAATTACTTGGAAAAAAGTTCTGATACATCTTTTGTTAAGTTTATCCCTAAATATTTTAACAAAGAAGAATTCCATTTAAATTTATATTGCCTTCTTATATTTGATTTAGGTATAAAAATATATGTAAGTGTCTGAGTTTTTTGAATATTTACTTTATATCCTGAGTATGAATTATACATTTTTTAAAGTGTCATCAATTTAGGGATGGTAGATTCCGGGCTTGTCAGGAATAGAAGAACATCGTCTGCATACATGCAAATCTTATGTTCCTCTCTTTTAATTGTGATCCCCTTTATCTCTGAGTCCTCTCTTATTGCTTGACCTAGAGGTTCAATAAATAATGCAAACAGAGAAGGACTCAAGGGGCATACTTGACGCGTCCCTCTTTCCAGGCTAATTCTTTAGATAAATGTCCATTTATCTTAATCCTGGCTGTCGGTGAGGAGTATAACATTTTAACACACTTGATGAATTTATCATTAAATCCGAATCTATCCAGTACTCGATACAGATAATCCAACAGAGTCAAATGCTTTCTCAGCATCCAGACTCAGCAAGATTGTACTTTTATTTTCTGTCTTAATATAACTCATTATTTGTAGTGTTCTCCTTAAATTATCCTGTGTCTGTCTATTGTGTATAAAACCAGTTTGATCTAGATCTATCAATTCAGGAATAATTCCCTCCAGTCTCTTAGATAATATAGAAGCAAATAATTTATAGTCCACATTTAAGACCGATATTGGTCTATATGAACTACAGTCACTTGTATTCTTCCTTTCCTTTAGAATAACATTAAAGTTATTCTAAAGTTCAGACGGATAACCGTCTGTTCCCAATAAAATTCAGACGGATAACCGTCTGTTCCTGGTGCTTTATTTGCTTTCAGCTTTGATATAGCACTATCTAGTTGTTCTATTGTTATTTCAGCCATTAATTCTTTATTCTGTTTTTCCCCTATTGATGGTAGGTCCAGTGAATCCAAAAAACTTCTTACGGATAGGTTATCTTACCTAGCTGGTTGGGTATATAAATCTTTGTAAAATGATTCAAAAGAATCCTGAATATCCTTTAATTTGTTACTTACTTTCTGTGTTTTTGGATTTTTAATTTTACATACAGTATGCTTTGCCTGTTTTTGTATCCTCCAGGATAATAATTTCATTGCTTTAGGGCCTGTTTCGTAATACCTTTGTTTGGCAAATATGATTTGTCTTTGTATTTCCTCATCATATATACCATTCAACTCTTGTTTTAGTTTATTTAATCAAATTCAAGTTCAATTTGAGCTTTATTGTCATTCCGCTATATGTGGGGACATACAGTGGAACGAAATGTCGTGCCTCACAGGACCACGGTGCTACATAAATACAGACATACAACAATGACGTGAAACAGTATAAATCTAAACACAAATACTAACAAAATTAGATTATAAATATACTATATATAAAGTTGCCTATACATAAACTATTAAATACAAACTATACAAATGTTCCACATAAATATTGAACGAGAAAAAAGAAAGTCAAGCACTGTTCCTGGCTGGAGAACAGTACAAGATGATCTGTAGTGCATGGGCTTGTAAACATACATGAGTCTTTTGTGGGATTATGTACCCCCGGTTGTAAAAAGTGTCTAGTGCACATAGAGGAGAGTGTGTTACTACAGGTGGTCTGTGCGGCCTACTCACCTGTGTGTAGCACACTCAGAATTGCACAAGGGAGAAATAAAAATATATATATATATATATTTAAGAGGTATGAGGTTTTTTCAGAGGGGGGCCGTGCTTGAGTTCAGGGCTCTCACAGCCTGGGGGAAAAAAGCTGTTGAGCAGTCTGGCAGTGCGGGCTCTGATGCTCCGGTACCGTTTTCCTGACGGCAGGAGCTGGAAGAGACTGTGTGAGGGATGGGTGGGGTCCTTTTACGATGCTGGTGGTTTTGTTGGAGCATCGTGAAAGGAAAATGTCCAGGATGGAGGGGAGAGGGGCACCGATGATCTTTGCAGCTGTGTTCACTGTCCGCTGGAGGGTCTTGCGGTCTGCGGCGCTGCAGTTCCCATACCAGACAGTGATGCAGCTGGTCAGCACACTCTCAATGGTTCCCCTGTAGAACATGGTGAGGATTGGTGGAGGGAGACTTGCTCTTTTCAGCCGGCGGAGAAAGTGTAGGCGCTGTTGTGCCTTTTTGGAGAGTGACGTGGTGTTGGTGGTCCAGGTGAGATCCTCTGTGATGTGCACCCCCAGGAATTTAGTGCTGCTGACTCTCTCCACAGTCGAGCTGTCGATGGTCAGTGGGGGGTGGTCAGTGGAGTTTCTCCTGAGGTCCATCACAACCTCCTTTGTCTTCTCCACATTGAGGGACAGGTTGTTCGCGCCACACCATGCCGCTAGCTGTGCCACTTCCTCTCTGTAGTGCGTTTCATCGTTGTTGCTGATGAGACCTACCACCGTTGTGTCATCAGCGAACTTGATGATGTGGTTGGAGCTGAACTTGGCAGTGCAGTCGTGGGTCAGCAGTGTGAAGAGCAGCGGGCTGAGCACACAGCCTTGTGGGGCACCTGTGCTCAGTGTGGTTGTGCTCGAGGTGTTGTGGCCGACACAGACTGACTGGGGTCTTTCAGTTAAAAAGTCCAGAATCCAGTTACAGAGAGAGTTGTTAAGGCCCAGCAGGTGTAATTTATTCATGAGCTGTTGTGGGATTATTGTGTTGAATGCTGAGCTGAAGTCAATGAACAGCAATCTTACATAAGTGTTCTTTTGGTGGGTAAGAGCCAGGTGGAGGGTGGAGGAAATTGCATCATCCGTAGAGCGGTTTGGACGGTATGCAAACTGGAGCGGGTCGAGTGTGTTGGGGAGGCTGGTTTTTATGTGATTCATGACTAATCTCTCAAAGCACTTCATCATGATTGGAGTCAGTGCTATGGGACGATAGTCATTCAGACAGGACACAGGTGATTTCTTAGGTACCGGTATGATGGTTGTGGACTTGAGACACGTGGGGACGACTGCCTGGCTCAGCGAGATGTTGAAGATATCTGTTAGGACATCTGTCAGCTGTGCAGCACAGTCTCTCAGTACACGGCCAGGTATGTTGTCAGGACCCGTAGCCTTGCGTGGGTTAATCCTAGACAGGGTCTTCCTCACTACGGCTGGAGACAGACAGAGCGCCTGGTCGGTGGGAGGTGTGGGCAGTTTTTGTGCAGGTGTGTCATTCTGCATTTCAAACCGTGAATAAAACTGGTTAAGTGCATCTGGAAGGGATGTGTCGTCATCACAGGCCTGTGGCAGGGGCTTGTAGTCAGTAGACAGGCTCCGTGAGTCTCTGCTGTCTGTGAAATGGTTATTGATTTTTTGTGCATATGACTGTTTTGCATTCTTGATGCCACAGGACAGGCTGGCTCTTGCTGTTTTTAGGGCTGCTTTATCTCCTGATCTGAATGCCTCATCTGTGGTCTTTAGCAGCCCACGAACCTTTGCCGTCACCCACGGCTTCTGGTTGGCACGTGTGGTGATGGTCTTTGTCACTGTCACATCATCAATGCACTTCTTGATATATGCACTCACTGTTTCAGTGTACTCATGCAGGTCGGTGCTGTTGTTGTAGGTGGCTGCCTCTTTAGACATGCTCCAGTCTGTAGTCTGAAAGCAGTCCTGCAGTGCTGAGGTAGCATCATCCGGCCAGACTGTGATGAGTTTTTGAACCGGTTTGGTGAGTTTCAACAGTGGATTGTATGCTGGGATTAGCATAACAGAGATGTGATCGGAGTACCCGAGGTGGGGGCGGGGTTCAGCCCTGTATGCGTCTTTCTGTGTTGTGTAAACAAAGTCCAGTGTGTTATTTCCCCTTGTAGCAAAGTTCACATGTTGGTAGTACTTTGGCAAGACTGTCTTTAAGTTTGCGTGGTTAAAATCTCCGGCTATGATGAAAAAGCCGTCGGGGTTGTTTGTTTGTTGATCGCTGATGGCGCTGTACAGCTCGCGAAGCGCGTCCTTAGCGTTTGCACACGGGGGGATGTAAACCGCGGCAATAACAATGGCCGTGAACTCCCGCGGCAGATAGAACGGTCTGCACTTCACAAACATAACCTCCACCAGCGACGAACAGTGTTTAGTCACTACCGCAGCATTATTACACCATTCTCTGTTGACGTACACACACAAGCCGCCCCCGCGAGTCTTACCTGACAGTAATGAATCCCTGTTCGCTCTGTAGCAGGTTAGTCCGTGCAGTTGAATGGCGGAGTCCGGGATGTTGTCGTTTAGCCATGTTTCAGTGAAAACAAACACACAGCAATCCCTTGACTCATGCTGTGTAGACCGACTGAGTTGAATTGAGTCCAGTTTATTTACCAATGAGCGAACGTTTGCGAGCATTAATGATGGGATCGCTGGTCTGGTGGGGTTAGCCCTTAGCCTAGCTCGTACACCCCCGCGCTTGCCACGTTTCTGTCCCCTCTCACAGCGCCGGCGCCGGCGGCTTGTGCGGGTAGCATCAGTGGACGGGGCCGCGGTCTCAGGGTTCGGCTTCAGCAGCAGGCAGAGGCCTCGTAGCTTCTCGGTGGTCGCCGGCGAAAGCTAATGTTTGTACGCATGTTTGTACGCACTACCGATTTCCAAAAGGCTCTGGCGATCATATTTGTGTTTCCGAGCGTTTATCTGTTGATTTTGCGGAGAAATTAAACTGTTTGAAGACGAAGAGACGAGACTAACAGACATAAAAACACCATCTTTTGGACCCGGAGTAGCCGCTGCGTCCAACCGCGCCGCCATCTTTTTTTTTCGAGTCCATATTTGTGGGTCTTTCTGTTTAGCATGCTCCGCCTCCAGATTTTCCATTTCCGCTTGTAAGTTTAATAATCTTTTCTGTTTTTCTTTTTTTCTTCATACCCGATTCTCTAAGCAGCCTTTGAACTATTCTAGCACCTGGATTCTTTATCTTAGGGGGATTAGTCGTATCAAGCCTGGGTTGAAGTTGGATGTTTAAGTCCCCACCACATATGAGAACTCCATGTGATTCTTTAATTATTAAACTGAATATTTTCTTAAATAAATTTTTAGTGCTTCCTGACAGGGCATATACATTAAACAACGCTACTTCTTTATTATCTAGTTTACCCCTTACTAAAATATATCGACCCTCTTCATCTTTAATTTCGGATATAAATTCAAAACACACTGTATTAGGAATCAAAATGGCAACTCCTCTCCTGCATCTAGATTTATGGGAAGAATAATAAGTACAACCCCAAATCAGAAAAAGTTGGTACATATGGAAAACACAAATAAAAAAAGAAAGTAGTGATTTCTAAATTTTTGACAAGAAGGACTTTTGGGGTTTTTTTGAAGAAAAAACAATAAAAATCATGAGGAACACATTAAATAATGTGCTGTTGTATTGTCTGCAATGAAATACAAGTCAAAGTAAATTTAGAAATCACTACTTTCTTTTTGTATTTGTGTTTTCCATACTGTCCCAACTTTTTCTGATTTGGGGTTGTATTTTGAAAACCAAATTTCTTCAGTTTCTCGTGTTCAGATGCAGGTAGGTGAGTCTCCTGCCAATAAATTACCTGCATTCTTGTTTCATTTTAGCAATAATTTTGCCCCTCTTAATCGGATTATGTAAACCATTGACGTTAAGCGTAATTACTTTATATTCCTGACAATGCATTCATTCGCTTCTAACCGCATAACCTTTTGTAATATTTTCCATGACAACCCATTAAACATCATAAACCATACGTGAACATTCTAAACAAAGCAAAGAAAGTACTTAACAAAAACAACAGACTTCCAAGTCCAAGGTTTAACATAAAACCTTAATTTTGAGAGAAAATCCCCGCGTTCGTCGAGGGACTCTCTTCAGTGCAAAAGAAAAACACTCTCAGATGTTCAATGCACTAGTCCAATAATTTTTAAACTATAGTTTCCCGTTCGATCGGTTTTAAATGACAAATTTAACAGGCTAATAATGAACCAATTATCTACTTTACATAAATTACCGTGACTACATTCACTTTCCAAACTGTATTTCCACTTTATTTATCTTAATAAATCTTTAAGTTGACCATGTTTTCCTCCCATCTTAGGGAACATTTATTTCCAGTCATTTAAGTTTCTTATCGTGGAAGATGCTAACTTCCGTCACTTACCCAACGATCACTTCAAGGACAAACACTGTTCAGTTTTACTTAATCAGTACCCAAAGACTCCATCCTAACACGTTGAAAGCTTTGTAACTTTTCCCGAATCCGATCTTGATTCACTGTTGTGGGGTGTCGATCAGCACCTGCCGTCTTCCATGTTGCGGTGATCTGCTGTTTCCAGTGTGTAGAATCTTTAATATTTTCCACAGAAAATCCTCTTTTCTTCAAATCTTTAGCTGCATCAGCCGCACTAATGTTAATATAAATAAACATGCAGCTGCCAACAACATTCTTTCACACAGATTTATTTTGTCGCTAAAAAACGGATAATGCGTCGAACGTCACGTTGCCATTCCGAAACTTCAGTAATTATGATATGCTGTGAATGCAGCATGTGTCATTTAATAAACATAATTTCTTAATGAATAACGAGTTGGTGTGAAAGGACACTAGATAAAAAAGTTAAAAGTTTATGCACATGAGGATATACATACCATAAAATGTGAGGGATTGTAATAAACGAGGTTTTGCCACAAAAGCCAGGACTACACCTATAGAGCAGAAAACTACTACATGCCCTACTACAAGTGCATAAAAGTGGAATAATACACAGGAAATCATGTGTCTGGATAAACAGGCATAAAAATAATTAAAGTATTGTATGTATACATAAACTGGTGTAAAATTTCAACTGCCTGTAAAAACAGTACTACAGTGTATTACATGAAATACAGTACACATATTTAATATATAGTACACTGCTGAAATATAACATCTGTGTTGCTAGTAATTTATTGTAACTTACTGTACTGTATGTACACATATTTCTTACAGTTCTTAAGTTATTATCAGTTTTTTGGTACAAAACAAAATGTAGTATTACAAAGAACACATTGCTATGCACACTGACACACACAAAAAACACACAATCTCTCTGTAACACACACACACACACACACACACACACACACACACACACACACACACACACACACACACACACACACACACACACACACACAGAGCATATCACAGCATGCATCACTGCCCCATGTTCCTCAGAGACGTGATGTTCTGCATTTCAGCACCCCGGCTCCACTATGGGCCTTCAAGCTGTGCCACACACACAATTTAAATAGCTTGTTTCAGTTCCACAAAGCTGCTGAGAAGTGCAAGAGCAGCAGTTTAGAGAGGGAGGGCTAAGGATGACAGAGGTAAAGTTACACAAGTGAATTGCTCAAAACCAGGAAGGACTGATTTGTATAATGCAGTACAATTTAAGAATGGAACATTTGCCAGCAGTTTCTACATCACTCACTAAACCTTGATTGTGGTGAGTATCAACAAAGGACATGCCACACAGAAATACCATAGCAGACATGATGAAAGAAACCTCAAAGTCACGAAATCAAGCATTTTACAGTTTGATTAATATCTCTCAGCATTATACATCTTCTCTCAAACCTGAGTACAACTATAATGAACTTATGGTTAAACTAACATCATGAGCATGAGCCATACTTAAACTTCTATTCTTCACTATTACCTCATTCTTTAAGTTTTTGGTTCCCTGCCACAGTTGCCTTTGGCTTGCTCATGAGGGGTCTACAGACATCTGTTTAGACACAAACACTTTAGACACAACAGATTTTTTTAAAACATAGGTAGATTATCTATTTTATACTTCACAAACTGAATTGTCAATCCCCCTACACTAGCCCTAGCCCTAAACACACACACACACACACACACATAGTAGTTAGTGGATACAGAACTTTGTACTCCATGTAGAGCAAAAGCTATTACATTTGGTTTATAAATGCTATTGTGCTTTTAATCCAGACTGGATTAATCTTTAGATAATGTTTTAGTAATCTGAAAAGTAAAATATTAAAACCCACCATTAGAAGACAGGATTTATTTAGTTTTAAACTATGATAATCAGAACAATGGGTGCTATGACCAATTCAACATTTATGTGTATCATTGAAATCATTATTATCATTATACAAATCATTTAACCACTATGAAAAAGAAATCACTTGGACATTTGTTAGTGAAGAAAGAAAATAAAGCTACATTGTGAAGACAAAGTCTGTGTGTGTGTGTGTGTGTGTAAAATCCTCCCCATGTAAATATCAAGGTCATTATCTAGTCAAAGTGATACTTCAGTCAGCCTATAATGGTACTTTCTGATTGAGTCACAGTCTACACTACAAAAATAAACATTACTGATAAAATCACACACATGCAGGGTCATAGTTACAACAAAACAAAAAGAAAATGATGATTTCTGTGTAACTGATTATTCTTATTAGGCACATTATTAAGTTCATTTTGTGTTCTTCAGTTTTTCATATCTGTAATAGTCATCCTAAATAAAACAGTAAATTATTTATATGCATGCGCTGTAGGAATCATATGAAACAGGGATACTAGCTCACACAAACTTCTCAGCCGGGCCTGTAACCTCTTTAGACTCTTTAGACTGAGGGGGACACAATATTCAAAGTTGTTAACCAATATAGGTTTTTAATAGCCAGTTCCTTAACTTTTGCATTTAATAATAATAGCGTCCTTACCTGAATATGTGGCAACTTTGTTGCCCTTGGCTCTTAACCACACATATACAGTATACAGTAAACATGGCATGTAGGAAACATTTTGCCACATATGGAGAATGACCACATATGGAGAACTGTTTAAAAAAAAGAATTGAGGTTGATGAGTACTTACAGTTTAGAGCACACACACATTTACTTGCAACCCAAAGGAAATGTACACATTCCTAAGATGGGACACCAGATGGCAGTATTATACCCTAACAAGAACACTAATACCTTTAAGATTTAAAGACTGATAAACTGATGAAATCAGGTAAAGTTGGCCACCCTTTGTTAAACGTGTAATGTAAATACCTAGAGGTAATTTTCTTCTTTTCTTTAACACCTTTGTTAACTTTAAGGTTCAGGCAAACTATTTTAATTCAAAATAATTTTGTATAATGTATAATGGTATATACCATAAAGCTTTTTGTGATCATGCATACCAGACAATAAAGGTAAAGTGGGCAAGTTGGTCTGGTAAAGTAGGAGGGCAGTGCAATCAAGCTTAAATGCCCCACCTAACCTCAATACACCCTATGCAACCAGTGGCATTTAAAAAAAAGTTTTAAAAATCACTTGGCTTAGTAAGCAGCAAGAAATGGTGACATTTCAACTTCATAGCCACGCCCTAGCAACTAGGTTCTAGTTTCTAGTTTCAGACAGTACTCTGAGCACTGTCTGAAACTTGTATTGTGAGCACTTATTGTGTCTAGTTGCCTCTTCAGGTTGACTCACTTGTTGTATTCCGCACTTGTAAGTCGCTTTGGATAAAAGCGTCTGCTAAATGAATAAATGTAAATGTAAATGTAGTTACAATACCCTAGCAACCACCTCATTGACTTCCATTTAAAAAGGTAAGAGCATCAGAATATCATAGAGACATGTGGGTGGCCATTTAGAGCATCCTAGTAACCAATATGAATTAGCTATATTTCAGCGACATGAGAGTTGGCTTTTTTGATTCACACATCCATCTATCAGTTTTACCATTGTGAATCAAATCATCAAAATTATTATCCTGCATACTTATTCTGATTCTTCTTTTTCTGGACAAAACTTCGGTATGTCGTCCTGCGTGGTTTGTCATAGACCCATGAATAAGGTGTCAAATCAACTGGCTTATTGGGGAGAGGTATGATATGACTTTTATAAGTGATTGGGTGTATGATGTTTTAGGGTGTACGAAAAAGCACGAAAAATTCCATAGACATAACAGAATGTCGTAGAGACTTGGGGGTGGGCTCACCCCAGTAAGCAGCAACAAATTCTAGCAACCAACATTTTAGCAACCAACTTGAATTAGCTATATCTCAGCACCAGAACATCATAGAGACATGGGAGTTGGCTCTTTTGATTCACACACACATCCCATCTATTGGTTTTACCCTGTTAATTGTCTAGCCACACCATAGCAACCATTTACTGTACCCTAGCAACCATGTAATACATTAATAAGCCATATCTTATCCAGCGTGTTTTCTAAAATCACGTGATTGTATGCATCAGCGGGGTGTGTTCTGTTTACTGTGGAAGATGTCGTAACTATAGCAACCTCTTCTCTGTTGCTGTGTTTTGACAGAATTTATCATAAAATGCTTAATATAAACATTTAGTTAAGGGTAACAGTTAAGCGTTTGTTTCCCTCAAAATCGTTTTCCTCATGGATGCTCTTACTTTAGGGTTTTAAGGCAACTGGGCTCTGATCTTTAGTTCATCACATTTCTGTCCTACGCGCTGACCACAAAACTGCCAAAATGCAGTTGGCTGTGAGTGACATCACTCCCCAACACAAACATGCCCCATAGTATAGTCCCACTCCTGACACTGATTGACAGGTTTGTGTAAAGGCATTGTAAATCTTGCAAAGATTTGCAAATTGCAAATGCAAAGAGAATTGTGATTGCTTTTGAGTTTTGGCACACTCAGTACGCAATGCTAAGGAAATGAAACTGCAAACGGGTAAGTGCTATTGCACTTTAAATATGACCTTGTAACTCATAGCACATGGAAAATGCTATTGCAAATGGACTTATTTGAAATCACAACTTTTACACCCACAAATAGAAAATGCTTTTTAAAAATTGTCCTTAAAAATGCTCTATAAAAACCTGCTTCGCACGTGCAACACTGTTCCAGGAAACCAGCGACACATGCTGACCACACACCTCATCTGGTGCGAGGTTAAACAGACAGAGCCTAATTGTTAAGATGCCTTCCAGAGGCCAATGCTAGCTGGTAAAATTCACGCACTGCAGATCCGCTTTCATATTCAAGTTGTAGCGGTTTAGTGGGTGTTTAGTTGACTGTCCACTAAGAATTCCAAATCATAATTTTTGAATGCAAACAGATTTTTATCATAAGCCCCAGTGAATGCATCATTATCAACCATGGCCAGAACAACTGATTTGGGTAATATCCCTAAGAATAAATTTTCCTGATTAGACACGTGAACCAGCCGGAATTGAGAAATGTTTTAGGCAAACACTTTCTATTGTATATGTTGCTGTAGTGGCGTGTAGCTGTGTGTCCCAGTCTTACTGCGTATGAGACTGACACTTTTTTCACAAATAGTGATGCTGACTGGATGTTTATTTTGTAGGCTGTAGCATTACTTCTTATTAGACAGAATTCATCTTTGCCTCTAGTCATCCAAAGTTTTATGTCAACAAAGTTAAGCATCAGTTTTTCATGAAAGAAAATATTGCTGGGAATACCTGAGAAAAGGGTTTCAAGAGCATCTTTGCCATAGTTCATAAGGCATTCTATGATGCATTGATAAGGGTATGTGCTCGAACTCTTTGATATTAATCTATCACCAATCGACACATCAATTTGTAAGAAAATATTGATATATATACTATCAGTCCCGTCAGGGTTTGTGATTTTGAGTCATAAAAATGTGTTATTTAAGTCAATATAATCTTCTCCAATACCAGCAATAAAAAACTCCATATAAAACCCCGCCCCCAGCATACTTGTGGAGTCCGTTACCGGCCTGATTTTGGTAGTAGGCCACATTTGAAGGAAAACTTTATTAGGTCTAAAGTAAAGTTTAGCAACAAGTTTCCGTAATTAAAAGTACTTGTTCTAATCGTCTTTCACTTCGATAGTAATGCTGGTATTGGTGGATTTGGTGAGAACAATGATATGGACAGTGTTCGATGTGATAAGCTGCACTACACATTGAACACCATATTGTTGTTCTCCCCTGTTATATGTACACATCTCAAGAGCGATACGTACGAATCACAGACTGTCTGGTATTTAATAATGTCCGTATAGACATACAGCGTATAGAACCCACCATTGATGTCTACTTGATGCGGTGCATACATCATCACAACCTCTACCTCATCAAAGGATTCGCCACTGATTAACGTGTTTCAAAGGAACTCCTGGTTTTAACCCTAAAATGATGGCTAATTTCCCACAGAATACCAACATTATCTTAGGTGATGCTTTCAGAAATACCTTATTTTTTTACATGGTTGTAACCAGAATTAGAATCAGGTTGTAATCAGAAATACCAGGTCATCATAATACCCTGTTGTAACAATATTGGTTACAACACAAACTATAGAATTAGTGACAGGATGATTCCTGGCTGGATCATCCTGATCCGCCGCATTCGTATGCAACAAATATGTGGTGGATATTGGCTAACTACACAGCAAAAATGAATAATGGAACAGGTGATTGTTATGTATGCACCTTGATGCCACATAGTTCAGATAATAGAAGATTCAAGGTTGAACGCATACCAGCAAACAAAATCGCGTGTGCCATGGTAGCTGCTACGGATAGTGAGCAGTGCAAAAACAATAATAAAGATCTGGTTTAGATGTAGTGACTAGAGCCAAAACAACAATACACAGTGGAGTGGTACAGACAGTGTCTGCAAGTAACGCTTTAATTCAAAGCGTAGGTTTGATTTGTATATACCATTATTACTGGTGATAACAGTATGCACAGTGCTTTCCTTGTGATATCCAAACAGGTGTTTCACACCCCCCAATGTGTTATCGTTTATTGCATCAAAAACAGCATCTTGCTCTATTGCTCTTAACTCAAGTAAGCCCATTTCTATTTACCTCTTAAGCTTATACGAGAGGCCATATAATGAATGCCTTAAATGTTTGAATGCCGTGTTTTTGCTCACTGTTATATTTTTGTAGCTCTTGCTCATAAAAACTACCCTCGATAATATCGACATCATAATCATGCAGCTTATAGACTGGTGGGTCGCGTGGTACATACACCATTACAGTGAAATACTCTTCTGTGTAGTTTTCCTTGTAACCTTTCGTAAAATGTTCCTCTCACTTTAGAAATTCATACAACATCTCCAGTTTTGTATTAAAACATTGGTTTGGTGGTTCCTATACCACCGGGTCCGTATAGATTATGAAATACTACACTTTCGTTTTCCATGTTAACGTCCAGTGGTTTCATTTTAATAATTGAATGATGGAATTGTATCTGAATATGATATCTTTTAACACGTCAACATAACATCTGGAATTAGTAGCCAGTAAATATCTCCAAATTCTGGTTTCAAGGTCCTGTTAAAACATTCTAGCCTTTAAATCAGAGGCTGTAGCAAAAATATATATATATATATATATATATATATATATATATATATATATATATATATTATATATATATATATATATATATATATATATATATATATATATATAAAAACATATAAATCATATACTTTTTAATCACTATTTATTTTTTAATCAAAAAATTCTTTCCCTTTGCCTTCTGTAATTTTTTAGGCACGTGTCCCTCCTTTAGTATAGACTCAAAGGCCTTGGTGACCTTTCCCCCGCTCTTGTTCTTTAAGACACAAGTCCAAGCATATTTACTAAACACATTTATACATGTCAACAAATATTTTTCATTATCGTTCTCCTTTGAATATGCAATCATGTTGCATATTCATATATATTGGCGATGGGATGAAAGATGGCGGCGCGGTCGGACGCAGCGGCTACTCCGGGTCCAAAAGATGGTGTTTTTATGTCTGTTAGTCTCGTCTCTTCGTCTTCAAACAGTTTAATTTCTCCGCAAAATCATCAGATAAACGCTCGGAAACACAAATATGATCGCCAGAGCCTTTTGGAAATCGGTAGTGCGTACAAACATGCGTACAAACATTAGCTTTCGCCGGCGACCACCGAGAAGCTACGAGGCCTCTGCCTGCTGCTGAAGCCGAACCCTGAGACCGCGGCCCCGTCCACTGATGCTACCCGCACAAGCCGCCGGCGCCGGCGCTGTGAGAGGGGACAGAAACGTGGCAAGCGCGGGGGTGTACGAGCTAGGCTAAGGGCTAACCCCACCAGACCAGCAATCCCATCATTAACGCTCGCAAACGTTCGCTCGTTGGTAAATAAACTGGACTCAATTCAACTCAGTCGGTCTACACAGCATGAGTCAAGGGATTGTTGTGTGTTTGTTTTCACTGAAACATGGCTAAACGACAACATACCGGACTCCGCCATTCAGCTGCACGGACTAACCTGCTACCGAGCGGACAGGGATTCATTACTGTCAGGTAAGACTCGCGGGGCGGCTTGTGTGTGTACGTCAACAGAGAATGGTGTAATAATGCTGCGGTAGTGACTAAACACTGTTCGTCGCTGGTGGAGGTGATGTTTGTGAAGTGCAGACCGTTCTATCTGCCGCGGGAGTTCACGGCCATTGTTATTGTCGCGGTTTACATCCCCCCGTCTGCAAACGCTAAGGACGCGCGCTTCGCGAGCTGTACAGCGCCATCAGCGATCAACAAACAAACAACCCCGACGGCTTTTTCATCATAGCCGGAGATTTTAACCACGCAAACTTAAAGACAGTCTTGCCAAAGTTCTACCAACATGTGAACTTTGCTACAAGGGGAAATAACACACTGGACTTTGTTTACACAACACAGAAAGACGCGTACAGGGCTGAACCCCGCCCCCACCTCGGGTACTCCGATCACATCTCTGTTATGCTAATCCCAGCATACAATCCACTGTTGAAAATCACCAAACCGGTTCAAAAACTCATCACAGTCTGGCCGGATGATGCTACCTCAGCACTGCAGGACTGCTTTCAGACTACAGACTGGAGCATGTTTAAAGAGGCAGCCACCTACAACAACAGCACCGACCTGCATGAGTACACTGAAACAGTGAGTGCATATATCAAGAAGTGCATTGATGATGTGACAGTAACAAAGACCATCACCACACGTGCCAACCAGAAGCCGTGGATGACGGCAAAGGTTCGTGGGCTGCTAAAGACCAGAGATGAGGCATTCAGATCAGGAGATAAAGCAGCCCTAAAAACAGCAAGAGCCAGCCTGTCCTGTGGCATCAAGAATGCAAAACGGTCATATGCACAAAAAATCAATAACCACTTCACAGACAGCAGAGACTCACAGAGCCTGTGGCGAGGCATTCAGACCATCACTGACTACAAGCCCTTGCCACAGGCCTGTGATGACGACACATCCCTTCCAGATGCACTTAACCAGTTTTATTCACGGTTTGAAATGCAGAATGACACACCTGCACAAAAACTGCCCACACCTCCCACCGACCAGGCGCTCTGTCTGTCTCCAGCCGTAGTGAGGAAGACCCTGTCTAGGATTAACCCACGCAAGGCTACGGGTCCTGACAACATACCTGGCCGTGTACTGAGAGACTGTGCTGCACAGCTGACAGATGTCCTAACAGATATCTTCAACATCTCGCTGAGCCAGGCAGTCGTCCCCACGTGTCTCAAGTCCACAACCATCATACCGGTACCTAAGAAATCACCTGTGTCCTGTCTGAATGACTATCGTCCCATAGCACTGACTCCAATCATGATGAAGTGCTTTGAGAGATTAGTCATGAATCACATAAAAACCAGCCTCCCCAACACACTCGACCCGCTCCAGTTTGCATACCGTCCAAACCGCTCTACGGATGATGCAATTTCCTCCACCCTCCACCTGGCTCTTACCCACTTAGACCAGAAGAACACTTATGTAAGAATGCTGTTCATTGACTTCAGCTCAGCATTCAACACAATAATCCCACAACAGCTCATTAATAAATTACACCTGCTGGGCCTTAACAACTCTCTCTGTAACTGGATTCTGGACTTTTTAACCGAAAGACCCCAGTCAGTCCGTGTCGGCCACAACACCTCGAGCACTACTACACTGAGCACAGGTGCTCCACAAGGCTGTGTGCTCAGCCCGCTGCTCTTCACACTGCTGACCCACGACTGCACTGCCAAGTTCAGCTCCAACCACATCATCAAGTTCGCTGATGACACAACGGTGGTAGGTCTCATCAGCAACAACGATGAAACGCACTACAGAGAGGAAGTGGCACAGCTAGCGGCATGGTGTGGCGCGAACAACCTGACCCTCAATGTGGAGAAGACAAAGGAGGTTGTGATGGACCTCAGGAGAAACTCCACTGACCACCCCCACTGACCATCGACAGCTCGACTGTGGAGAGAGTCAGCAGCACTAAATTCCTGGGGGTGCACATCACAGAGGATCTCACCTGGACCACCAACACCACGTCACTCTCCAGAAAGGCACAACAGCGCCTACACTTTCTCCGCCGGCTGAAAAGAGCAAGTCTCCCTCCACCAATCCTCACCATGTTCTACAGGGGAACCATTGAGAGTGTGCTGACCAGCTGCATCACTGTCTGGTATGGGAACTGCAGCGCCGCAGACCGCAAGACCCTCCAGCGGACAGTGAACACAGCTGCAAAGATCATCGGTGCCCCTCTCCCTTCCATCCTGGACATTTTCCTTTCACGATGCTCCAACAAAGCCACCAGCATCGTAAAGGACCCCACCCATCCCTCACACAGTCTCTTCCAGCTCCTGCCGTCAGGAAAACGGTACCGGAGCATCAGAGCCCGCACTGCCAGACTGCTCAACAGCTTTTTCCCCCAGGTTGTGAGAGCCCTGAACTCAAGCACGGCCCCCCTCTGAAAAACCTCATACCTCTTAAATATATATATATATTTTTTTTTATTTCTCCCTTGTGCAATTCTGAGTGTGCTACACACAGGTGAGTAGGCCGCACAGACCACCTGTAGTAACACACTCTCCTCTATGTGCACTAGACACTTTTTACAACTGAGGGTACATAATCCCACAAAAAAGACTCATGTATGTTTACAAGCCCATGCACTACAGATCATCTTGTACTGTTCTCCAGCCAGGAACAGTGCTTGACTTATATTTATGTGGAACATTTGTATAGTTTGTATTTAAATAGTTTATGTATAGGCAACTTTATATGTATTTATATATAGTATATTTATAATCCAATTCTGTTAGCATTTGTGTTTAGATTTATACTGTTTCACGTCATTGTTGTATGTCTGTATTTATGTAGCACCGTGGTCCTGTGAGGCACGACATTTCGTTCCACTGTATGTCCCCACATATAGCGGAATGACAATAAAGCTCAACTTGACTTGACTTGACTTGATGTTGACCAGGTGTGTCTGAAACTGTGCATCCACACCGTAAACAATCACCTTATTTCTTTTGTATTTAAGAGGAGACGTTCTATGTAGCGTATAGGCATCCTCCAAGGAAAGCCAGTCTGAAACTTCCTTATCAGTTAGCCGAACACCAGTGTCATGTAAAACAGCTGGTTTTAGGTGACTTTTACCATGCAAAGACCCTGAATTAGATGGTGTATAATAAACCTTTTTTTATATGCTCAGGCATGTTGTCGTCTCACCACACCATAATCAATAACATAGGATTTCAAAGATTTGAATTTTTGTTTTCAAACAAAGATTGTGACATTACACCTCATCCAGATAGTGAAGAAACTGTATACGTGTAATGATGTTTTTGCATATCAGATAGCCAACCAGGATTTCAACAATTTCACAAAAATTAATTTGGTCATTTCTTGACAGCATGACTATATATCATATATACTGCGTTTAATAACACTGAGCGTGTCACATGTATGTAACAGTCATGTGTCCAGTCATCATCAGACTTCAGTTAAAACTATTAAGACAAATTGTTCTCACAGGGTGGCCAGGTGGTCCACGTTGGTTAGATGACAAGTCACTTGAAGTGTTACTTGAGAAAGTGACCATTGCATTTACCATCACTGTCAAGTACCTACAGAAGGACCTACCAAAGTCCAACACATCTGTCTGTCTTTACTGTAAGGGGTCACTCACTGACTGGTAATTTCCTCAGAAAACTGGCAGCCATGATGAAGCACCTTATACCAGCAGAGTGATGTGCACATGGAAATCATCAAGTACAATCTGGATCTACCTATCTAGCCACCTGTCTAGGGAGAAAATGTAGTTGAGTGGTGGAGCCATTTGATAAAAACAGGGAGATGAATAACATGAACCAGAATAACAAACGTGACCATGTCAGCCTTCAGTTCAATACAGACTGTAAAGTATCAGGTACAGACGAGGGAGAAGTCAGCACAGAGATGTTTAAAAGAACAGATGTTAAGTTTGGGACAGTAGACCGCAGACTCTGCGAAAACATCCAATCTGCAGAAACCACAGATGGGGAGTTTTGTGTCTTTGTCACCTTTTTCACCTGTAATGAGTTTGCTTCCCTGGGAAATACAAAAATTTAACACTACGTATTCTGCTTTTTTAATGTTATTCTTTATGGAAAATAGCCTACATAACAGCACACAGAGCAGGAATACCATCTGACAGGACCTAGCACTATTCTAGTGGGACGTTTTAATTTTACAACAACATTTCAGTGCCTTAGGAGTTTGACAGCAATAATATTAATTTAATTTTTATTATTTTAATAGTTAAATATTCTATTATACAGCACTGATAGCAGTTAGAGCAAAGTTACCATGGTAACCAGAACAGGCAACTGAGAACAGCAACTTCTCTGACTCCAGTCAGTTTTACGTCAAAAGACCAACAACGTCAAAATTATTACATTTTTACATTCTAGTTAAAGTGTTTTGGTTAATATTTATTCCTCTGTAATTATTTAGCTTGAAAACAAATTATCTAAATACATTTGAGTTTGAGTCTCCTCATTTACATTTTAAATTAGTTTGGGGCAATAAAAGGAAATACATAGTTAAACTACTGCATGTCTGCCCTTAAAAAGTGCAAAAGAAATATGAAGATACAAAGTAAAAATTACCAGTTGACTACCACAGAATTATGTCACAACGCAGGCATTACTATGTTTATGACAAAGTTATTACAAAGTTATGTTGTGGTGACGAAACCAGGAATTGTACTTTTCTGGTTGCAACAACGTACCTAGTTACATTGCCACCATGAAAGTTTGGTCATCAGAATATATTGCTATTATGTAACAGTTATGTGTTTTGACTAGCTGGGTTATTGATATTGGTTAATAGTAATATGGAATTCCTTGCAAAAATCCACTAACTTTTACATTAGGTGTCATTCAGTCATTTAAAACAGCATCATAAAAGAGACGTTCTGATAGGGCAGACTGACTTGCATTCATTCATGTAATGTCATTACCCAAACACTGACACTTTGACCAGGACAGAAAGATAAGAGAAAATGCAAGAGAGAAAATAGGACACCCCTCTTTTTTTTAATAAAAGTTACAAACAGTAGCACATAATTTAAATACTTATTTCATGTCAAATGCTTACGCTATAGGGCTATTACGAATCAAAACAATTGTTTTCTCCAGGGGTGGCACAGAAGCTGCAACTGGAGTGGCATTTACATACATTTACACAGACTGTTTCATGCAGCTCAGAGGGGCATGAATTCATTTACACACAATTACAACTGCGGTGGAGGCTCTCGTACCGCCCTCGTACCGCCTGGGGCCACATTCCTGGGGCTGATTACTTCCTCACCTGTTACTTCCTTACCTGTGCTTAGATTTATGACTGACATCAAATATTTTTGCTATAGATTGTAGCACCACCGCCACCTCTACCCTTGCTTGCTTATAGTAATAATCTTGTGGTGAAGATTCATTCAGGCTTATGAAGTCGTCTGTTTTAAGCCAGGTTTCGGTCAGGCACAGCGCATTCAAATTGTGGTCTGTAATAATTTCATTGAACGTAAGTTCTTTATTTGAAAGCGACCTGATATTAAGCAGGCCGAATTTTAGCATTTTCATACTATCAATTTGTAGGGTGTTTCCTAGCTTTATATTAATCAGGTTTGTGTGTTTTGATTCAAGCCTGCTTTATGTTTGTTTGTTCAGGGAGCAGACATAGTCTCGACATGTTGATATTTAGGGGGTACAAACTCTATGTGCTGTGAATTATGTGATTTAAGTGACATGTCAAGGAGGCTTGCAGGCGGTAAGCCGATCGTTCTGCTTCCTGGCCTGGGCCCTGGATAGTCAGATATTAGTCATTTTAAGACTATTGGACAAAATTTCTAGAGAGGACAGCAGCTCCTCCCCGAGAGGGATGGAGTCCATCTCTCTTTAACAGGTCAGGTCTCCTCCAGAAATAATTCCAGTTGTTTATAAAGCCTATATTATTCTGCGGGCACCACTTAGACATCCAGCCATGCAGGGACAGTAATCTGCTGTAAATCTCACTACCCCGGTAAGCGGGTAAGGGGCCAGAGCATGTTACATTGTCTGACAAAGTATTTGCAAGTTCACACACCTCCTTAATGTTATCTTTGGTGATCTCCGATTGGCGGAGTATCATGTTGTTTGTGCCGACGTGAATAATAATCTTAGAGAATTTACGTTTAGCATTGGCCAGCACTTTCAATTTTGATCTAATGTCAGATGCTCTGGCTCCTGGTATACATTCAACAATGGTGGCTGGTGCCTCTATTTCCACATTCTGTCAAATAGAATCACCAATAACCAGGGCGCTTGATACCGGCGTCTCAGCAGGTGCGTTGCTGAGTAGGGAGAACCAGTTAGACAGTATAACAGGAGCAGGAGAGTGGCGCCGCTTTTCATTATGACTATGACGCTTGACTGTCACCCAGCTGCCCTGCCGCACTGGGCCTGTTGTCGAAACCGAGCCCTGATCATAGCATGTTATGCTAGGTGCATCCGAATTAGTGTTTGTTAAATTTACACCCTTACTAGTCTCAAGAAGTGTTTGGATGCGTGATTCTAATTCTGCAACTTTCTCCGTCAGCCTTACTACAGCCTTACATTTATCACACGTGTAGCCCTCCTCGCTGACGGAAGAAGCTAAGCTATGCATGTGGCATAAGGTTCAGGTTACGATAACAAGAGGGGGAAAAGTTTTATTACCGTTTAAGGGCTGAGAGACGGAGATCTCGGAGTCCGGTTGCGGCACGGGTGAGGAAGTCATTGGGTGCCTGCATCGTGCTGGGCTGGGAAGACAAGAGCATTAAATATTTTGCCTTAGGAACCAACAAGCCAAGTCTACAAAGCTACAAGTGGATATCATATTCTGGGGCAGCTAGTGGAATGAGGTCAAGAGGGGTGTGACATGAGCTCTTTTTGGTTAATTGAAGACCAGACGTGCTGCAGCATTCTGGATCATTTGCAGGGGTTTGGTTGTGTTGACTGGAAGGCCAGCCAGAATGGCATTGTAGCAGTCCAGCCTTGATATTACGAGTGCTTGGACTAGGAGCTGTGTTGCATGCTCGGACAGGAAAGGTCTGATTTTCCTGATGTTGTAGAGCACATATCTGCATGACCAAGAGATTGTTGCAATGTAGGAAGTGAATTTTAGCTGGTCATCAAACATCACCCTAACGGATTATTAGAAGTTCTGTCTTGCTGAGATTGAGCTGAAGGTGCCATTTTTAAAAAAAGGCTGAGATGTCTAAAAATGTCATCCGGCTGAAATGAAGAGTAAAGCTGTGTATCATCTGCATAGTAGTGGTGTGAGAAGCCTTGTGCTTTAATGACTGCACCCAGAGAAGCGGTGTATATTGAGAAGAGAAGAGGAGTAAGAACTGATCCCTGTGGGACCCTGGTGGTTAGCTGATGTTCAACTATGATGTGCCATAGTTTGAAACCCAAACTAGGCTGTGCACTGTGTGAGAGAAAGACTCTATTAACTGTCTCTCAATGATCATTTTACATGTACATAACTGAAATCACTGCACAGCAGCTGTCTTTAACATATAGTGATTTTGTCGGATTTATAAATCAAGACTTTAGCAGAGCATCAGCTTCTAACTGGTTAACATGTAGTTTTAATGGATCACATTCCGTCATTATATTTCACACTTGTATCATTGTATCAAAAACAGAAACTAAAAAGATGTGAGTGAGAACAGCTTTACAGAGCATTCGGTTCTCTTAAAGTACAGTATGTACACACAGGTGAGAAACAAAACAGATGGAAAGTGTCAACACTAAACAGAATATGACGCAGTGACATCATGAATATACTATTTAGCAGGCTTTAGCTGCTTTCCATTTAAAACACTGGAACTTCACCTATAGCAAATTGCGCCAACTGTTTTTAGTTTTATAGGGTTTTAAGCAGTGCTCAAATTGAGGGGGGAGGCATGAAAAAAATAACAAAAAGCATTCCTTTCAGATTATCAATGTTGTGTATTATGTAAAACTTATCATGCAAATACAATACTAAAATTCTCTACTTGATAATTTACAAACTATAAATAATGGCAGTTGACCAATTAGAACTCAGTAAGGAGCAGCGCATGAGTTCACACAAGTTCTTTGTCATTTTTCATGCTTTTCAATATGGCCAAGAGAATGTTCAAATACAGCTTTTGACATTTGTTCAAAAGAAGAGAACAGAAGGTGTGATATTTATTTGATTAGTGTTTAAAGACATTCCTCTGACATAACATTATGTATGCATATTTTATGCTGTATTGCACGAATGAAACTCAGAAATGGTCATTTCAAACTCATTTATTAGGGCAATAAGCTCTGTGATTAACAGTGAATTTAGAACATCTAAACATCTAAAAGTGCATTGTTAGGCTAGACATGAGTAGAGTAAGCAGATGTTCAAAATTGTTTCTAAAAACACAACTTCCCTGGGCTTATTGCTTTAATAAAAATGGTTGTTCCACAAATATTTATTTTAAGATTTTATTCATAAAATAAACACAGCAACAAAAATGTAATGGATATGGATAAAAACAAAATACAGAATTCAATTTTATTTTATTTATATAGTGCTTTTTAAAATGTTACATTGCTTCAAAGTAGCTTTATATATAATAAAACACAGAACAAATGTCAGACATGTTCAACAAAGAATACATGGTATTATTGAAAATAATATTTGTGAGATTTATATTAATAAAACTAATTAGGCATACTTTATAGGCAAGTTTATAGTAGGTTTATGAATAAAGGGTTGAGTGAACTAATAAAACTACAAAAACTTTTTACAAAACCGCTTTTGTAGGAAGACATCTAATATTCTGCAATCCAAGCCTTTTGTTTATCTGTACTATGCATCTTATTTGTTTTACATTGATTAAATTTAATTGTTTACGGGGTTTTATGTGTCTGTCTACTTTATCTGGTAGACAGACACAGTCTCTATATTATAACGTTTAGATGATTCTACGTGTTGTAAATTATGTGACATCTATGACATGTGACAGCTAGCAGACAGTTGGTTAAGCCAGTGTGTCTGCTTTCTGACCTGGGCCCCAGTTAGTCAAGTATTAGTAGTATTAATAAGACAATGTGCCAAATTTCTAGATTAATAAGCAGCACCAGCCCTAGAGGGATGGAGGCCATCTCTTTTCAACAGGTCAGGTCTACCCAAACATTTTTCCAATTATATATGTAACCTATTTTCACGTTCTGTACAATATAATCTACTATAACTAGGGCACCTTCAACAGCTGTCTCAGTGGGTGCATCACTGATTGGGGAGAACATATTTGAAACTGTAATCGGAACAGGAGAGCAGTGTTTTGTCTTGCGGCTATGCCGTCTCACAGTCACAAAGTTTCCCTGCTGCAGGGGATCTGCAACTGGAACCAAACAATGTGTGGACCTAGTTGCATCCAAAGTCTGCTCTAAAGCCCTTACACACTTATACAGTTTGGAAGCGTGTCTCTAATTCTGAAATCTTCTCTGTCAGCCTAACTATTTCCCTGCATTTACCACATGTAAAACCCTCGGTGCTGACAAAGGCGGCTACACTAAACATCTGGCAAACAGTGCTTGTAACAGGAGATGCCATGACTCACAATGTTTGATGATTTGTTCCGACTTATTGCAGTGTTTTGATAAACTGGAATAGATGAAGACAATAAACACAAAAGACAAGCTAACCGGCTAGCACTGTGCTAAACGAACTAAGTCGTCTCCACCTATAGTGGATAACAATCAAAAGCTGGCGGCATCTGATTAATTTAATGATATAAACAATACACAAACAAATTAAGTTTAGCAATTTTAGCAATTACATTTGGCAATTACATTTAAAATAAATATTATTCTGTTGAAGCTGATAGGCAGCGCCCTTTATATAAGTAGCACAGTTGTGCCTCGGGGCCCCTGAGTTTGAGTCCCGGCTCTAATTTTCTATTTATATCATGTCTTTCCATTTATATCTATACTGCCCTATTACAATAAAGGACAAATGCCAAAAACAAATATAAAAAAATGAATGATTTAATGAAAATATTATTCTTCTGCCAAGATGTCATTGAGCCACGCCACCGGCACCAGATATCACAACTCTACCCACTTGTTCCCTCTCACCTGCCTACTGATTCTCCACAGCTGCGCAGCTAATTAAGGACTCCGTATTTAAGCACCACTCTAACATGCTAGTGTTGTTCCAGTTTCGTTGAAGTTAACTTCTCAACACCCTAACTCATGTTCATTTAACTGTTGGATTGTTTATCTGTGGATTCATACTTACCTGTTGTTCCTGTTTTCAGTTCTGTTTACCAATATTTATCTGTCTGAACTTACCTCCATTACCTCCAACTTAATGCTATTTACTACCTTGGTCTCTGTTCCCCTCTGTACTGTGACAGAACACCAGACCAAACAAAATGGAGGCAGGAAGTTCACCTTGCAATTCTATTGCAGAGCTGGTTTTAATTCTACATCAATCTCTAAAGCCACAATCACCCATCATGTTTGCTGGTAATCAGGATGAATGTAGCGGTTTCCTGCTGCAGTGCTCTTTACTATTCAAAATGCAACCCCAATTGTATCCCACTGATCGTTTCAAGACTGCTTACATTATCTTCTTGTTATTCGGTAGAGCAATGCAGTGGGCACAGGCTGTATGGAATGTGGATGGATCTTTAACCAGCACACTGGCTTTTATCTCCCACTCCAAAGAAGTGTTTGGTAAATTTGCTCATTCCCTCTCAGTTCATGATCAACTGTTTTGACTACATTGAGAATATATCTGTGGCAGAATACAGTTCTTACAGCTGTACACCTTACAGTTCAGAACTTTAGCAGCTGCCAGCGACTGGTATGAGATCACCTTAATTACAGCATTTCATCAAGGTCTCAATCTGGTGGTGCCTCAACACATCACCACATATATGGACCGTGGGATTGGAAAACCTCATTCAACACTCTATCTGCATTTCTCAGTGGTTAACAGCCTTTGTACCAGCTTCAGTTCCAGCAAACACCAACGCCAACCTCGCATGACTCACTGTTTGTGCCTATACTGTGGTGACTGGGCACATTTTTACCAACTGCCCAATCTTGCCCAGCGCTGATTTCTAATAATATACTTCCTCTGGTCTCTGATTTAGCCAAAACTGACGTCATAGTAACCTCCCGTAAATTTTTTGTTTCAGCAAAAACCCTCATTGACTCCCCACTGTCACCCTCAGAGTAGGCTGGCTTCATCAGGAACTCATCTCTTTTATGGTGCTCCACCGTGAATATCATCCTGGGACGCCCATGGTTACAATTACATCAACCCTTAATAAACTGGAATAATGAAGAAATTGTTCATTGAAGCACTAGCTGTCATGAATCTTGTCTCCCCGTGATCCAGAGACCATCTGTTCAGTCTTCTCTGTTGCTAGTAGGCTCCACCTCCGTTAAAAGTCCCTCAGTGTCATCTCAAAGTGAGATGCTTTGAAACAACAGTTCATCAAACCATCTACTTCCACTGCTGCATCAAACTTCTTTCTTGTGGCAAAGAAGAACAGAGGTTTAAGACCTTGTATTGATTACAGCACCCTCAACTCTTAAACAAAAGTATAGATACCTCCTTCCTCTGGTCCCAGCAGCTCTGAAACAACTATATGGCACCCGGATATTTACCAAGTTAGACTTGGGTGAATGCTTACAATCTGATATGCATCAGAAAAGGAGATGAATGGAAAACTGATTTTATCACTCCATCCGGGCACTACGGATCTTGATAACACCCCTTTCGTGTTCCAAGGTTACATGAATAAATCCTTCTGTGAGTATCTCCAACACTTTGTTGTTATCTACATTGATGATATTTTTATGTATTTCAAAGATCTGTCTCAACGTCATCGTCTCTTTCTCAAACTAGAAAAATGTGAATTCCACAGAAAGACCATACACTTCCTGGGTTACATCATCGACCAGCATGGCAGTTAAGGACTGGCCACAACCTGAAACCATCAAAGAATTGCAACGTTTTGTGGGATTTGTTAATTTCTATCGTAGGTTCATCTGTAACTTTAGTCCCCTCCTCCGTCACAGGAGATAAATCTCTGTCCTGGAGCCCTGAAGCCATCCAAGCCTTCCAACACCTCAAGGATGCATTATACACAGCACCAGCTTTAAAACACCTAAGACAATCATTCTAAGACCCTCATAGGTGCTGTGTTATCTTAAAGAAAACCAAATCTACAGAGTCAACACCATCCTAGACTCACGATGCAGAGGTGGCCGCCTGGTATATTTGGTGGACTGGGAAGGTTATGGCCCAGAAAAATGCTCATGGGTTAGTTGAGGCAATATTCTAGATTTGTCATTAATCACAGAGTTCCATACCAACCATCCAGATCATCTGGCACCTAGAAGTATAGGCTGTCCATATCGTTGTCTGTTTCGGGCATCGGGAGGTGCCTGTGGAGTGGGAGTACTGTCAAGCCAGCCAAGCCTTCCGCACCAGATATCATAACTCCACCCGCTTGTTCCCTCTCACCTGCCTACTGATTCTTCACACCTACACAGATCATTAAGGACTCTCTATTTAAGCACCACTCTAACACCAGTTTTGTCAGGTCTCATTGATGTTTACTTCTCAACGGCCAGGTGACTCATGTGCCTTTACCTGGATTGTTTAGCTGTTGGATTGTTTATCTGTCTTCCGGGTTTCTCCATTGTCTGCTCCAGTGCGTTTCTACTAGAGAGATAAGACTGTGTTTACATTCTGCTAGTTATCGTTCATTAATCTGTGGATTCATACTCACCTGTTGTTCTTGTTTCCAGTTCTGTTCACCATCAATATTTGTCTGTCTGAACTCCCCTCACCTGAACTCATGGCACTGCCTTAAAAACAGGCATGATTCTGTCTTGAAAATCACTGCATGGGCTTAGGAACACTTCCACAAATCATTGTCTGTGAACACAGTTTGCCATGCCATCCACAAATGCATGTTAAAGCTCTATCATGCTAAGAAGAAGCCATATGTGTACACAATCCAGAAACACAACCGTCTTTTCTGGGCCCAAGCTCATTTAAAATGGACACGTGGTCACACAAGTCAAAATATTTTTTTCAGTTTGGAAATCATTAAAGAGGAGAGGGACCATCTGGCTTGTTATCAGTGCACATTTCAAAAGCCTGCATCTCTGATGGTATGGGGTTGCATTAGTTCCTATGGCGTGGGCAGCTTGCACATCTGGAAAAGCACAATCAACGTTGAGAGGTATACACAAGTTTTAGAACAACATATGATCCCATCCAGACAACATCTTTTCAGGGAAGGCCTTGCATATTTCAGCAAGACAATGCTAAACCGCATTACTTCCAAACCAACAACGTGTTTATTAGACCCCATACCGACTAAACTATTCATAGAGCTATTATCAACAACTGAGGAGCTTCTTCTCAATATTATATACTCCTCTCTATCTCTAGGTCATGTCCCAAGTCCTCTCAAGTTAGCAGTTATTAAGCCTCTCATAAAGAAACCTCAACTACATTCAAATGAACTGACAAACTATAGACCAGAAAAGCTGGTCTATGCTTTTATGACCTCCAGACTGGACTATTGCATTGCACTTCTAGGTGGCTGTCCAGCTTCCTTAATAAATAGGCTACAGTTAGTCCAAAATGCAGCAGCTAGGGTTCTTACCAGGTCCAAGAAATGATCATATTACTCCAATTTTGTCAGCTCTACACTGGTTACCTGTTAAATTTCATATTATTTATAAAATTCTACTGCTTACCTTCAAAGTAAACAAAATATTATGCTCTTAATGTGATTAACAGCAGCTACGCTAATTATTCTGTGTTTTGGTTTTCTATCCTGGGGTTCAATCCTGGGGTAGCTATAGATTACACCTACAGATGGACTCTTGGACTTCAGACAGACTCAACTTCTACTCAAGCTCCAGTTTCTCTGGAAAAATGCCCCTGCTACGGTACAGTCAGGTGCTCATCCTCGTGCCATAGAGCAGTGACTACAGCAACACCTGGCCCTCCCAAAGCATATGTGATGGACATCTTTTTTAAAAAAAAAATGTAGCTTTAGCTAAGGACTGCAGCATTAGTGTGCCAGAGGATAACTGGCCCTCCCTGCTAAGCCTGGCTTCTCCCAAGGTTTTTTCTCCATTTATATATCACTGGAGTTTTGGTTCCTTGCCACTGTTGCCCTGTTGGCTTGCTTTCATTTTCAATTTCAGTTTTCACTTATACTCTTGGATATTTTCATTTGTACAGCTGCTTTGTAACAGTGTGCCACTGTGAAAAGCGCTATATAAATAAATTGAACTTGAACTATCTGTGTTTCACATGTCAGGACCCACTCATTGTAATCATACTTTAGATTTAATACTATCATATGATGTAAATGTTGGTGATATTAATATTCTGCAGCAAAGCGAAGACATTTCACATCATTTACCCATACCTGGTGTCCTGTTTTAACACATTTACCCATGGTCAGCTCCTTGCTACAAATACAGTAGAACGAACAACTAGAGATTTTTTATCAACAATCTGCCTGAGCTGTCTCAATTCCTTAGCACAACAGATACCTTTGAAAACCTTAATAGTGCAACAGAAAAACTCCCTCTTCTCTAACACCTTAGAAAAAGTTGCTGCTCTACGCTTATAAAAGATATAGGACAGCAGCTCAACGCCGTGGTGTAACGAAAATACCCACAACCTAAAAAAAAATGGCCCGGGAAACTGGAAACTGGAAGCAACAAAACTAGAGGTATTCTGTTCAGCATGGAAGGAGTGTTTCAAATTACAGAACGGCCTTAAAGAAACAACAGATTTGCCTACTTTTAAAATCTTTTAGAAGAAAATAAACACAACCCTAGATATTTATTTGATACAGTGGCTAAAGTAACCAAAAATAAAGCATCAACTGCTTCTGACAGTTGTCAGTATCATAGCAATGATGATTTTATGAATTTCTTTAATAACAAAATACTGCCAGAGAATAACATGCATAAACATGCAAAAGCTTGCAACACAATCTCATCAGATAGTGCATCATAATTTGCCCTAGAAAGAACTCCAGTTATTTTGTACAATAGATAGGGATGAACTGTCAAAAAATAATTAAATCATCAAAATCAACAACATGTATGCTAGATCCTATTCCTACCAGGCTGTTGAAAGAGATTCCTGAAATTATATATCCTCTATATGATATATATTAATTTATCATTGGGGTTGAGATATGTCCCAAAACCTTACAAACTGGCTGTTATGCAACCCCTTATTAAAAAACCACAAGTTGATCCCTGGCACATTACAGACCCATCTCAAATTCAAAAAATTTCAAAAATACTGTGGTGGTGAAGGTGGTGTCTTCACAGATATGCTCATTCCTGGAAAGAACTGTATTTGCGAGAATTTTGAGAGGAATCAGACCATATTATAGTACAGAGACTGCTCTTATCAGTGACAAATGATATGCTCTCGTTGACTGATTGCTACTCAACCATTGCACAGCCTTTGACACTATTGACCACAGCTTTCTCTTAAATTATTAAGAGTTAGTTTTCATTGTTATGCTGATAATACTCAACTGAACATTTCTTTGAGGCCCAACGAGACACAAACTTACCAAACTAACAGAATGTATAGGCGATATCAAAACAAGCTCCTCTCTTATTACAGTCCTTCATGTTCACTGCAATCTGAAAATTCTGGCCAACTGATAATACCCAGAAATTCAAAATCAAGCATGGATGGTAGATCCTTTTCATATTTGGAAAGGAACAGTAGTTTGGAACAGTTCCCAGCGTTGTCCGGGAGGCATAGTGTATCTATGTCAGTATAAATCTAGAATAAAGACCCATCTCTTTAATCTAGCCTAACCGTAGTCCTATGGATTTATTACTCAAATCCCTTAAGGGATTGTTAGGCTGCATTAATTAGGTAAATCGGAACCAGGGACGCTTTCCATTAAAACAAATGTGCTGGCTCCACACTGAGTCTGTCTGTCTGTCTGTCTCTTATTTCCCCAAGGTACTATAGTCAGCTGGATCCAGACTTTATCCAGCACAGATGATGGGGAGACGGAATGGGACAACCCCTGAGACAGATCAGTGGGAATATGATGGACTTCTTTATCTTCCTATTGTATATTTACCTAGTTTTATTATACATCCGATAATGAACAATAAAATTTTACAATAATACCATGTATTCTGTTTTCAGTGATGTACGTGTGACATTTTTTTCTATTTTCTGTGTTTTATTTTCCATTATATGTAAAGCTGAAGCAATGCAAGATTGTAAAAAGCACTATAAAAATAATATTGAATTGAATATATAACATGTAAGGATACATACATGTAAGGAATGTGTAAAAGTGGGCAAGCAACTTTCAATTTTCAGTTTATGTTTCAAAAATAAATATGTTAATTGTTCATTGTTATTACCCTTCTTTCAATCAGGGACACAAGGTGTTGTTTACGGGCATCTATTTATGGCACATCCATGTTTTTAACATGCCATGAGAACTTATTGACCACATTAACTTATAGGGAGAATAAAAAAATGTCAAACTTTACAAGTCTTCACTCCATCCAACTCTTTAGAAAACATTACTATACAGCAATGTAGCTTAAACGTTATCTTCGGCTGAACACGGCAAAACTGTCAATCAGGAAACATATAGTGTCATACACAACAAAATCCTGATGTCCTCTTGACTAATGAATATTGGTTCTGCTCTGAAAATACTATACAGGTGACTAACCACATATCCTCATGTTTTTGATCATGTTCTTGGTCAACAAAAAAATATTTTATTAATACAAAACATATATATTTAACTTAAATAATCAAACTGAAACAACAAAACTGACTCTGACAGCAGCTACACTCCCACCAATCACTTGCGATTTCCCTACTGAAAATAACAAATATGATATTTAAATGAGAATAGTTTAAAGGACATCAATGGAGGAAAGTAGAGAGCAGTAAAGCTGCATTAATCAGCTTCAAGCAAGGTCACCGTCTTATGAATAGGCCTCTCTAAATAGACTGGTTTGGTAAGTCGCTTTCCTTGGTTATCTAGGGCTCTGTCACTGATCAGCAACTGTAGTTTTCTCACACATCCATCTTTACCAGGGTATACTTCAGTGACCTTGACAGCTTCCATTCATTTTGCGGTACTATGTCATCTTGCACAATACTATGTCATTGATCCTTGTGTTTTTTTGTTTTTTGTGCCATTTCTGTCTCTGTTGCTGGTTCAACAGATACTCCTTCCATCTAAGCCAGAATTCGTTGGCCAAGTATTGCACTTCATGCTATCTTTTGCAAAGATAAAGATCTTCCTTCACAAAATCTCCAGGTGGTGGAAAGACGACCAAAGATTTCATCTTCAGAAGGTGATTAGGCGCAAGAGGCTGTGGCCCAGCTGGATCATAAAGTGTGCTTTATGATTGCCATGACCTCATAAAGATAAGTTTGCAGAGATAAACCAGCAAGTGTGTTGGATGATTGATCCAGAATGGACATCAAAACACTTCTTATTGTCCTGATTTGCCTTTCCCAAGTTCCACCCATATGTGACTTGCAGATGAAGCATTAATGACAAACTTGCAGTCTAATCGCCTTAAGCATTTCTTGGTCCATCTCCCTTACAGCTTCCAGAAACTCACAGCTCACACCAACAAAGTTAGTTGTAGTTCTTGATCATTTCCACGTATTGCAATAAAGGCATGAAGAGCATTAATAAAGGCGTTTAATAAAAGCATTTCTATGTGTACTGCACAAGAACACAAACAGGTAAATAGCAGACCATAATGCTTCAGCTCCCTTCTTCCCTCCCTGATGTAGAACGGGCCGGAACAGTCCATTCCACTGTGAGTAAAAGGAGTTGTCTCCATGCATTCATGTGTTAGGTCTGCCATTTTTTGGGTTTCTGTAGGCCTTCTGAACTTCCTATGCTTAACACACTTATGAATACAAGACGACACAGCATGACAACCTCCAAGTATCCAGATGCCGTTGGATCGTAGCTCATTAATTGTTATGCCATGCCGTTGGTGCTGCACTTGTTGATGATAGTGCTCAATCAACAACTTTTATATGTGAAAAGTCTGACCATACTGCTGGATGCTTTATGTTCGGGTGCAAAGCAGCATGCTCCAGATGACCCCCTACACTGAATTCTCGTCCAAGAAAGGATTTAGTCTGTAAAGCTTACTAGTTTTATCCTTACTTATTAGCTCACCCTTACATTGTAAGCTTTGGATTTTCTCAGAGAAAGATGTCCTCTGGACAATACCTATGATGGTAAGTTCTGCATTCTTTCTCTCTTGGAGACTTGTGGCATTGTTTGTTCTTGATGTTAAACCCTTAAGCTCCTTGACACATCTTCTGAGTCTGGCAATGGCTTTGACTAACCTCATCCAGCTGGAGAACCTTAAAAAGTGATTACTCAATGAATTTCTCAGTTGCCGTGGTCTTGTGTACAAAAGCCTTACAGACTTCCGGGTCTTCAACTGCAATATCTCCCACCTTAGTATCTCCACTGGGGAGTTCATCATGCCAGGGGAAGTCTGGACCGGTAAACCAGTTAGAGGCAATGAGCTCCTTTGCCCTGAGGCCCCTTGACGCAGGATCAGTAGGATTTTCTTCAGAGGTCACATATCGCCACTGACTTGTATTTGTACTCTTTTTATTCTGAATGCGGTTTGCCACAAAAACATGAACCCATTTAGCATCATTGTAACATAGTACGATGTGAATGTTCAATGTATTGTACTCAGAGTAACAGAGTATATGCATGGACTAGGTTCAACTCTAGGAGGATAAAATAAATGCTGAGCCAAATTATAAATGATAAAGTAACAGCCGGCACTTTAATTGCGATTACAAAGTAACTTTGAAATAAACAATTCCCACAGTTTGAACAAGTACCCTTTGACTCCAACTCAAAGCCACAACTAAGTGTGAGAAAGGGCTTGACACTTAGTCTGAGATATCATGAAAAATAAAACGAAATAAAATGTCCCAGAAGTCTCTTGTGTTCTACTTGTGTGTATAAATGCAATCCTCAAGTGTAGTCCTTAAATACCAATGTGTGTAAAGACCTTTTTGTGTTTTCTACCCAGGTAGTGTATACAGTATGTGTGAGATCACAGCTTAGCTGTAATATGCAGTGAGTCCATGTGGGGCGTGTTCACAATACGTTAGTCAGGGGCTCTGGCTCGCCATTTAATTGTAGATCACCATGTAGAATCAGCATCCACAAAAAAACCCCAGTCTGCACAAAATAATGTAGTAACATTAAGCAAATCTCTCAGTTTTATCTATTTCAACACAAACATTTACCATCAGCTACATAAAATGTCCACATGTACAAATATAAACTCAATGTGTGACAATGTGAACATGTAAACACATAAAAGTATACCAATATGCAACAATATTATTGTACAGCATCTCTCTTTTCACTTATTTTCATTTATATACTCATGGACGATAAGTAATTAGCTTTGTGCACAAATGTATTAATTGGGTATCAGATTAAACTCTCTTAGCAAACAAAACACAAACTTGCTAGTTACCTCTGTTTTAGTACACATACAGAAAAGAAATAGTATCATGTTATCTAAAATAGTAAATAAACAAGCAACTCACCAGAGTTCTTGAAAAGAACTGGGTAATCAAAACAAATGACAAGGTTTCTCATCAGAGATGGGATGCTTTTCCAACATGAGTGATTTGTAACATCATTAAACAGAGAATTTACACATTGCAATAAGGAAAATATTAAGATTACGTGATTTTCTGGGACATCACGCTAACCTTGTGTGTGCATGTTTAGCTGTCTTCCTCATCTTCGCTAAATGTAATCAGTTCGCTCAATACACCCGAGTCAACTGCCCTCTAGTGGGCGAAACCAATACTGCACAAAAAACACGATTGATTGATTGATAAATGACATACCGTTGTTACTGTATCATTGTATATATTTCCTTGTTTGTTCCTTTTTCCTCCCTGTAAAGCGGCTTTGAGACAATGCCACATTGTAAAAGCGCTATACAAATAAAGAATTGAACTGAAAAAAAACATGAGTCTCTTTAAAATGTACACATCAAAAAGAATTTACAAAATTAATTCACAAAAGGAGGTTATGCTCAGTTTTTACATTGGCATAACCCAAGATGACCTTTGAGTCTATTCAGAAGAACTCTTGGTACCGTGGTGACCTTCGGAGGCACATTTACTGAAGTATCTGCTTCCCTATTAGGATGAAAGGCGCTACAGAGCCAAGTGGGTCATACATTGAGCCTACTGTTAACAAGACTCCTCTTATAGAGTGGCCGTTTATTCACATATTCTGAATCGCTTCCTCTTCTGCTGAAACACTTATCAGACCATCGTCCACATAAAAGTTCCTCTCAACGAAGAGGATGGCTGCAGCCCTATCCTTGAGCTGCAATATACCTACGACCGTGGTTTGCACACACAGGCGAAGAGGCTGCCCAGAATAGGTGCACTCTCATCTCATATGGTAGACTGATGGCTGGCTTTGGAAGTCTCTATTATCCCACCAGAGAAATCTCAAGTAATCTTGATCCTCTGATTTTATGCAAAATTGATAGAACATGCATTCAATGTCGCACATTACTGCTACTGACCCCTTGTGGAACCAACAGATCTTAGTCTGATTCAAGTGCCCTTATCACCTGTGGTGGAGTTACTACTTCTTTGACTTGTATTCGGCACATATATCGCACTTCACTTGTGAGATTAGCAGGCAATTGCAGATGAGGTTTATCCCTGTTTCACAACGATCCTGTGGCTGCCTCCAATTGCATCACCATAATCGCCATACAAGGGTTGACATGACCGCTCCAACCAAGATCTGTTCTTTGAGCAAATGGCTCATTGTCCTTGCCTGCAACAACTTTTCTGGGTAGCAGGGCTTGAGAACAGTCATACCCTATCACAGGCAATTAAAGGAGCAATCTCCTCAGCAAGGTGTTCCAGGTGAGGCCATGCTCTTGCTGTTTTCGGTGTAGGAATGTGACTTAAACTGGAAGGAATCTCTAGAACAGGTTGCCGGAAGAGGGATTTTCTTTGATGAGTAAATGCCTGACCTGCAGCCCTGTTAACTTCTCACTTGGAATACTTCTGGATGACAATGTGGGGATTTTTAATTCCACACATTCTTTAGGTGTGTCAAGATTTTCTGCCCTTTCTTACAAAATGAAGATAGTGTCACTATGCAGCAGTCCAGCAGTGCATATATAAGAACTTCATTTTCTGGGTTACTTATGGTAGACAACCACACTGGAATAACTGTTGACGTGTATGTGCTGTTCAAATCTTGGACCACTCTTTTAGATATTACTTCATTTAAAGTTTTATTGTTCTGTTGATCCTTTCCCCTGGCCTTCACATGTTTCTTGTTGTCTGTTCATTTGACATTCTGTTGTTCTTTCTTAGCATCTTTTATGGCTCGATCTTCATATAAGAATGTTGGTTGCTTCTTTTTACATGTGTCACAGGCACTCCTCCTTACAGCTCCTTGAATGATGTCCTGGTTTCAGACATCCAAAACACAGTTTTTCATTTGCACAAACTTGACACATTCTGTAATCGACTTATCCATAAACCTCCAACAGGTGTAAATATAATGGTTTGGCTTCTCACAAAAAACACACCCTTTAACATCCAGGTTTTTTTCAGTGTTGTTTACCAATACACAAGCACCAACGCTTCGAGTCTTTGTTGTCTTTACCATCACTGGACTTCAGAGCATGAAGAGAGGTTACCGGACTACATGCTATCTTGGCTTCTATTGTAAACTCAACAAAATGAACTGAAGCTTGGAAATGTCTTGCTTGCTTCTTCAATCTTAACTGCCCTTCTGCTCCATCAGGAAGTTTGGTAAGTATTCTTTCATTTTCACCGCAGTCATTTAGGATTTCAAGACTCCTAATCTGGCATTGCTGTTTGACAGCCTCGAAGGAAGTCCACAAACTCTCTTAATTCAACACAATCCTTAGGTCCTATTTTTGGCCATGAGGTCAGTTTATCCCTGAAGGTCTTTGCAATCACAAATAAGTTTCCATACCTTTCTTCTGGTATGTCCCATGCAGCATGGTAAGCATGGTAAACATTTGAAAAGACATTTTCCAGTCTGTGTACCTCAGTGGATCTCACCAGAAAAAAGAAGGTTCTGGTACTGGAAGGTGGCTTATATTTGTTGATAATGCTTCAGCCAATGCTGTAATGCTATCCTCCTTGTGAACATTAGTTAGGGTGGCAGCTAACTCTGCTGCTGCTTCTTGTTTACTGACAGAGGACAGGCTTGAATGTCCTGATCTTATACTTAAGTTATGTACAGACTTTGAACCTTGAGAGCTTGCCCTAAACCTCAGGGATGGTGCAGGCGAGAAGACTGAACCAGTCTCCATCCCGTAAGCTTGTTTCTTGTAAGAAACCTCCTGGTCATCTTTCTCTTCAAGACAATTCCATGCATAATCTAGGAGTTGTCTTGTAATGGCATCACAGGTGTCTGTTCTGCATCTGTTCTGCATTGTCTGCTCTGCACTGCACTTCATCAGGGGCTGTCTCCATAAGTTTCATAAGCTTGTTTCACATCTGTTGAAGCAAAGGGGATTTTAGTTCTGAGGTCTAGTAGGACATCAATAAGTTCATCGACTCCCTTCTTAGTCTGCTTGGCAAGACTCTTCCATCTGTCATAAATAGTTGCAAAGAGCTTTTGAAATATTTTTTGTACTTTTTCTGCTTTTTTGCTACTTTTCTCTTTTCCTTTTACTTTTAATGTGCAGGTATTACTTTTTTTTTTTTTTTTAGTAATTCCTGCACATCAGCAGCTTTAGTCTCTACACTTATGTCAGTCTCCTTTGATGAATTTGTGCTTAAAGGTTCCTTAATAGGGCCTTTAGCCTCCTGTGACCTTATAGCGACCTTATAGCTAACTTAGCTTATTAGTCTCAGTTTAACCAACAATGTGTTAAAATGATCTAACTGGTCATAAAACAATACAGATGAACTTGTTTTCACTTGCAAAGGATACGAAGACACTTTCTTTAACACTTAAGTACTTAATAACTATGGCATAATACAGTGCCATAAAAACAGTGACATAAAAAGTGACTTAAACTTAAAACATGCACATAACCCCCAAACACCTTTACCCTTCTGTGATTTGTAAGGTCACATTACCACTTCTTAACATTTATCTTGTTTTAAATGTTTTTCTTCTTGTTGGTTTGACCCTGTCCTTTCTTTCCACTTTACCACTTGTTCAGGTTACTGGTGTATGCAGTCTTATTTGCTCAATGCTAGAGTTTGGTAAAACTCGCTTGCAGCTCCATCTGCCTCAGGCACAGATTGTCTTATATTTACTTCATGTCTATCAGCATGAGTTCTCACTGTTACTCCTCTTCATTCAATCATGGACACAAAGTGTTCTTTTGTTTACGGGCATCTATTTATTGCACAAACATGTTTTCAACATGCCCTGAGAACTTATTGGAAACATTAACTTATAGGTAGAAAAAGAAACGTCAAACTTTACAAGTCTTCACTCCATCCAATTCTTCAGAAAACATTACTATACAGCAACATGGCTTAAACGTTATCTTCGGCTGAACACCGCTAAACTCTCAATCAGGAAGCATACGGTGTCACACACAACAAAATCCTTACGTCCCCTTGACAAATGAATATGGGTTCCGCTGTGAAAATACTATACTGGTGTGGCAACCACATATGGTTGTATGTTTTTAATCATGTTCTTGGTCACCAAATAAATTATTTCATTAAGACATAACATTTTTACTGTGTATCTACTGTATGTATGCAGTATACAAAACTATTGAAATCTATCTACAAAAGCGTGTGATATGTGATACACAAGATCATTCAGCTAGACAAAACTGACGTTCTTGTGTAGTAAGCAGTTAGCGCCAACAAAAAAGACTGCCATGGCAAAAAAAAACAAAAAACAAAAAAAACTTTTCGTCGACATCTAAACATTTTGACCAGTACGTCTCATATGATGACAAAAACACTTCTCATTTTAAAACCATTGGCCATTTTATCTGTTTGTCCTCCCGTCTGCTGGTGTCGCTGTCAGTCGCTGTGACGAGTTGCGTTTCTTCCGCTGTGTAGTTCACACCTTCTCATGGACAAAATGGAAGAAGCTCTGAGTGTTTGTTTGTTTGTTAAATGCAGAAGATATTATTCATCTAAGTAAGTCTGTTTCCAACAGCCGGAAAGTGTGTGCAGTCACTGAGTCGCGTGGACTGAGCATATGTCAAGAGTGAGTGTCGTTATCCAGCACAGCTGCTCTTTACATATAAATTCACACAGTACCCGACTGATCATTATAGAAGTTTTGAATATTACACACTTACTCGCAATACACGACTGCTATAAATATGGCAACGTTGTAAAAACTCTTCCTTTGCATTATACAGCAGTGTTTTTGTATGTTAAGTACGCACATGCGAGTACACAGTTTCATCCATAGACAGTCATCGTGTGTGACGTTACATTTGTTAGTTTATTAAATGTGATGAACATGTTAAACCTAAAAATCAATATAAGAATATATTAAAACACTGTAGAGATTCAACTAGTACAACAAGAAGATTATAGTTAGTGGTGATATTTACAGAAGTTATACGTTAATTTATCATGCCTACAAATGTCAGTGACAAGTCAGTTTAGATTATTTACAATACAGTATATATACAGATATGTTAGCATATGTGGTGTATGTGCAAGAATGTCTTTTAAAGTGCAGGTTGTAACTGTAAATGGTGGAAATTTTGCATGAAGCATATGCATTGGTATATAAGTCATGTGGCAAAGTGTGCAGATATAGTTAAAATTCTGGATGTAAATAGTGGAAAATTCTGCAGTTATAATATGTGAACAGAGACAGTGTAGCCTGCTGGTTCAAGAGGGATTGTTCCGGTATTGGTAACAGACTGCGTATTGGGTGACTGGGCTTAGCTGTTATTTTGCGAGTCTTCCTCAGACATCGCATTTGGAAGATGACCTATAAGGTTGTGAGTTGTTGATGAGTTCAGCTGCTGTCACAACTCCCTGAAGGACTTTGTAATTCAGGAGGGAGCAACTGCTATTCCATACTGTATGCCATAAGCTCTGTATTATCAAGGTCCTTTCTTTAACAGGTTTGATACATCAGCTGAAAACATGACATCCAATTCAGAATGCAAAATACAGTGAGTGGAAGAACTTGAAACTACCTCATCAATCACACTGACTTTCTCTCATCTGTCTTTAAAAGGGTAACAAGGCCAAAGCGTGCACACAACTGAGAGAGTCATGGGCTTCATCACCTGAGTTGACTGTGGATGACTTTAAATTTTATAGGCTTGTAGAACATGTAGTGTCTGCCATGGCCTAATATTTGGATCATGTATGGATCATAAAATACCCCCTTTTACTTGAGACTTTCAAACCTAGTGTGGGGGTGAAAGACCCTAGGCTACGATACTATGTATCTTAACTGTAACTCTGTGGATAGTTATGCAAGTTTGGATTGATTTTCTGTTTGTATTCATGCATTAGGATGAATCACAACTTAATGTATTTAAAACTGTGTCATATTTAATATTTAACAGATCGTCTTCTAATTTCCCATCAGACTATACATGTTGTGTAACCATAACAGGCATGATGGTCTTTCTACAATAACCTGGATCAATATTTGCAAATATGCCGTCTGACCATAAAACATGCAAATAGGGTGTTGAGTGAGACAAAAAAACTTTTGCCTGCTTAACACCTATTGGTTGTTTTGGTTTCACTGGGCATGACTGATGTGAACTTAAAAATAACCGCCAGCTCTTTAGTCTAGTCTTCGTCTTCTTGCTCTTGGTCTCTTCCGCTCTTCAGTCAAGGATCTTCGGCCCTGGCAACCCTCCCCCACAACCACTCTGTGTCAAATGTAAAATGCACAGGAAGCGAACTTTCAAGGACTACCTGGCTGCTTGTTACCAAATTTTATTGTCCTTAATCAAAATAATCACAGCTGTTGCGATTTGAACATTGCATCCTTTCAAATCACATTTACATTTATGCATTTGGCAGACGCTTTTATCCAAAGCGACTTACAGTACATTTAAATTACACATTTTATGTGCTCCCTGGGAATTTAACCCACAGCTTTTGCACTGCTAATGCAATACTCTACCAACCGAGCTATAGGAACACAGAGATCATGATTTCTGTTTAAAAGCAATTAATCATGCAGGCCCACTAAAACAAATAATTGTATCCACATCACTCTCTTCTTCTTTGTTGGTTTCTCCAGATCGCTCCACAGAAGTCTAGTTGAGGGTCAGAAAGCTATCCATCAAAATCTCATTTAATCTTCATCTCAATCTTATCTAGGCAATAAGAGTAAAGCATAGTTAAGATAGGCCCACACGTGAGGTTTGTGCCAGAATGTTCAACATAAGTTTGCAAAATGAAAGCGAAAACTATGAAAACGTCAAACAAAAAGTCTTGTTTTTCTTCTTTCAGATTGTTTAAGTTGGCGTTCATTTTAATTGGCACAAAATTAATCCCATAAGCCCAACAGATGTAGGAATGTGTCTACTTGAAATATGTCTTTGACTTTGAAATGTATGTTGCAGAACATGGTCAGAAGTGTTCCTCATTGGTTACAGCTGTAAAGGTTTGCCCTCCTCCTGTTTGTTCAGATGAGGCTGGAAAGCTGTATTTGCTCTGTCCCTTTATGTCTTTGCACGTGTACATTACACATGTAGATAAGTTCTGTGTTTAGTATGGGGGCTGTACAAAGTAAGGATGTGCGGGACTAGTCGATTAAACGGTAGTCTAAAGGTGGACTAAAGGTGTTACTAGTAAACATGGAAAACAATAGTCATTGAGGCGAAAAAAATACACGATAGTGTTCAAAGTACTGTCATTTTGATCAACATTTTTAAAAAATAACACATTAAAATAAAACACTTGTAAAAATAATACAGTATTTTTAAAGTGCATCTGGAGCAGAAACAAAAACTTCTGATCGTAGCAGTTGCAGAATGGCATCTTGAAAGACAAGCAAGGTGTGGGAGTATTTTGATTTGAAAGAAATGGAGAAGTTACATGTAAGCGTATACAGCGTATGTGAAGTTTTTCAAAAGCTGATTTTGTTATTCCTTGATTGTTAATTTTGTTAACAGAATACTGCTCACCTATTAATTATTTTTGACGTGTTGCTTACATATATGTTGGTTAATATTTAATTCATTCTGTTAATAATAGGCTATATGATTATAGTTATTGGTCCTGCGTTGATCCAGTTGATTTTAATAAATGATAAATAATAAAATAATAATAACTTTTAAAACAAACATGGAGTGTACCTATGTTTGTACGACAGCCTAAATGTTAAATGATGACAATGCATTGCATATTTATGACCTATTTTTAATGGCTTTAATTATGAGATTCTTTGACTGTTTGATTCATAAATTAGGTATTTTAAATTGATCAAATATATGTACTTTAGACTAGTTGATTAAATCTGTTACAAAACGTACGTAACACATTACAAAACGTGACTAGAGGGTAAAACATTTATGGTCCAAAGCCATGAAATAATACAGAAGCAATTTAAACAGATTAAACTTGTTTTATTTATTAATCTAAGCAAGTACCATTATTATAATTAATAATGTATTATATTATCAATTATGGTAGGCACAAGTAATTGTTAGTACCAAACCTACAGGAAGTCATTGTTGTACGCGCAAGTAATAATCCCAAAACTTTCTCCCCGATCATTTGATCTTAATCATCACATTTTGCAGATTTCTATGTACATGTTTGTAACCTTCCTTTCTAACCTCACTGTCCTTTCCCCATTCTCTCAGTCCTGATGTCCATACAGTGTAGCTTTTTGCAGTCTACAGAACTATCGCCTAAAAATCAAACACGGCAAAAATATCACCATCTTGGTTATTGCAAGGACAGCAATAAGAATAGTTATAATGACCCAGTGACACCAGTCACTGGATTCATTTATATAACTCTCTTTATCTGCTGTTGTGTGTACTGTTGTGGGTACAGTGCCACACATGATGTTATCAATATAATACTCGTGTTTAACCCCTTCATACTTATCATAAATCCGCCTCTGTATATACGTACACACGTGATATACGTACACACGTGATAGGACAAAATTGATAGTACCCTTCTGTTAAAGAAAGAAAAACCCACAGAGGACACTGAAATAACTTGAAACTGACAAAAGTAATGATTAATAAAAAAATTACTGAAAATTAACTAATGAGAATCAGACATTGCTTTTGAATTGTGGTTCAACAGAAGCATTTACAACTAATGAAACTGGCCTGGACAAAAAATGATGGTACCCCTGGAAAAGACTGAAAATCAATTGACTATAGGCACATTTTAAACTAAAGTGTGTTCTCTAGTTATCATCACGTGTTTTCAAACTTGTAATCAGTCAGTCTGCCTATTTAAAGGGTGAAAAGTTGTCACTGTGTGGTTTGGTATCATTATGTGCACCACAGTGAACATGGACCAAAGAAAGCCAAGGAGAGAGTTGTCTCAGGAGATTAGAAAGAAAATTATAGACAAGCATCTAAATGTTAAAGGCTATAAGACCATCTCCAAGCAAATTGATGTTCCTGTGACTACAGTTGCACATGTTATTCAGAAGTTTAAGGTCCACGGGACTGTAGCCAGTCTCCCTGGACGTGGTCGCAGGAGGAAAATTTATGACAATTTAAAGAGACTATGGTAATGACGAAAGGTAACTAAAGAGCCCAGAATATCTTCCAAAGAGATTAGAGGTGAACTTCAGGGTGAAGGTACATCAAAAGCGAATCATAAAAAATGTCCTTTGGACTGATAAGACAAAACTGGAGCTTTGGCAAGTCACATCAGCTCTATGTTCACAGATGAAAAAATTAAGCATACAAAGAAAAGAATGTAAATGTACCTACTGTGAAACATGGAGAAGGCTCGGTTATGTTCTGGGGCTGCTTTGCTGCATCTAGCACAGAGTGTCTTGCATCTGTGCAGGGTACAGTGAAATCTCAAGACTATCAAGGCATTCTGGAGTGAAATGTGCTGCCCTGTGTCAGAAAGCTTAATGTCTGCTGCAAATCATGAGTCCTCCAACAGGATAATGACCCAAAACACACAGCTAAAAACACCCAAGAAGGGCTGAGAACAAAACGTTGGACTGTTCTAAAGTGGCCTTCTATGAGTCCTGATCTGAATCCGATTGAACATTTGTGGAAAGAGCTGAAACATGAAGTCTGGAGAAGGCACCCTTCAAACGCAGTTTGCCTTTGAGTTGGCAAAAATACCTGTCAACAGGTGCAGGAATCTCTTACTGAGAGTTACAGAAATTGCTTGATAGCAGTGATTGGCTCAAAAGGTTGTGCAACAAAATATTAAGTTAAGGGTACCATCAATTATGTCCAGGCCGGTTTCATTAGTTTGTTTTTTTTAATGCTTCTGTTGGACCATAATTCAAAAGCAATGTCTGATTCTTATTAATTTTCAGTAAAATTTCATTAATCATTACTTTTGTCAGTTTCAAGTTATTTCAGTGACCACTGTGGGTTTTTCTTTCTTTAATGGAAGAGTACCATCAATTTTGTCTACGTGTATATAATGTATGTCATTCTGTTCACACATTGGCTCATTACCGGTAAATAACTAGTAATGTTACAACCTCTCTCACTAGTAAATTGCCAGGACCGATTTACTGGTATTTATAAAATTGTCATTGACAATCTCATTGACACGAGATGTCTTAAAGTTATACTTGTAATTTACCAGTAAAAAGTACATGTTTAAAAGTGGCAAAAGACAGGGTTTAGACTCTGTATTTTGTTGTTCTGTGTTTGGATTGTGGGGTTAACAGTGAAAAGCGTATACCCACTCTGTCCACAGTTATCTGCTGTTGCAGTTGCAGGAACCATCTCAAGGGCCCTAACCAGTGAGGACGGTTTCAGGTCCCAGTTCCCTTGCCTGATCTGATTCAGCTGCTTTTCATTTAAGGCTGTTGGCAGTGTCTCTTTAACCTGTGAATTAATTGATTTCTGCATAATTCAGCCTAGATGTTTGGAGTAAATCTGCTTTTATTACAAATCTACTTCTAAATTTTTGTTGTGGTCAAGAAACATGAGGTTACATGTTACTTCTGACAAATCATCATTGGCCATCTTTAACAATATGCATGATGTCATTGAGAAGGTGGAGCTAGCATCTGGCTTCTGATCGATCGATTCATGTGTCAACGTCCATTGTCATTTCTGAATCACCACATCCTATGTAAAAAAGGTTATGCCAAAATCAGCTGACATTGTGTGTCTGAACCTGGTATTCGCCTGTCTATTAATACCTTATATAGGCTGAACGTTGTTTTGGCATTTTCCAGCCCTTACTGACCATTAGCATAATAGACAGGCCTGTTTAAGCCACCTTTACATTTGCCCCTACCACTGTTCCTCCACTCTGAGGGCGGGAGGCATGGTGTGTTTTCAGATTGAATTTCAGCATGTTAAAGCATTATTTGCATTATTGGTAAAACATAACATTCTAAGCTAACATGCTAAGTTTAATAAATTTTTGATGAAATGAGACATTGAGACATAGATGCTCAGGAGTTCGTCACAGGATAAGAAGTGCCATCAATTTTTAAATTTACATAAATTAAGAAACCATGTTACAATGATAATGTCTTCTGAGCTTTGAGATTGTTCAGCTAAGGCCTGTTCCCCATTTTGCACAACTTGCTTGCAATTAACATTTGTGGCTATATTCTTGTCATTATCTCATCCCTGCTGTGTTTGCTAGGGTCAAGAAACACCTGGAAAGCTTCTCTGTGTGAGCACAGGAGTGATTTTAAATTAGCTGGCTTTTAACAGTTTATTTTGGTGCCACAGATTGTTTTGTGTCTGTGATGTATTTGAGCAAGTCCAGCATTATAGATGTGACATTTGCAGTCAAAACTTGAAATATTAATGCTCATGTATTTATTAACAATATGCTGAACCATCTGTTTATATTTTCCTAAACCCAGAGTGCAGACATAAAAAAATCTGCATACAAGCTTTCTGTTTTAGTTTTTGGGAGGCAACATACTTTGTAGAAATACTTTGTCTGTGAATTAAAATGCACAAACCAGAAGCAATAATACCCAACAAATGGAAAAGGGTTGGCTCTTTGTACAACAGAAGATATTTCTTTTAATTTTCGTGATCACATTTGAGGATTAAACAAAGTTCATCACCAAATATTGACATCTGAGATATCAGTATGGTAAGACTGCATGTTTTTTTTATACTAAATAGTGGCAGAGACCATAATGTTCAAGCTTGTTAACAGAATTGTTTGCAAAGAAACGTCAACAAATATTAAATGTTCATGATATAGCTAGGAGTGTAAATAGCAGGTTTCACCCTAATTCAGGTGAATTTGAGATGCTACATTGTGTGTGTACGAGTATTGCATGAAACCACAAACGTGCAAGTGAAAATTCTTGCATTCCATTTGAAAGGTCATGTCCATAATGGCCACATTCATAACACGAATGTGTTGTTATAGCTGTTCAGAGCAAAGAAGTGAGATGAATTGTTGATCATGATTAGCATGGACATAAGTTGGCTTTGTATGTAAAGTTTCAAGTTTTTATAATTGTTATGATATAAACTTAATCTTTAAAACAGGATAGACGTAATGTAGCACTGAAGCGTGGTGACTTCCTAAGTTCAGCCCTTATAAATTCAAAAGGCAGTGCTGTTATAACAGTAAGTGTATTTATTTTTCAGACATGCCTCCATCCTTTTGCAAATTGCTTATTGTTAAAGTATCATAATGGGGGGCTTTTGACTCTTCTTTAGAAAGTATGAAATATGGTTGGTTGAAAATGTAATTTTAACATTGCTGCTTACCTCATATGTGGTAGATAAACAAGGGAATTTTCTATACATTTCTATTACAATACACAGTATAATACAGACCTAAACTTAAACTTTAATAGGCTTTTGCTTATTTGGTAAAAACTTTATTTCTTCATGGTAAAGTTAACATTTGCATGGAATTGGGCATTTGTGCTTTAGGGTTGTGGTAACGTAATTTTAAATCAGCTGTTGGAATATCTAATAAACAATTAATCATTATGATCAGTGTGTCATTATGATCAGTTTAGTTCAATCTGATAAAGGGAGAGGGAAACAATCCCATGATTACTGTTTGTTTGGCTGATAACAATGTATTTGATTGAAAATCTTGAAAATCGTGCAGACATGACTGGTGCAAATAATCTGTTTGGAGTGTGTGAATGTAAGACTGTCTTGTAATGTTTTCGTAGACTTTATAGCTGTGGTCTGAAAGAAATTGTTGAAAAGGTTCAGTTTTACAGATGTCAGAAATCACAGTGTTATTGTTATAGGATAAATTGTATGTAAAGCATTGAGGTGCTAGAAAACCTGATGTAGATTCTTTAAAAGTGCTGAAATTTTACTCTTTAAAAAGCTATGACAGCGCATATGATTTTGTATTTTTATAATTGTATAAACTGCATTCTGCCAGCAGCCACCTAGATGTCTGAGGATGTTTATTTATAGGTAGAACAGGTTTGAGAAATTGGTCTAAATAATTACTGTCTTGTCTGCAGGTGCTGAGCTGAAAATTAGACACTAGACCATCCTGAAATACTGCTGTAAAAACAGAGGTATACGCAATGTCTTTTTATTATGTATGTTTCATAAATTAAATGACTGCATAATTGCTAAATAAACTGCTAAATAATTATTAAAAAAACTTTCTTGAAATATAACCTTTCTAGCAGCTTATTTACCTTACTGCAGTAAATGCTAAGCTTGAATATGTTGTTTCTTCAGTAAGTAAAATGAATGCGGAAGGTTCTGTCAGTCAGGAGTTGAAGACCTGGGGCTTCAGACAAAGCACCATTGCCAGACGAGAGTTCATGGAAGCCGTCAGCAGCGTGGAAATCAGCCCTCCTACAACACGTCGAAGTGGCCGGCAGCTCAGGGGTCGAGGCAGAGGTCATGGCCGTGGCAGGGGGAAACAAGCCAGCGAGACCTCTGGGACTCCTGCAGCCCCAAAGCGAGGTCGTGGAGGTCGAAGGCGTGTGCCAGAGTTGGTGCTCACCCCTGCTGATTCTAATGAAGATAAAGCTCAGGACAGAGCTGATGGTCCACAGCATGTTGCAACTGAGTTGAGACCAGATGAGAAGTCCGTCAGTGAGGAGATTGTTTCAGATCGAGCGGAAGACAGTGATGATCTCACTCTCACAGAAATTCGGAAACGGGTCATGACTCGACGCTTGGAGGAACTCAGACATTCAAAAGATGATGATGGTGTGGAAGAGCCAGAAGATACAGCTGAAGGGAAACGACCACTTGTGGATCAGGAAGATGTGAACCTGGTAGATGAAATGCATGTCTCGTCAAAAGGAGGAATTGCACTTTCTGCCTTAGCCAAATGGGCAAGTGGGAATTCTATGGCTTTCACGACAGCTCAGAAAGCCAGTGGTGGGAAAACAGTGGCTAAAAGAGCAAAGAAAGACTCTGAGTTTGCTGAGGAAGAGAGTAGTAAGAAGATGGATCGAGATGTTTTGTGCTGTGTATGTCAACAGACACACAATGACAGGTCAGTTGGATTTTAAGAAAGTGATGACAGGGCTTTACTTTTTGATGAGCCACCAACTTCACATTATTTAAACTTAATGCTTGGCTGCATGTTAATAGACATCAGAGTTCAGGTCTTTCACAAATTAAATAAATAAATAGTAGTTTTTCCACCATCAGACCGAACAATTCTGAAAATGGTAAGGAGCCATTGCAGATATTGATCGATGTATCAATCAAATGTCTAACGATACGATGCATCGATCTCGCATGTAAAATATTGGTAGGTACTTCTATTTTGATACTCTCCACATCTTAATGTAACGTGACATCCGCTATGCATTTCCGCCAAAGCGCATATTTTCATGTCCTCAATATACTGTCAGATTGCGATGCAACAAAGCAGTGGCAGCAGTGAAACGACAGACAGAGATTTTGTGTCTGCTGTTGGATGCAAATCGTGGGAGTATTTTGTATTGGGGAAAATAGATGGGCAGACAAAGATAACCCATGTAATTTGTAAACGTTGTGAGTGGCCAGCTAAAATACTCGGGAAATATGACAAACTTGTCAGTGCATTTAAAAAAAAAAACATGGAATTGAGGAAAGCTGACAAAATACAGTCACTTCAAATCATGTGCACATTGTTTATTTTTCATTCTTTAAAAAATATAAACTAAAGTTTGTTGTAAATGTCCCAATTGGGGACATTGGCGAATACCGAATCGCTGGATGGGAGAATCGAATTGTATCGTAAGGAGATGTCTGATTTACACCCCATTCTAAAGAGCTCTGTTATCAGCCATGTGGTGGAAAATGAAGCCATATCTATATCGACAGGGCCGGATTAGCACAGAATGGAACAGTTGAAGCAGCTAGACCTTTTTGACCCAGTGATAGAAAAGCGGCTATAGATTTAACCAAACATAGTTGTAGTTAAATCAGTTAAACTGTTTCAGATGAAAGTATGAATCATTTTTTAATATATAACATATATTCAGAGGGTTTCATGTCCTCAGATGTGTGATGACAGATCAGCTGTTTATTTTCTCACTTTGTAAAGCCTCCAGTAAATAAAATGAGTATTGAGTTTTCATGCATCTTTAGAGTATTATTGAGATGGTGGCTGTGTCTGTCAGGTTGATGATCTGCTGTGACTCTTGCTGGAAGTGGAGTCACTCTGACTGTGTGGGCATCAGTGAGGCTCATGGTTGTCTCCTTCAGAACGCAGAACAATTCATCTGCCCCACGTGCTCTGAGGACCAAAACACCACAATGAAAACCAGAAACACAAACAAAACCAACACCTTATCTGTGGTAAATATGGTGATTCTGTCTTTTTAAGCTTGTATGTAGTGTGTGATTTAAGATTAACGTTAGGATTAACGAAAGTACAAAAACATGACTGAGCTTTAGACCCTGATGTGGATTTGAGAGACCCAATATCATTTTGCAATTTTCAAAATATATATTTATCTGCAGAAGTAGTTAATTTTTTGTGTGCCTGATGAACTTCAGGTATTTCATAAGCAACTGTTTTTCACGTTTAACAAACTGCTGCATATGTAACGTGCATAAGAATTTGAATGCATCATTTTAAATAGGACTTAACATTGGTGCTATATTCACACTATATACATATAGGGAACTAGCCCCCATCTGAACCTGGCTTCTCCCAAGTTTTTTTTTTTACTTTAACTAGGACTTTACAATTATGACAAATCATACTTGTCTTGTATTCCCTTGATATTATTTGATCTACACAGAAGTGTTTTTAACAGAGTTATTTATTATTAACTAGTGAGGGTTCACTGACATTGATTGTAGAATGAATCGAAAGGGGGGCCATACTAATAAGACAGTTGCATGGCATCACGGTATATGTACACATAACATACTAAATTTAACTATTTTATATAAATATAATACATAATAAAATGTTATAATAATAATAAATATATTTTTAGTGCTCTAAATGCGCCCATTAAAGCCAGAATGAACACAGTAAATGCACTTCATTAGCATTTGTTGTTAAGCAAAATCACTACAGGACACAGCAACATTAATTTAATGACTTTTTTAATGACTGATTTGCTGCTGCATTCAGTGCACAATACATCTGCTGAAATGCACACAAATGACTGCTAATGGGCTGCTGTAATCATGGCTTTATAGCGATTATGCAATGAGTGTAATCTATCGCGATTAGTTTAATGATTAATTGTGCAGTCCTATTTAAAATTTAATGTTTTTTTGCCTTGCCACAGTCGCCTTTAAATTTACTGACTGGGTGTTTACAGAAAATATATTAAAGCATACTTTTCTTGAAATTAAACTTGTCAGTGAGGTCCCATGCATCCTAAAACATTGTACTGAAATGTTTATTTCTGTAAAGCTACTTTAAAACAATGTGCATTGAAAAGTTTTATATAAATTGTTTGTTTATTAGAAAGCAGATGTATTTTAAATGTTTAAAAATCTTGTTAAAAAACTTGTTCCTTTTTTATATTCCTATATATATTTGATGTTACTTCCAGCACTTAACATACAGTTTGAATCACATTTTGTTCTCATTTAAGAGTTTCTCACTGGTGTCAGACTTTATTCTTTGAGCGCAAGTGTGTATTCTCTGTCAGGAGGAGATTGTGGAAGACACACTGGAGGAGCAGAAGATAGTGGAGCGTGATGTGAAGCTTCAGGGGAAATGGGAGGTGACGTCCACTTTTCCTAAGTGTATCGGTCCAGGCTGCAGTAATAATGCTCTGCCAGAGTCTGTGTACTGTGGTCATCAGTGTATCATTCAGCATGCAGCCGCAGCCATGAAATGTCTGTCTGAACCCAAAACTGAGAGTAAACCTGCTGTTCTTCCTCCTCTAAAGGTAAAAAAAAAACTCTTCTCAAACATCCACTGTAAAATATATATTCTGATTGATGTGCGTTTTGTCGTACAGGGATCAAATAGGCCATTCTGTGTCAACTCAACCAGAGGTCCCCGGCTCAAATTTTAGATTTTTAAAATCTAAATTTTATGTTGGTATTGCATCTGTAAAAATATTTAAAAAATTTAAATTTGAAATTTCCAGAATTTGATTTTACATGGAATAACCCAAATGCATTTACTCTAAATTCTTATGATGGTATTCTTAAAGGGGTAGTTCACTTCAGTGCAATGTGAGCTAAAAAATAACAGAATTAACAGTACAGTTTATAGGTTTAATAGTTGGTCAGAAATTGTTTTGTGACCTTAACCAGTGAATTTAGAGATATTGGTCTTCCCCCATTCGTGCATAGGACTTGGTCTTGTATGACTGAAATAGTTGCTTGGAGGCATTGCAATGATGGCCACAGAGTGCAGGTACTTCCTTAAAGGGACTTTTGATAAAACAACTCTGTTTACTCCCCTGATGTGTGCCATCAGTGAGGTACCTTTATGGCATCATAAATTAAAGGTGTATTGAATGATTATCAGTTGTCTTACACTGAAACCTCTTGGGGTCGTTGTGATCGGTATAACCCTGACACCACTGTATAAACCTGCTGTTAGCATTTATATAAAAAACAGATTTAAAGGGTTCACCCTCTTTTTTTGAATATGGTGTTGATTATATTAGCTGTGTGCTCCAGGTTTATTCTTATGCTTTCACATTTCAGAGCCAAAAACGATCATTTCTCGCAAAGCTTTTCAAGGTGAAGATCAGTGAGAGTCTAGCAGTTGAAGAGAGAGTGAAAGCAGGTGACCTGAGTAAGGGCTCAATGTGTTGTGCTGAAGTCAGTGATCATCAGAGACCACCTGCTGCTGCTGCAGCAGTGGAGGACAAAGACAGTATGTATTACACACACACAGACACGTTTACTTATCTGTCTAAATGGGGACATTCCATAGATTTTCATAGACTAAATGGGAACATTCCATATCAGCAATTTTTCAGTTCAGTTTTATTTGTATAGCGATGTTTGCAACATTGCTTCATAGCTGCTTTACATATAATAAAAAGAACAATAATAATAAAAAACAGAACAAATGTCAGACATGTTCAACAAAGAATACATGGTATTATTGCAAATAATGTGTCTGAGATGTATATTAAAAAGACTAATTAGCCATGCTAGGTTTATTGTAGGTTTATGAATAAAGGGTTGATCGATAAAACTACAAAATCATTACGCAAGATATGCCGTTCCAGCTTAAATGGATATTGCACATTAAAATGTCTTATGGTACAGGGGTATAAGGGATTTGAAAAATTATGTAAAGTGGAGCAGGTAAATCACCTGGGATATCTGAAGGATTTTTTGTGAGATTATTGCTAACTTGTAGAGCCTCTGATTACCAACACAAGAAAGACACAGTTGTACAACTACAAAAGGGTTTATTCACTAAACTTACAAGGGAAATAACTACTGGATAATGCATAGAAATAAAAATACCACTACAATTGAATAATACTTTAGAAAGATTGAATTATTGAATGAAAACAATGACTGGAATAAACACAGCGATGCAGTGCTGTTGATGAATGTGGTGGCAGGAGAGCATTCTTAGACTGTCAACTCCCAGAGCTAACACCTATACTCTCTGCTAAGTAGCACATACAAAACCTATAACTGCGATTACTAGTGCCAAGGTCTTGAAAGAGGTTTGGAAGGAAAAAGTATTTTTTCGTTCCACACCGTTGGGAGATCAGTCCTGCATTGGAGACGTCCTCCACGGGTTGTGCGGGTTGCGTAGAGTCCGAAAAGTGCAGAATCACTCTCAGAAAGTTGTTGTCACGGAGAGGTGAACTCTGCTGCACCAGAAAGATTGCAAGTCCAAGGCGTGATAGAGTCGTTGCAGTTGAGCTATAAGGCCGGAAGAGCCGTGAGGATTGGTAAAGTCCATCCGCGCAGATGATGGTAAAAATTAAGGTTTACTTGCAAAAGCTTAACCTTAGTCGTACTGTTGTTTCTTCCTAGTTCGGTCAGAAAGCTCAGAGCAAGGATGGATCCACTGATGAGGGACTTTATATCTTTTTGGTGAGGTGGAGACTGTAATTCAGTGCCCCCCGTTTGCAATAAAGTGATTGGTTATCGGGTGAAGGCTGACCACGCCATATGTCACACCCTTCTCCAGCTGTGTGGAACTTGTTTGCATAGTGTAAAGTCCATTTTAGAAAAAATGTTCCTGAACCTTTATCCATGTATCTTTGTCCAAACCACTCTCAAAATACACTTGACAATGTACTGAATGCATACATACCAAACATGATGTTGAAAGGCTGGAATAATCATTTGTACCTATATTCAGGGGCTACAAGTGAGGTTACACGTTATGACATTCCAACTACATTTACACACACAATGACATTTTGGTATGTTCAGCATTTGTTATGTGCAATTGTAATGTCCTTTTTAAATAATAACGTCTCCATTCAGCAATTTCCTTTTCTTCGTGTTAGTCTCCAATGCACATTCATTAGAGCAACAGGACGCATGTGCATGGTGCTGACGGAGGAAGCAGCGTTCATCAAAAATATCTTAATTTTTGTTCTGAAGATGAATGAAGGTCTTATGGGTTTAAAACGACGTGAGGGTGAGTAGGTAATCAGAGAACTTTCACATTAGGGTTACTTATCCTTTTAATCTACTTAACATTGATAGCGCTGAAATTATGTCCAACAAACAAACCATGCAGTAATGATTGGTTGGATCGCCTGTAATTAAACTCCCATCAAAGGGTCAATTGTCCACATAATCGCCACAGTGTGGTAAAACTTTGACCACATGTACACGTTTATTGAATGGGCACTTTTTGAATAAGCAGTCTTATACCTTGGGTCTTGTTATCAGTAACCCACTGACTGTGGGGTACTAATATTAGTCTGTCTGTTGATATTCACTGTTTGTCAACATAGCCATTCTTTTAAAATAGTTTTATAAGCTAACATCTTGTTTCTTCAATGATACATTAATAATCACTCAAATCAGGATGAGGAAAGACCGGTTTTCTGTTTTCACGACAGACCTCTATATGTTTCATCTCTCAGTTTTGTTTGGCATATGATTATGGTGTCATGTTGCCACTACTACAGTGTTTACAAAACTTAGGATAACTTTACACCCCTTTTTCTACTTGCAGTGTTTCTACCCCACCTGCCATTTTACATGGGTGAATCATAAATAATCTCCATAAACAGTTAATAGAACTTTGACAACAATCATATTTGATTAATAAATAAACAAATAGGACATTAGTAAATTATAGTAAATTATACAGTCTAGCATCTTTACACAAAATATTTTAAATGCCATGAATTATAATTAAGTACTCCAGAGCGGTCATGAGGTTATTCTAGTTTGTTAATCACATTACTGTTCAATATCACTTTGCCAGATTCAGAATTTCAAAGAGCCAAAGCGAAATTGACACTGGGATTTTAGCATATGCACCGACTTCGGTAAAGCTGATCCATTAAGTTGGATGGGGCCTGTTTCTGTTCACTTGTTTTTTGCAATAGAATGGTTCTAGTGTGTCTACATTTTTTAAAATATCGGAGCCTGCTGGATAAATTTTCTTTACTGAGTGTTTTTGTAAACTAGATTTAGTAAGCTCTGGTGGATAGTGAGCAGTCACAAGTTGTCCATTTAAAGATGAAGGAAACTTCGGTAGTTTGGAAACAGAAGGCAGTTTGTTGATACACAGGTTCTAAACAAAAGGAAAAAACAACGTTGTGCTGATTAAAGATACAAAGTTAGCATGGCTCTTTAGATATGTAATGAAAGTTATTAATTTAAGCACCATAAAATATGCACAATTAATGGTTATTAATTATAGATATTTTCTGGGCTCTTCTGACACAGCAGAATCAATAATAACACGGAACTTGGATGAGCTCGTCCACTGAGTGCTCAGCCGGCTTTATATCAATTCTAAGATATTTACCTTCCTGGCCAAGGAAAACAATATTCTCATCGTAATCGGCTAAATTACGATACTTTGTCAGTCTTTCTAACGAAATCACTTCAGTTTAAGTGACGTGAAATGTGAGCAATGAGCAGTAACAACTTCAAATGGGAATACAAGTGAGGGTTTATTGGTTACATACGAGGGGAAATTACAACTAACTATCGAACAAACAGTACACACATTAAACGCGAAGAGTAAGAAAAGTTAGGAAGATAGGTAAAGTGAAAGTGAAAGTACAGTATTAAATCAGCTATCCACATCTGCACGAACCATTGGAAAGTTTCACCTTAATAAAAAGGGGTAACTCTTAAGCGCAGCTGTTAAAGTAAATCAGATACTTGCATTGATTTTGGAGTGGGCGCTATTTCAGGTCCTGATCCGCGAGGGGAGAGAGAGAGAGAGAGTTCGATCCGAGTTGGTTCAGTGCGATTGGGAGTGAGTGAGGGAGTCCGTCAGATTCCGTAGCTTTCCGAAGAAGTAGACGAAATGAGGCGAATCCAGCCGAAGTAAACTGCAGAAAGAAAAAAAACTGTCTCGGAGGGGGACCGGTCTCGAGGGAGAGAGAGTGACGAGCGCGTGCGCGGAGGCGAGCGGCGTCACGGAATCCACAAAACGAGCACAGTTTCTCTGCGCGCTGATGCTTTTAAGACATGAGGTGTTCCGCCTCTTTCAAGCGGAACAGCCAATGTAATAGTTTGAATTTTGGCGCGCAGGAGCTTCCTTTGTCTTAATTCGGGTCTCATTTGCATCCAACGCCCACCCGTAGGAATTTGTGTGTCAGAATATAAAATAAACTTTAGACTAGAATAGAATGATAGGGGTACGAGACACAGTACAAAGCTATGCACCATCATTCAGGACATTAGAAGAGAAGCATTTAGATATCAAACATGTAGGGGTTATACACACTAAAAGTTATAGTTTATGCAGAAATGTGAATACAGGCAAGATACAGTCCAATACGTTTGCCCCTGGGGTTAATAATGAGGTAGGGTGATATAGAGAGGCAATCATTGAAACAGGATATGCATTTATACATTTCTGCCCTTTTGGTGGCCAAAAACTGAGAATAAGTATCCTTTTCCTTTGTCCAGATTCCAGTTAGGCCATATGGCATCTCTCACCCATCTTCCCCCCCACGCCAGTCTTTGAACTGCAGAGAGGGGAAGTGAGATTTATCTCAGTTATCCTGAAAAAGGGGGGTTCTGATTTACACTCCTTGTCAAAAAGGGCGCCCTTAGATGTTGATTCAGACTGGTTGGAGCCATTTGGTCTTTTTGAGAGATTTGCCAGAGCCATTGGTGTTCATTTGCGAGTCTTTTATGGTTGGAGTGTTGCCCTTTCGGGGACCTTACTCTACAGATAGCACTAAAGCATATAAGAATTCTTATACTTCAGTCATGTCAGCTTAAAAGTTTACACTCAAATATGTCTTTAAATATGGGCAATAATGTTTACTAGATAATAATATAAGTAGAGACATACTAAATTCTGTGCTACTGACAAAGAAATAACAGCACATGGTTGGATCAACTCTAATACATATCACATTCTCTACCACATTTAAAGAGAATTATAACAGGAAAATATAGGCAAAAAGAACTCTATTCCACAGTAAATAGTCAAATCTGTGCTTAAGATGTGCTTGCACATCTTTTATGAGTATTTATCGTTGATCATTTAACTAAGGGTGATGCATCTAACAATGGAGCCCAAAGCCCATCAAACTGTATCCAGTTACATTTCTCAAACATCAAATCATAACAGTTCAAATCTGACTCTTAAGAGGTAAGGTATAATTGAATTGAAACACTTCAGCAGATGCTTCTTGAAGCCCCCAATTGCCGCCTCAAAGTTCTGTCCCTTGGTTAAGATGGTTTACCCTATGGTAAAAGGGCCGTCTAAGAGCCATCAGTGTTTATGTTGTTGAGTATATCCACATATACAGCTTGTGCTGTCAGACATTATCCCCATCGTTTTTCTGTGTCCAATTTGAATAAGTTAGGGTCAAAAGTAATCTACCCCTTGGGGTAAAAAAGCCTGGTTGAAAAAGCTGGTTGAAAGAAACGTATTCTAGCAGAGGACAGATCAGCCATCTTTGGAAAGCTTTGTTTAGCCCTCCATTTCTTACAGCCTAAGCATGCTCTTTGATATTGTTGAACAATCTCCATGCCTCTTAAAATGCAGTATTTGCGTCACACTTCTGTGAATACAGAAGCTATTTCCACAGCCAATCTGTGTAATATCTGGGCTGTAGCTTTGAGTGGTTGGTCATAGGACTCTAACTCACTATAATCAGGTATGGTAGGATTTGTGGTTGGAGCACAAAAGGTAGCTTGTTTCAGCGTTTCATCTTCATTCTGGAAATGGAGAAGTGTTCTCTTAGACCACTGATTTAAAGGTAGATGGAGGAATGGTAGACCATTGGTCCACTGATTTGGTTTGGCCAACTCGGCTAAGGTTTTGCCTTGTGTGATTTCATTGGTAGGATTAGTTTTGGACTACATAATGTCAGGCAATAATCCTGGGTCATGTCCTGTATCTTGGTCATTCTTGTTCCAATAAACTCTAAACTGACAAGTCAGCTTGGATCCATGTTAACACTGTGGTGGAATCTGACCAAATGGAGACTTGATGCATATGAACTAGAAAGACTTGAATAGAAAGTTCAGATTTCAACAATTTAGGCAACTGGGCTCCCATCAAAGCTGCACACAGTTCTAATTGAGGAATTGACTGTTGCTAACAGTCTTGAATAGGCAGCTCTTAGAGGAAAAACTCTTGAATGGGCAGCTAAAAAGGCTACTTCTATGGTTCTTTGTCCAAAGATAAGCTATAAGCTAGGCACCTATGAGGTGTCACAAAAAAAAAAAATCTCCTACACTCTGTGGTTATTAAGCTCTGCAGTGACAACACCTAGGAAGAGATATGAGCTGGAGGACTGGAAACTATTTTCCCCTGTTTGCCAAGTTGGAGTAACTCACTTGGAAGTTGGGGGTCATCCCTGTCCTGCTTCTTGTCCCACAGCCGTTGTAGTATAAGGAATAATGTAACCCTGTGAGTCATATTGCATTTACATTTTACATTTAGGCATTTAGCAGACGCGCTTATCCAAAGCGATTTACAGGGTGAGGAAAACACAAAGCGGTAAATCACAGGGAGGCAATAACATCAGCCGTACATAGCTACAATTGTACCAAGAATACGACATTTCCGTGCTTGAGAGGTAAAAACCTGTTTGGAGAGAGGAGAAACAAAGGTTAGTAGTTTTTTGTTTGTTTTCATACTTTTCAGGTATTTGTGGAAGAGGCAGGCTATTAGCTGTTTTTTGAATGTAGTGAGAGATGTAGCAGACCGAACAGGTTTGGGAGATTATTCCAAGTTCAAATTCATTTTCAATTTATTTATATAGCGCTTATCACAGTGGAACACTGTTACAAAGCAGCTGTACAAATGAAAATATCCAAAAATATATAACTTGAAATTGAAAATGAAAGAGAAAGGAGAGAAAATTAGGAAGAGAAAAAGAAGAAAATTCAAAATTGATAATTAATAAACAATGATAAAAACACAATATACAAATCAAATGTTCTAAGCTAATATCAGCGGTCTCCCAGTAAGCAAGCCAACAGGGCAACAGTAGCAAGGAACCAAAACTCCAGTGTGATATAAATGGAGAAAAAATACCTTGAGAGAACCCATGGAGGTCCAGTTCTCTTCTGGCACGCTAATGCTGTAGTCCTTAGTTAAAGCTAAAATTAAAAAGATGTCAATCACATTCCCGGTGCTTTGGGTGGGCCAGGTGTCACTGTAGTAATTATTCTATGGCACGAGGATGAGCACCTGATTGTACTGTAGCAGGGGCAGTTTTCAGGAGGAACTGGAACTTGGGTAGATCTGTCGGATGTTGAGTCCATCTGTAATTTAAAGCTACCCCAGGATTAAAACCCCAGGATAGAAAACCAAAACAAAGAAAAAATAGCGTCGCTGCTGTTCATAACGTTAGGAGCATAAGATTTTATTTACTTTGAGGTAGAATGAGAAACAAGTGATGAGAAGCATTATGGGAATGCTTGGCTAAATAGATGTGTCTTTAAACTAGATTTGAACTGCGAGAGATTAACTGAGCCCCGAACAGCATTGGGCAGGCTATTCCAGAGTTTAGGAGCGGAAAAGCTGTGCCGCCTTTAGTGGACTTTGCAGTTGTGGGAATGACCAGAAGACCAGAGTTTTGAGAGGCACGCATTTGCATGAGAGAAGATCAGTTAAGTACATAGGGGCTAGCCCGTTTAAGGCTTTGTAGGTAAGCAGGTTTTTTTTTAAATAATACGAAATTTAACAGGTAACCAGTGTAGATCTGACAAAATTGGAGTTATATGGTCATATTTCTTGGACCTGGTAAGAACGCTATCTGCTGTGTTTTAGACTAACTGTAGCCAGCTTATTAAGGAAGCTGGACAGCCACCTAGAAGTGCATTACAATAGTCCAGTCTGGAGGTCATAAAAGTATAGACCAGCTTTTCTGCATCATAAGTAGGTAAAATGCTGCGCAGCTTAGCAATGTTTTTAAGGTGGAAGAAGGCAGTTTTTATAATATAAGCCACATGATTTTCAAAAGAAAAATTACTGTCTAATATGACACCCAGGTCTTTAACAGTATTAGATAAAGTGGCATTACAACCTTCTAATTGGGAACGGTATCAGAGAGCTTCTGTTTGGTCCAATAAGTAATATTTCTGTCTTATTTGAATTTATAAGAAGAAAATTGTGAGTCATCCAATGTTTTATGTCTTTAAGACAGTCAGATCATTTAGCTAAGGCAGGAATATCATCCGGTCTTGATGAAATACATATAGTTGAGTATCATCAGCGTAGCAATGGAAATTTATCCCATGACTTCTAATGATATTACCAAGGGGCAGCATGTATAATGTGAATAGCAGAGGGCCTAAAATAGATCCCTGAGGCAGGCCATATTTTACTGGCATTAATTCTGATGATTCCCCATTTAAATGAACAAAATGGTAACGGTCAGACCAGTAGGAGCGGAACCACTGAAGAGCTTGACCCTGAATGCAGACGTTATTTTGTAGTCAATCTAACAGGATGACATGGTCTATTGTGTCAAATGCCACACTAAGATCAAGTAGAACTAACAATGAGATGCAACCCTTGTCTGCAGCTAGAAGTAAATCATTTGTAATTTTGACCAGGGCAGTTTCAGTGCTATGATGTGATCTAAATCCTGACTGGGAATTTTTAAATATGTTGTTACTGGGTAAGAAGGTACACAGTTGTGTGGATACAACCGTTTCTATAATTTTAGACATGAACAGGATATTTGAAATGGGTCTATAGTTTGTCAGTTCATGTGTATCCAGTTGAGGTTTCTTTATGAGAGGCTTAATAACCGCTAACTTGAAAGGTCTCGGGACATGACCTAGAGATAGAGAGGAGTTTACAATATTGAAAAGAAGCTCCTCAGTTGCTGGTAGTAGCTCTATCAATAGTTTAGTCGGTATGGGGTCTAACAAACGCGTTGTTGGTTTGGAAGTAATGATAAGCTTATGTAGATCAACCTGGCCTATAGCTGTGAAGCATTGAAATTGTTCTAGAGGGGCAATGTTTAAGAAGGGTGAATCTTCAGGTGAAGTTGCAGGTTGTGTATTCTCAATTATATGGCGTATGGTGTCAACTTTCTCTGTGAAAGAGTTCATGAAATCGTTACTACTGAAGTTTGATGGCACAGTGTCTTTTTTTTTTTGTTAAAAAAAATATCTGTCAACTGTATTGAATAGAAACCTAGGGTTGTTTTTATGTTTTTCTATTTGTGTGCTAAAATGAGAAGCCCTAACTGCTTTTAGAGCATTTTTATAACGGGACATACTATCCTTCCATGCTAATCTGAATACTTCAAGATTTGATTTCCTCCATTTACGCTCAAGGTTGTGGGTTTCTCTCTTTAGAGTGAGAGTCGTACTGTTATACCATGGGGCAATATTCTTTTCTCTAACTTTTTTTAGTTTGTAGGGTGCGACGGTATCCAAAGTAGTGGTGAAGATAGAGTCCATACTGAGTGTCAAATTATCTAGATTTTTTGTATTTATGGTTGTGCCGAGTAGGTTAGACATATCGGGCAAGGCATTTGTGAATCTGACTTTTGTGTTTGAGGTAATGGGTCTCCCCAATCGATATCGAGGAACAATAGAGCTAACATCAGCAATTTGTATTGCCCATGAAATAAGATGATGATCAGTGATCTCATCACTTTGCGGTGTGAGATCTATATCTGTAGGGTTCAGTCCATGTGATATAATTAGGTCTAGTGTGTGATTAAAGTGTTGAGTAGGTCTAGTAATGTTTCTTGTGACTCCGAAAGAGTTTAGCAGGTCCCTGAATGCAGTTCCTGCCGCATCATTAGCATCATCTACATGAATATTAAAATCTCCAACAATCAGAGCTTTGTCAACAATCACCAACAGATCAGTGAGAAAAACAGAAAATTCATTCAGAAACTCAATGTGGTGCCCAGGATGTCTATATACAGTAGCCAGATTAGTAGTAGATTGTTTCCTTATGTTTGGTACAGTACCATCAATTCGAAGGAAGTAAAGCTAAGTTCTTTGATCTGACAAACCTTTAGTATGTCTCTATAAATAGTAGCTACACCACCACCACGACCAACCAGACGGGGATCGTGCTTATAAGAATAGCCTGGTGGGGCGGATTCATTTAGACTAATGTAATCATGTGGCTTGAGCCAAGTTTCAGTTAAACAAAGTATATCAAAACTGTTATCTGACATCATTTTGTTTACAATTACCGCCTTTGGTGTTAGTGATCTTATGTTAAGGAGCCCAAGCTTTAAGAGGTGTTTTTGTTCTCTCGTGTTGTTATTTTCTGGTTTAATCAAAATAAGATTGTGTCTAGGTCTTCCGCAGGTCTATTTTTTTTATTTCTGACTGCTTCAGCCTGATGTAATTTACTCCTGCCTGCAGCACAACAGCTCCAATGTTATCGTTTACCTTTAGGATTGCGGGTACTTGTGCAGCAACATCAAGAACACGGGCACAGGGGGGAAAACAGTGTGTGCGGATATGGGTAGCGATTTCGAAAACCAGTGGTGACGTAGGGGGAGCAGTGTTGGCCTGGGTCCTGGTTTGCGCCTTACGCCGCTGGTGTGTCAGCGTGAAGTTCACTTGGGCTGTTCCTGTACTGGCTCTGCACATAGAGACAGACGGCGTTGAGGTGAATGCAGCGTTAGCTACAAGCTGCGGACTTACCGTGGGTCTGGGTGCATTCTCATAAGATGTTTCCAGTGAGGTTCTCCACTCTCGTAGCCGGGCCTGCTTTTCAAGAAGGTCGGTAATCAGCTTCTTCACTTTCTATAACTCCAAATGCACCATTTGCAGCTCAAACGAGTCATCACCTGCACTCATAGGTAGGCACAAATCCGAAGCATTAGCCATTATTAGCATACAGCGAATGGGTAGCGAGTAGCAACAGCAAAAATGTAAACAACACGGGGTGATCTGGAATTGATATGAGAACCAATGATAGTAAATAAAAAATCTAGTTTTTTGATGAAATAGCGAATTTTAAACAGTTTTTAATTCGAATTATAAAGAGTTTTTAGGATAGCTTGACACAGCTCTAGCTCAAACCACTCTGCGGTAACAAACAAGTTTGGTTATGTTAACAGTTCCACCAGCAAGGGATAGTGAAGATGAACCTGCAAGTAAGTGATTACGTGACCTTAGGATAGCATTACCAGGTGACATTCTTTTTCTGACTCTAGGGATTTGAAAGGGGTGTAGATGTGAATGAGTTTGTGAAGGTAGGTTGGTGCAGAGCCAGTTGTGGTTTTATATGCAAGGAGTAGAGATTTGAACTTGATGTGCGCAGCAACTGGACCTTATAAATGTTAGAGTAGTCAGTGGGGTGATACTTATATGACAGGGTGTCTGAAACACAGAAATGTCTGAAACACAGAACAGTGTGTCAGAACTTTTTGATCTAGCATGACACGAAGGTGACTCAGGGTGTTGGGGAAATTAATTGCCCATTATCTTAGATCAAACCCTCCTGTAGCTAAGATGTGGTAGATCATGAATGAAGAGAAGAGGAGTCCAGGGTGGACATGTTGATGTTTTTATTAAAGACCCTTACTGTTCAAGTGTCAGCTTAGAAAGAGACTGAGTACACAGAAATCACAATTACATATATCTCTCTGCCTGCTCAAGCATTTGGCATACTTCCCAGTTCCTGGGTGCACAATATCTTGTTTATCATTTCTTAACAGAAACATAGGAGGTAGTTCAGCCTTGCATAAAACTTTGATTGTTACACAGCATAAAAGAATGGAAATTTATAATACTAATGTCCCCACAGAGGTCTCGTAACTTGATTGGGCTTGACATGCGGCAAAAACTTTGTAATCTTTGTAAAAACTTTGTAAAACGTGGAGTGGGCACAAAGCCTCATTTCTTATGGCAGTGCACATGCCATTTTTTTGTAACTTTCTCCGGGCCTCCGCATTAAAAAATTAATGAGTTAAAAAGCGAGTCTAGCCGAGCAGCCACATCTGTACAGCATCTCTATGATCCATTCACATGGAACAATGCATAGACTTTATTCAATAATAAAGTATGGAAAATTTAATAGTTAGAAGTCTTTAAATCCCATTTACATGGGATTTAAAGACTACTGGCTGTTTGTTCTGTACATACTGTTGGATGAGAAATAAAACCAAAAGCTAATTTTTTTTGTTTAATATATTTGTAATGAAATCAAAATGTTTAGTAAAAACAAAAATACTATACTATATTGTACGGTTTTATACATATGCTATTATATTTATGTTTTTTGTTCCATGTACTTTAGCACAAGTATAGTAAGTTGAACATTTTTTGGCAGATTTGTATTACCATAGTTGTACTAAAAATGTAACGGCTAAACGGTGTTTCCATTTAAGGGTACATGTGTGGCTGTTATTGTTTTACTGCAAATCCATGGTAAAATTTCCAAAATAATGTTACGATAAACTACTACTCAGCAGTACTTTGTGTTGTTTTAGACTTGATTACTCCAAGATGCTCTCTGACATTTAAAAAAAAAATCCTCACACTAAAACAGAGTTTGTAAAGGTGCTACCTCTGACCAACTCATGACTCATTAAATATATTGATATGAATATTATTTCATTTGATTACAGCATCAGTAGACATGGAACCTCTAACACTTTCAACTCAATTAACTCACCCTTATGCCATCCCAGGTAAATGATGTCTGGCTTCTCAAGCCTTGTTCCACCCAATTAAAAACCACAGCTATATCCTGTGGTTGCTATAAACAGTGGTAATCTGCCATAATCATGGCCTGTAACTGTATTTATGATTTATGACACTCAAAGACCCTACTCTCCAGTCACATCATGCCACACACTAATGTGCACAGCAATGCATGTTGTTTGACTTCAATAATCTTCCAGTAATCAACAGCATTATTCTATCCAGTTCATAGCAGTGCATTTTGTTAATGTGCCAGAGGAGAACCGGCCATCCTGGTTGAGCCTGGCTTCTGCCAATCTCCCCTTATTTAAATTTTGGTTCAGTGGGAGACATCTGACATATATTAGGAGACATACTTTATCACTTTCGACATAACTAAAATTACTCACAGAACTCTATTCTAATATTCATTCATTTTACTTATCTTTCCAGTTATTAATGAATTTTATTCATTATTAAAATGATATTAATAATTTTTTTATAAACTTATTTTTACAAAATTCTGTTTTTCAACAATGCAAAATTGTGAAAACCAGTATATAAATTAACTTGAACTTTCTTCAGTTATACTTCTTCAGAATATTGTAGAGACTTGGGGGTGGGTTCATGTTGCTCGGCTTAGCAAGCAGCAACAAATGGTGAAATTACAACTTCATAGTCACGCTTTAGCAACCAGTCACACTACCATAGCAACCACCCCATAGACTTCATTTGAACAAAAATCGCCTAGACAACATTGGGCAGGTCTTTGTGACATCGTAGCTCTGCATCGGTAGATGTCTAATGTCGTAGAGACTTGGGGGCTTATATCGCATCCCATATATCGCTAGTTTAGCAAGCTGCATCTGAACATTGTAGAAACAAATGGGTGCACTCTTTTGACTCACTGGTAAGTAGTCTTTAATTAAATCAACTGTTCAGCCATGCCCTAGCAACAATTTAAAGCACCCTAGCAACCATGTAATTAAATGAATAAGGCATATCTCAGCATTAGAACTTGTGTGGGAACATGTGGGTGGGCTTATTTAACATGGGCTGTATAGTATAGATAGGTCAGTATACCTATCATGTTAGAACCCGCTAGCATCTAGTTCAAACGCTAAATCATGCCAGAATGTCTTAACATTATGCTAAAAGTGAAAGTGAAGTAAAAGTGATATATTTGTCAAATATGGTAGACCATATCCAAAATGTGACCTCTGCATTTAACCATTACTGGTGAGGAATAAACACAGAATTATCAGCTCACTTCTGCGCTTTCCTGATGGATCTTTGTCCTGTGATAGGGATTGAGGGGGAAAAACTGATTACCATAGCAACCATGAAATTACCATAGCAATACTGTCACTTACTATACGCCAAAGCATGTCACATTTTTATCACTGCTTACCTGTTAAATGGTATATACTATAGGATTAAACAGCCGTTCCCTGACTTAAAGGAGAAAGTGCACAATTTAATGAAAGTTAAATTGATTGAAAATAAAGTTAAAATGGTGACAGCAGTTATCGGCAACCAAATAGTTAGAAATAATCTTACAAACAGTATTGTATAAAATACAGTTTGTTTTAATGATAATTAATACTAATTTGTTTAATTATGTCACTCAAAATGAACACCATATAGTAACACTAAACAAGTGGTAAAGCTTGTGATATTTTTAACTAAGCACCAGATTTTATCACTGAGTAATTTGCTCTGTCTGTTTTATTTGCATAGTGCTTTGCATAATACTTCCTTCCCTGGCAGCCACATATTTAAATAACATTTATCTGTATGATATGTTTATATGCAATATAGTAAGTAGTAATAGCAGTAGTAATGATAATAATTTGTAATAAAAAATATATGTATATTTTGAACATTAGTTGATTGTTGGTGCCAGATGTCTGGCTTGAGTATTTTAGAAATTGCAGATCTAAAGGATCATATCTTGGGTTTATAGAGAATTATCTGAAAAGTATAACATATCCAGTGAGTGGCAGTTCTCTGATGAGAATTCCTTGTTGATGGCAGAGGTCAGAAAAGAATGCCTGGACTGCCTTAAGCTGATAGTACAGTAACTCAATAACCACCTGTTACATCTGAAGTGTGCAGAAGAGCACCTCATCAAACCCTGAAGCAGCAGAAGCAAAGGTGCCTCTATTGTCAGGCAGTCGTGGACTAATGGTTAGAGAGTCGGATTTGTACATCAGAGGTTGGAGATTAGATTCCCACGTGATTTTATATTTCATGATGCTGCCCACTGCTCGGCATGTTTCAAAATGACTATGGTTCTTGCAATTTTTGATCATGGTGTCACCCTTTGTGTGTTCCCAGTTGTCCTTCTCCATTGGGTGTCTGCAATGATAGCTGCCCACTGCTCCAGGCATGTGTGTGTTCAAGACATGCAGTTTGTGTGTTCTCATGCAATTTGTGTGTTCTCATGCAATTTGTGTGTTCTCATGCAATTTGTGTGTTCACTACTCACTGGATGGGTTAAATGCAGAGGTCACATTTCAAGTATGGGTTACAATACATTTTACAAATACTTCACTTTTACTTAGAACAGCAACATAAGACTATAGTGGGCACAGACTTGCCACCATTTTTAAATAATAACAGAATTTTCATTTTGGGGTGAATTTAAACAGAACAACAAATCTATATTTGTTTGTGTTTGAAATTAGTTTAGAGTATCGTTAAGGTATTGTCCATTGATTGTAATGGTATTACAATTATCAATCCAGTACTGAAAGTGTTCTTATCAGCAACTTTTTTTAAACAATTTGAAACTGAAACAATTTACAGCAAAAGAAGCAGAAGCATTTTGAACAAATCACTATTATAGACTAATGTTGTGACTGAATTTGAATGCACTTATAACTAAACAATCAGCTGGCTAATGGCTGTTTTGATCATAAGACTGAACAAAAGGTCATCTAACAAATTTTGTGTAAGCTTAAGCCTATAATTTCTAAATTAGCATAGTTAATTGTTATCCATCTGTTTGCTGATGCAGCAGTGTAAATGTATTTTTGGTATTTAAGATTTATATACTGAAGATTTATGACAATTTAGTTTTTTTGGAAAGTATTCACACCCTTTATCAATTTTATGTTGCCACCTGATACTACAATGGTTTAGATTTATTTTTTCTTAGTCTAGACTCAGTACCCCATAATAGCAAAGTGAAAACAGAATTTTTGAAATGTCTGTAAATTTATTAAAAAGATAAAACTAAAATATCACACAAGTATAAATATAAGGCATAAGTATTCAGACCCTTTGCCCCAAAGCTTGACATTTATCTCAGGTGCCTCACATTTCCTATATTGTTGCTAAGAAGTTTCTAGACCTTGACCAATCCCTTCCAGGAGCCAAACGAAGCGATTGGGAGAGAAGGGCCTAAGTATGAGCGGTGACCAAGAACCCGATGGACACTCTGACTGAGCTCCAGAGATCCTGTGTGGAGATGGGACAATGTTCCAGAAGGACAATCATCACTGCAGCTGTCCACCAATCTGTGCTTTATGGCAGAATGGCTGTAGACGGAAACCTTTCCTGTGTAAAACACATGAAAACCTGCTTGGATTTTGTAAAAAAAGCACCTGAAGGACTCTCAGACTGTGAGGAACACGATTCTCTGGTCTGATGAAACAAAGATACAGAAAGATGTGTCTGATGAAACCAAGGTACAGAAAAATTCTAAATGAAAACCTGTTACACAGCACTCCGAAGGTTCTCCGAAGATTGGGCAGAAGGTTCTACTTCCAACATGACAATGTCCCTAAGCACACAGCCAAGACAACACAGGAGTGGCTTAGGAACAACTCTGTGAATGTCCTAGCATGGCCCAGCCCTGATATCAAACATCTCTGGAGAGACATAAAAATGGCTGTCTACCGATGGTCCCCATCCAAATTGATTAAGCTTGAGAGGATTTGCAAAGAAAGGCAGAAAATTCCCCAGTCCAGGTGTGCAAAGCTTGTTCTATCCTACCCAAAAGTCTTGATATATATACGTGTATATATACACGTGTATTTATGTATATACATATATATACAAACATATGTATGCACACACGTATATACATATATATACGCATATACACATACACATATTGTGTGTGTGTGTGTGTGTGTGTGTGTGTGTGTGTGTGTGTGTGTGTGTGTGTGTGTGTGTGTGTGTGTGTGTGTGTGTGTGTGTGTGTGTGTGTGTGTGTGTGTGTGTGTGTGTGTGTGTGTGTGTGTGTGTGTGTGTGTGTGTACACAAAAATTTCACACATTGAAACACAAGTTTCAAAACTTTTCAGAAGTAAAATTTCCACTCTGTCTCTAATGAATTACACTCACACACTGCTTTAGCAGTATTTCTGGACTCATGGATGATACTGTGTTCCTGGAAGAGATATTTGGGTTCAGTCACATGCAGGACTCTTCAACAGTTCGTCTGCAAGCTCCTCATCAGTTGTTTTGGCTGGAACATGAAATAAATGTTTTAGCTTTAATAATGGTGCACATTTTTGAACAATATCAGAATGAAGGTCATGAACTCCATATGAACATACACATGCAAACAATCCCATAATAATCATCCTTACAGTGTGAATCTTTGTATGAACACAGATGACAGGTGAAGGTAGTCCAGGTTGCCCAGTGACACTATTACATCCTTTCTAGGGGAAAGAAAAAAACTAAATTCTAATAAACAAAAAAAACTAATATAACATATAACTAACCTAATAAAAATACAAAGCAATCCACAAAATAAGTCTTTTCAAAATAAACGGCAGGTCACCCCTATGCTCTTAGGGTTTTCACAGCAAGGATTGGGTACAATAGGTGGAACAGAAAACATATGCTGATACAATAAAGTGATAACATAACGGCGTTGGCATGGGAGAGTCCGCGGAGCTCATAAGCATACGACCCAAGTTCAAGATGAGCTTGCTGTCTAATAACGACTGAGCCTTTTAAAAAGTATGAGCCAGTGGACCCACCAATAACCATCCATCACCAATCACAAACCGACCGCCCCCTTCTCACAACAAAAAAGAGAAGATAAAGGCAGGGAGAGAGAGAAAAAAACAAACAACTACACCAACACAAGGTGTAACAGACACACATATACCTTACTTCAGGATCAGTTTTTAAAAAAATATTGTGTCAGCCAATTTAGCACAAATTGTAGTTAAAATATCTGCTAAAAGTGAAGTGTGGGAGTCCACCCGCCTACATGCAGACAGCATCCAGTCTCAATGTGTGTATGGAAGTATATTCACAAAATCTTCCAGATCTTCAATTAAAAGGCTGTCTCCAGACATGATATAAACCACTGACAGTTCAAATAGATATACAACCATTTACGTTTTCATATTTTGACATCATAATTTTGACTTATAATTCTCATAATAACTTTCATAAATCTAGTTTTATAGCAGCTTTAGAATGTTGTCTTACATCCCCAGTGAACATGAAAAAGGGGACTGTAGTGAGAAGCAACTCACTAGAAAGATACAGAATAAATATGAGCAATTAGGTATGCAGTAGGTATGCAGCAAGAACAAAGAGATAAATGCTAACAATTAACAAGAAGTAAACATGAACAAAGTAATGAAACACTAATAATACTCTCTGAAATTTTCTGGAGACCCCTTAGGGACCTCAGTTTAAAAAATCCCTGATGTACCTTTTTAAGGTTAACTCAATCTAAGGAAATGCTTATTTTATTAGGGCTCAAGCACTGAAAGTGCCCTGGTAATAAGGGCACAAAAATAGTGCGTATATATGCACGCACCTGTATGATACTTGGTCCATGTATCAGGTTTTATCATCATCTGTTTAAATTGAGTGATTTTGTTCAAACTTGAGCTGCATGTTTGGACCTAGGGACTGATGACATAGAGGTGACTATTGTGAGTCATAGTCATAGCACCACCAACTGGAATAAGAAAGTGTCACTTAGAACAGACTTTTAAACAGTTTAAAATAGTCCTTTTAAATTTACCCAAGTCGCTTCGTAGTTGGTCAGAAATAAGAAGAGATATAGAAAATGCTAAATTGTGAACGCATTGTTGATATTTTGAACGGTGTTACCACGAATAGGACATATCTAATATCTTCTGCATGCATTGAGTGATTTACGTAAAATTTGGAAATATGTTCTAATTATTTAGACCAGACTTTGAAATAGCCTTCGAAATAGGTGACAATAGCTTAGTAGACAATAGCTTGGGCCCATCATCGCTGCTTGCAGCTATAATAATAATTTATATATATATATTTTTTTTAAGGTTTTTGGGGCCTTTGGGTGCCTTAACATGCTCGAAAGCTACTGAAATTGTATTAAATTGTATCTGGATTTTTGTCCATTCCAAACACTCCTCCTAGGGGATTTAAAAGATTGTCATCAAATTTGGCAAGTATTATGCCATTAAAGATGCTAAATTGCAAAGGGATTTTTAATATCTCAAACAGTGTTGCCATGGCAAGGCATTTAATTTATGGCAATAAATGGAACAGGAAGTGGCTCATACCTGCTGCGTAAATTGAGTGATTTCGTTTAAACTTTAGCTGTATGTTTGGTCCAGGGAGATTTGTGAGGTTTAACTACTAATGCCATTATTACTCCACCTGATTTCTTTCTGTTGATTGGCTGAAGAAAAACATAAAATACTTTTTATTCATACTTTCAGACTTAAGTAGTTCATTTGACTAATTTAATTTGACTAAATTATTACCTCTAATTACAGCTAAACTTAATCATTAGACTAGTGGCTCTTGTATTCATAGGCAGAATAACTGTTTCTTAGAAGCTTGTGTTCTTCCAGCTTCTTAATCTGCTGCCTCTACAGTGTGCAAAGGTGTGTTATAAAATACAGCTCCCAAAGCACAGGAGGATGGACTCTTCTGATTTTGTTTATAATTTTGTGGTTTAACTGAAGTTGACACCAGGTGGTGAAAATTGAAAAGGTAGATGTCATGCAGTACTGATACGCATTATTCACATATTTTGTCACATATTTGGCTTGTTTATTTTGCCTTTATCTGGAGTTTTTAACAAATGTTTTTTTGTTTTTTTTTTCAAAAATTAAGACTTACACCGCTAAGATTTGACTTTGGCTTACCATTAACCCAGACCCCAGCAACTATTACATGCTAAAAAACTTTGGATGGATTTCTGTAGATATTTTCAGCTTCAACAATTCGGAATTTCAAAATCTGGAAAGCACATTTTTAATACCAAAAAGACTGGAAAAGATTGGTTAAACTAATTAGTAGCATTTATAGAGCTCTGTGAATGACATCATCTGAGAGGAGATTACTAAAGAGGAGATTAGAAAAGTTTAAACCAAATAAAACTAGTGCTTAAGTAGTAAATGTTGAGGAAAAATATCTACAAATACTTGCATTTTGAAGCTGTTTTGCTATAGATTAGTTGTGGACAGAAGTGTTCATCTAATACACAAAATCATAGTTGATTTACCTCTAATAAAAAGGATCTATGATAGTAATTTTAGAAGACATACTTCAACAGAATATTTAAGGAATATATTTGGATTGTGGTCTGAGACCAGGCAGTTTGTACACATTTTTCCTAAAAACTGCAATAATTCACATAATTATCTTATGTAAAAGACATATAAGTGTAAGGTATGATGTAAGTTAAAGTGTTGTTTGCATGTTTGAAATGATGTATATGCACAGTATACTGGTGTTGAAATAAAAATAAGTGCATGCACTGGGTTTGTGAATGAGATTTTAAGCTTAAACAATTTTTATGCCATTCTCTATTTTTTCTGTCTCAGCCATTAAGGACAGAGAGATTGAGTGCAGTACCAACACACAGAGCGAACTCTCAGATCTGACAATAAATAATCTGTCTTATGAAAAGACACCTGTGCTTCTACTGGTCAAGAAGTCTACTCCAGGAAGAGCCCGGAAAACCATGCCAGGCTCTCCACGGCTGGAAATCCTTAGAGGCGCTCCTAGTAAAAGTCAAGGAAAGTCTAAGTTACCTTCTGAGTCTAGGAATCCTCCAGATGTTGGACCTATCCCAGACAACCATGCCATGATCCCTCCCTCCAGCCCTCTCCAGATCAGACAGAACATTCGCCGCTTACTGACTGAAGCTTTGCTTCAAAGGTGAGAAGAGGGAAGAAATGCTGAGTTCCCACACTTTCTGTTTTCAAATACGTATTTTGAATTGAATCAGTAATAAGAAAATGTTTGTGAACCCTTTTAATTACCTGGATTTTTGCATTGCTCATAAAATGTGGTCTGATCATCTTCTAAGAGTTTTTACACCTAAGACCTCTTTAAATAAAACAAACTTAGACCACTTTAAGTTGACCCCTTTACTGTATAGTATAGGTGTTGTCATGCGTGTCTGTACTAATAAAGATAATATTAACTTTAAATAACTCTTAAAACAAGGATCATCCAAGCACATCTGTACGCAAAAATATGGGTTAGGTTAAGGGTTAATCTCTCCATGTGTGAATAATGCACAGGACAGAGAAGCATGTAAGAACAGGACACACTATTAATCAGCCAAAATGTCCATTAGTATTATATTATTATTATTTATATTTGTATATAGTACAACCCCAAATCAGGAAAAGTTGGGACAGTATGGAAAACACAAATAAAAAAAGAAAGTAGTGATTTCTAAATTTACTTTGACTTGTATTTCATTGCAGACAATACAACAGCACATTATTTAATGTGTTCCTCGTGATTTTTTTATTGTTTTTTCTTCAAAAAAACAAAATTCCTATTTTGGTTCTTGCAACACATTTCAAAAAAGGTTGGAACAGGAGCAATTTAGGGCTAGTAATCAGGTAAATTGGTTAAATGATGTGATTTGAAACAAGTGATGTCAACAGGTGCTTGTAATTATGATTTGGTACAAAAGCAGCATCCAAGAAAGGTCTAGTCCTTTAGGAGCAAAGATGGGCCTAGGATCGCCAGTTTGCCAACAAATACGTGAGAAAATTATTGAAATGTTTAAAAACAATGTTCCTCAAAGAAAGATAGGAAGACGTTTGCTTATTTCACCTTCAACAGTGCGTAATATAATTAAAAGATTCAAGGAATGTGGAGGAATTTCAGTGCGTAAAGGACAAAGACGCAAGCCTAAGCTGAACAACCGTGCGCTCCGATCCCTCAGGCGTCACTCCATCAAGAATCGTCATTCATCTATAAGCAATATCACCACATGGGCTCGGGACTACTTTGGCAAACCTTTGTCAAGTACCACAATACGTAGTTACATCCACAAATGCCAGTTAAAACTGTACTGTGCCAAAAGGAAGCCCTATGTTAACAGTGTCCAGAAGCACTGTCAACTTCTCTGGGCTCGGAGGCATCTGGGATGGACCATCACACAGTGGAAACGTGCACTGTGGTCAGATGAATCAGTATTTCAGGTATTTTTTGGGAGACATGGGCGCCGTGTGCTCCGGACCAAAGAAGAAAAGGATCATCCAGACTGTTACCAGCAACAAGTCCAAAAGCCAGGGTCTGTCATGGTATGGGGTTGTGTCAGTGCCCTTGGTAAAGGTAACTTGCAGTTCTGTGATGGCACCATTAATGCTGAAAAGTACATAGAGATTTTGGAGCACAATATGCTGCCTTCAAGAAGACATCTTTTCCAGGGACGTCCATGCATATTTCAACAAGATAATGCAAAACCACATTCTGCACACATTAAAGTCCTGGCTGTGGAGGCAGAGGATACAGGTACTTGACTGGCCTGCCTGCAGTCCCGACCTGCCTCCAATAAAGAATGTATGTCGCATTTTGCGCTTCAAAACAACGAAGACCCCATACTGTTGCCCACTTTAAGACTTGTTTGCAGCAAGAATGGGACAAAATTACACCTGAAACACTTCTTCACTTGGTGTCTTCAGTCCCTAAACGTCTTAATGTGTTGTGAAAAGGAATGGCAACATTACAAAGTGGTAAATGCTTTACTGTTCCAATTTTTTGAAATGTGTTGCAAGAACCAAAATAGGAATTTTGTTTTTTTGAAGATAAAACAATAAAAAAATCACGAGGAACACATTAAATAATGTGCTGTTGTATTGTCTGCAATGAAATACAAGTCAAAGTAAATTTAGAAATCACTACATTTATTTTTTATTTGTGTTTTCCATACTGTCCCAACTTTTTCTGATTTGGGGTTGTATATTATTAATATTTACCTTATAGATATGGGTATGTATATGCAAATACAATAGAGACTTTATATCTTTTTGAATCAGTTTCTAAATGACTATGCAGTAAAAGTAAGTAGCTTAACCAAGGTGCATTACAGTGCAAAGAAAAACCATAAACGATACAACACAAAATACCCAACAATAAGAGAATAATGGAGTGGTCTATCAATCCCAGTTTACTAAGACTTGGAGTAAAGCTTCACTCAAAGGAAAGACTTAAAGGAATACTCCAGTGTTGTAGGGATGCCAGTTACAGGGAGGTTGTTGAGAGTATTGTTACCAGGATGGAAAAGGCTCCAAGTTGGAGGGAGGCTGTAGTTGTAGTCAGCAGCATACATTATTTTTGGATTGCTGGGATTTAGCAAAAGTTCATGATATTTAGAGTCTATCATAGATCCCTGAGGAACAGCATACAGTCACTATAGGAGATGGCCAATAGAATTGTGCCCTGCTGATGTTGAACAATGTAGCCAGACTGTGTCTGTCAGTCTAAGTTAATGTTGAGAAGAGGTTGTGATATTACAGGAAACCCCTTACAATTACAGCTGTAACTGTGCTATAATAGTATAGTAGTCTGTAGTGGTGCTTATAGTGTTTAATATGCAAGAGCATAATTTTCATGCTTTAATAAATTAAGTTAAATTAAGTTAATTGATAGTTATCTCCTGTCATAAGACAGCACATGAATGGTGTACGTATCTTAATATTATTTAGGATACTTTATTTTACTTCATAAGATCTTTATTTATGGTAGACATGGTTCTGGTTTTCTTTTTGATTGCATTAGCAAAGAAATAACTCTTTCAGAGTCTGTAGCTGTAGTAAAGGAGGCGACAGTATCTAAAATGTTAATACTGTGTTTATAGGTTTTGTCACAGCCGCAGGTTTTCCTAAGCTACTCTGCACTTTGAGCTGCTTTGCTTTGAGACAGGTCTGGAAGATATGTATTTGGAATATGGAAGATGTGTAATATATAATATAGTTTACTGTTACAATACTGTTTACAATACATACAATACTGTTTACTGTATTGTATGCCCACATGGCTTGAGTATGTTCATGTTTTTTCACAGAAACAATAACAAATATATGAACTTAGAGTAAAGTTTTTATATTATAAAGAGTAAAATTCACATAACTATTCCAATCTAAGATTGTTTGGAACTATACCTTTGTTACCAACATATACAACTACTGCTAGAGAAAACATCCTGTTTTGGCCCTGTTGTGATTTATGGGGATATTATTTTATCACCAGGATAAACGACATTGGGCATTTGGATGCTACTAGGCAGGATGTTGAAAAACTAGCTGTGAACATGGAGAAAGACGTATTCAACATGTGTTATACCACAGACGAGATGTACCAGAACAAATATCAGAAACTCATGTTAAACTTGAAAGATCTCAAAAACAAGGTATTTTCTTTTAAAAACAAGCATCACTGAATTGTTAAAATAATATTATTTTAATATTTAATTTTTAAAATATTTGCTTTTAGGACCTGTGTCATCAGCTTTTGAAAGGAGAAATTTCCCCAATCACTCTTTTTCATTTGAGTGAACAGGAAGTTAAATCTGTCCAGGTAAATCTCTGTACACAACTGAAGAACTCATGTAGCAGAACTGTGGTTGTCTATGTAAAGTGTTTTCTCTGATGACCCTTACAGGACAGCTCTGGTGAGCCCGAGCCTCAGAAGTCTTTGAAGGAGGGCTTGTCCCCTCATTCTGTGCATGTGGATAAACCTCCACCTGCCTGTCAGGAGACTCTGCTCAGCATGAGAAGCACAGACACAAGTGTGACTGCTCGCTCAGTGACCGTAGGCATACTTTCTTATCAATGTCAATTTGATCAAAAACTTCATACACACATTGCAGTCGCCCCACCTCAACTTGGTTACATGTGCTGAACATGTGATGTTCTTCAGCATTTCTGAGCAATTCAATTTTTTCTGTGTCCTCAGAAAGTAAAACCATCTCTGTCTCAACTTAAGCAGACCCAAGCAAGGAATTTAAACCCTGATTACCAGGACATGATTAGCAACATGCTGAAAGACACAACAATTCAGCATAAGCGTCACCTCTTTGACTTGAACTGCAGGATATGTACAGGTATATCTTCTAAAACCATGATCCATGGGCAGATCCATGTTCCTGGAGGTCCACAGACCTGCAGAATTTAGCTCAACCAGCTCCAAACGCCTGCTTGGATGTTTCTTGGGCTGTGTCCCTATACCCTATAACATAGACCCCATACCCTTAAATAGTGGACTCTTTGAGGGTGAAGCTATTTTGTATTTGTGTCTGAAATTATAGTGGACATTATCAAGTATAATCATTCAATACCATAATGCACCAAAATACTGCATGTACAATCATTGTTTACTCAATGGCTAGCTGCCCTTTGGTGAACTCAGGGGTCAGAATGCGCTCAGTCGTTTTCTTTCACTCTTTTAGACAGACTATAGTAGTGAACTCAAGTGGTGAATAGTGGTAGAGAATTGCACTAGCAGCACAAAGGTTGCGGATTCAATTATCATAAACACACTGATCAAATGTATAGCTTGAATGCAGTTACTTTGGATAAAAGCATCTGCCAAATGCATAAATGTAAATGAACAGTGAATGGGGATATAGGGTGCTGTTTTGGACATTATCCCAAAGACCTTAACTGGTTCAGTTGTGCTTCATTAGGGTTGGCGCTAAACTCTGTAGATCTTTGGACATCAGTTGAAACCTCTGCCAAATTGTATTGTTTTAAAGATAAAAATCATAATTTAATGCTTTATATGCCAATCATGTCATTATCTTTTACTCATTGTCATAGGAAAAAAATAGTCAGTTCTGAGCACCAACCAGTTCTTAACTTTCAGTCAAAAATTTCCAATCATTAAGTGAAGGATTCCTCAGACAAATATAAACATTCAGCTAGTCCTATGTGCATGATATACACGGTATCTGTTAAACAGGTGTTTCATGTCATAGTTGTTACTATGCTGTGTAGTTTATCAAAGCTGCAATGCTGTAGTGACCAAATAGCATCAAGGACTACAACTGTCCATTTCATGATAACGTTTGCTAACCACAGACACAACAATTATTGCAACACTTGTAACTTTTTTAACATGATAAAAGAGCAAAGGGCCAGATAAGAAAAAGGGCAATTGGTGGAAAAATAGATCAAAATATAGGTATGTTCACTTCAGCACTTTATAATTTGCTACTTTGCTACATGCATGTATGTCATATAGGTCAAGTGTCCACTGATGGGGACCCTGACACCAAGAAACTCAAAATGGAGATGAAAACTGGAAACACACAAGAGAAATCATGGCTTGTTCATGTTAAGGATGAGATGCCTCCACCTGCTAGGACAGAAGATGGTTCTGGTATAATGGAGTCTCCAGCTTCTCCCAGTGCAGAGGAGTGTGAAATGAAGACATCACCTGTGGATTTCTCTCCTGTTTTGATCCCAGCAGTTCCCACTGTGTCGACCACCAGAAGAGATCCCCGTACAGCACAATTCCGACAGGTTCTGATATCCAGTAATTCCCCAAAGTTTGTCTCGCCTCAGTCCAAACTTCCACCCCCACCGCACATCAAAGAAACCCTTAAAGAAACACATGTGGTCCAACCCCCGCATGTCCTCATACCCATGTCACCTATGCCAAAATCTATTCTTATGAAACCCTCACCTTCACCCACTTCTGGGCTGGACGCTTCATATGGCTCAACCACAAGGTGTGTGCATTAAGTTCTTATATGAAAACTTCAAACAAAGAATAACAAGGCATAACAACAATAAAACTATATGACACACATACATTTCTTGTCATTCTCTTTAGGCTGATGGAATGTCATACACCATCTGACAATGTGACAAGACAGTTTCTATCTAAACAGGACACATTATGGAAGGGCTTCCTTAACATGCCAACTGTGGCCAAATTTGTCACAAAAGGATACTTAATCTCAGGCTCTCCTGACTATCTGAAAGAGGTTGAGATATTTAAATCAAATCATACTGTAAGTAAATATTATGAAATCAACATATTTTACATGTATGTATGTCTCTTTATCAGGACCTACCAGACACTATACAGATTGGAGGAAGGATTTTGCCACAGACAGTCTGGGAGTATGTCGAGCTGATAAAGACATCTGAGGCAAAAGTAAGCACATCACTGCACAAATCGTATTAAAGCTGTAGTACAGAAGCATTTTTTGCTAAACATGAACAAAATTCAAGTACATAACCCTTAAAATAATGAGTTTGAGCTGTTGGTCAGCTTCAGGGTAATGTCATTGGGTCTTGCATTTAGAAGAAAGTCTAAATAGAAAGACACACACACACACACACACACACACACACACACATATATTTACAAAAAAATATATACATGTTGATAGATAGAATCAAGATATTTTTACAATGTTCTTATATACATTGACACACGGTCTTTCTAATACAGGAGATGTCATTGATCTGCTTCCATCCAGCCTCTGAAGAAGAAGAGGTTGCATATGTGTCTTTGTTCTCATATTTCAACAGTCGTAGGAGATTTGGGGTTGTTTCTAATATTTGCAAACACATCAAAGATCTTTACCTCATTCCCCTGTGTGCAAAACAGTCCATCCCTGATGTACTCCTGCCCATAGAGGGACCAGGTATAGAATGAACAGATTACCGACTGATCTGTTTTCGTATCAAATGATGATAAAAATGATACTGATTTTCCTGTTATTACTTCTGTTAGGGCTAGAACAGAATCACCCTAATCTTCTAATAGGGCTGGTCATCTGTCAGAAACCAAAGCATCCTGGGGCATTTCTACAGGAGGTTGGTGAGAAAAAATCTAGCTTGTTTATCCGTTTGGATAATAAGGATAAAGCAAACAATTCTACCTCATTAAAGACTCCTGAATTTTATGTTGATCAACTTAACACTAAGGCTTGTGATCCTGATATCCTCATCAAAACAACTAGTCTAAATTCTTCACCTTCATTTGGGTTGTCAGACCCATCATACTTCTCCAGATCTTCATCCGGCTCGTCTCCTCTCTTTAGTGTATTATCTGTGCCAAAAACCATCATGTTTGACAATGCTGTCACATCCAGAGACTCCAGCAGCTCCACCCCACTCCAGACCATACTAAACACATTATTTGGTCAAAAACAAAAATCTGATGTCACAGAGTGTGAAATGAGCACATCAACAGACAAGGTTAAGCAATTTCAACAGACAGGTAAAGAAACAGTAAATATGATGGAGTTATGCGATGATCAACCATACGATCCTGAGGAGTATGATCCAGCTGTTGCATATACAGCCGTGATTCCTTTGAATCCAGCATCGACTTTGGAGCACAACAGTCCAGCTATCGCGGCTGATGATGATGACAGACCATATGACCCAGAGGAGGAGTATAATGCAGTCGACAAAAGTGATGCTGCCAAAAATACCACTGACAAAGCTTCACAGGAACAGAATATGAAAGACATCTCCACAGTGAATGATGATCAAGCCTATGATCCCGAGGATGAGACACTGTTTGAAGAAATGCAAAGTTACCTTACCAATAATGTCAAAAATCATGACTTTGCCATTTGTGAACAGGACGACATTTCAAGTGCAACATTTTCCGAGCAGCAAAAAATTCTTGAGGAGTTAAACAGGCAGATAGAGGAACAGAAAAGGCAGCTGGAAGAACAGACAGAGACCCTTCGCCTACAGAAGGAAGCAATTGGTGTTTCCTTGGCCCATTTCTCTGTTTCTCATGCTCTGATGTCACCACCTCCACAATTCGGCAGGGACAAAGAGGAAGAAATTGAAAAACTGCCCTATCCCCCAACAATTAACCCCATCAGGGATCCGTGGACCTGTCGACAAACAAGCAAGGATGCTGAGGATGCATCTGAGACTGTCAACAAAGAAAATGCATCGCAAATATTACTTAACATGAACGATATGACTGCAGTCTTAGACACATCATCAGTCAGTAACAAAGAGAAACTGGATTTTGATGAAATGGTACCCAAAGATGGGTCACCAGACACTAAAACCCAGACCAAAACTGCACAGTTACAGAACACTACAAGTTCCCACTCAGAGTATTGTAGCAACACAAAAGACAGTAGAAGGTGCTATAAGTCGTCAAGAAGGAGGACATGGCATGAACACGGGTCTTACAGCAAGGATAGAGCATCTTCAGGGGCATCACATAAAATAAGAGTCCAAAAGAAGGTTTCAGACAAACACAACAGAAGTAGACAGTCTGCAGAGCACCTATCTAGACAACATCACAGTGACAGAAAAAGACTGACATCATCAAGAAAAATTCATCATCACCATCACAGAGACTTGTCTTCATGTTACAGCAGTAGAAGGGATTATTTCACAGGTTCACGCTCAAGTGACCAGTTGCATAAGACTGATCAGCAACAGGCCAGACCATTAAGAAATGCTCAATCTTCACAACCTGATTCTGAGATGGGTCCAGGCAGCAATGAGACCACTAGTTATAGAGACAAACAATTAGCAGACGTTCAGCAAGGTGACTGTTCAACTACAAAGCCTCAGGCTGACAAAAGCAGCCAGATACCTTACACATCCCAAAATCATGGGAAAGATTGTCAGAATCATAATCATAATACATCTGTCAGAAATCAACCATTTTCTGGTCTTTCTGAAATTAAGAAAAATAATTTGCTGCTTAGAAAAACTGACCATTCCTCTAAACAAAAAACACTACTGCCATCACCCTACATGTCCAGTGGTGATACTGCCCATGGTAATACTGAATGGTCTTTAAACAACTTTACACCAGCAATACAGCCAACACAAAAACAGAAAGATGTTTTTCACCAGGATTTAGTAAATCTGTATATTGAGAAGAAAGCACCATCAAATCAGCCACCACACAACCAAACAGCCCATTTTACTGGGTCAAGTCATAGGGATCAAGAGAGCAGTCTGCCATCAGTGCAGATGCAGAATTCTTTACACAATGAGGCAGACAAAATATCCAGTTCTCGGGATTACCCACAAAGGCCCTTCCTGTCACAATACAGAGACTTTCCACAATCCAGTGACAACCTGTTTAATTGCGGTTACGTGGATGCAATGTTCAGGAACCTGAAATCTCCCATTTTCTGTCACAAGAAAAGTCATTCTTACATGAAAGGACAAACTTTTCTTAGAGATGAGTCTGCTCTATGTCAGCGAGGAGAGTCACTGTTAGGCCCTCCCACTGTGGATAAGGGCAATTTTAGACCTTTTAATCTTAAAAAGCATTTTCGACCTGAGGCTCAGAACCCTTTATGTTTTGATAAGTGCAAACCATCCAGGCAGTCTCGGTCCCTGAGGGAAATAAGATGTGGTCAAACTAGGGAAGCCAATGCTAGTACTTTGGCACCTTCTCAAACTATTGGAGGGGGCCCAACCTCAGGGCCATGTCAGTTTGAGCGTGACAGAACCTATCCACCTCTGAATTCAGTGGAACCAATGGGTTCTCTTAATGTTGGTGGACGATTTGAAGGACAGTTTGACAACAGCAGAGACTCACAACTATCACACTGTAATTTCCTAAAGGGACACACTCCACATAGACAGTTTAACAATGAACAGTTTGACAACAGTAAATCTAAACTGCCACATCCTAATAATACAAGAAGTTGTGCGCTATTTGAACAATTTCATGAGGGTCATTCTAAATACAGGGATTTTTCGCATAAGCCACCTAATAAATCAAGAAACCGTGCTCCCCAACATGATTTACATGAACCACAAAGCCCTAACCAAATATTTAGAGAGGATGCAGATGATGGCAGGACCCAGACATGTTTGCCTATGGGGTCTCAAACATACTCTCAAGAACCAACAAGTAGGGCATCACGTAATCTGTTTGAAGGGCAGCAATATCCAGAAGTTAAGGTTCGACAAAGAGGACATCAGCAATCTGGGTTTAGAGAACACAGTGGGAAAAATGTAGGCAGATGTTTTGGAAGGGGTCATGAAATAAATGCACAAATCAGGGCACCTCGCTTTGATTCACCACAGCAGGTTATGAGCCAGAGAGAACCATCGTGTGATTTTAATGGTCAGAGAAGACCATCTCGAAATTGTGATCATTTTGAGGATTATAATGAATCCCAATCTTCTGTTTTTTCCAACAATTTTGTCTCTCAATTAAAAAACAGAGAATGTCAAAATACACGTGAAATTCTGAATATGTGGCAACCTCAGACATGTTTTGAGTGTTCTACTGGACAGCTGAATATTCACCCTTTACGAGGTCCACTACTGCCCACTCCGCTTGGTGGAATTAGGCCAAATATCCCCCAGATACAGAGGCCTAACTTACACAGTGAATACAGCAGGTCACAGGGACCAGCTGCCATGAGACAGGGTCGTGTCACAAATGACATTAGGGAACCTTGGATTCATAGGGCACCAAGCACTGGTCACAGTTTTAACCCTCCGCAAACTGATGACACAAAATGTCTTATTCAAGAGGAACAAAGAGTTATGTATGAAGGTAGAAGAGGAGAACAAAGTGTCCAGGACAGTAGTTATGGACATCCATACAGAGGGACAAGAGGCAACAGAAGAGCTGGGAAAAGGCAATTTGGAAATCTTCGAAACCAAAGAGGGAGAGAATATGTTGAATAAATAAGAAGAGTGAGAAACCCAGAAGAGATGCTGATAGAGGAAGTTCAATCGCATATGTGAACCGATTTGAAATACTATGAGTAGATCTTTCAGTGATGAGTGTTTTTTCTTGCTATAACAATTACTTTCGGTTAATTGCTAAAAAAAGGAAAATAATTTTGAATGTAAGAGAATCTAAACAGGAAGTTATTGAAAACTACTAATAAAAGTCTTCTAATGTTTTAATTTTTATCTGCTGCTGTGCAGTTGATTCCTGTTTTCATTACATAACTGTACATTTAAGTTCATACATTTTTAGGCAGTTTTCTACATGTACATTTATAAGTCATTCAGAATCTCACAATGTATGTCCGCTAAGTTAATTTAGTAAAAAAACATAAAGCATATGCTCTGTTTGTTTTTCTCTAAATGCAACTGTAGAAAAATTAAATCATTTTGTATTATAAAATAAACAGTTCCTGTTCTTGATTTTGATTGATTGAGCTGTGTTTGAAGCCATTTTAAATTACTCTATAAGCACACCTGTGACCTCACTAAAACACACACCTGCAACATGCCCTCATGGGCATGTGTCCTAATGGTTAGAGTCAGACTTGTAACCCAAAGGTTGTAGGTTTGATTTCCAGTGTTTGCAGGAAACAACTGAAGTGCCTTTGAACACAACACCTTCCCCCTCGTTGTCTCTGGGTGCTACAGGGCTGCCCACTGTTCTGCGTTTGTGTGTTCCAGGTTAAATGCAGAGGTCACATTTCAATTAAATGTTATTTATGTAGTGCTTTTTACAATGTGTTGTCATTATAAAAATATTTATTAAATATATTAAAATTTCTAACTGTCCTGAGCTCTAGTGGACAAAATGTAGAACTTCAGTCTAAACGTGTTGTTATAAATGGGTCTGATTGTTTACTGCCTGCCCAGACCACTTGCCTGTTTTTATGGCCTTTAATAAAGCTACAAATGGATCACAATACTGGTTTACACGTCTCATCGTCACAAGGAGATAAAATGGTTGATCGTTTAAAATGAACTTTTAGTCCCATCACACATTGATGAAACTTAGAACGTTGCCTCAGAATGCTGTTTTACACAAATTAAAAGTATTTGTGAACTTGGACTTCCATATCCACAAAATACAGGCAATAGTCACAATACAGACATTGTCAGGTTTAAGCACGTTTTTAACATTTAAAACTGCTATAGTGCCACCTGTTGCCCGATCACCACCAAATTTTGCATGGTTTGCAAAGTTTCATGTCAGTATTTCAAAGCGTTGATGAGACAGCCTCAGATCCTTTTTGGCATCTTGCTATCTAATATCTTGATGTGTTACAATTTGATCTGTCAATACGATTTTAATGTTTCTGTCAGGAGCGTTGCACACAATGCACACAAAATTCAGTGCAAATTAGACAAATGTCCTAGTTAGAAAAGGTAGGTTTTCAAAATTCCTCATGGGGTAGAGGAAGTACAGTTGATTGACAAATGAATAAGTTTCTGAGGAGATAAAAGCTATATAAAGCTCAAGCAAATAAGCTTGAGCTATATAAAGCTCAAGTAAATTGTGTCAAATTCAGCCCAAAGACTGTTTTTTCGCAATGGATTTGAAGGACACATACTTTCACATCGAGATATTACCAGAACACAGGAAGTTTCTCAGGTCCGCTTTTGGGGGTAAAGCTTACTAATATTGAGTGCTTCCTTTCAGCCTAGGCCGATCGCTAAGCACCTTCACAAAGAGTGTGGATGCAGCTCAAGGGCATCTTAATCTAAGTTAAACAGATGATTGGCTTGTCATGACCAGCTCCCAAGAATTACAGACACAGCATTGAGTTGTGTTAGCTCATATGAGGTGCTAAGGACCGAGACCAGATAGTGGGGAGACAGGATGGGGTGATGCCTGAGACAGATCAGTGGAAATATGATGGGCTTCTTTATTAAACTTCCTAGTATCTACTTACTCCAGCTCAGTTAGATTCTACATTTTAGTTCCCTGCCTAGTTACAGCAGTGTAATGTTATAGCTGCAAACGTAACATTATGCTTTTGTGGCCATCTCTTTTTGTAACATTACTTTGTGTCAGACTTGACAGTTTTTAAATCAATACACAATTATAAATCAGTGTTATCAGTTCTCCATTTTTATCCAAGTTACGAATTGCAGCTTTAATGCGCCAGATAAGAACCTACTTGTTATGTCTGGTCTCTGGTCTCACATTTAACTAGGCTTAGGGTTTTGTAAATTGCTAATATTTCTTTTAGCATAATGATCTAACTACAGTTCTAAAGTTTTTGACATTTCTTTGTCTTCCTTTCTCTTTCATTATGTTCAGTGTTCAGATATTTAGATATTTTATGGTGTTATTGCAAATCCCTAATACCCTTGTTCTATAAAATTGTATTTTTTTAAGCACCATCTCCATGTAAGCTGAAACGGAATATCTTAATATGATACCTGTCATCTGTCATGTCAAAATGTCACAGTCTCGAAACTACTTACTGAAGTACATACTGTTTTAGAAGGCAGTCTGAATATATTACCCTCCCATAGACCACTGAGAGGTACGAGCCTTCACATGCAACAACAGATTTCTAATGCATATTCATTTATTCAAACAGTCCAAATGTGTTTTAGTTATCATCAGTCAACTCTTAGTTCATAAGACAACTATAATCGTAGTATCCTGATCTTCTGGTTTCTGTGTTTTATTCATTATATGTAAAGCTGCTTTGAAGCAATGCAATATTCTCTTGTAATCATAAACCGCTCATAGGATGCAGCAGTCATTTCTGCATTTATTATTTTAGGCTAATTATTTTATATTTATATTAGGCTAATCTTAATTCATTGTACTCAGTGAAACTTCTTTCTGTAATTGATATTCTGGATAACATGCTAGGTTTAATTAATGCCTTTAAGAAATAGGGAGATAACAGCAGTTTTTTTAAAGATCATCTCAGATGAAGCACGGTTATAATAGTTTGGGATTTTAAATTAAATTTTGTTTTGAATTTGAACAATAATTTGATAAATGTGTCATTGTTATATCATATTATGTTTCTAGTATTATAGTTTTAAGTATTATAGGGACACCCGATGGTCTTTTTTTGGGGCCTTTTTTTGGGGCGTTTGACATCCGTGCAGTGTTCGAATGCACGGATGTGCAGAATCTGATGAACGTTTAAATCAAAAGTAGATATGTGTCTGTGAATAATAAAGTGCAAAAAAACATGTACAATGCTGAATATTTTCCATGAATATACAGGCAAAATTTTGATGAAGGCAGCCACCTCCAAATTCTTTATGCAGTAAAAAAAAACATGAATTTGCTTTTTTCTGTAGTAATATTATGCTAGGCTGTATAAACTGAAATAGTCAAGCACGATTTCAAAGACTAGTAAAGTCTGTATCAAAAAGGAGTTCTTATGCCAGCATAAATTCATTTTATATTCATTTCATGTTCACCAGTGTCATACACAGCTCTCTGCATAGGTGGTTATTACTTAGGAATAATGAAAATTTCGGACTTATATGAATTATTGCGGACGTATATGATAATTAAATAACATTTTTATACATTTTCATATGGACTATAAAATCACTGCTGTGTACAAAATACATAATATTTTTAAACACAGTCAAAGGTCTTAAAGTGCTTGAACCCTGGTAATTGCTGCTTGCAGCTGTCCTCCACAATGGGTTCTGTCACATTTGTGCCATTGACCAATCAAAGCACAGAAGCTCTTCCATACACAGCTTTTAGCAGAGTGATACGAAAGAGACCATGGTATTGTTGCTGCTAGTGTGGGTTTTTTTCAGTTTTAGGAAGAAGGCTCGAGTTGTGTTCCAGGTGCCAAACGATTTAAACTTTATTGCATGAGACAACAGCTGAGATGTCTGTAGATTATTTGACAAACTCAAATGTAGCTAGAGAACCTCACAGGCCTGCGATATAAATAATAGCTATAGCTAAGCTGCCATACCCCAAAAGAAAATACAATCACATATGCTGTCCTCACTAATAAAAAAACATAATAAATGATCAGCGATACATAAAAAAGAAAATGTCTTCCCTCTTCTTGCGTCACATTTCAGTCTGAGTCATACTCTCATACATCTCACTATCATTGTCCTCATTATGATGAACCTCAAAAAATATACTAAGCATAATTTTATGCCATTTAGTCCATCATGCAGATTGACTAATGTTTGCAATGACATCTGCTTGGCTATGGCCTGAGCCATGAGTGATCTAAGAAAAGGAAAATCACAACAAAATAGCAGAGCAAAATCAACAAATGATACAGCCAACATTATGCCAATTTTGTTTAACCAACTCTTCCAGTTACCAAATAGGGAATGAACCCAGTCCCAGGTAGCTGCATCTCTTCCAGCATTGTCAGGAGCTGTATTATTAGGGAAACATTACACATACACAATCTTTTTCAGCCAACAACCAGTTTAAAACTTGTTGTTGGATCATTTGTGGAAATCAGGATGTCCTAAATATGCCAAATGTTTAGTAGGCCAGTAATTACTTATACATCTCATCTAGAAGCTTCTCTCCATATAGCCTATTCTACCTTATTCTACCATTCAAGGACTGAAAAGTCAATTGTGGGGAAAGATGGAGAATCTAATTGCCCACAGGAAGGCTCTGTACCTGAGGGTGTTGTTGCAGTAGGCCCAGCAACGCCAGGCCCAACATCACAATCTCTTTCATCTCTCTGTCCAGATGGGCAGAGAGATGTTCACTATCCTCCCAAATGTCACCGTGTGTTTGTATCCTCCTCTCGGCCAATCTATTTTCAAACTGCACCAGTACCTGCATCACTATGCTCTGCAGATGAGATGCAGTATCATGATTAACCTGTCTCTGCTCAGCGCTTCCTTTCCTTTGTTTATGGCTGGAGTCTTGGGTGGCTCGCCAATGTACTAGAATATGCTTCTAATACATAAAGAAAAGTAAGCCAGACCGTAGTTCAGGGGGAAAGCCTTTATTGAAGATACTTGTGTAGCATGGCCTTCTTCTAGATCTTATCCTAAGGTACTATCTGTGTGAGCAGACCTTTAAACCTTGTACCAAATGTAAATTCTTACAAAACACAGGTAATATTGGGAGTGGGTCATCCTGTGTATTGTCATTTTGATTATATGGGCCATTTGGTCCACACACTTATAGATGCACATGTTAATTACATCAGGGCACAGATGCAATGCAAATGAATCTAAATGCAGACATAACTACATCAAGGTACAGATGCAAGCCAGATGAATCTGAATACAATCTTTCAACATCCTTTGATGTGTCTATCTACTCCTCTGCTTCTTCTGCAGTTGTTTGGGCCATTTGAATCATTGTTCTCTGGTGCAATGATTCAAATGGTGACCAGTGGAGCTGTGGGCACAGTAATATGTCCCTCATGCAAGCGCCCATTGTTGCCACACAGAATGTTCATAAGCATTTGTTTGCTGAAAAACCGGCATCGGTTTTTGAAATCGCTTGGCCCCCCACCGCATGACGGATCGCAATGCAGTGGTCATTGGAGACTCCATCGTCTGGCATGTTCATGCTACCTCCACTAAGGGTAAGGTGTGCACACACTGTTTTCCCGGTGCTCATGTTCTAGATGTTGCTGCGCAGGTATCCACAATCCTGAAGGTAAACGATAACATTGGAGCTGTCGTGCTGCACGCGGGAGTGAATGACATCAGTCGGAAATCCTGAAGAAGGACTTCAGCAGCCTGATTGACATAGTACGCTGCTCATTGCCCAGAGCGAGTGTGAGGACCACTTCCCACATACCGGCGAGGAAATGAAAGGTTCAGTAGTACACCAGTTACTCTTGATGTAATGAACAGAAACTGCTAGTTATATAATTGGACTCTTTTCTGGGAGCAACCAAGGCTTTCTCACCCTGACGGCCTGCACCCCAGCCGACCAAAGGAGCAGATCTTATGTCAGACAATATCTATATCAATAGGGCACTACAAACAATTTGACTAGTAAGTTCAGACGCATCTTATCACTGTTGCTGTGCTGCTTTAAAAACAAAAATGCTTGTATAGTCAAGTCAATAGAGACTGTGTCTCCTGAACACAGGAGCCTTTCCTGAATGTTAAGGCCAAAAAATAGACCTGCGGAAGACCTAGACCAAATCTTATCTTGATTAAACCAGAAAATAACAACACGAGAGAACAAAAATGCCTCTTAAAGCTTGGGCTCCTTAACATAAGATCAAACACAAAAGTCAGATTCACAAATTCCCTGCCCGATATGTCTAATCTACTCGGCACACCCATAAATACAACAAATCTAGATAAATTGACAATCAGCATGGACTCTATCTTCTTCACTAGTTTGGATACCGTTGCACTCTTCAAACTAAAAAAAGTTAGAGAAAAAAATATTGCCCCATGGTATAACAGTACGACTCTCACTCTAAAGAGAGAAACCCACAACCTTGAGCGTAAATGGAGGAAATCAAATCTGGAAGTATTCAGATTAGCTTGAAAGGATAGTATGTCTCGTTATAAAAAAGCTCTAAAAGCAGCAAAGGCTTCTCATTTTAGCACACAAATAGAAAAACATAAACAACCCTAGATTTCTATTCAATACAGTTGCCAGATTAACTAATAAACAAATACTACCGTAAGACATTGTGCCATCAAACTTTAGTAGTAACGATTTCATGAACTCTTTCACAGAGAAAGTTGTTACCATATGCCGTATAATTGAGAATACACAACCTGCAACTTCACCTGAAGGTTCACCCCTCTTAAACATTGCCCCTCTGCAACTGCAATGCTTCACAGCTGTAGGCCAGGTTGATCTACATAAGCTTATCATTACTTCCAAGCCAACAACGTGTTTATTAGACCCCATACCGACTAAACTATTGATAGAGCTACTACCAGCAACTGAGGAGCTGCTTCTCAATATTGTAAACTCCTCTCTATCTCTAGGTCATGTCCCGAGACCTTTCAAGCTAGCAGTTATTAAGCCTCTCTTAAAGAAACCTCAACTGGATACACATGAACTGACAAACTACAGACCCATTTCAAATATCCTGTTCATGTCTAAAATATTTTAAAAAGTTGTATCCCACAACTGTGTACCTTCTTACCCAGTAACAACATATTTGAAAATTTCCAGTCAGGATTTAGATCACATCATAGCACTGAAACTGCCCTGGTCAAAATTACAAATGATTTACTTCTAGCTGCAGACAAGTGTTGCATCTCATTGTTAGTTCTACTTGATCTTAGTGTGGCATTTGACACAATAGACCATGTCATCCTGTTAGATTGACTACAAAATTACGTCGGCATTCAGGGTCAAGCTCTTCAGTGGTTCCGCTCCTACTTGTCTGACCGTTACCATTTTGTTCATTTAAATGGGGAATCATCAGAATTAATGCCAGTAAAATATGGCCTGCCTCAGGGATCTATTTTAGGCCCTCTGCTATTCACATTATACATGCTGCCCCTTGGTAATATCATTAGAAGTCATGGGATAAATTTCCATTGTTACGCTGATGATACTCAACTATATGTATTTCATCAAGACCGGATGATATTCCTGCCTTAGCTAAATGATCTGACTGTCTTAAAGACATAAAACATTGGATGACTCACAATTTTCTTCTTTTAAATTCAAATAAGACAGAAATATTACTTATTGGACCAAACAGAAGCTCTCTGATACCGTTCCCAATTAGAAGGTTGTAACGCCACTTCATCTAATACTGTTAAAGACTTAGGTGTCATATTAAACAGTAATTTGTCTTTTGAAAATCATGTGGCTTATATTATAAAAACTGCCATCTTCCACCTTGAAAACATTGCTAAGCTTTGTAGCATCTACTTACGGTGCAGAAAAGCTGGTCTATACTTTTATGACCTCCAGACTGGACTATTGTAATGGACTTCTACGTGGCTGTCCAGCTTCCTTAATAAACTGGCTACAGTTAGTAGTATATAGCAGTATACCAAAACACAGTTTATAGAGTTCTTACCAGGTCCAAGAAATATGACCATATAACACCAATTTTGTCAGATTTACACTGGTTACCTGTTAAATTTCATATTATTTATAAAATTCTACTGCTTGCCTACATAGCCTTAAATGGGCTAGCCCCTATGTACTTAACTGATCTCTCATGCTACAAGCCAGTGCGTGCCTTACACTCTCAAAACTCTGGTCTTCTGGTAATTTCCAGAAGGGGTTTAAGTCCCAAGCTCCAGTTCCTCCTGAAAACTGCCCCTGCTACGTCAGTAAGTCAGGTGCTCATCATCGTGCCATAGAGCAATGACTACAGTGACACTTGGCCCACCCAAAGCACCGGGAATATGTGATGGACATCTTTTTTTTAAATTTTAGCTTTAGCTGAGGACTGCAGCATTAGCGTGCCAGAGGAGAACTGGTCCTCCCTGCTAAGCCTGGTTTCTCAAGGTTTTTTTCTCCATTTATATATCACTGGAGTTTTGGTTCTTTGCCACTGTTGCCCTGTTGGCTTGCTTACTGGGAGACTGCTGATATTAGCTTAGAACATTTGCTTTGTACATTGTGTTATTATCATTGTTTCCAAAAGCTTCCTTTTCTCTTCCTAATTTTCTCTCTTTCGCTTTCATGTTCAATTTCAGTATATTTTTTTTGATATTTTTTTATTTGTTCAGCTGCTTTGTAACAGTGTGCCACTGTGAAAAGCACTACATAAATAAATTGAACTTGATCTTGTATATGTGCAAGATCAGCAAGTTGTTGCATCAGTACCATGGGTGCCTTAACCTAAAAAGCCTGATGCATGTTTAGCTGCCAAATCAGCAGCATTACCTTTGATTAGCTTGATTACAAAGTTATTCCCTTTCTAATGTGCTTGGCATTTTGCACTTGCCAGTCTTTTGGGACACATCATTGTGGAAACCAATTAGACAGTCTAATTAGCATGTTGGATTCGAGTTCCATCACCTTTCTTAAAACCTTTTTGTTTCCACACAGTCAAACATATATGGCAAACACCATTATTGTAAGCAGAATCTGCATAAACATTTGATCTTTAGGTACAATAACTGTGCTGATTGTGCTGAACAAGTCATCATTTGACCTACAGTTTGAAGTAATGGTGCTTTGCTAATAAACTCTAATTGAGATGGTAAAATGGCTTTCATTTTGTGTGTTATATATCTTCCCAAGTATATATCTTCTCCACCTGCGGCTGGCAGTATTGCAGTTTATTTTTCTATTTATCACCACATCTTTGGGAAAGCCATACTCTATTTTTAGATACTTATTATCTTTTGAAATTAATAACAATTATCTGTGGCTTTCCACTCACTATTTTTTGCATCTCTCATCACTAGGCCTAAATTCTCTGATTCCCATCCTTTGACTACATAAAGTCACTACAAAAATTCATTCTGGAACAGAATTTTCTGTAATAAATCAACAGGATTGTATCCTGACACTAAAATAGTTTTTGTTTGAAGACTTAGTACAGCAGTCATTGGAATTAGCTGCACTTGTTCCAAGAATCCTAATGTCTTTGGAAGTTTCCCAGACATACGGTGGTGTGAGGCATAATTTGGACTTTTACAAGTGTAAGTTGGTCCAGTGTCTCTCACCAAAGGGGTAGTTTTGCCTTTAATTGCAACCTGTGGCATAGATTCATTACAGGGCTGGGACAAAAAATCGGCCCTGGCATTTTGGCCCAGACTGCCCCACTACATATGATCACAAATACCATCCATCTTTGTGTGCCGTTTAATATGTATACCAACTCCTATTCCACAAAAGCACTAAAGCCATAAAATAGGTGGAAAAGGGTGAGAGTTGACACATTAAATACTTCTAGAAGTAATTTATTAATACAATAAAACTAAATAATCCACATTGATGAATCCTAAAACAAGCTATGATGTCCATTTTGTGTGTGCCTGTGTGTTTGAGGGAGAAAGACCATGATAAATTGTTGGATCAGATGATAAATTAAATATCTCATGGGCCGGTCTATCTGAAGAAAAGTCTGATGCTGATTTTTTTGACGAATACATTACACAAGCAGAATGAATTCAGCAGAAAAAAAGAATTGGCCACCAATATACGAGTTTAATGGACTGCATCAGACAAAAATTACGTCTGCCCAGCAGGAAAATACTCTGTCCACCACTGCTACTTTATCAACTTTTCTCTGATAAAAACAATCAATCTGATGCTGGGCTGACATTGACTATTGGGGCAGCCACTCATGTCAAGGCTGTCCACACCCCCAGCACACTTCACAAGGCATGTTCTGTCTCCGTTGTCCTTTTCCTCCTGGCAATTCCTCTATTTCTGTTATTTGATTGTCCATGTGATTGAAGTATTACGAAAATGACAAAAGGTGCTGATGGTTGTCGTTGTTGTGCTGTAGAGGCAGATGTGGCTGCTGGTACTTGATGGACAGACTATGAGGAATATGAGATGTTTCTTGTCCATGACAAGAAAAAGAAGGCGTCAAAATCACGAGATCTGACAGTAACCATCTTAACAGACAAAAATATAATGTAGCATGAACCTGGCATAAGACATCTGACTGTTGTATAAAACAAATGGAATTGAGCTGGATGATGACACTGTTCTCTGCAGAGCTGCTTTAAAGCTTATAGCCAAAACTTTATTTTTAAGTACATAAATCTTTATCAAATCAAGTTTATTGTCACATCACCTCAACACGTGTAGATGTGAGTGAAAATCTTGAGTGTGACTCCAGACAGTGCAATACAGTATATAAAAAACAGATATGTAACAGTAGCAAAAAAATGTACACAACAGTATGTAGTATATACAATGACAAAATAGACAGAATATACAAAATTACAAATTTACAATATACATTATATGCGCATGGACATGTACTTAAAAATATGTGCAAATAAACATGTATACATGTAACAATTTACATTTGTACACACAATATGTGCATTTACATATATGTGTATATATACACACGCATACACAATAAATATATTGTAATATAAGACCAATGAACATGGACTCGTAATAAAACCTTGTTATGTGACGTAGAAGTAGCTAAATTGCAGTGTATGGAGAAGGGCGGGGGTGGGTTGAGATTGTCAGTTCGCATTAAGTAATCGGACAGCATGAGGAAAGAAGCTCCGGATGCAGCGGTACCGTCTACCTGAGGGCAGTAGGGAGAGCAGACTGTGACGGGTGGCTTGAGTCACTGATGATACTCCGGGCCTTTCTCAGACACCGTCTGTTGTAGATATCCTGGAGGGAGGGAGGCTCACCTCATGTGATGTAGATATGGGTGTGACTCCCAGTTATGGAGCCAGTCGCATGTAGTTAGAACCAGTTACTGGGTTGCATTTTTACCTCGTCTGTGCTCTGTAATCTTAGCACATCTTTTGCAATAACTGTATTTCAAAATACATTTATTTTTGTTGTAGTATAATGATTTTATCATCTGGCAACAGACGGCTGAACAAATGTGTTGAGTACATTTCTTAATCCCATACATTTCTTCTTCCGATGTGGTCCAGTGTTTGTTAAAGATGCAATCCGTAACTGTTTAAAAAAAGAATAAAATTCATTACACATCAGTGTTCAAAAATTGTCTTACCTTACTCCGATTCACAGTGGTAAATTTATAAATGCAATTTATAATTTAAGATGTTGATCAGAGCAGATGTCAGTTGGGTTTCATTTGCCTTGAACATATGCACGCACACACACACACACACACACACAAAGGATTTTAGCCCTTAGCAGCGTTCATCAGCCCAACATGCCATTACAGTGCCACTCTGCTTCTGTCTGGGTCTCGCCCCAGCTAACAATTTTAGGTTGTGGTAATGTTTCCACAATTTCTATTAACAAAATTTTTTTAAATATTTTAAAAGTTCTAGGAGCATACTGGTGTGAATGAATAACAAATACTGTGAAGTCAAGCCCTGGAATGGGTGTCAGGTTTTATTTCCTGGAAAGCAATATGAGCAATGATGTAACTGTTACATGTGTATTTTAATCATAATACAATGACTATAACATTTGTATGATGTTTTATAGTTTACCCAGTAGTACTGTAAGGGTTAGGCTGGACAGTAATGTACAATGTTAGTGCAGAAGCAGTTGTACAGTTATTTTGAGATTTAAAAGGATGAGACTCCTCTACGTATCACTCTACAGATGACATCTTTATGCTCAAAGAAGAGAATGAAACAAGTATTAAAGCAATTTTTAAAGTGAATTATGTTGCCGTGGATAAAAAAAAAATACTGCCGAGATAAACTTGGCAAATAAAATGTGAAACAGGACTTTTTAAAGGGGGCATAAAATAAATTTTGTAAATTATTAATATTTTACTCTATTTACAGATGAAAATATACTTGAAATTAATGGTTGGTATTTTTGCCAACTTGAAGCCCTTTAAGTGAAACCTTTCTAAAGGTTTTACAAAAAAAAGGCACGTTCAGCGATGTTTGTTGTTACATTATTGAAAGGTTCCGAAAGTTCAGAGTTCTGACAGAAATTTACTAAAAAGTGTCTATTTTGTGTTGTTTACGACAATAGTAATTTGGAAATAAATAGCATGTAAAATGTTAACCATACTGTTAACTGTAACCAGTATCTAGTGGATGAGATCAGAGTCTACAGATTTCTTACAGTAGAGGGTTTAAGGCATCTGAATTGATGCCTTTTTTATTCTTTAAAGGGTAATCTTGGACAAACACATTTACAAAAGTGAATGGGAATCAATTTGCATAAAAATACAAATGTTTAAACGTGAATTCCGTAACATCACATTTCTACAGTTGATCAAGTCCCCTGTTTTTTTTTACTGCCGTTGGCATCTGTCACAGAGTAATGTCTTTTTTTATAATCAACACATGCTAGTCTTTCAAGTCTGAGGATGTCACACATTCCACCTTCATTTGCTCAACTCTGAAAATGTTGCGACGATCTACAAATGTTTCTTCGGGTCCAGTCTCCTCTTAGAAACACTTCTGAATGGGAATGTTTTCCTTCAGTGTTTTCCTCTCTACTCTCCTGTTGATGAACATCTTTTAATGGTTCTTGGGATTGGGGGACTTCCCATGAACCGCAGCACCCTGGCATGCTCATGTGTCACAGATTCCAGGTGACCCCTGGTGTCCTTGACAGCCTGGTCTTTCAACTTTTCCTGGCTCTCCAGGTGCTCCATCACACCCATCTTTCAAAATGCCATTAACACCTGGCAGACCTATTGGGCACAGACACTGAATCATATCTGAACTATATACAGGTCTTGAATGTTGACATGACTTGTAGTCAACCACTGCTTAACCAGCCTTGAATTTGTCCCTAATCTCAAATTACATTTGATATAAGCATGATATATAAAGAGATCATGACAGTAACATTGTGAGCTGCAACAGGAGGGCCTTCTGTACTAAAATACAGCCTGAATAGACATGTAACTGGCTAGATGCTAGACAATTATTACCGTTGGTTTTTACCTTGAAGTCTTAAAGAACATGCTCATAATATCAATCCATACTGGCTGTTGACAGTTTAATTGCAAAAAGGTTTCCTACATTATTTGTATTTTTCTAAAGTCCATTCATAAAGCAAGCATGTCAAGATCCATTTATGCATTTATTACAAAGTGGTTCATACCCTGTTCGCCCTGGTTTCCAGTGGGCCCTTCAATGGCTTTACCACCTGGACCTTTATCACCAGGCTCACCAACATCCCCTGTAGAATGAGAGAAATGTGTCCAGAAAGTAAAATCTATTAATCCTGGGTGGATTTATAGTAACAGTATGCAAGAACTACTGTGAAGGTGAAGGGTAACTTTTGCACCACTAGCTGCACCTATAAACTTTGTCATGCTTGACTGGTTTTCTTTACAGGTGGACTTTGTTAGCTTGTTTGTTCATGTTATTAAAACTCCATTTGGGTTCACATGAACTTTGGAGATCTCTCACCCTGAGGACCAGGATCACCAAGATCTCCAGGCAGTCCTCTACAGCCTGGTAAACCAGGGGTTCCAGGGTGACCAATGGATCCCACTTTTCCTGGCTTCCCTGGAGGTCCAGGCCATCCCACAGCACCGGGAGCCAGAGGTCTTCTCAAATTAGCAGCCAGCTGTGCAATCTGATCTAAGATGGACATCAGAAAATTGTAAGATCATACAGTAATTTTCAAAAATTGGTATATGGTAGATTTAAGGGTGAAGATAACTTTTTGCTGAAGAAATCTTACCATCAATCATTGATCCACACAGTTCCCTGAGGTACTGCTCACTCACCAGGTTGCCCTGAGGCATAATTAACAAACATTAAACAGGCTATTCTTGCGTTAAAACACTATCGAAACGGCAAGACAAACATATTCCTAGTTGTCAGGGACTCTCTTATAAAAAAAGATGGACTTCATGGATTTACTTAAAATAATGTTTCAATAAAGCAACAAGTCCCAAGAAGCTATGGTATAGTGAATGTAGGACCCTTAGTTGTTCATACATAAATCATGATTTTGCTGGTATCATTTTATAAAATGGTTATTCCATATACCTGCCAATGTTTCATAAAATAAACACACAGCAACAAAAATGACAGTGACAAAATGCAGTGGTGCAGTAATACTGATGTAATGAGGTCGCAGGTGTATAGTTAGAAGTCATAGTGGCTTTTAAAATAGCTCAATTAAAAACTAACCAAAGGACTATCCATTTTGTATTGAAAGTGTACTTAACATTTTGTAATATGTAGTGTATGTAGTAAGCACTTAATTAAAACAAAGCACTCAAGGCTGTTGCACATGCTAGGTAAACAATCTCCAAATTTTAAAGTATGTTTAGAGTTGGCAAAATCAAACAAATCCAACGGCGGTTCCACAAAACTTGACCTCGGCCATGAGGTCATGATGAACTCCGAAGGTTTGTTTCAGGTTTGTTGACTGCAAACCTGAAAATGTGAGGTTTGCAGTCAACAGCCAACTTGGGAAACATGAAGAATGTCAGCAGGATTTATACAACAAGTCACAAATCTTCTGCCTGCGAAAGCCCAGCTAGTCGTTTTATTGCAATCTGTTTTCCACATACAATCATCCTACACAATATAAAGAACATTCTATGAAAATACAACCTTGACATCTTTAAAATTGACTGAATAAAGCTCTATCAAACATTGAAAACATTGTCAATAATATAAGATTCAATCATTAATTTCATTGAGACTTTAGCCAGGATTTTACAGACAGGGTCAAGCATTCATTTAAAATACAAAAGCTTTTATTTAATCTAGATGAGATGGAAATGAGATAAATGAGATGAAACACTTTCTGTGTTCTGTGCAAGAAATACAGAGGGATTGAATGTATTGATTTTTTTCAAACTGATATAATTTGACATACGTCAGAGCAGACAAACATTCTGCCTAATTTCATCATTGGCAGTGCTTCATAGGAGTGGACAACAGGCAAATAAGTAAAACGAGTAAACTCTAATGCTGATGTTGTTAGAAATATTTCTTAGTGAACACTATAGATCTCACCTCTCCTTTCTGCCCGATTAGACCATATGGACCCTGGAATATACAGAAAGGGTCAGTTATGAACATCTCAAATTCCAATGGATAAATATGAATTGGAGTACTGTAGAATATTCAAGATAGAATTCAGTACTGTATTCAGATAATGTTAAAAAAAAAAAGAGGCACATACAGGTTCTCCATTTTCTCCTGGTAAACCATCACTTCCAGCCACCCCCTGCAACGCACAAACACACACCACTGGAACAACAACAAAAAAAAAAAAAAAACTTTTTTTTATACAAGCCCACGTGAAACAGAAGTTGCAATGTGCCTTGGTTTTTCCCATTTGTAATTGACTGGCTGTAGAAAAGTATGCATTTTAAAGTTGGCAGCAAATGACCATTGGAGGGGAATAACTCCTATATAGAACAGCTATAACTTCAACCAAGCAATCAGACTGATGTCATCAGAGGTCTGTTGTTCCAGAGGGGAAGTACATTTTCATATATTAACGATTACGAGGGCACATGAATTAAAAAAAAAATTGATAAACACTGCAGTATTTTATAAATAAGAAGTCAATTTTGTTATGACTTTTAGAACACTCCAGACTTTTTACACCTACTCATGTATCCAATTATCAGCCAGTCATGTGGCAGTGCACAGCATCATGCTGATCCCATGAGGACCTTTAGTTAATATTCAGCATTCATCAGAATTAGAAAAAAAATCTGTGATTTAGACCGTTGTATGATTGTTGATCTGAATGACAGATTCCCTTTGACTTTCTCACAATAGTCTTTAGAGTTTACATAGAACTAAAAACAAACATCCAGTCAGTGTGGTGTTCCAGTTCCATTCAGTTCTGTGAATGGAAAGGACTTGCTGGTTAGAGAGGTCAATGGAGAATGGTCAGGCTGGCTCAATGTGACAGAAAGACAACAGCATGGGTGTAATGGTGTGGGGAAATGTTTTCCACTTTAAGCCACAGTAACTTTGAGTATTGTTACTGACCAAGTGCATCACTTCATTGCTACTATAAGATGAGAAAATTGTATAGCATCATTACATGCACCAATGTCAGAAAGTACAACCTGTCTCAAACTAGTTCAATGAACATGACAGTCTGTCATGTTCACAATCTGTCACTGTTCTTCAGTGGCCTGTCCAGTCCATGGACCCAAATCTAACAGAGCACCTTGATGTGGTGGAACAAATCTACAGCACTAATGTGCAGCTGGATCAATGGAGATCCAACCCAGTTTTAGTCTAGTGTTCCTAATAAAGTGCCATGTCTGGTATCTAAATGTCACACACTGACATAATTATTCTTACCATGTCTGCTTTAGGACCTCTAGCCCCATCTGGACCCTGTGAGAGAGTGAGAGTACAACCCCAAATCAGAAAAAGTTGAGACAGTATGGAAAACACAAATAAAAAAAGTAGTGATTTCTAAATTTACTTTGACTTGTATTTCATTGCAGACAATACAACAGCACATTAAATAATGTGTTCCTCATGATTTTTATTGTTTTTTCTTAATTTGTTTTTCCTATTTTGGTTCTTGCAACACATTTCAAAAAACGTTGGAACAGTAAAGCATTTACCACTTTGTAATATTGCCATTCCTTTTCACAACACATTAAGACGTTTAGGGACTGAAGACACCAAGTGAAGAAGTGTTTCAGGTATAATTTTGTCCTGTTCGTGCTGCAACAAGTCTTAAGGTGGGCAACAGTACGGGGTCTTCGTTGTCGCATTTTGCGCTTCAAAATCCGCCACACATTCTCTATTGGAGACAGGTCGGGACTGCAGGCAGGCCAGTCAAGTACCTGTATCCTCTTCCTCCGCAGCCAGGACTTTGTAATGTGTGCAGAATGTGGTTTTGCATTATCTTGTTGAAATATGCATGGACATCCCTGGAAAAGATGTCTTCTTTAAGGCAGCATATTGTGCTCCAAAATCTCTATGTACTTTTCAGCATTAATGGTGCCATCACAGAAGTGCAAGTTATCTTTACCAAGGGCACTGACACAACCCCATACCATGACAGACCCTGGCTTTTGGACTTGTTGCTGGTAACAGTCTGAATGATCCTTTTCTTCTTTGGTCCGGAGCACACGGCATCCATTTCTCCCAAAAAATACCTTAAATACTGATTCATCTGACCACAATACACGTTTCCACTGTGTGATGGTCCATCCCAGATGCCTCCGAGCCCAGAGAAGTTGACAGTGCTTCTGGACATTGTTAACATAGGGCTTCCTTTTGGCACAGTACAGTTTTAACTGGCATTTGCGGATGTAACTACGTATTGTGGTACTTGACAAAGGTTTGCCAAAGTAGTCCTGAGCCCATGTGGTGATATTGCTTATAGATGACAATTCTTGATGCAGTGCCGCCTGAGGGATCGGAGAACACGGTTGTTCAGCTTAGGCTTGCGCCCTTGTCCTTTATGCACTGAAATTCCTCCACATTCCTTGAATCATTTAATTACATTATGCACTGTTGAAGGTCAAATAAGCAAATGTCTTCCTATCTTTCTTTGAGGAACATTGTTTTTAAACATTTCAATAATTTTCTTACGTATTTGTTGGCAAACTGACAATCCTCGGCCCATCTTTGCTCCTAAAGGACTAGACCTTTCTTGGATGCTGCTTTTGTACCAAATCATAATTACAATCACCTGTTTCAAATCACATCATTTTTTAACCAATTTACCTGATTACTAGCCCTAAATTGCTCCTGTTCCAACTTTTTTTGAAATGTGTTGCAAGAACCAAAATAGGAATTTTGTTTTTTTGAAGAAAAAAAAACAAAAATCATGAGGAACACATTAAATGTGCTGTTGTATTGTCTGCAATGAAATAAGTCAAAGTAAATTTAGAAATCACTACTTTGTGTTTTCCATACTGTCCCAACTTTTTCTGATTTGGGGGTTATTTAAATAAACAGCAAATGTAAGTGTGGGCCAAGGTGTGTGCACTGGGTGTATATTGTGTGTGTTATGTAAATTTACATAACCATATATTAGGAACAAATATATCCACACAAATGGCAGAAAACCTGAAAAATCTGAGCAAAACCTCCTTTTTAGGCAGGTCAGTAAAAACTCAGAAAAAATGCAGAACGTTTTCTGCAAGAGTTAGGGTTAAAGTTTGAAAAATAGTGTGGGTTAAAATATGGTTATAGTGTTTAAAACTAGCTTTGCACAAAGACAACAGAATTCTATGGAATGTTCACATGTAGATACATAAGTGAACGTGTGTGTTGTGTCCACAAGCATGGTAAAAGTCAAACACACCTTCGTTCATGGGGACTGTTGGCTGGTCCCCACGAACAAAACACTTTGTTCCTACTTTAGACCTTTACTAAAAAAAAAAAAAAGAGCTAGGTTGATGCATGGGACAAGCCCCGTCTCTGTTAAAATAGAAACATTTGTTTACAGGCATTTTGTTAGTGGTGATAAAAAAGTGGTTTAGTTGTGGCCTACTGGTCAGTGAGTCTAGCTTGTAATCAGAGGGTTGCTGGTTTGATTCCAGCACTGGCAGGTACCAACTGAAATGACCCTAAGCAAGGCACCCAACCCCCGATTGCTCTCCGGGCACAACAGTGCTGCCCACTGCTCTGGGTGTGCATGTTCACTCCTCACCAGTGATTAAGGTTAAATGCAAAGGTCACATTTTGTTTATGGGTTACCATATCTGACAAATACATTACTTTCAACTTGTATTGTGCATTTTGACACTGCTCATCTCTATGGGAGTGTATTGCATGCCAAAGTGTAAAGTGAAAAGTGCAACTCTGATCACAAAAATCTTGAAAAGAGGTTGAGGTATTCGTTACGATCAACGCACAATGTGGAACTAGTTAGTTAATTTGTACTGTAGGATTTATACGCATCATAAACAGATATGACAGAGTAACTTAGATTGATATAGATCTATGTCTACCTATCATCACGTGTATACACACAATTTTTTAGATAATAGTCCATTACTTACCCTCTCACCAAATTCACCTCTTAATCCAGGCGGGCCAGGCAGACCCCAAATCACCTACAGCCCCTTTAACACCCTGTATGGAAAAGTACTCCATAAAACAAATTTATATATATATATATATATATATAGTGTATTGTCGTGTATGTATATAGACCATATAGCTCTAGAGGTAGACCATATAGCTCTAGAGGTAGACCATATAGCTCTAGAGGTAGACCATATAGCTCTAGAGGTAGACCATATAGCTCTAGAGGTAGACCATTGTGGTTGCAGTGCAAAAAGTTGTGGGTTCAATTCCCAGGGAACACGTTGACAAAATGTATATCTTGAATGTACTACAAGTCGCTTTGGATTAGTGTCTATAAATAGATGTATAATTTACGCACACTTGACCTGGAATCCTTTTACACCTTGTGGACCAGAGTTTCCGGACAGACCAACGCCACCCTACAACAGACACACAGATTGTCCTGCGAGCTTTACAATGAAGCAACAAACCAAATATTACATACACTGTATGCATGTATGCATCCGGAAAGTATTTACAGCACCTTACATTGATGCTACAAGGTTGGCGCACACCTATTTTTGGTGAGTTTCTCACATTCTTCTTTGCAGGACCATCAGGTTGGATGGGGAGCATCACACAACTATTTTCAGATCTTGTTGTCCCGCAGCCACTCCTTTAACTTGGCTGTGCTTAGGGTTGTTATCCTGTTGGAATATGAACCTTTGCCCCAGTCTGAGGTACAGAGCACTTTGGAGCAGGTTTTTAAATCAAGGATGTCTCTGTACATTGCTGCATTCATCTTTACCTTGATCCTGACTAGTCTCCCAGTTCCTGCTGCTGAAAAACATCCCCACAACATGATGCTGCCACCACCATGTATCAGTGTAGGGATGGTATTTGCCATTTGATGAGCGGTGCCTTGTGTCCTCCAGATATGACGCTTGCTATTCATGCCAAAGAGTTCCAATCTTCTTTTCATCAGACTAGAGAATTTCATTCCTTATGAGTCCTTCAGGTGCCTTTTGGCAGACTCCAGATGGGCAGTCATGTGCCTTCTACTGAGAAGTGGCTTTCGTCTGGCAACTCTACCATGATGAGTGGCCTAATTGGTGGAGGCCTGATTGGTGGAGTGCTGCAGAGATGATTGTTCTTCTCTGTGGAGAGAGGAGAACCTTTCAGAAATGCTGGAGCTCTGTCAGAGTGAGGTTCTTGGTCACTTTCCTGACTAAGGCCTTTGCCCCGATGGCTCAGTTTGGACAGGCAACCCACTCTAGGAAGAGCCCTGGTGGTTCCAAACTTCTTCCATTCATTCAATGCTGCAGAAATTTTTCTGCACCCTTCCCCAGATCTGTGCCTTGATACAATCCTGTCTCTGAGGTCTACAGACAATTCCTTCATAGCTTGGTGAAGTCTTGAAGAACTGTGGACCCTTATATAAACAGGTGTGTGCCTTTCCAAATCATGTCCAATCAACTGAATTTACCACAGGGGGACTCCAATCAAGTTGTAGAAAAAAAAAAAAGGTTGATCATTGGAAACAGGATGTACCCCAGCTCAATTTTGAGTGTCATGGCAAAGGTTGTAAATACTTATGTACATTTGATTTTCATTTTTTATTTTTAATAAATTTGCAAAACGTTTGTTTGCTTTTCAAGTTTTTCCAACTTTTCACATTGTCATTATGGGGTATTGTTGGTAAATTGAGGAAAATAATGAATTTAATCAATTTTGGAATAAGGCTGTAACATAAAATGTGGAAATGAAGCGCTGTTAATACGTTACAGACTGTATAATGACATCTTTCAGCACCATACAGTAGCTTAAACTTCCTTTTAAAAGAAAGGGAATCTTTCTGTATCCTGGTTTCTGAATATGATTATATGATCATGAACTACACCAGCTGATCCAAGCATCAACGCCACAGTGTCACTGTAACACTGTCTTTCCTGTATAACTCAGTGTTAGAAACATTAAATCATAGAAAATCAGAACTAGAGCTGTGAAGTGTTTACAAATGGAAGGTTGGTGTTATTGGGTGACCACAATCAACTCTACAGCTAAGAATCAATTATCAAAAAGACAGCTTATCAAGCTTTTAGCGTAATTTAAGGAGACAGAAGGATCAACCTGGACATTTCATGGTACAGCAGAACACAATTTATTTAATAACAGGATGACAGACGATGTATTTACAGTAATGAATCTGGTTCTGGTTTACTTACAGCTACCCCTCTGGGTCCAGCCTCTCCTCTCTCTCCTGGTATGCCAGTCTCACCCTGTGGAACATAAACAGTATATCACAATAGCAGACTTAACTACACTGACTGATCACAACTAAATCTGACTGATCTTACTGGATGTTTCATGTGCCGTGTCTTGGTCATTTTGCACGTGTGTGCTGTTGTTGTTATTTTGCATGTTCATCGAGTTAATGCAAATAAATGAGAAAATGTCCAATCTTTAGATACATACAGGTATACCTGGCTCTCCAGATGGTCCCATTTTTCCCATCTCTCCTGGAGTTCCCTGAATGAAGAGGAGTTATTAAATAACAAACCATGTTAACAAGTAAAATATACTTTAAACAATCATCCAGTCCCCCCGAGTCTAAATCAGATAGGACTGATCTACAATGTATGAAAATGCATTACCAAAGATGCTAACCAGCTGCTGGCACAGGCCCTTCTCTGGTCTTTTCTAGAGAAAAACTCTTTTGGCCTGACCCCCTAGTGTGTGCAACCAAACCTTAACCTGCTGCAGTCTGGCTCACATTTAACATTGCCAAATTTGTAACATTTTTAAATAGATTAATCTATTCCACTGGCTTTTAAGGGCACCAAACTTTTCAAATAAATTAACAATCATGTACCAACTATATCCAGTCTATGCTGACACCTGTGATTCTGAATCTTCCACTTTAACCAACCAACCCAGAACAAACCAGCAAATTTCAACAGCACAGCTGCTTTGATTAAAAACAATTCTCTATACCTGTTCAACAGCAAATGTCTTTTCATTGTAAACATTGTCTACTTAAAAATCTACCTAGTTTAGGTTATTAATCCATAACTAACTAAATGTTGTCTATGCTGTACAGCCAGAAGAAAACCGCCCCTAGCCAAGCATTGTTTGTTGTTGCGTGCCAAATTGCCTTTGGTTTGGTCATTAAGGGCTCAAAGAGAAAACTTGTTGCCCTTGTTTCTCTTGTTAATTGTTTGTTGTTGGTGTTACTCCAAGTTTTCTTGTGTTGTTGCTTTGAAATATTAACGCTTTGTTTGGATTTGAATCGGACATGACTTTTCACTAAAACTGTTGGTCCTTTACGATAATACAATAGAATTTTCCCCAAAGCTGCACTGAAACGATATGCATTGCAAAAAGTGCTACACAAAAACAACTTCTGAATCTCAAATCCCCTAAATTCCACAAGGCTACAAAGCTGCTCTGAGCTTATCACTGGGAGTTTCCATAGAGTTGTGCTGTGCTTATAATCTACAGAAGTTAAACTGTAAAAGTTTTTTGATCGTTATACATTACAGACCAGAGTGGTAATAGCAGGAAATGCCCTTTTATCGTCACATAATCATACACAGATTACATTTTAATATACGTCAATTAACTGATATACTCACAACACCACCCTTTGCTCCTCTTGCACCAGCTTTTCCTTGCAAGCCCTGAATTATACACAGACAAACACGAATCATGCAAACATCAATTAACACAATGCTAACACAGCATCACTATTTAAACTGCAGGAGTTGATACACACAGGCAATCCATTGGGTCCTGGGCACCAGGTACACCATGTCTTCCAGCATCGCCCTACAAACACAGGCACACACATAATCAGTTAGCATTTCTGCTGTTAGCGGCAACATACTGTGGTTAATAACCAGCATAAATGCACCTTTTCACCATCCAGTCCTTGAATTCCATCCTTCCCGTCTCTGCCAAGGATGCCCTGGTATTCAACATGAATGATTGGGAAATTCTCATCCCATCATAAACAGACAAACTAATAAAATTGACTTAGATTCACCTTTAATCCCTTAGGGCCCATTTTTCCCTGTTGAGAGAGCACGACTGACAATATTAAATATTAATATTACACAAATCAAGTCCCTTTTCAACATTTCAACTACAATGAAATACACAGCGCGTTTTTCTCTCTCTTTGACTTACAATCTCTCCTTTGGGCCCTTTGAAACCTCAAGGTCCTTTATTACCAATTTCACCCTGAAATGTTCAAAAAAAGACATCACACGTGGTCTTGAGAATAACTCCTGACACAAGAAAAATGTTTTAATGTTGTTAACTAAAATTCTGACTACAACACACATTACTGTGAATAACATGGAAACAATAAGAAAAGATGAATAGAAGGACACTCACTGTTTTTCCAATGACACCTACTATTCCAGGTTTTCCTCTGAAGCCAGACAATCCCTGCAGAGAGAGGCAGATGTCATTAATGACTGCTGGGGACTGTCTTTGCCTATGTTGTTTTTTGTTTGTGTGTTATTGATATAATCTCACTCTGTCTCCTGTGGGTCCCACTGGACCCTGCCACCCCCTCAGACCTCAAGGACCAAACACGTTTTTACAAACCAATTCAAATTACATTTTTAAAAATTTACACACAAAAATGTTAAAACATTTTACAGCTCCTTTGAGGATTCTTACAGGATAATGACGCAAATTGTGGATTGATATTACACTTTTAAGTGTCATTAGTAATTGAACTCAGTTTGCACTTTTTTGGGCTGATACCAATCACAGGGTTCAACTTCAGCTGGTTTTGTTTTGTGCATACTATTCACCCAACAAAACCTAGAGAATTATAATAGACCTAGCTGGTAGACATACAAGTTTTGGTGAACATAGTTAAAGTGAGAAATCTGGTTAAGATAGTTAAGGGACCATATTTTTACCAGCCAGGGAACATATCAAATGTGTATCTTGATGGCACTGTAAACCACTTTCCATTTGCCAAATGCATAAATGTAAATGTATAAATGAATTGGAAAAATGGTGGTAAGGGACTGTGTCAGAACCCCACACATTGCGTTTAAACAAATTTTGATAGAATGACATATGACCACCATCACCTATGACGACACACAACACCGTTATTTGTACGTCTGCTAGAGGGCTCTTAACATTCAATTTTAACTATATGACTTAAGCTGCTTGATCAAACGACCTAGAGTCGTTTCTGAAGAATGCAGTATACCGTATAAAAGTACAATGACCTGGCCTGTTTTTCTTACAGTTTTTGGCATTTTGTTACAAATGACTTTATAGTGCTCTGAAGGTGTGAATTAGTCCTACCTGTAAACCCACTGTACCTGGAATACCAGGAGGACCAGGTGGGCCCTGATCACCCTGATGAGAGAAAACATTAAACAAGCTGATTTCTACTTTTATTTTGAAAGCATTTATATTATAAACATATAATATTAGTAAAATCTCACAAGTTCTCCGTCTTTCCCTTCCTCTCCCTTATTTCCTTTATCACCTGTATGACCCTAAACAAAACAGAACTAGTTTAGTGATTGCCGTCATATCTTTGTGACATTACACAATAAAATGTCTGTCTCTGTCTGTGTAAATGTTACTGTGGGTTTTTGTTGTGGTGAAATACCTTGAATCCAGGCATCCCGGGTGATCCAGGAGGACAGATGGCCGGACACTACAAACACCACAAGGATGCAATCAAAGACAAACAAGACTGCTGACTATTTATCCTAATAAGACATCACATTTAAAGAGATGTTCCAAGATAATGCAAGTAGGCATTACATTTACAAAACAACTTGCTTGTGACTACCTGTGTCAACAACAAAAATAAAATGCATTATATGGCATGTCAGTGATTTTCATGCAAAAAGTGGCAAGCATCTTAACATACCAGCACGTCTCCACTACCCTCAGGAAGTGTTGCTGGAAGACCCTGAGAAGATAAATAAGAACACATTGAATAACATCAAGTACTTTAATAAATCCTTCCTGAATTTTATATCTTTGAATTACAAAAGGGAAATTCCCATTGTTACACTAAATCATTTAAAACAACCACTTTTAGGTCATTTTTAGTGGTAGAAATGTAATATTCCATGCCGATGAGTGTACATAGTTTTAAAGGAATGGTTCACCCAAAAATGAAAATTCTTTTACTCACCCTCAGGCCAACCTAGGTGTTTTACTGATTGACTTTCTTCATGTCGATAACATTACATCTCATTAGTTCTCATATCATACAACTACTCGCCATATGCATTGTGACAAAAATAAATAAATATATCTCTCTCTCTCTATCTCTCTCTATATCTATATCTCTCTCTATATCTATATCTCTCTCTATATCTATATCTCTCTCTATATCTATATATAGAGCTTTTTTAAGCTCTTTTTAGCGCTTTTTTCCCATTGTTATGCTGACAATAGTCAATTATATATTTCATTGAGAATGTGTTAAAGACATAAAATATTGGATGACCTGTAATTTTCTTCTTTAAAAATTCAAATAAATCAAAGATTCTACTTACTGGAGCAAAACCCTGTAAACAGATGCTTCTAGAATACAATTTTTAAATAGAAGAATATACTATCACCTCATCCAATACAGACTTCGGCATTATATCAAACAGAAATTTGTCTTCATATCTCACAAAAACAGCCTTCTTCCACCTTAGAAACATAGCCAATGAAACATATTATCCGTCCCTGATGCAGAAAAGCTAGTTAACACATTTATGACCTACAGACTGCAGTATTATAATGCACTAGTAGGTGGTTGTTCTGCTTCCTCAATAAACAAGCTACAGTTAGTGCAAAATGCAGCAGGAGTTCCTACCAGATCCAGAAAATATGATCATATAACCCTAACGTTATCATCTCTACACTGCCTACCTGTCAAGTTCTGTATTATATAAGTTACTGCTACTTACTTACAACAGGTTAGCCCCTGTATATTTAACTGATCTTCTATCTAATATTCCATGATCCTAAACCTAAGATCTACCCTTTTAGCTAAAATACAGGCCTACTACTGTAGTGAAGCTTTAATGTTTCATGAAACTTCATGAACCTCAGAAAAACTACTCCTACTTATATTCACCCTCATCAGGTCATGATGCAAAGAAGGATTTTAAACTTTAAATGAGAGGGATCAGACAAGTCAGACACTTACTGCTGCTCCTGGAGGTCCATCCTTTCCAGCTGGACCATCAGGACCTGTCAAACCCTACAAAACATTTTCACCCATACATCAAGAGCCCAAGAGCAAAAGTGAATACCTTCTGCAATGCATTCTGCAGTAAATATTTTTTATAAAAATTAATAAAAATAAAAACCTATGCTTTCCTGATAAATTTCATGCATTCATCATTGTGTGTACTTTTAAAAATGCTGCTTAGCTCTTCCTGGAGTGGATGTAAGTCACGGTGGGAGGCCAGGTAACCCCAGGCTTCCTGCAGCCCCTGGTTTGCCAGCTTTTCCTTTTTACCCCTGCAAATAAAAGCACATGTGTAAGAGTGTGTCTTACACAGCATGATTTGTTTATCGATTGTGTCTACACTGTTGTTTGATTAAAATCAGACCAAGTAGAATTAGTTCATCTAATGCTTAAAAATGGTAATGATAAAAATAAAGGTTGAGAAGAGCCAAAGAACAAAAGCATGCATCCTGTTGAGAACTGTTTTCCACAGGGTTTGTTTGGAATTCTATTTTGTAAAAGTTTAACACAGCAGACATGGGATCATTAAAGCAAGAAACCATATCATTAAAAGACCCTCACATGATTTCCAGGAAGACCAGGTTTACCCTGCAGAGAAAACACAAGGAATGACTAAATTTTAAATAAAAATAAATTTAATAGCCACCAATCCATAATAAAAAGGCAGATTATAACAACATACTGTTAACAAAAAGTAAAATCCTTCAACAGAAGCAGTCTGAGTAGAGTAGAAGTAAGAGGTACGAGAGTAAAGTGTGGAAAGGGACAGAGATGGAGGGGGTTGGGGAAACTCACATTTTTATATGCACATAAAACTTTCAGATGTGCATTTTTCAAAACTTCTACCAAAAAAATTACAGTGTCTTTACACTCTCATAACTTTCTCATCTAAAACATCACAGAATACAAAACAATACTCTTTTAAGGTTTTTTTAAGCTAATTATTTTACTTTTTTTACATAAATAATCTGTAAAAATTATTTTACAGATTATTTCACAATCTACTCACATCAATGCCATCTTTTCCTGGTGGTCCTGGCAGTCCAGGTGCGCCATGAGTACCTGGTCTCTGTGATAACACAAACAATCCTAAATAAGTGGAAATAATCTAATTTGTAATTTGTAGAATGTAAAATTAATATTTTTTGTGTTATACATCCCAGTGTTATACATTGCTCTGTACACATATCTTATTACATTTATATATGACTAGCATTGACACTATATTTAAACTCTATAAACAGAGAACTGGCCGGCCCTGGCTGTTCTAAGATTATATTTTATTTATTTACAAACATCAATTACTTACAATCGCCTTTAGCCGAGCCAAAGAAACAAAATCATGAGCATCCCGCGGCTCCTGATGGGTAAACAGCCGCTGGATGTCATTGTCTCTTACCAGGGCAAAAGATAATGTTAGAAGCTGGCACAGAAAGAGTAGCTGAAAAGCTAAGCACAAGGCCATGGGTGCTGTCCTCCCTTCAGTTCTGTGCCCTGAGCTGGGTTACTGTTGCTTAATAGCACGCAGCATGACAGAGAGAAAGCCGAGGCTACAGCTGAAGGGGCCGAGCTGTTTCACGGTGCCGGTTGACCAAAATTTGACTCCCTGTGAAATTACGTCTCCCTTGCTTCTGATTTGTTTATACACTGGAGGCTTCTACCTGATTGGTCGTTAATAGTAAAGCCCGCCCCATACCCAATCTTAACCATAGTGGGGAAAAACAGGATGTCGTAATTTTACATTTTCGCATACAGTCCGCATACAGAAAATGAGCTCGAAAGAGACGGTTTCCAGTGCAGGACATGCTCAGGATTCACTACACCCCACGTACACAGAGACTCATGAAATAAGCAGGAAAGTGAACGAGAACAACACTGCACATCGCCAACACATATATCCGAATCACCTTGGCTGTAACGTCACTGTTCCACGACGAATTGCGCATGTCCCCAACATGGCTGTAATGCCAGCACAAATTAATTGCTGCTGGGTGTACTTTTGCCGATTTTTGAAGAGATGAATTAGGGTCAATCATGATGCTCTTTTTGGCCGGATATGGACAACTACAGCAGTGGTGTAGTCGGGGCCATACGCACGGACACTCCGTATGCTTACTTTTTCCGCAGGACTGATTGCGTATTACAACTTCTGAGGATCAGTATTAATGTATACCCTTGGTATACTTGTTTTGCTGATTAAGACATCCGTAATCTACTCCTGTGTTATCTTCCCCTTTAACTGTATCCCAAGTGTTTTTTTAACTCGCGAACGTTTGTTGTAATTGGTGCATTTTTGTTTGAATTCCGAAGACTACTCAGCAGTGTTCTACTCAGCTGACTACTCAGCAGTGTTCATCGATTGACGATGGAAGGAGGTGTCACAGTCAAGTAATAAAAGTATTTGAAATTTGTTTAAAGTGTGGCCACCGTTAGCGGGAATTACACACTCTTCTGCCGTTATTTAAATTTAGGTAATTTATGATGCTTTGCGTCATCATGGTTTCGTATATCGCAGAATGTATCGAAACAGCACAGGACAGTTGAAGTTGGCATTTTACATTTTAGCTTGATAAAGAAGCGTGCATGAATCAGAAAATAAAAGATGGATTCTTTGATGTTTAAAGAAGTTAACAAGCCACAGATAAAAAGTCTGTCCTGCCAGGGTGCCCTATTTAGTTTTCTTTTGACGTTATAGCACTTAAATGGTCAAATACACACAAAAAAATACTAAAATGGCCATCATGGTGAGTATTTGCATAAAACACAGTCTGTTATGTGTTAAATAAATGCAACATTTGGGATAAAATCAGAAGACATGTTAGTGTAATGATGCATAATACAAGTCTATCTCTGCGCTCTTTCTCATTTAGAAAATAGTGGGGAGAAGAGGAAGGTCAGTCTAACTGACTGTTTTGGAAGGTAACTAAAGGAAATTTAGTTTAGTATTTAATTTAGTATTTTAGTAAAGTGTCCCATCTGTATGGGTAGATGTTGGCTTTTGACCTGTCAGGAATCTGTTTGGAACATGCTGTAACTGAAAAAACAATGCATAATTGAAAATGTTGTAAATATTTTGTTAGAGTTGAGAAATGTATGCACACATGACCGATTGTAAATGTAATTCACATGTATTATAAATTGATGTATTCCTAATAAACCAAACAAACACTGACTTCTGTCATTTTTTTGGCCAGGTTGGGTTGGATAAGTTTTTTATTTTTTTAGGACTACACCACTGATATGGACTTAAGATCGGATCTGAGCATTAAGACTTGCAGCTTAAACGCAGCCCTAGAGACATCTAACGCACATCAGATGGTTCTTTATATTTACTGTTCACCTCCCCTATATACAATTATCTAATAGCACTTCTTAGTGCACTGGGGCGTGTAGGATATATAATGAGGAATGAGGAAGCTCAGACAAGCTTCAGAAGGTGATTTAAGCGACTTTAAATGTCACATGGTTATTGGTGCCAGACATCTGGCTTGAGTATTTCATAAACTGTTATCTACAGACATAATCTCTAGGGCTTTCCTGAAAAGGAAAAAATATCCAGTGAGTGTCAGTTGTCTGATGAGATTGTTGATGACAAAGTTTGGAGGAGAATGATCAGACTGCTGATAGCAAGACAACCAAAACTCAAAAACAATCTGTTACACGCAAGGTGTGGAGCAGAGCATATCTGAATGTACAGCATGTCAAACCCTGAAGCAGATAGATATGACTTTCAGATAATATGGTCAGGTTTTGTTGAAAACATGAATACATGGCTTCATCCTGTCTTGTATCAGTGGTCCAGGCTGCTGATGATGGTGTAATAGTTTGGAATATATTTTCCTGGCAAACTTTGGGTACCAAAGGGTACTATTGTGTATGTATTATACATATACATACACAATAAAGAATTGTTTATTAATAGTTGATTCAGCTTAGTTTAAAATTCTATAAGTCACAGTAAGTTTGGACAAATAAACACTCAGACTAGAATAAACCTGTTAAAAAAAGACAAGAGAAGTGTATATTTGTCCCTGCCAATGCAAGTGACAATAGCATTTTCATTTTTAAACTGATACATAAAGGATGAACTTTAAAGGTGCACTATGGAAGATTTTCTATTAAATTTCGAAACAGGGTAGATAAGAAAATCAATGTTCAAAACAGTTTCTTGCCTTACCCCTTGCCTGAATTCACTGCGATTCACCGTAGGCTTATAATAATGTTTTATTTTGAATAATCAGCAATTTACCAGCAATTTTGTTTTAACCACAGATAGCAAAGAGCCAAAGTTCCTCAGTGCACCTTTAAAGAATCTTGTAAAAATCCTACACAAATCAATTCATATCTTATCTGCATTTAAGTTTGTAAAGTGTTCATTTTTAGTGCAGAGTGATTAAGAGTTCTTGGTTTTATTATATTTAAGAATCATTCATGGTGAGATCTGAACTCCACAGTATCTATGGGCTCTTCCTTCTCTGGTCCATTTGATTGGTTGCAGTTTATTTTATTGCACTCATAGTCCTTGACTGATCTGATGTTCATCATTTCTGCTGAAGTCTCTTTATGAGCAGTCACTCCAAATCTGTTCTTAAAGTCAGATCTGGAAATCTTCTCAGACTGTGTTGGTAAATAGTGTCTAGGGCTGTCAGTCACTGTCCTCTCCTTACTTGTTCTTGAGGTTGCTCCATAAAGTTCCTTCTGGTCTGACTGGCATGTGGCTGGACAAACCAGACTGCCCATGTCATCCAGAGAGTCGCCGGATTCTGCTGAACCTGTGCTAGAACCAGCAACGCATTCCCACTTTTTTTTTGAGGACTCCTGATCTGGTTCAGTCTTCTGTGTTTGTTTAGGTGCTTTAGTGACAGTATGCTCACTGGCTTTGACTAGATCATCTACTCCAAGTTGGTCTTCCATAATGCTTGGTTCGGCAAAAGAGGTGGAGTTGTCAGTGCTGGTACCATTATTAAGAGGTAAAGCTAGAGAGTAACCATCTAGATTTGGCTTAAGATCTTCTGAAGGGCATTGCGAAGGGTTTTCTGAATCAACACTCATCGCAGAGTCATCGTCAACGTTCGTCATTGTTTCTATAACATCATCAACTGGCTTACTATATTTTTGCTCACTTGTGGTTTCTCCATCCTTATTTTTATGCCGTACATAACCTTTATCGTTTGCTACACTCTCTCCATAGCCGACCAAAGAGTTTTGCTGCTTCTCTGACTTTTTCTTGAAGCGTTTCTGGATTTTTCTGGGACACCAAACAAACTTGTCCTTGGGCTCAAAGTGCTGAAACGCAAAACGCACCAGCTTCCTGCGTTCACGTTTGTCACGCACAGCAAACAAGAAGTAGTCAAGAACACTCCGTTTAACACTACTAAGGGTCTTTCTGATAAGGGTTTCCTCAAGGAAAAAGCGAACAAGGGGGGCTTGGAAACGCTCAAAGCCAAGTTCTCCCAGGCTCTTTAGTATCCTAGTAATCCGAAGGTTATTGTGCATGTTCCTGAAATCAAAAAGAGCAGGAGATATACCATGTTATTTCTAACTGGCGTTTGTGAGAAAAGAACATAGAAAAAAAAACAGTCAGTAAAGGTGAGCAAATTGAAAATTATAAAATAATATCATAGGGTTAACTATTTCAGACCTTGGACCAGCAAGACGATGACAATGCACCTTTTAGCTTTAGAGCCTTAGCATTCCCAAGCAGCCAAATCACTGCCTTTGGTACTAGCTGCAGTGAAAACATGTTGCATGGTTTAAAAATCCTTCAGGATTACCAAGCCTTTTAGGGTTTTGAGTCACTTATGGTTGCTGATTAACAGACCACTGATATTTCTTAAGAAGTTTCATAGTATTACTGTGAATGAAACTGTTGTTCATTTGCGGGTTTTAATGACATTTTGAATTTTATTTAAAGTTTATTTGGTCTTTGGATTCCACAATTAAGGGAGATGAGTTGTCAAGAGTTTGAAAGAAGCGTCCAAATACACAAATATTGTTTTCCCGATCTGTGAAAAATGCTATGCAGATTTTAAATGTAACCAGTCTTACTCACTCCTGCTCCGAGCACTAGAGCACCTCTTAAGATCAGAGAGTAAGGTTTACACACTGCACAGCTTTCACACACTAGCTGGCTTCCATTGCACAAACACCTAGTTTTTAAATAAGAATATATTTTAAATTTGTCCTTTAAACTAAAATGTTAATATCACATTATATAGTTGTTAGGTAAACAAGTAATTGATAGGCAAGCAAGTAAACACATTAAAACTATTCAGGCAAAACATTAAATATAAAATGACAGTGGATTTTAACCACACTGTTTAACTTTGTCCTCATGAGAAGGGTGGTTACATATACATAGAGCATATGCTTTTATCCAAAGCGACAAAAAAAAAAGAGCATTAAATATTTTGCCTTAAAAATCAACAAGCCAAGTCTACAAAGCTAGCATTTCATTTACAGACAGGCAGTGTATCCAAATTTTATTGGGGCATTTTTTAATATAATTGTCACACCTTTCATTGTGTACATTTTGTTGGCAATTTTTTTTTTTGAACATTGTTACTTTTGCCTTAAGTTTTGCTTTTTATGTTTTAAATCACAAATAACCCATATAAATAGTAACGCAAGTCTTCAGAGCACACTCAACTCACTGAAGTCATGTGGCTCACCTCTCTAGGTTGGCGAATCTCTCCCTCCAGTTGTCAGCACGCTTCACCTCCCCCATGTCTCTGTTTAGCAGCTGTATGCCATAGAAGCCCAACATGAGCTCGTAAGAATCCACAAGACGACTTTTGGCTTCTTCATTTTCTCTGAAAGCCTTCAGAGGACAGCACAGAATAGAGTGTATCACCTCAGCTGTTTTTTTTTAAAGATCACAATGAAATTAATTACTTTTGTTTAAATCTCCCGCATCTCAAATATTTATTCAGTGAAAATGACTCTAACCTCATTGTTTGTCTCCTCTGGAGTTTCAGAAAAAGATCGCACAAAATATTTTTTAATATTATTTTTAATACCTTGATTTTTGAGTCCAAAAATATACTGTTATTAAGAATAAGAAAAACATAGCTATTTAACTCATGCAGTACTGTCGTTTCAATTTTGGATTTCAGAAATGAACATCAGAACATCTATACAGCTCTGGAAAGCATAATTTGTCCTTAGAATGGCAACTTGAATAATTTGGAAAAGTGTTAAAAATATATTTAAAGTTTGAAGTGATATTGTTGAGTATAACCCATAGCAGTGGATACTACCTGATCCAGTATGTCTTGCTATGCTTCACATTTTGAAACCAGGGGAAGTTCTAATAAGTAAACAATCTAGGTAAGTTATGTCTTGGTTCATCAAATATACAAGCACACAGAGACCTAACACACTGCCCTAGGAAGCATGAAACTTAACTATGATACTCAGGGGCAGACTGGGACAAAAATTCAGACCTGGCACTTTAGCCACACCAGCCCACATTACCATGCTGACCCACCCATGAACACACGCATTCACTATTTGTGTACAGATGGTGAAATAATGCAAACAGTACAGTATGTAACAGATTTTTAAACAATGTATGTGACTGGCAAACAATGCTTACTACTTTTTAAAGAGCACACGTTTTAAACAAATTTACACATATATTAAAAACAAAAGAAAAATAATCTGTGTTGTAGAGTCTGCATTTGACCACCTTTCCTTTTTTATGGTCCATTATCTGACAATTAGCTTGTGTTGCACTCTTTGATGACAAGCTTGATTTTGACTCAACGTCTGCATAACTTTTGATCAGATTCGGGTCAGTCCAACTCGGGATAAGGCCGGCTGTTGCTGACTGGGCCAAATGCTTCTTTATTTTTATTATTATTATTATTATAACCATATTAAAATCAATTGGTAAACAACCGTCCCATTCACTGCTGGCCTGTAAAAACAATGCATTTATGTATATTTAAAAAAAAAAATCTGACCAGCCCACATTTTAATAAATGGTCCGGCCCCTCTGGCATTTGCCAGAATTGCCAGATGGCCAATCCACCCATCATGATACTGCATATGTAGACCCTTTGTAGCTCCAGAAAGAGAATTGCAGGGGGGTCGGGGGCTTAGGATTCAACCCATCTGAGGGTTGTCCCCCCAGAAATATCATTAAAAATGCTGTGCAACAATGCTGTGTATTGTAAATAATATAATGATACATACTTAAATACCTAAAAATAATTGAAGTTAGCAACATGATAAAAAAGCAAACAGGAAAAAATGCGCTGATGTTTAGAATAATTTTGAGCTCCTCTTTTAAGTCCGTTATGTTAGCTATTATAACGTTAAGCTTGTTTGGTGGCTTGTTTAATAACAAGCTTGTTTGGTATAATTGTTTATCGGCTCTCATATCTTGGTTCACATTGGGGATGCTGGTGTAAAGTTTGAGCATACCTAACCTCTCAACAAGTTCTTCCTGTTCCATGGCAAAATAACAAATTTTGGAACCAAATTGGAAACACATTTTGGAAATTTCCCCAGCTAAAATGTTTTATTTTTTAAATATTTTTTAGAGGCAGAACCAACATAAATAGTGATGAAAGCCAAAATATTAAATAGTTACTGAGTAATCTACCAATTGTCATATTAGAGAGGGTGAAAAATGACCTGAGAAAGATTCCAGCATCATTTTACTTTTACACAGAGACTGGTAGATCTATTATGAAAATCTTTCGACTTTAGCAATCATTGCTACATTACATACCAATGGTGACAGTTAAAAAATATAAAAAAGGCACTTGTGTGTTCTTTTTACAAACTTTACATGCCTGCGACTCAAGACGTATTTTAATGAGATATTTTAATGTCCTTTTAGATCTCAGAAGAAAAGTTCCAAAGATATGGGGATCTAAATGTGGCTCCATAACTAAACTGTTAAATTAAACATATTCGGTCATCAAAAACCAAATGTGGGTCACATTGCAATAATCTGGTACTTCATTTCAAGAAGAATGTCGAAAGAACAATCAGTATTGAACTCAGAAATGTATCTTCTTTCCTTCTATTAAAGCAACTGCATTGAACATAACCATAATTTCAGTGTCTTGGAGTTACTAAGAATGATCAAGTTGAGGCACATTAAATGCTCTTAGTGGTTTATTCATAAGATTCTATATTTGTAAGTTTCAGGGAAATGTTAATAAAGGAATGTTGTTAATTATGGCTTGGGCACAAATGGTGTAAGGACCTTGTTGGAACTTCTATAGTTGTTATTATCTCTAAAATGGATCTCATTTTGGGAACCTAAACATGCTCAAAAACTAAAAATGTCAAAAGTGGTGAAAAAAATACATCTGATATGGGAATCAAGTGTGGCAAAACACCTCTATAGCGCTTTCTACAAAATTCCAATTAAAACAGTCCTTGTGCTGCATTTCACATACATTATGAAATTTGGTAGGCTCATTCCAACTGCTACAAAAAAGTAACTTACAGCAATGTCCTATTTTTAACAAGAAGTCAGCAATTTATAAACAGAAGGGAAAAAAAAATGACCATACACTAGCGTAGGGTTTTGTAAATTTTTAATATTACTTATAGCAAAATGATATAATTACAGTCCAAAAGACTCTTCTATTTTGTTATTCCTTTGTCTCCAATTATCTTTTATTCTCCATTGTGTAATTTTCTGAAAACACACAGCATGAGTCTAGATCCTGACTCTAAGATACAAGAACCAAGACAGGATTAGGATCAGGACTAGAATAGGATGGAGTCAGTATCCAATACTTTATTTTTCCAAATTATTCAAGTGGCCAGGACATGCTAAAGAGTGTACCAGTCAGCCACATTCTATGTAATATTTGTGAGCTTTCGACCACTACTGGTAGACAGTATCACTTTAAAGAAGACACTTCAAGGATAAATTATGCCTTCCAGAGAGCTTAGATGTACATTTCTGAAATCCAAAATTAAAATGGTACTGCATGAGTTCAATATATTTTTTTTCCTTATTCTTAACAGGGCATTTTTGGCTCAAAATCAAGATAATAAAAATATTTTTATGTGAATAACATTTCTGGCTTCGACATTGCTTGTTCTTCAGACATTCCTCTTTAAAAGAAATGAAGTACCAGATTTTATCAAAATTAACATGAAAAAAGGATAAGAGGCTATATCTTGACAATGCTTTGGTGTATTCACACAAAACTTGATACATGTCATGACCCAAGAGTCCATGCAGTTTCATCACAGCGCCACCTACTGCTCCAGAGGTATGAAAAATGGCTTATATTTGATTGACTTATAACTGTTTTGTGTTTGGGTTTGCACAATGTTGTACAGAAAATGTTAAAACACTACAGCTGTGGAATGTAATCAATTTTAAAAATAATTGTAATGCAGAAAAATAAGATCATGCATTCTGTTACAAAACTAGGGTATATTAATGCACTCAACGTCTCACAATTCAATTCATAATTTAAATAAATCAAATCACTTTAACCATTCTGCAATGTCAGAAGAAACTGAATAGTGTTCAGCAGAAAGCCAAATTGAAAGATCTGAGCACAGTGAGACCAGCTTACAATAAACAAAAGGAAAGTGTTAGCAGTATAGGAGCATGCAAATCCATTAGCTGCAGATTACAGGAAATGGTCAGTCTGCTCCAATTGCCTGGCAGTTCACATGACCACAACCTATCAGCCTGTGCCTCAAGACTTTCAAGATTTCAGCCACTTTACGGACTCACCTGGATTTCCTTCTTGGTGAGCTCTGTGGCCATGTAGTTCACTCCAGGCTCCCGCAAAGGAAACAACCTAGAAGCAAGAGAGCATTAAGTTTTAACCTTTAAATGCATGTTTAGTGTTTTGACAATCATTTTTGCATATTTGGGTCTAGTGACCTGGAATGAGAGTTGGATCTTAAACCTCCCTATTAATATAAAACTGTTCCAATATTATATTAAAAACAATTAATAAATGATAAAATAAAGCATATTTTGATATTTATTTTCAAACAGATGTAATGTAGTGGGTTATGTCCTGGGTCACGAAAAACCCAATGTATGCTATAGGTAAAAACCATACTTAAGGTTACACATAAAGATAAGTGAGAGTTATAAGATTTCTTACCACTGTAAGTAAGATAAGTAAGATTTCTTACCACTGAATGTAGGAATGAACTCTCTCCAGCTTTTTGTAATCAGTTTTCCACTCTGTGTGAAATGTCTCAATCGACACATCTAAAGAAATACAGTGTGTAACAAAATATAAGTGTACAGTCTGATAAAGCTCAGCTTTATTGCAGATCATGGAAAACTTCCAACTTTCCAACTTCCAAGCGTACCATCAGGTGAAGATTTAATTTCATTGAGATAGAATTTTAAATTTGTCATTCTTTCTTCTGGGCATTCCTCTTCATTCATGTTCTGAGAAAAAACAAACATGACACTGTTTTAGAAGGTTTTAATAGTAATTATGAAACAGACTGTATTCAAAGTGCAATTTTTTACTTATTGTAGGCAAAAGTTCTGAACACTTACTGGATATCCATGCCTGTAGTTTTGCATGTCCTTGGCTGCTCTGAGGTTTCTGGATGACGAGTTGGACCACTGCAATAAATAAAGGGAAAGTTGAAACTTTTGAATTGGTTATTCTGTGACTTTCAGTTCTTTAGGTATAATCTGAATGTCTGTATCCTAAACCGTAGTATGCTAAAAATTGCATGCTGAAGGTGCCCAGATAGCAAACTTGACTTCAATTCAACATCAATTTTTAGTTATAAAGGTCATCATCAAACAATTATCAATGTTGAATCAACATTTATTATTTGGTTGGTTCATCAAAATGTTAAAAGGTTGAAAATAAAATATCTATTCAATGTTGAAATAAGGTTGATTTATCAACATATACCCGTCAAGCCATTTGGTCGAAATTGTTCTTCCATCGTCGAAACTAAGTTGAAGAACTCTGCACATACGCACCATTTGAATATTGATGGCCAATTGCTGACAAAACTGAGGCAAGTAAAACTTTTATATTCATTTTTTTTAACAGTGCTTTTCACATTTAATGTTTAATCACTAGATTTGTGATGTTATTTTGAAGCTTTTGAAACGTTCTTGCATCATAATGTTTTATTTTATTGTCCTGTTTGACCTATGTTATTTTCTATTTAACAAGGCCTGTAAATCAATTGATTAATATTGTTAAATTCATGCCTGCATACATAATTTGGCCAATGTGACGACAGGCTTCACACATATAATACTTATTATGAGAAGCTATTTCTACAATATTACTATAAAGTTTTATTAATGTTTGTTTGTTTTTACTACCAGTGACTTTTGGGGTCTTTTTTGGGGAGTAACATTTCTGCAAAGTAATGTAGAAAATGTTGTCAAGCAATTATTAAAGACAAGTAAGCAGTCAGTCAGTAATAAAATAAGAATTAATGGCAATTCAATAGAACAAAGGCAAATAAGTAAACACTGTTTGTTGTTTTTCACATAGGTGTAACAGCTGTATTTAAGTACTCAGCAGCTAAGTAAATTGGTCTAAACTAGTCAAATAAAACACTGCAGATTCTTCACTGTATAATTAAAACTTAAATAAATCAGTTGTTCTTCACCAAATGTTTTACATAAGGTGGACTTAAACAGGATAAATTGTTAATTCTGTATATAATTGTTTTGTTTGATCTCTCACCAGGTCCTGCTGAACTTCTGCAGAAGCTGCTTTATCAGGGACATCATCACAAATGCTGTCTATGGATGGTGAGAAGCATTATCAAAGACACCTCTCACTCCATCTTCGGACTGTTCACTTTTCCATCTGGGAGACGTTATAGAAGTCTTTGCTATCACATCAGCAGACTCAGGAGCAAGTTTATTTTATCTTAACTTTTGGCCTACTGAACTCTGAACTAATATATATAATGCTTGAGATAGATATTATATATATATATATATATATATATATATATATCAAGCATTTTCCTTCTGCTTGGTGGCCCTACAATTGTGACTTACAAAAGCAACATCATTGTGATCTGCCCACAACACCAAACATATTTCCCAAATTTGACATAGATTACTCAATGCATGCAGAAGATATGACACACTTACTGTTCCATAAATGTATTGCCTCAACATGGCAACACCGTTCGAGACATCAACAATTTGTTCACAGTTTAGCATTTTATCTCAACAAGATGACTCAATGACTTGAGTTACTTTGAAAGGACTCCTTTAAATTATGTTTTAAGTTACATACTTCCTTCTGCCAGTTGGTAATACTGTGACTCACAATAGCTATGGTAACACTGTTCGAGATATCAAAAAACGTTCAAGATGTTGGGCAGAGCTAATAAATGTAACATTGAAAGTCGTCCGGCTTGATGAGAACAATACAAGTACCAAGTTTAGTGACCATAGGTAACACTAAACCTGTCACTTTTGTCCAAAGGTGGCACTACAGAGACCCCCCCTCCATACCCATGTGTAAGCTTTTGCCCACACCTAACAGCTGACCAGTATGATGTGAGTACCAAATTTCATGGCATGTTAAGTGCCACAAATACACCTGAATGTGGTTTTGAAGAGACTTGTTGCCATGGCAACACAATTTTACAAAAATCCTTTATTTATATCAGCCCTGTCTCTACTTTATTCTAACCAAGTCTAAAGTGCATTGGCTAAATGTAAGTTGACTATATAAATGTTGTTTTAAGTGGCGCACTTCCTGTTGCCAGTTGGTGGCGCTATGACTATAACTCACAAGTCATATCAATGTCATCAGCCCACCAAAATAAACATATTTGCCAAGTGTGACGTAAATCGCTCGATGCATGCTGTAGATATTATTAACTTCCTGTTTTAATTTTTTTTACATAATTTTACTGTCTAGCCATGGCAACACCATTTGAGATATTAAAAATCACTTCGGAATTATGAACCTTCAATGTCTTGGCCAGATGCTCACCAAGTTTGGTGCCAATCACATAAAATCCCTAGCATATATAGGTTCATGGCATGCACTTTTTCAGAAAATCCAAATTAGCGGACTTCCTGTTGGGCAGAGCTATGGGGTGTCAGGGCGAAAGTTGTTGAAAGTTGAGTCGACATGGCCGATACACGCACCAAGTTTCATACAGGTGCATCCATGTATGTTCAAGTTTACTTATATAGCGCTTTTCACAATGGCACATTGTTGCAAAGCAGCTGTACAAATGAAAAATATCTAAAGATATTTAACAGTGAAATAAAATAAAGATTTATTTGAAAATTTAAAAAATGAAATTTAAAAATGGAAGAAAATTAAAATTAATAAAAATATTAAACAATGATTATTAACACAATGTACAAAGCGAATGTTCTAAGCTAATGTCAGAAGTCTCCCAATAAGCAAGCCAACAGGGCAACAAAGGAAAGGAACCAAAACTCCAGTGATGTATAAATGGAGAAAAAACTTTGTGAGAAATCAGGCTTAGCAGGGGGGCCAGTTCTCCTCTGGCACACTAAAGCTGCAGTCCGTAACTATGATTGGCTAAAAGAGAGAAAGAAAGGCTCAAATTAAATGATTTAAACATTTGTATGGATTAGAACTACGGGTCCAATTTAGTGACATGTCAGAAAAAGAGATAAATAAGGGACTTGTCAAAGAGGATGGGGCCATGATGTTAATGATAGAAAACTAAGGAAGGTTTCAACTGAGATTGCGGTAATGGCATAAAGTTAATATTTGCAGATCTAACAGCAAACCGCTGTTACAAAACTGAATATATGTTAATGTGAAAAGTCTAACTGAGGGGAAATTTTACACATAAAAATTAACAGGCAACTGATGAGCATTAAATAGCCTATGTAAAATTCTTTCACATTTTTCCCAGTGCTTTTGGGTGGCCCAGGCTATCGCTATAGACATCGTTCTATGTACCATTGTCTATGGACAATTGAGCAGGGACAATTGTCAGGATGAACTGGAGCTTGGGTTGGTCTGTCTGATGCTGGATCCTTTCTGGATTGAAATCCCGGGATAAAAATCCAAAAACTGTGAATAATTAACGTACCTGCTGTTCATAGTGTTAAGAACATTAAATGTTATTTTTTATTTTAGGTAAAATGGAAAAACAAGTGATGCAATGCATTATAAGAATGCTTGGCTAAAGAAATGTCTTTAATCTAGATTTGAACTGCGAGAGTGTTACTAAGCCTTATAGCCACACAAACTTTATAGCCACAGCCTGGCAACCAGTTACAGTACCCTAGGAGCTGCCTTATAGACTTCCATTGAAAAAAATCCCATAGACATAACATTGGGCAGCTCCTTGTGATGTCATAGCTCTGCATCAGAATGTTGTAAAGACTTGGGGGTGGATATTGCTCGGCTTAGAAAGCAGCAACAAATGGTGACATAGCCACACCCTAGCAACCAGATACAGTTCCCTAGCAACCACCCCATTGCCATTTAAAAATGTGAGAGGCATCAAAACATCGTAGAGACAAGTGGGTGACCTCTTTTGACTCAGACTGCCAAGTAGTCTTTAATTATTACAATAGAAATTGTCCAGTCATGCCCTAGCAACCATTCAGAGCACCAGAACATCATACAGACGTGGGTGGGCTTATTTGACTTGGGCTGTCAGTGGGCTTTAGGTATTGCCCGGACAACTTCCTGACCACACCCTAGCAACCATTTAGATCACCCTAGCATCCTCATAACATCATGAATATGTAATGTTTTAGTATATTTATCAAGCTAAATCATGCTAGCATCATGTTACTTCATGCCAAGTCACGCAAGCATCACACTAATATCATGTTAGCATCATGCCAAATCATGCTAACATCATGCCATTCCATGTTAAAGCATGTCAACATCATGCTAAATCATACTAGCACCATGCTAAATCATGTTAGCATCACAGAATAATTTTAACATTGTTTAAATATTCCAGAGTTTTGCCACGGCAAGCACCACTCACATTTTCTTCAGAAATTTTACCTATCTGGTTATTTATATAATTTGCCTTCCCACTTGTTCACAATATTCTATTTTAATAATTCTATTGTTATATAAATCTGCAATTAAAAAGCATGCACTAGCCACACATACGCTATTGAAATGATTGAGGATGCTAAGAGAAGAAATTATTTAACCTTAGGTTTGTACAACTGCATTCATTTATGAACTTAACCAAATACATCCAAGTTATGACATAACGAAGTGAGGGATGACAAATACAAAAAGAAACTCTGCCAATATTTCCATGAAAACAGTCAGAGAACCATACAGTCTGATAGAAAACTACGATATCTGTAGGAATATGATTATCATTTGGGTTGTGTCATTGAAAATGCTGCAGGTTCATTTGCAACATAACGGAAAGATGTTTCACGCGACTCATAGATCATGGGCGCGCGCCCGCAACAGATGACGTGAAGATCAGACGCGAACGAGCAGTACGCTTTCGGTCGATTAAATTACGAGCTAACGTGCTAAAACTATAAAACGCCTGCGAATAATAAACGAATGAGCAAGGTGTAGTAAAACGCTCCGATTAAACCATTAAACGTGTTTAATCAAACGTTAACTCTCTGAGCTTCATCGGATATTTAACAAGAGAGGCTTACGAATTTGGCAAAGCGTGCGACTGTATGTCTAACTAAACCAAACACAAGGCGAAGAAAATAGATCGATCAGAGAAGCCAATAAATTATGCATTCCTTAAACATTGTTTCAAAAGAATACCACCATGCTACAATAGTTGGGTGGCAAAAGGTAAATGACATACAAACGTAGGCCGTGTTTTCTTGCTGCGGCCGGTGTTCTCCAGCTCGTCTCCATCGCTCTCCGTATCCCAGGTGGAGTCATATTCACACACCAGATCGTCGTCCATATCGAAAGTCACTTAAAATCATATAAGTGCCAATAAATGTGATGCGTAAGCTGGAGTTTGTTTTGCATCCGCACAGCGCCATTAAGCGTGCATATGTCGGCGGGCCTCCAGCAGCTTACTAACTGCACTCAACAGCATCACTCTTCAGTGAATGAATGAATGAATGGACTGCCAACCAGTACTGCTCCCTTATATGATCCCTGTGTACACAACTACCTTACTTATAAGAAACCATTATATATGCACTATTGCACTGTTATTTTAGGATAATCTTTGCAAAAAATGACAGTTTTGGTAGATTCACAGATAAAATACTTTAAATTACTGTTAAACCTTTTACATTCTTTTTTTGTTTAATAATTTTTAAATTGCTACACAAACCACAAAACTGAAAGTTCAAATTAGGTCTATGTGCCTGTAAAAAAAAGTTAAATAGCATATAACTATATATAGAACCCCAATTCAGAAAAAGTTGAGAGGCTGTCCCAAATGCAAATCAAAACAGAATGCAATAGTTTGCTAATCTCATATACCCATATTTTATTCACACTAGAACATAGACAACATCAAATGTTGAAAGCGAAACATCGTAATATTTCATGTAAAATATTAGCTCATTTTGAACTTGATGGTGGTTGTGGTGCACGATTGGGTAGTGTAGTGTATCTGCTTGACAAGTATCTACCACCTGCATTAGATTTTGAAATTCTGGATATTATTAACTGGCCGGAATTTTTAGAGTGCAGTGAATGTGAAGGACTGTAATAAGACAAGAGTTTGCTATGGTACTGAAGAGCTAAAGTGTTCGGGGTGTTGACAGAACCAAACTAACATGGTCGCATGTTCTTTTAAGAACTATAATCCTGCAGGGCAGCCACCCAGTAAGGCTTTATGTAATGAATGCATGATTAACTTCAGAGTTTGACATATAGAGCATGTGTTGTAGTTTTGATATATATTTTTAAGATGAAACAATACAGTTTTACAAATATTGGAAATGTATTTTTTAAAAGACAATTGCTATCAAAAAGGACACCCAGATGCTCTAATGAAGAAGGCTTTATAGAGCATCCAGCAAGAGTAAGACAGAATTCTAGGTTGTTCTGTAAGATTTGTCCATTAAGTAAAACTTCTGTTTTGTCTGAAGTTTTGTCTGATTTAGTTTTAGAAAGTTGCTAGTCATCCAAGTTTTGATACTGAGTATACATTCTGTTAGTTTGGTGAGTGTATGCGTCTCGTTGGGCTGCTAAGAAATATACATTTGGGTATCGTCAGCACAGCAATGAAAACTTACTCCATGTCTCTTAATAATTGCTCCCATAGGTAGCATATACAGGGTGAAAAGCAGAGGCCCAGGCAATGAGCCCTGCGGCAGTTCAAACTTGTTGACTGACATCTTTTCACGCACAGCAACAAGCTGGAATTGGTTAGATAAAAGTTATTTAAACCATGCCAGTATAGTGCCATTTATGCCAACATAATTTTTTAAGCCTTTTTAAGAGAATGCTGTGTGCAGTGTCAAAGGCTGCACTAAGGATGAGTAGCACTAGAACAGAGATGCAACCACAATCAGCCAACAAGAGAAAATCTTTTGTCACTCTGATTAGAGCAGTCTCTGTACTATGATATGGTCTAAATCCTGACTGGAAATTCTCATCATTAGAGGCTAACACCAAATGTGTGCTATATATGCACCCATGTAACTAAAAGTATGAAAGGCCCAATTGTATATTTAAGAAAACAACTTTTATTTTGAAAGGTTTTGGGGCACTTTTTGTGTCACAGCACACTGCTGCATAAGGGGTTGCATACCTGAGTCTATGATGACCCAGTCCACTGTCATCAGAACTGGACCTGAAGCAGGGAAAAAGATTGCCTGGTCTAATGAATTCCATTTTCTTTTACATCATGTAGGTGCCCTGTTTACCTAGGAAAGCAATGAAACCAGGATGCACTGTTGGATGATGAGATGTCAGTGTAGGGACTGTGATGCTCTGAGCAATGTTCTGCATGGAAACCATTCATGTGGACGTAAATTTGACACATTCTACATACATAAAGTACAATCCTTAGTGACATGATGTTTCCTAACGGCCCCTTTCAGCAGGATAATACACTCTTCCACACTGCACACATTGTTTAGAAATGCTTTAAGGAAAGTAATGAAGAGTTCAGGGTGTTGCCTTGGCCTTCAACTTCCCCAGATATCAATCCAATTGAGCTTTGGGATATGCAGCAATATATCAACATTCAAAAGTATCAAAGTTTAATCCACATGGCTCAACCTTGCAGCCTACAGGACTTGAAGGATCTGCTGCTAACGTCTTGGTTCCAGATACCACAGGACACCTCCAAGCACTTATTGAGTCTGAGCAGATTGGCGCTGTTATGGCAGAATGTGCATAATGTACAATCATTGACCTAAACAATGTTTGCACTAGCATTCAATAGCTTGGTTTAGTTCTTATTTATCCAATTGTTATCATTTTATATGAATCTATAAATTATATAAATGTTATAAAAATCTATATAAATTTATAAAAAAAGTCAGTTTACTGATAATACCCAACTTAACTTTACATCGCAGAACCTGGAGATAACGTCTGTTTTGGTTGTTTTTTTAAAACAGACTGTATCAATGATTTCAAACAATGAATGGCCAGAAAAATTCTTCTTCTAACACAGAGGAACTCATTCTTGAATAAAATAATGAGCCAACTTCCACAGTTTAGAATACTGGGATGTTACATAGATCTGTAATTTGAAAGTCACATTTCCATTGTGTTGTTGCACAGCATTCTACAATTTTAGAAATATTTTAAAATTCCTGCACATGTTTTTTTTGTTTCAGACATCAAAAAGCTTATTCATGCGTTTATGACCTCAAGAATAGATTACTGTAATTCAATGCTTGGTCGGTGTCCTGCACAGTTCATTCAAAATGCAGCAGCTAGAGTGCTTACTAGATCAAAGAAATATGATCATATTAGCACAATTTTATCATCACTGCACTGTTGCCTATTAAGTTCCCTTTCGAGGGAACACGATGCTGTGTCAACTTGACGCTATGAGGAAAGTGCTTCAGGCGCACCCAAGTCTGAATATGTGTAAAACCAGGCCTATTTATAGGCAAGTTCAAGGGCAAGTGATGTAGCACCACAAAGCCTTTAAAAAGCGCCTGCAAAATACGTCATTAGCTTTTTTGTCTTCAGAAAGCTCTTAGTCTGCATGTAGCCAGGCAAAGTGAGGGAAAAAAAGAGAACATGTCTGCTAAAAACTTTTTAAATGCGTGCCACCTTGCCCACGCTATATAACAAGATATGTTTGTTTTCTGTTTGGGGGCGGAGCACGCTAGATCAGCTCTTGAGAAAGCTGACTGTTCTCAGTGCGAATCTCTCCCGCTGAGAATGCTCCACTCCCGCCTGGCTCTCTTCAATCCTGACGGGAGACTTCACTCGTGGTGCTTTCTTTCTTTCACGCTCTCCGCCGAATCGGATGAGCACACGCCAGCTTCAGAAGCCCGCTCTGCGGTTTCTTCTGAGCTGGAGGATGAGCTCATGGTGGCAGTATCAGATAACAATCTGACTGCCAGCAGCCAGATGGGTGCTGAGGCAGACCGGCTTCCTCTTTCTGCCGCATTTGAGGAGCTGTTTGAGGTTGTGTCTCGTGCTGTGGAGAAACTGAGCCTTGATTGGCCAGATGAAAGACAGCACATTAAAACATCTAAGCTGGATGATAGGTTTCTGTCATCCAGCAGGGAACAGCTTCCCCGTCGTAACCTCCCATTCTTCCCAGATCTTCACACTGAGGTGACGAAGTCATGAAAAATCCATACTCAGCTTGTGTATTTACTCTCAATACAAGCAATTATTCCTCTATTGTGGGATTACATGAGCATGGGTATGGGGCAATGCCCAGGGTTGACGAGACGCTTGTGGGCTATCTCTCTCCCTCTACAGCATCGTCGTGGAGGAAACCTGCCTTGCCCTCAAAGCCCTGCAGGGTTACTTCCAATCTGGTGGGCAAGGCTTATGCGGCAGCAGGTCAGGCTGGGGCATCGCTGCACACCATGGCAGTTTTACAGGCAAAAAAAAAAGCAATCGGGGGTGTTCAAGGAGCTCCTTCCCTGCCGTGGTCAGGTTGCTGTGGCGTCAGTTGGTCCATCTACCTCAGTTTCTTCCAAGACCTCGGCTGTTTATAGGCAGCAGCAGAAGGCCAGCATGGCTGCTCGAGCTCCCCCTCATAGATCTAAGGGGACTTGGCAGCCTACGCAGACCTCACAGCCAAAGAGGAGGTTCGATCTGAGGACCGTGATCTCCTCTAAGGCTGATAAGAAGAAAAACACCTGACGCCAGAAACAGCATACTGGGGGCCACCCCACCATGGGGGGTCCCTGTGCATGGCTCATATGAGCTCATATGAGGTGCCTAGGGCTGAGACTCAATCCCAAGAAAAGTATGCTTTCTCCAGTTCAGAGAACTAGTTTTCTGGGGGTAATTTGGGATTCCACTGTGATGCAGGCACAATTGTCTCCTGCACGTGTGGAGTCCATCCTTGCCGCTGTGGGCAGTGTTTAGCTAGGCTGCCATCTCACAGTCCTCCAAATTCAGAGGCTGTTAGGTCTCATGGCTGCAGCAGCCAATGTGATTCCTTTGGGTTTGCTGCACATGAGACCATTTCAGTTCTGGCTAAAAACAAATGGGTTTCATCCCAAAATCCACCCGCTAAGGGTGGTAAGGTTACACGCAGAGGGCTTCGTACCCTTTCTATGTGGCTCAGACCCTGGTTTCTTACCTTGGGTCCCACTCTAGGAGCGCTATGCCATCGCAGGATTCTTACGACAGACGCCTCCCTCACAGGCTGGGGTGCGGTTCTCAATGGCCGCCCTGTCTGTGGTCAGTGGGAGGACCCTAATCTCTCCTGGCACATAAACTGTCTGGAAATGAGGGCGATGTTTCTGGCATTGAAACACTTCCTCTTACACCTCAAGGGCCAACACTTCCTAGTCCGTACAGACAACACCACAGTGGTCTCATACCTGAATCACCAAGGAGGACAGCGTTCACGCCCCCTGTTCAGGCTGGGACAGCAGATCCTTCTTTGGGCAGAGACCAGGCTGAGGCTGGCCGAGGCTATGTCTGTATGCATTTCCCCCAATAGCCTTGCTCCCGGGAGTCCTAGCCAGGGTCCGTCAGGACAGAGTTCATCTGCTTCTAGTAGCGCCGTTCTGGCCAACCCAGGTCTGGTTCTCAGGCATGATCTCTCTTCTGGACGGGACTCCTTGGGAGCTCCCAGTCCGGATGGACCTCCTATCTCAGGCTCGGGGGTCGAACTTTCACCCCGGCCAGAGATCTGGAAACTGTGGGTCTGGCCCCTGAGGGGAGCCAGCTCTTAAATTCGGTCTCTCAACTGAGGTTGTAGAGACCATTCTGAGTTCCAGAGCCCCATCTACTAGGAGACTGTATGCCCTGAAATGGCAGCTCTTTGTGTCGTGGTGGGAGGGACATCATGTTGACCTGGTTCACTGCCCTGTTGGTTCAGTGCTGGAGTTCCTTCAAGAGCGCCTCTCTGCAGGGTTGGCTCCCGCCACCCTAAAGGTTTGTGTGGCCGCCGTGTCTGCCAGCCACAAACCTGTCGATGGAGCGTCTATTGGGAGACACCCTTTGGTGTCTCGTTTTTGTGCATGGTGCCAGACGGCTGAGGCCTTTCTGTCACACGCGGGTCCCTTCTTGGGACCTTACCGTTGTTCTAAGGGGTTTATCTTTGGCTTCATTTGAACTCTTAGAGGCAGCCTTGGATAAGTTTCTGACTCTGAAGGTGGCTCTACTTTTGGCTCTTACATCGCTCAAAAGAGTAGATCTACAGGCTCTGATCTGTAGATCCTGCCTGCCTGTAGATTTTGCCTCTGGCTGTGTTAAAGCCATTTTGCACCCTAGACCAGACTATATCCCCAAGGTGCCTGCTGCGGCTGGTCACCCGGTGGTACTTCTAAGCCTTCTGTCCTCCGCCGTTTGATTCGCCGGAGCAGGAGAGGCTTCATATGTTGTGTCCAGTCAGAGTCTTGAGGATTTATGTCCACCGCTTAGGCCAGTGGCATAAAACCTCTCAGCTCTTAGTCTGCTTTGGTGGCCACAACCGAGGTAATGCGGTCAAAAAACAGCGCTTATCTCACTGGATCACAGATGCTATTACCCTGGTCTATGAGGCCTGTGACCTTGTGTCACCTTTGGGCATTAGAGCCCATTCTACCAGGGATGTAGCATCATCTAAGGCTCTGTCTAGGGGAGCATCCCTAAGTGATGTTTGTGCTGCGGCAGGCTGGTCCTCTCCGCACACATTTATTAAATGTTATAGTTTAGACTTCAACTCAACTCCAGGCGCTCAGGCCCTCCTGGATTGACAAGTCTGCATCTGCTCCTTTGCCCTATGCCAATGTTTCACAGCATTTGGGGCAGGCCTTTCCTCACTGTGGCGTAGTGGGTATTATCAGGGAACGTCTCAGGTTACATATGTAACCCTGTTCCCTGAGATGCGGAACGAGACACTGCGTCGCTTTGCCACATCTCGGTCTCACCTGTATGACCTTTCTTCAGACCTAAGCTGATGACATATTTTGCAGGGGCTTTTTAAAGGCTTTGTGGCGTGCAAAGCTATGTCACGTGACCTTGAACTTGCCTTTAAATAGGCCTGGTTTTACACGTGTTCAGAGTCGGGCGCACCTGAAGCGCTTTCCCCATAGCATCAAGCTGATGCTGTCAAGTTTTACGGAAAAACGAACCCAGACGCAGACAGCGTTAAACAGAAAAATCTCTCTTTATTAATAAAACAAAACAACAACCTACGAGGGTGTAAAACAGGAACCAAAACAGCAATAGAACTTGAACGAAAGAGCTCTGAAAAAACGGAGCTTAAAATGAAACTAAAAAAATGGGAAAAAACAGACAGGGCAGACACGGGACAAAAACACGACCAGACAAGACTCACTGTGACGAGGAACAAGATACAAGAAACGAGATAGAGAGAACGAACCGATCGGAGACAGAAAACACGAGGGCATTACATAACACACGGACAAACGAGGAACAGATGCGCGACATGAGCGCAAACGAGACAAGGGAAAAGGGGGCGGGGACAAGATGCGTGACCGGAGAGCACATGCCGAATGTAAACAAAACAGAGGCCATGTGCTTCCACACAAGACGAGGACCCAGAGTGCGCGTTCAGATCCCGACTCCACGAAACAAGAACCAAGACAAGAAGGAGTCAGGATCAAAACAACACGCTCTAACACAACACACAGGGCATGTCAGGATCCTGGCGATATAATCAAGAAAGATTCAGGACAGAGAGCCAGGTCCCTGACAGATGCAGCTTCTCGTTCCCCATCTCAGGGAAAAAGGGTTCTTTTTTACATCATGTAACCTGAGATGTTTCGTGTACATTTCAAAATCTTTCAATAACTTTGTGAACTATTATTAGATTACAGTCTATTGTGTACATTATAGTCGGAAAATATCAAAATCCACTAAAGGCGCTATATATTTTTCATACTTAGTCCCTAAACTGTGGAATAACCTACCCAGCCTTGTTTGGGATTCAGACACTCAATCAATTTACATCTAGGCTAAAGACTAATCTAAAGCCAATTATTCACCTAACACAGCATTCCTGATCTACATAACAAATGTAAAGGGGATTAATACTAAGTTTTGTTCACAAATGTAATAGACACCACAGATGTAATTATTTATAAACAAGTTCACTCAATATTATTAGATCTATTTTCCACCAATTTTAATGATGTAGTGAATCGAGGGTGAAATCAACAAACGGTGTTGTTTAAAACACTATTTTGTTCAGGAAATAGTTCATTCAGGAAAATACATATAATTAATTGTCATTAAATATGCATATTTGTAATACCTGATCAGCAGAAATTATGACAATCAGCTTATGCATTCATTCAGCGAGTACATATGCAATCTTATTGAATCTAAGAAACATTGCCTGGCCTTGAAAAACAACGCTTCTCCGCTTTAACAGGACTTTGGAGCATGCAGCAAAATTGAACACAATTTAAGTGACCGTATCTGTGAGCATTAAATGCAGCAACGATCATGTGTGAACACATATGGGTGTTTATTAAACTACACTACAGGGGAAACATATAAATAGACATAAACATACACACACATAACCAAACACATAACCAAACCCAAGGAGAAAGAGAGAGAGAGAACATTTTAAGTCCATAAAGAGTTGAATCAGCCAAGCATTTCTGAATGAATCATCAGTTGAATCAGAGCGTGAATCCGAATGCGTGTGGAGAGAGTCCTGATGGTTTAGATATGCGATGTAGCTTGTTGATATCCAGAGATAAACGAAGTTAGCTGAAGTTATGTCCAGAGTCTGTCTCAAAGGGATTGAGCCACAAGCAGCCGACCCCCTTGTGGGGAAGGGGTACCAGGGCCTTGATTGAAGGATGGAAGAGACAATGATGACTGTGGGGATATTTAAATATATTAAATATATTTAAATATGACTGTGGGGGTCATATTTAAATTCACACAGGTCAGGCCAAACTCAACCAGAATCAATCTGAGGCCAGAATCAATCTGTTCGATACCAAATATGACAGAGTTTGACATACATTAAGTTATGATTTATCCTAATGCATGAATACAAGCAGAACATTAAGTCAAACTTGCAGAGTTACAGTGAAGATACATAGTATTGGGGTCAACATACAACAGGGATATATACCTACAGTAGGACCTACAGTAGTTGTGACCTAAAGAGAAAGTCCTTCCTTCGGTGTATTGGAATTCCTTTGGAATGCTTTCTGTTCTCTCTTGGGCAATGTGGTGTTACTCCTGTCTTTTACCCACACGCTGGGTTTGGAAGTTTTAAGTGAAGGGGGTATTTTACGGTCTTTAAATGATCCAAATATTAGGCCATATCTAACTTATTCAGGATGTTTTCTAATGTCATCAGCCAGATAAGGGAACTTTAAACTCCAAGCTAATAAGATAATATAATTTTCCTTTTTAAATACTTTGAGCTGTTTTCCCAGCTGACATTAACACATTAACACTGCATGTTGGCATACATCTCACCAGCAGTGGCTATAAATACTGTCATCTACCATCCAGAGACTGTCCAGCCAATAGCCCCAGCACTGGACTGCTATTGACTAAATGATAAAGGCATTTCTAAGCACAGTACTGAACCCTCCAACAAAAACATTTCAGCTGATGACCATGGGTTCAAGCAGGACAATTACAACATTTAAAAAAGTAACGTTAAAGTTAAAACATCCTTCAAATATGAGAGATCTAGAATATTTAGTAAAATAATATTGAGGTATGGGAATGTTGTGATAGCTATAAGAAGTGCTTAGGCCAAGCAAGCAGGTATATTTTCAAGCAGGAAAACCTACATTGTTAAAGTTTGACAGATTTTACATTTCTGTCACATTCATGTTCTGTTTTGCTTGTTTTTCATGTTCTGCCTTTTTCAGTTTCTTGTGTTTCCATGTCCGTTTATTTATTTTGTTAACCTTAATTAGTCTCTGGTTTGTTTCTGTAGATGTATTTCAACCTCACTCAGACCGTCACTCCGGTCTTACCCTGGATAACGCTATTCTTCCGCCTACTCCCAAACTCTTGGGAGGCTCTGCATAGTGGCCTTGGAGTTGCTGGGGCATGTTTCCAACTATCCCTCGGTCCCATATACCATCAAGACAGGATACAGTTCTGGCATCAGTTCAATCCTGGACTTGTGACAACTGAACTGATTCTTAAAAGTATTGCACTTCAAAATGTTGACAACAGTACAAATTTTTCAGAGGTAATTTCTGAAGTAATTTCAGTGGCCCTTCATCATCTTCAGTGTGCAGGCATGAAAATTATGTCATACCTAGATGATTGGTTAAATTGTGCTCCTTCTCGCAGTCAAGTCAGGACACCGAAATGGTAATTTCAAAGCTCTCATCACTCACAGCTGTATACATACTGGGAGTATCAAACAAAGCAGGTACTCTCTATTGGAATAACTACTCTAGTAAATGGTGAATATTCTCTGCATCATGTCAAAGCTGCCAGTTAGACACTACCAGCTGTGACACCAGTTGTGTTCTTTGGTTTCTTTCATTGATGGATTCAGGAAAATCTGTTAATACTATAAAGGTCTATATTGCAGCCATCTCCCACTTTCATGTTTTAGTGGATGGTGCAAGTATTGGTAAACATGTGTCAATTCCTTTGACCGTTTATGCCCTGGGAGAGTTATGAGATCATCTGCTTGGGATCTTACTATTGTGTTACGTACACTAGTCAGGGCACCTTTTGAACCTTTGGATGAAGCAGTTCTCAAGTTCCTGACATGGAAGACAATCTTCTGGTGATATATAGCCAAGTCAATGAATTTTACTCGCTATCAGTCAGTAAAGGCTGCTTGTGTTGAAAATGCAAGGGTTTATCCATGGCCAAATCTGTCATTCCTACCCAAGGTCCTTAAGCCAGGTACAATAAATCAGGTACTTGAGCTTGATGATTTTAGTCCAGACCCCTTTTGTTCAGGTGCAGGGTTAGATAATTCTTCTCTATGTCCTATAAGAACATTACATACAACATTACATACAGTGGCAATCGTCCACTGCATGACATACACAACTATTTGTGTAATTTGTTAAGAAGTGTGCAGACAGGCCTGTGTCTAAGCAATGGTTGTTTCACTGAATAGTGGATATAATTTACAAGTGTAGTCCAGTCAGAATCTACCTTTTCACGTTGATCTGGTTGCTCACTCTAGCAGGGGTATGGCCACTTCCTGGGCAACACTTAAGGGGGTAGCACTCTAACATATATATGCTGTGGTCTCTTGGAGCACTTCATGCACATTCACAAGATTTTAAAGGGTTAATGTGGCAAATCCAAATTCAGGTCAGTCACCTTACATTGTTGTTATTAGGTCTCGAGGATAGGTCATTCAGGATAAAACCGTGGTCTCATAGATTCATAGTTGGACATAACAGTTCCTTTCAGTTCCTTGTCAGATACCAAATTCGCAAATCAGTTCAGCTGTGCCTTGTTAATGTAACAGGGTTATTTAGGTTGTTTTATTTTTATTCAGAATTTCCATTTATTTTCAGCAGAATTTATCATCCTATTAACTCTCTGTTTACCAACAGGTGTTATTAAATGAGGAGAGAACCACAAAATTCATGTTCACAACATATTTTCAATTTATGAGGGTATGTTATGTCATTTTATATACAATCATTATTTGATTTGTATTATGTTTGTTTAATTTTGTCTTATGTTGGATCACAGATTAAAGTATCCATTTAAAATCCATTTAAATCCAGTAATACAGACATCAGGTGACTCTTTATAACAAGCACTTACTGTCATAATTTATTGTTCAATAAATTACCGTTTTGTGTTACTCCTTGAAATAACAAATTATATTAGTTACTTTATGTGTTACGGAATGCAGACCTAGACACAGATGAAACAGTAAATGGTGACTGCATTGACAAACAATCTTAAACAACAGGTAAATAGATGATGTGATTGAAATACAATAGATAATGGAAAGACGGTACTGAATATAAATGGCAGTAGTATGTATATACTGTGTGTCAAAACAAAATACTATATTTATTAAATACTATAATTTTAACATGTCCGGTTGTCAGTCAACAGTTTGTACATTTGTACATGTCAGTCATGTTTACAACATTTTTAATGTTGTTTTAACCTTTGGATCTGACCCTCACCATGTGGAACCTTTGTGAGCAAGCAAAATTTTGTGAATTGTGGTGTTTAAATGGGGTTAGAAATCTGTGTTTGAAATCAGAGTCTGCATTATTGTAATAGTTGATTGTATAATAACTTGCTATTATAATAGCTGATTCGCTCCTAAAACTCTTAAGTCTTCAAGGAAATGTTTTGTCACATCGCCAGTGAGAGAATGGGTATCCTCTCATCTTTGTATAAAAGGCCAATGAAAATTGTCAAATGGAATTTGCATGCCAGTCCCCAGATATCCAGGTATATAAGTGGGCTGGCATGCAACACTCACTCAGATATTGTGCTGAGGAGTCGCAATGCGTCATGATCCCCAGCAGTACAGTTCAGTGCTGTGCCGTAAGGGAAACTCTATCAGGGAACAGGGGTTACATATGTAATCAAGATGTTCCCTTCCTGTCAATCACTCGACGTGTTGATGACGACACTAGGGGCCCTTATACCTAGTGCCACAGGGGCTGAACTGTGCTACAGGCTAAGTGGAGCAGACAAGGGCAAGCTGTAGTCTGCCTTGTCAAGTGCTTCAGCTATGTCGTAACCCTCCAGCTTACGTGTAAGGCATGTGGACAGGAGCGGGAACTTACCAATAAGGCCTTAGTGGTGGCCAGCCACTAAGCAGATCCTGGGACAGCTTTCTTTCTTCTGTAGATAAGGGGGACACTACGGAGACCACATCCTATTGGTAATAGGTGTCATGTGGTAGATACAACATATGGACATACCCACAGGGTAGTTCCCATATGGAAAAACTATTGAGAAGGCCCCTATCCCATGCCTAGCAAATAACTCCAATTATTCTCAACCTTGAATCTGACTCTCTTTTACACACATTCCATAACATGTAACATTATCAGGTGATATTTATTATCATTATTTTTCCAGTTCATTCTAACTGTGGAGAAGACAAGGCAGGATCATTTTTAAAATTTTATAATTTTGATTTTAAGATTTATAAAGGTAGTGAATTTATTCAAAGTATTCAAAGTATAAAAAGATTTCCATATAGAGTAATTATAAAACGTGCACATGTGCAAAGGATCAAAACTTAGTTTGTGAAAAAAAAAATAGTTGTGCTCAGTGACTAGATTGAAATATACCAAATATGTGTGAAAATATACCATACATATCATGCAGATCAGAAAATATACCATATATTTCCCCCTTTGGGACTTCTGAAAGTGATGCAACAAGACCAGACGCCATCCACTTACACTAACTGCTTGACTTACATTTACATTTATGCATTTGGCAGACGCTTTTATCCAAAGCAACTTACAGTGCATTCAAGTTCATACATTTTCTTAGTACATGTGCTCCCTGGGAATCGAACCCACAACCTCTTGTGCTGCTAATGCAATGCTCTACCACTGAGCTTCTTAGTGAACCAGATGATCACACAAAGACCTAGTACAGACAAGTCATGTCACAGCATTCTTGCTGGAGCCAAACCAAACATCTCCTGATGGTTGTAACTTCACTGTAAGGAGTAAAAGATTTGACCCCCTAAACCTCAACACACATGGGGAATATGCTTTAAATGATTACAATACATGTGGTATGTAAATACTGAAACATCATAATCAGTGATTTTGTGAATATAATGCATATTTGTGCATGTGAGAGTATATGTAATTGTGTGTCAGCAGCGGCGTCTTTAGTCCCTGACACGTCCAGGGCCTGGAGCGCTATCTGGTATTGAGTTTTGATCTGTAGCACTCAGCCGTCATTACCGTTCTATTCTAATGTGTGATCATAACATGTGAAATCACCATAATATATAATAGAAGTATGTAATCTTCATTGGATAAATGTTATGGAGAGTATATTAAAAAAACATAAAATAATCTAATTTTCTGTTTATCCAGGACTACTGATTTCAAAAACAAAGAAAAATGTGAACAAAAACATAAAAGTAAAAAACAGGAAATCCCCTCCTTACAATAGCTTGGCTATTGCCTGGGCCAGCACAGATCTGAATATAAGAATATTACAACAGAACAAAAATAACAAAAGCAATTCCATACATTATGGCAAACCACGAGTCAAGATGCATGTCAGAGTCTTCATTAGCAGTGATTTTTTTTATATTCTTTTCAGTTTCCCAACAGCCTTAGTGAATGATCCATCATGCACTGTATTATTGGGCATGTATGTGCAGCAAGTATCACCAAACATTACACATACACCTCCTTTTTCTGCTAGCAGCCAATCTAGTGCTCGTCTGTTTTGCCAGGCCATTTTACTTGTAGGGGTATACTGCCATGCTATCCATGGCAGTATAGATTCAAATCCATCTGCAATTTCACTTCTAGCCTTAAATTCATAGGGTATGCCTCTCAGCTGTCCAGTTGCATCTAACCAAAGATTTGAATTGCTCTGATATGCTCTCTATGTTCTGTGGTTGACTGGTATGGGTTCAGCAGGTTTTGCAAACTCCCAAGGGAATATAGTAATGCCTTGTATTAATTTAACTCTTGTACACAGGCCTTTCTAATATTTGGGAATTGTGGATCTTAATTTTCTGCCTCCACACAGCCAGAAATAATCAGCCACTGCAATTAACTGCTCAGTAAATTGAAAAACAATTGGGCATACTATGGTTTGGTTTTCACAGTTGTAGTGTATTTTGGGAACAAAAATTATGCACAGTTAAATGTGATTAATCATATGTATTTTATAGATTTTACCTGATGCAGAGAGTTAATAATAGTGATAGACTAAATTACTCGTCCATCGGGTATTCAGCGGATCGCTTATCAACTCTACGAAATGTTACCTTTCTGGCCTTGAACAGTCAACACTCTTACTGTGACACAGTACTACTTCAGAGCAGGTAACGAAATCAAGGCAGTTTAAGTGACATTAAGATGTGAGCAATAAATACAGAAACAATTCCCAGGAATAAACAAGTGGGTTTATTGAACTAAACTATGGGTAACATATATACAATGACCACACTGACAAATAAACATACATTAAACAAATGACTACATAAAACATAAACAGTGACAGAAAGAAGAGGAGTAAAGAATGGCAGGATTAAATCAGCTAACCACTTCTGCATAAAACCATCAGTTAAATCACCTTAAAAAGGGTTAAATGCAGCTATTAGGTAACGAATTGGATACTTGAAAGTGAAAGTGACATATCTGTCAGATATGGTTACCTATACCTGAAATGTGACCTCTGCATTTAACCCATAACTGGTGAGGAGTGAACACACACTGCAAGTCTTGAACACACACATATCTGGAGCAGTGGGCAGCACAATACTGTACCCGGGGAGCAATCGGGGGTTAGGTGCCTTGCTCAAGGGCACTTCAGTTGCTACCTGCCAGCGCTGGAATCGAACCAGCAACATTCTGATCACAAGCCTGACTCACTTACCAGTAGGCCAAAACTTCCCCCAAGTACTTGTATTGAACTCAGATGTTCTAAAGCAAGAGTTCGGGTGTGTGAGGGATGATGAAGGTCCTGATGCGTTCAACATGAGCGGCAGTTTGTTGGGTCCTTCCCGACGCCGAATTGGTTAGCGAAGATAGACGAACTAAGCCGAAGTAAACACTGCCGGAGAGGCTGTCATGGAGAGTGAGGCTGAGCTCGAGAGGATGCGAGGCAAGTGGGTGAGGGAGATAGCGAGCAAAGTTTGCTCTGCATAGTGGACTTTCAGCTCTGGGTGTATCACACCCCTTGAGGACTAATGGACCAATAATGAGGTGTATACTGAGGCAAGTTTCTTTGTCCTGCTTGAGACCTCTTTTACATGTTCCTCATGTCTCTGAAAAGTTTGTGCATTTTACCTGAATCTAAAATAATAAGCGTATCATGCCAGATACATTATTACACTATACATCATTAGTCAGAACATTAAGAAAGGAGCATTAAGAATGTAAACATGACCAGGTTTAAAACATGTTAACATGCAATTTATCTGAAAATTGTCACACAGGCAAAATACATGTCAGACTATATATACCAAGGCAATAGACGATGGAGATTAATATGGAGAGACACATACAATCAAGAACATAACATATACTGTATATACACTTTAGATAGCTCTTTTGGTGGCTGAGACAAAAGTTCTCCCTGATGTGTACTGAAAGTCCTTCAGTCTCTTCAGTAACCTGTTTTTTCTCACTTCCGTGAGCAGAGCTATCCTCCCCCCTTTTGGGCACTCTTCTGTCAGAGGTAAGAGGGGGAAGAAAGGGCCATAGGTGTTCTGGTTGGCCATAAAACCATGGGTGGTAGGTGGGGATACAGACTCCCTGGTGCTGATGGGTTACTATCGATCTTAGCCCCCACTTTCCTCAGTATAGCAGTTAGTTGTTGCATATAATTTCTCAGTTCAATTTGCAGTTGTTCCAGGGAAGGTCCCTTGTAAGAGCCTTTTAAATTAGTATTGGCATTGGTCTGTCTGTAAGCATTTCATGCGGTGTTAGGTTTGTAATCCTGTTTGCATATAATACGATAGTTTGCATGTGATTGCTCATCAATGCAAGTGGCAAAGCATCAACCCAGTTCAGTTTGTGTCAGCACAAATCTTATTGATCTTTACTTTAAGGGTTCCGTTCACTCCATCCCACGTGATTGTGGATGATAAACACATCCTCAACTGCGGCAGCACAGTTTTTACTGCCCTTTGAATAAATGCTGATTCGTTATCAGAACTGATCTGTGATGGTATTCCAAATCTAGGGATCTGCCTCCACCTATCTGCTGAATCACACAGGTATCCCTTTCCCCTGACTGATTTTATCCTGTCCACAAAATCCATTACCAAATGTTTAAAAGGTCCCTCAGTGGGCTCCTGAACTGGCACTCCTCTGGAAGCACATAGTGTAGGGTGCACAGAGGGGTCAAGGCGCATATGTCTGCAGGTAGTTTTCCTATAGTGCTGTAGTCAAAAAGATCCTTATACTCTGTGAGCTCAGGAGCCCCCTGCTGGAGAGCTGGAGGCCAAGTTGCACAAAGCCTAGTTTGACACTGTCTCTGAGGCCCTATAAAGGTTTTACATTGCTGTCAACGACATGGAACTGTAGTGTCCTGCATGTGAAATTTACATTAGTAACACCTAAAGTCTTTATGATCTAACCGCCATAAGCCACAAGATTAACTGCATGGCTGTGGTCGACATGAGCACCTGGGTCAATGTGCTGGAGAACACCTCTGGACAGTACATTGCACCGGACTCCAGTGTGAATCTTTACCTTAAGTTGTTTCGCTGTGTTGGAAGTGGACAGGATGGTGAATATCTCTCCTCTATCAGCTTGCACCTCTACACTTTCACAGCAAAATAGGTCTGCTGGTTCATATGCAACCTGTGCATCAAGCTCACTTATTCTGTGTCTGTCCTCCCCTGCGTATTGTGTGGGGTGCTCTGCTTGCCTGAGATGGACCTTGTCCCAGTCTGTTGTAGGTCTACAACAATCTACCATTTAGAGAAGTGGTTCCATTTTCCACATATGTTGCAACGCTTGTTGAAGGCTGGACACCTGCTGCGGTCAGATGAATGTTGGCCACCACAGTTCGAGCATGTAGGATACTGCACGGCACAAACTTCACTTTTCTTCTTTAGTGCTTTGGTATCTGTTTCTTTATTTATTTCTTTGTTTCCCTTTTCAGAATGCTCATGTAGCATGCATATTTCAATAGCTGAGTTTAAATTTAGATTTTTTCTTTCAGTAGCTGTGTGCAGATATTGTCATTGTGAATGCCACACTAATCGATCTCTTATCAGTTCGTCATGCTAAATTCACATTTCTTTGCTAGTGTTTTTAACATGGCAACGTATGACTGGATTGTTTCCTGTGGCTTCTGGTTCGTTGTATTAAATGCATGTCTGTCTATGGTTACATTCTTTACAGGCAGGCAAATCTCAAACTTCTTTACCAGTATCTCTGAATCCTTTGGATCTTCCCCCTCCTCGAAAGTGAAAGTGTCATATTTATCTTGGGCATCGGGACCGGCAAGATTGGGAAAAGTGTACGCCTATTCAGAGAAACAATGGACAAAGAGATCAGTTTCCATATGAAACTCCCTAATAGACAGAAGAAGGGGTTGGATCAGGTATTTTTTGTGACTGCTTGTCCAAATTCTGGGATGAATTCTATTCTAGGTGTGATTTGATGTCATTCCTCAGATGAATTTCAGAGTAATGAATGGCAAGCTGTTGTGAGAATATTGGCTAAAGGATGGGATACTGTTAAGTAATTCCCTATACATCTTTTCCTGTCATTTCTTTATATGGCAGTACATATAGCACTGTCAAACATTCCTTTATGCACTATGTATGAAAACATGAGTGTGATTTCATTGAAGTGGCAGTGACAAACTTCAACTCATCTGATTATGAGTAACCTCTGGATGTTCTAGATTTAAATGATTGTCATCATAGGCATACTGAAGAAAATCTGCCACAACTTGTGGATCAGTTAGACCACAAACCGCTCATCCAAACTCCTGTGTTTGTCATTGAGTCCTGGAGACCTATTCTTAAGGATCTTGCTAAAACTTTGCCACCACAGAAGCTAGCAAAAAAACACCTAAGGGTGTGAAAGACATCCTTGTTTTTACATGAAGTGATGACAGTCCAGCAGAGTTGTGTATCTTGATCCAGTTCCACATTATGGAACTGGATGACAACACTTTAAAAGAATTTCTTACGCTTCTGCACAGGGGCTGATTTGCTCTTTGGTAACCACATCAAGGTGAATTTCATTGAAATAAGCAACTTCCAGTGTCGTTCACAAGCTCACATGTGGTAGCTATCTTATGTTAAACTACCAGAACTATCCAGATCTTCGCAGTGACTTCAATTCTGTTCTTAACAGTTCAGTTTGGGTGATGGATGTTAAACATTGTACTGGTAAGTGTTGTAGTAAATGCCAATTAAAATATCAAATAAATGAAGACTTGGCAAAGTAAATATTAATTCATATCAAATAATATAAAAGAGACAAATAAAAAAGACAAAGGCAATATGTATGACAATATGTAAATATAATTTACACAGTTTATTGTTTATTGCTTTTTCAGGTTGTTTGTTTTGCAAGAACTGGAATATGAGCCACATTTATTACACAGTCAGCTGTATTGCCAGGTTATGGCCCCAGTAAGTGTAAAATGGTGTACATAAACCAAGGTGTAACTAGACTAACAATGAATGGTTTTCTTGGACAGTTTTAAACATTGTTATAATAGTTTAAAAAACTCTTACTATTTCTAGGAAATTTTTAGAGTGCTTTTATGTTATCTTATTTTATTTGCTCATGTAATATTTGTCTCAAAACGACATTGCACATTCAAAAAAAAGTTCATTGCACATTCAGTATAGGCCTATCATGTCAGTTACTGTACAAAGTCAAAACTATTTTAACTCAGAACTACATAACGTGAGCAATTACAATTTGAAACTAAACCCATTACATTTTGAAAGTGATGAAAGTCTGTATTTGTTTGCAAAACATTGTTAAATAACACTGTTGCAATTTTCAGTGCAGTAATTGTCCAATAAGTTTATGTTATTCTGCATGGGCGGATTGGCCATCTGGTAATTCTGGCAAATGCCAGAATTATATATATATATAGTGGTGTGAAAAAGTATCGCCCCCTTCCTGATTTTTTATTTTCTTGCATGTTTGTGCAAGAAAATGTTTCAGATAATCAAACAAATTTAAATATTAATCAAAGATAACAAAAGTAAACACAGATGCAGTTTTTAAATGAAGGTTTTTATTATGAAGGGAAAACAAAAGTCCAAACCCACATGGCCCTGTGTGAAAAAGTTCGCAATCAAGAAATCAATTAAACAGGACCTGCCTAACAAAGTGAAGTAGACCAAAAGATCCTCAAAAGCTACACATCATGTTGAGGTCCAAAGAAATTCAGGATCAAATGAGACAGAAAGTAATTGAGATCTATCAGTCTGGAAAAGGTTATAAAGCCATTTCTAAAGCTTTGGGACTCCAGCGAACCACAGTGAGAGCCATTATCCACAAATAGTAAAAACAAGGAACAGTGATGAACCTTCCCAGGAGTCGCCAGCTGACCAAAATTACCCCAAGAGTGCAGCAACGACTCATCCAAGAGGTCACAAATGACCCCCCAACAACATCCAAAGAACTGTAGGCCTCACTTGCCTCAGTTAAGGTCAGTGTTCATGACTCCAGCATAAGAAAGAGAGTGTTGTTGCTGCTAAGGGTGGCCCAACCAGTTATTAGGTTTAGGGGGCAAGCACTTTTTCACATGGGGCCATGTGGGTTTGGATTTTGTTTTCCTTTCATAATAAAAACCTTCATTTAAAAACTTCATGTTGTGTTTACTTGTGTTATCTTTGATTAATATTTAAATTTGTTTCATGATCTGAAACATTAAAGTGTGACAAACATGCAAAAGAATAGGAAGGGGGCTAAATCAGGAAGGGGGCTAACACTTTTTCACACCACTGTATAAAATGCTCATAATTGATGGACATCTATGAAAAGACATCAGCACTGATTTTTGATTCAATTTATCATTGTTTATTTCAATAACATTTAATATTTTAAAGTGTTTTATTTAAGGTGTATTTTTAGTTTGTATTTGTTGCTGTAGCGCTACAATTGCAATTTGTAAATAATACAATTTAAATACAATTTATATATTTATTTACTTTTATATATTATTCAACTTCGATTTTTACCCCTATAGTAGGTGTTTTTTTCCATAATATTTGGGGGAGGGGGCACAAAAGTACAATTGTTTAGGGCACCCATTTGGCCAGCAGCGTTCCTGGTTTTTACTAAAATATTGTATCTGAACATTTAATTAAACCTTAATTTTAAATTCAGATCTTTAGACAAAAAAGTATGACAAAAATCTGTCAGTATTAAATCCTCCTTTCTTGTTCTGAAACCATATAAGGCACCCATGTAATTTAATTAATCAACAGCTGAATGCTCTTTGTCCTGTACATGCCCTGTGAGTGTATATTGACAGGACCAGTTCCTTTAGAAGGAGCGACCAGCTCTTTATATCTTGGGCCATTCAGTCGGTAGTATCTGACAAATGGATGGGGAGAAGCCCAGCTTGCAACAGAGCAAATGTCTTGCAGGGAAACTCTCCTAAACAGAGTCCAAGAGGCAGCCATGTGAGCTCTGAGGCCCCCTGGGGCTGCACCGCCTTAGATTCATATGCCAAAGAAATAGCTTCCACAAGGCAATGAGACAGTCGTTGTTGAGAAATGGGATTCCCTGTGTGAGGAGTGGCCCAAGATATAAAGAGCTGGTCGCTCCTTCTAAAGGAACTGGTCCTATCAATATACACCCACAGGGCACGTACAGAACAAAGAGCATTCAGCCTTTGATCCTCTGTCGAAGAAAAAGGAGGTGGGTGAAAAGCAGACAGCTCAATCACATCACATGAGAATGCTGGGAAGCATTTAGGCATAAAGGCCGGGTTAGGCCTGAGAAAAACCTTATCTCCACTGAGAGAAAATTGAGTGCATGAGAAATGCAGACAGAGTGCATGCAAATTGCTGACACGCAGAGCTGTCTTAAATCACAGAAGTTTAAGGGAAATGCCTCCCAAAGGCTCGAAAGGCTGTTGTGACAAAGCACCATGGAGAGGTCCCACTGAGGCACAGCTCTTCTAGACACAGGAAGGGAACGGCGAGTGCGAATAAGGGGGTGTTGCCCCACTGTTGTGCCATCTGTGGGATTACAAATTTTATAAAATGATAAATACATTTTAAGGTGAAGATGCTAACATTCTAAGTAGGTCAATTCAGATAGCCCAGGCGTCTGAGACATTCAACATTTGTCTTTACGCACTTCCTGAGCATTTGGCAGGGTCCCAAGTTAAAGGTGATTGCTAAGATCAAGGCACATCTGTGCCTTTGTCCCTATGATAATGTGAAGGTATGGGCCATACTGTCAAATTGATTGGATTAACATCTATGCATTTGAATGGCACTGTTATGCTGATTAGATCAGGATTGAGGAGACGCCGGCAACCGGCTGATTCCTGTACTACATTTGCATGCTTTGTTTAGATTGTCTCCACCTCTATGTATCACATCCCCTTGAAGGGTATAAACTCCACTGTGCTGAGCTATAGCCAGACTTGGATGACTACAGCGACGCACAGCGAGTCCTCAATAAAGAGTAACTTCTGCTTGAACGATATCCCAACGTCTCCTGGTCTCTGAAGGAAAAGTTTCCAACACATCAAACCCAACATGACACGCGGCCATAGCCGCTAAATAGACCTTAATAGTTGAAAAGGATTTACCCTTATCAATAAGGTCTTGTAAAGCACAATATATCAGAGACCGAGCATTGATATGAAATTAGCTGATGACTATCACACCAGCCCTCAAATACAAACCACTTACAATCATACAAGGAGCGTGTGGAAGAGGCCCTAGCATTCTGAATAGTGGCAATAACACATGGGGGGACCCCCAATGTGTTTAAGTTCGCCCTCTCACAGGCCAGGCCCAAAGAGCCACCCTGTCTGGATGTGTGTGGTAAATTGCCATTCGCTTGGGACAGGAGGTCCGTGCGTAACGGGAGGGGCCAAGGCTGAGCATACAGCAGAAGTATGATCTCTGTCAACCATGGAGCTTTGGGCCACTTGGGTGCTATGAGAATCAGAGTCAGGCCCTGTTCTCTCACCCTGCCTAAGGTGGGAGTTATCAGGCAAAGGGGGGGAAAAGCATAGAGCAGCACAAGGCCACGGATGGGCTAGTGCGTCCATGCCGAGAGGCGTGTCCTCGTCCCGTAGCGAGAAGAACATAGGACAATGGGAGTTTGGCGAAGGTGAAAATTACCTGAGGATGGAGGCGCCAGTCTCCGTACAGTGGGTTCCTCCTCGACAGAAGGTCTTTGTCCCTGTTCAAAATGCCTGGCACATGGGTGGCTCGTAATGACAGAAGGTGCCGCCTGGTCCATACTAACAGTTTGTGTGCCAGAGCATGAAGCTTGGAGGAACACATCCCTCCTTAGCGGTTTATATGTGCTACAGCTGTGGTATTGTCGCATCGGACCAGCACATGATGCCCCTGCAGACGGGGCAGAAAATGTCTCAGAGCTTTCCACACAGTGAGGAGCTTCAGGTAATTTATATGGGCTGACTGAAGAGTGTTTGGCCACACACCGTTCACTGTTCTGCCCTCCTGAGTGGCTCCCCATCCTGTTAGGGATGCATCTGTCGTAAGCACTTTGCGCAGCATGATCGCTCCAAGGGGGACTTGGACAGAGCGACAGAGATCGCATAAAGGGCTGAGATTAAGAGATAAAACCCACTTCATGAATGCCCTCATTCTCAGAAGGCCCAGAGGCAAGACCTGAATAGCTGATGCCATAAAACCTTGTAATCTGAGACGTGTGATATTGCATCCTCGCTCCCTCCTTGAATTGTGAAAGGCAATGTAATAGAGAGAATGCGCTCTTTTGACAGACGCGCACATATCGTTATTCAGTTCAGCTCCAGACCCAAATATATAAAATTCTGAGCAGGAGTGAAATTGCTCTTGCTCATGTTTACTCTGAGCAAAAGTGATATTAGCGAGTACACGATGCGTGTCTCTCACCACTTTCTCTTTGGAATCAGCTATGATCAGCCACTCTATATATGTCAGGATTTTGAGACCTGCTATTCTCAGCGGGGCTAGACCCGCCTCCGCGCACAGTCAAAACACTCTCAGGCTCAGAGAAAACCCGAAGGGGAGAACTGTGAATTCGTAACATACGCCTTAGTAGGCGAAACGAAGGAATTGTTTGAGCTGTGTGGTGACACTGCTTGTGCACCTTCTCTCACTTTAACGTTAAAAAGTCCCCGACCTGTTCAGAGAGGGGGGACACGCTGGGCAACACAGGGAACAGTGAAGCCCTACCAAACACTGAGTGGGCACCCACGGGCGGGGGAGGGCTGACCCTGTCAACAAAAACCCTTTGCTTCTTGAACAGAGGAATAAGAAGGGCAGAACAGTCCGTGTTCTGCCAAAGGCTGGCAGCCCGTGAACTTGGATTTGAAACACCCTCTCGCCAAGCATCAGGCTGGCCATTTGTGTTTCGGTTTAAACTGAGGGTGGTTAGGGGGTTTCTTTGCCGCGGCTGAAGAGAAGGAAATTTTCCCCAAGGCTTAGCAGACGGGGGGTTATTCTGCTGGGCGGATGGCCTATTGCTGAGGATTTTAGCCCTGCCTGCATGATGGTGATGGCGTTCCATAGCAGGGGGATGTCTGGCATGGCACAGACTTTCTGGGGAGACAAAGTTTAAAAGCCTTGTCTTCCTTTTTCTTATCGTCACATCTCTGCTGCAATAAAGTGATGGCAGGACCAAAAAGGGCCTGGCCAGGCTCAACCGGGGGTCACCCATGCCAAAAGTAGCCATATCCTTCACCTCAAGACCGTGAAACCATGTTTCAGGTCTATCGGGTCCCCCCAAAAGTGCACGCAGGGAGTACCGGGAAAAGCTGCTTCCTAGGTTCAGGCGGGGGACCCAGAAGTTTCCCGTCATAAATCCGTAAAGCCGGCCATTCGATTTTGAGGCGAACGGCCGCTCACTCACAAACCTCGGAAAGGACCGACTGGGGCACGGCAACAGGAGCAGTGGGCTGAGAGTTTACAGATGGCGGGATGGTCTCCTCGTCATCCAAACTGAGGAGGCCTGCATCATCCTCATCACTGGAGCCGGGCAGCTCGTAAGGGTAGGGTTCAGCCAAAAAAGCATCCTCAACAAGCGCTGGGTCGCAACAGTCGGCCCAGCTCAAAGAAGTTGCACTGTGGGAGGTCCCCGGGCGTGCGTTGACATCGCTTTTCTCCCCATCAGAGTCAGACATGCCAACTCGACGCTTGGTATTGCAGCCACTTTAAGTCTGCGGCGCCATAGTTTAGCTGCAGTTTTCGGGGAAATCGACCGCTTTGCGACTGGTTATTCCTGGGTGTAGCCAGTGCTGAAATAGAGAGCGACATGGGGAGGAAAAGGCGGAGAAAGGCGGGCAGCCTGAAGAAAAGGCAGAGCGTGGGTGGCTTGCAAAGGTAAACAGCTAACCTGATAGAAAAACAATCATGTCCGGCGGAGGCTGATCCAAAGATATGTCCTCCCATAGACTACAGTGAAGTGCAAAAACAGTGAGCTGTCAGATTAATCCAGAGGTCACAAGAAGCGAATGTCAACTGAGGATAAGTAGCGCGAACAGGGTCTTTATGCATCAGGTAAGGGGGCAGGCCCTTCAGTTCAAGATAACTTCAAGAAAACAAGATAATCTTTTCATCTTTTCATCATTTTCTTTTCATCTTGGAAAGACAGAAGAACAGCAAGAGGGGTAATATTTAGAATTCCTACTGAAGTGACTGAAGAAGAAATTAAAAGAAGGTCAAGAGACTACAATACACAAGGGACGGATTGAAAATAGACAGTTTATCTGTATTGTTACAGTTTGCAGAAGAAGCACTGCCGGTAAGGGTTATGGTTGGAAATATGAGCTACAACATAAGAGAATATATTCCGCCTCCTCTGAGGTGCTATAAATGCCAAAGATTTGGACAAGTGGCTGCTGTGTGCAAAGATGCTGTGTGTAAGCAAAGATGTGGTAAATGTGGAGGGGAACACCAGTATGGAGGATGTGGAGAAAATGTGAAACTGAAGTGTTGCAGTTGTGGGGAGGAACATAGCGCAGCGTATGGAGGTTGTAAAATAAGGAAAAGGGCAGTGAAGATACAGAACATCAAGATAACTGAAGGATATATGTAACATATGCTTATATATAAGGATATATATAACATATGCTGAAGACATCAAAATAGTGAAGAGTAGCGAAACACCAGATGTAAATGAAAAACCAGTTAGTAATAATAGACAAAGTAAAGTTTGTAACATTTATGGCAGAGGTCGTTAACTGTTCAGCTCAGACATCAAGTCGAACGGAAAGGATTAAAATCATAATCAGAGCAGCACAGAAATACTTGGATATACTTACTTAAGAAATACTTACTTAAGAAAAATAACAGTAGAGACAATACAAGATACTCTTGTGATTTACAAGGAACACAAAAATTGGTATAAAATGGATGGATAATGGATAAAAGGATAAAAAATATGAAAATATTGAAGCAGCAGAGGTATTGGAGTGATCAATTTTTATATCCCGTGTAAGAAATAAAAAGCACTATTAGAAGTGATAGTAGAGCTAAGTAGTAATACAGCAGTGTGGTGTGGAGACTTTAATAGCCACAATAATATGGGGTAGTAAAAGCACAGATTATAATAAAATAATCTGAAAAAAATTGGATGAAAATGGGTTGGTGTGTATTAATGATGGTTCTGGTACAAGACTAAATATTGCGAATGGGCATGAGTTGATGTAGAATAGGAATTATGGTTCGAAAAACAGAGCAGGAGAATATAGATAAATCGATAGACAGGAAATTGAAAGATGCAGATTGGGAAAGATTCAGCTATATCTGCAGTCAGAAATGAATTAATATGGGTAATTTAGAAGATGATATAGGAAGAATATAATACGAAAGTCTGTAGTATTATTAATGCAACAGAAATTATAGGTAAGAAATCAACAATAAGGATTAGGAAGGCAGTTCCATGGTGGAAGGAAGCATGTAGAAAAGTTGTTCAAAAAAGAAATAGAGCATTTAGGAAAGTAAAATCATAATTTTTATATAAAGATCTAAAAGAACTCTATTGTGAACTCTATTGTGAACTCTAAAAGAACTGTATTGAGGCTATTGTAAGGAAAATAATTAAAGCTGCAAAAAGTAAATATTGAAGGGATTACTGTAGTAACATTGGATGGGATGTACAAATTTTGGCGCATGATTAGGAAAATGAGTGGGAAGCGTAAAAATTCACGCATGCCAGCATTATGAAATGGAGAAGAGGTTGCAATCTCAAATAAAGAAAAGGCACAAATGTTAGAAATGTTAAGTATGAAGAGTTGTTTAGATAAAGAGTTTTCTCTGTATGAACTATGAAGAGCAATAATGAGTGTAAAAGAAACCTCGCCTGGAAAGGATGAGATTTGTTATAGCATGATAGGAAAATTATTGGATGTTGCACTTGCAAGTAAATTAAAATTGTATAATAAGATATGGAAAGAAGGTAAACTGCCTAAATCATGGAAACATTCCATAATTGTTCCTATAGTAAAGTCAGGGAAAGACTGAGGCAACAAGCTACAGACCAATAGATTTGACATCAAACATGTAAGATAATGGAAAGATTGATTGTAAATAGACTTACATATGAGATAGAAAGTAAAGGTTTTTTCACACCATACCAAAGTGGATTTCGAAAGGGTAGAACAACAATGGACTCAATATTATGTCTAAAAAGCACAGATAAATAAGATGGGTTGTAACAGGAGTTTTTATAGATGTGGAAAAAGCATATGATATGCTTTGGAAGAAAGGACTACTAATAAAAATGAAAAACATGGGTGATACCATGTTTATGGGTGATACTGTCTGATACTAGCTCCTGGTATCCTCTATCATCTTTTCCGTTCTATGTCATTTGATAAAGGACATCAGTATAATAACTATCCACCTCTGCTAACTCAAGGACTAACATTACATTCATACTTACCTGTTTCATTCCATTGTGTCATTTTCCAATAAACCGAATGTTTGGTAATTTCCATCTGTTTTTCGAGTCTGCTTCTGTTACAATGGGTATCTCAGGAAGAATGTACAACTGGGTATACGATTTTCTATATGACTGGACAATTCAATTTCTATTCAATAGAAAGTTTAGTAGGCAGAAAAATAAAGTTGAAGAGTGGACAAAGAAGTGGGGCTTTCTAATATCTGTAGAGAAAACACATGTAATATGTTTCACAAAGAAGAGAAATGTTCTATTTCTTTTGAAAACAATTGGAACAGGGATCAGAGGTAAGGTTCCTTGGAGTGTGGTTAGATGAGAAACTGAACTTTAACATACATGTAGAAAAATTATTGACTAAATGTAAGAAAGCATTAAATGTTATGAGATGTTTAGTGGGTAGTAAATGGGGGACTAGCTTTAAGTTCTCTCAGAAACATATATTTGGCAGTTATTAGGTCAGCAATTGATTATGGATGTATGGCATACGGATCAGCAAGCCAGCATGTACTGGGAAAAACTGACAAGGTGCAGACACAAGCTTTGAGAATATGCTGCGGAGCATTTAGAACATCACTCAAAGCTGCACTGCAGGTAGAAATGTGTGAAATCCCATTAAAAGAAAGATGCATACAATTAAAAATGGTTTACTGGGTATCTTTAAAAGGCCACAATAGTAAACATCCAACAAAGGTGATTTTTGAAGAATGCTGGGAAGAACATGAAGGAAAAATACAAAAAGTATTGGTTGGAAAACAGAAGAAATGGCACAAACAATGGATTTAATAAATAGGAAATATAGTGATACAGTGCCTATATCTGCACTCCCACCATGGTTATTTAAAATGCCTGCAACAGACCTACAGGTCTACTAGAAGTGGAAAAACCTAATTGTGGTGTAATCTATGAAGTAAATCATTACATTGAATAGTTGTATTATGACAATGTACAAATGTATACAGATGGATCAAAAGATCCAGAATCTAATAAGACAGGAATAGCACAACAAGAAGTAATTATTGCAAAAAGAACACCAGAATACTTCTCTGTATTTACTACTCTGTAGTTGATTGCTATTGTTTTAGCTTTACATTGGTTGGAAGAGACAGATTAAGAAAGCAGTTTTATGCTAAGATTCACTGGCGGCTCTAAGAAGTATTTAGTCGGGACAATCAAATTGCAGAAAGGATATTATTATAGAAATAATGCAACTGCTATATAGACTTCATGCTCAAGACAGGGTTTTTTCATTTCTATAGGTCCCAGCACATGTTGGAATAGATGGAAATGTGATGGCAGATAAACATGCTAAGAGATCGTTGAATAAAAATAATGCAGAAATTGATGTAAAAATCATCAAAGCAGAAGCAAAGTGTAACATCACGCCAGCAGAGGGAGCCCTCACCGGAATACTGACTGCTCATGCTCCCTCTGCTGAACTCTGAACTTTGAACTATGAACTTACTTCCTGTTTGGCAGCTATATAAACCTTGCTGCCACATGGCCACGTTGCGAAGTATTGCCAGCTTAACACCTGACTACTAAGCATTCTCTTTTACTGCCTGCTTTCCTGTGTTACCTATTGTTTGGTTCTCGTTTTCTGATTTTTGCCTAGCCCCTTTGTTTGACACCTGGATCGGACTGTTTGTTTAGATATTGATTCTCTGCCTGGATTTACGACCTCTCATTTACGTCTCTCCCTTTTGTTGTGTTGCATGGTTGGACTGTCTATGTGTATTACGACCCTTTGCCTGTACTTTCGACTTTGATTATGGATAACCCCAATAAACATCCGCAACTGGATCCTGCTTCAGCTTCTGCCTCAGCCCCCTTACACAAAGACAATTAAGCAAGCTGTTATTAAGTTTTGGCAAGATAAATGGGATATGGAGAAGACAGGTAGGCATCTGTATAAAATCCAAAAGAAAGTAGGATTTCAAAATAGACTGGAAGTGACTTTTAAAAGAAGAGAAGTAATAATAGCAAGATTAAGATTAGGACATTCATCTTTAAACAGACATTTATATAAAATCAGGAAACATCCTTCTGGATTATGTAGATCTTGTGGCGAAATTGAAACAGTTGAACATCTTATTATAGTGTAGTGCATATAGTAAAGAGAAATAGAAAGCTGGAAACAAAGATACAGTCAGAAAGTGCAAATAGTATGACATTAGAAATAATATTAGGTAATAGAAAATTCAGAAGAATGATAAGTTATCTAATAGACACAGGAATTTACATGAAAATATACTGTAGTATATACTTATAGTATATAAAGTATATACTATATATAAAGTATATTCTTATCTACAGAAAATACACTGTAGATAAGTATACAATATACTTAAACACTTCCTTAGTATTAGTTTCTTTTGATTTTGTTTTGTTTGTGCTTTTTTTTATTTTTGTTTGGAAACATTGGATGACTTCTTTTCCATTGTTTGGTGCATGCCTGAAAGTACAATTAAAGCAACCTCAAGAGACTTCAGAGTTTTGTGCTTGTTTTTGCTGCCTACTTTGCCACTGCCAAGATCGGTCTCACTACAACATTGATAGCTATTTTGATACAGCAAGTTACAGCAAGCACTCATCTAGCAACTTTCAGACAACCAAACAGTTAATTAAATTTTATGCCATGTGCATTGTTTCAAAGAAACTTAAAAAAAGTTAAAAAAAAAAACAAGTACATGAAAATTATTGTAAAATTATAATTTATTTTGCTGTGTTTGGATCATCAGTTTTCTTTAATATCAGTTCAATTGGATGTTGTGAAGGAGGTACCTTCAGCAGAGCTCTGGGAGCGATAGACACAGACACTAGAGTGTGGTTGAATCAAGCTTGTTTATTTCCTCAACAGAAGCAGATTATATAGAACGCCTAAAACTGTCTCAGGCAATCAAACAGCTGGATTATATTTTATTTCCATGTATGGTTAGAAACAACAGCTGCAGGGTGTATTCTAGACTTCTATGTTCATTAGTGTGGGGAATTAAATAATCTAACAGTTTGCCACTTTAAGTCATTTATGACTTACCAATTAGTTTCAAGCATGTTATCATTAATGATATCATTAATAGTTAACAGTAAAATTCAAAATAAAGAATAATATGCAAAGAAATCTTTTCGACCAAGGGATTACGTCCGGGCTAGGCAGATGTTTTAACTGTCCTCAGAATCCATCCAGACCCAGAGTCACCTAGTCCCCTGATCTTGTATTTGCAATATGATAGCCCTTCATAAACACACTTATTGATGACTTTAATGCACGGCAAATCATAGCCATAATACAAAGCCATAAACAAAGCAAAATCAAAATGTATGCAATAACCAAAGCAATTAATATCATCCAGTTTTCGATTTACTGAACAGGCTGGAAAATATTCCAATTCAAATCACTTTCATTCCTCTCTCTGCTTGTCAGGTCAGCAACTACTTTGGTGATGTTTTGGATTCCTTGATCGATCAGGTGTCCATCCACATCATTATCTGGAACAAACATCCCCAACAATAGCACAAACAACATGTTGGACAATTCAGACCCAGATGTACTTCAGGGAAACCTTCACTATCGAGAGGGAAACTATAAACAAAAAAAGGCAAGCTGTGCCTGTTCACTATCTTCAGTCGACAAATGGCCCCCTCATTCACTGTAAGAATGAAGATCTTTTGTCTGGCACAAGCCCTCTCTCCAGTGCCCTGTCACACACTCTGGGTAGACTTAGACACACGGACAGGCTGCCTAGGCCTTACAGTCTCAAACTGTATCACAGGGTCTGGCAGGTGCTTCAGTCAGGATGCGTGGATCCACTGTGGCTACTGATCAGTCAGCACTCCAGTCCTGATAACTGCAATCACTGTAGCCAGCCCCAGATATTTTTGGCTCTCCAACAGCTACTGGCCTCAGACTTCTAATCAGCACCTATTGGCCTGGGACAAAGTTATGGGTGGGCATATCTGATGGAGTGAAAAAGAAACACCAGCACATACAGAATTCAGTTTGTCAATTAGGGAAGAAACGTCTGCGCGGCCCCGAGAAAGGCCTACCCATCAATAACTCAAATGGAGAATATTTAGTCATTGAGGATGGGGTCATTCTCATTTCTGCCAACATGGCTGGTAATACGTCAATAGTTTGACCATTTTTGCTTTGTCCTTTATGCAATACAGGCGATTAATCATCTGTGTAACTTTAGACACACTATTGTTTGAAATGCCATGATAATGTCTTATCAGTACCACTAGGGACAATATTGGCAGCGCAATTCTGCCATCCTTGTTTCTAATTAAGCTTTCTGCATCTGGGGTACACCCGTTCTCTGCCCAGTATTTCAGATCTCCCTCTGTGGGTTGGCTCTACAATATTTTTAGATCTACATCTGGTACGCAAGTGTGCAAATATCAATGTTCCTGCTTCTCTACTTGTCATTTTCTGATATGGGGAAAACTCCATGTTCCGCAGACCATTTAGCCATTTCATCTGCCCATCTATTACCTACAGCTTTTGGTTTATTGCCTTGGGCATGACCTTTCACTGCATTATTGCAAGTAACAAATCTCCTACCAGCTCTGCATGTGATATTGGTTTACCCTCAGATGACCTTCAGAAAATTGTGTGTTGCACAGGTTTAGTGAAATCTTGAACTACACCGTAAGCGTACTTACAGTCTGTGTATAATGTGGCTCTTTTGCCTTTTGTGAGCTTGCACACTCTTGTCAATGCAATTAATTCTGTATTAATGAATAATGGTGCCATTTCAGCTTTTAATGGAATGCGAGCATCCTCCTCCCACACACGTTTAAAATGGTTAACGAAAACAGAGGCACTCTCGCCCTTGTTCTGCTTTGTATTAGTTGTAATTAGCATGTGTCAAATCTCTACATACGCGAGCAAGCTTGTCTAGGAATGTTTTTTACTTGCTGAAAAAATGCAGTGATATTATCAGATCCAGCTCACCAAAATTTGTGAGGATCTCTTGCTATACCTCCGCCCTGTACATCATCATTGGCATCATCAATTCCATAAGAGAGGTTTCAGTAACATCATCTCCCAATACTCGCAACAGTATAGCACGATAATCTGCCCATCAGTTTGGCATAGCATGTGTGAACACAAAAATATAGACAAATTTGGTATTTATTCGGGTTTGGTAAATTTAGCATATTGTATTGTTGTCTGTCATTGTTGCTGGTTTAATAATTCTTGGGCCCTATCTAAGAAATGCCATAGTCAGCTGAGTTACACTTCCTGTACTACTTTCTTTGTTCTCAGCTACCATCCGGCCAAATTATCAATAAATAGTTGTCCAATAACCCATATTATATCTGAACATGAAATCTACAGGCGTTTCGCCTGGTACTGGACAAGATTTTTCTTGCCCCATACTCAACAAATCAACAAAATACAATTACTGGACAAACACAAAAATGAAGACTCCCCACAAAATCCAATACTTTTTTTAGACTGGTCAACGCCACAACCGGTTTAACACGTGTGCTGTGTGCCTCACGAGTATTAGGGTGAAAGCTGGCCCACACTTAGAAACACGTAAGTCAGAAGTACCGAAACTAAAGACCAAGTGTAAAGTCCAACAGCAAAAACAGAGTAAGGAAACAAAAAGTTTCCTTACCTTCAGCTCGTTTATTTCCTCAACAGAAGCAGATTGTATAGAACAGAAAAGTATGTGCCTAAAACTGTCTCAAACAATCAAACAGCTGGATTATATTTTTTTTACCATATATGATTAGAAACAACAGCTGCAGGGAGTATTCTAGACTTGCCTTGGGTCTTGTCTTTGCTTATTAGTGCGGGGAACTAAATAATCTAACAATTATACAAAAATGTTTTTATGTGAAGAAGTTAATACTTATTCCGGTAAGATAAGGTAACTTATCTTAGGTATTTGATCTTTTGGGTAACAAGTCTTGATATTACGAGTGCTTCGACTAGGAGCTGCGTTGTGTGCTTGGACAGGAAAGGTTTGATTTTTGATTGATGTTGTAAAGCACATACCTGTATGACCAAGAGATTGTTGCAATGTGCGAAGTGAATTTCAGCTGGTCATCAAACACCACCCAGAGGTTTCTAATGGACCGAGTAGGTGCAAATGTGGATGATCCAACTGTGAATGATGGGTTGGCCAGGATTATCAGAAGTTCTGTCTTGCTGAGATTGATCTGAAGGTGCCATTTCTTTCTTTCATTTCTCCAGGCAAGTGGAGATCTGGGCAGCAATGGTGGGTTTTTCCAGCTGAAATGAAGAGTAAAGCTGTGTATCATCTGCATAGCAGTGGTATGAGAAGCCATGTGCTTTAATGACTGCACCTAGAGAAGCTGTGCATTTTGAGGTAGGGGGAGGAGCAAGAACTGATTCCTGTGGGATCCCGGTGGTCAGCTGATGTGACATTGACTCCCCACCTCTCCTTGATACCTTGAAAGATCTGTCTGTGAGATATGAGCTGAACCAGTTGAGTGCAGGTCCAGAAATGCCCAGGTTGGACAGTGAAGATAACAGGATATGGTGGTTCACTGTGTCAAAAGCGTCAGAGAGGTCAAGAAGAATTAGGACAGATGACATGGAGCTGGCTCTTGCCTGCCGTAAGCTTTCAACCACAGACAGGAGGGCAGTCTACATGGAATGTCCTTTTTTGAAGCCAGATTATTGACTGTCAAGTAGGTTATTCTGTGAGAGATAGGAAGACAGCTGATTAAACACAACCTTTTCAAGGAGTGAAACTGGTCTATAATTGCTGACCACTGAGGGGTCGGGCGTAGGTTTTTTGAGAAGTGGGATTATCCGAGCCTGTTTGAACAAGGAGGGAACATTTCCTGTAGAGAGTGACATGTTTAGAATGTGCGTGAGTTTGGGAAGAAGTGATGGAGAGATTTCTTGCAGTAGATGTGAAGGAATAGGGTCAAGGGGCAGGTGGTAGGACGGTTGGAGAGGATAATTTTGGAGAAGAGAGAAGGAGAGAAAAAGGAGAGTGTTGGATGGCATGGAGGTAAAGAGGGGTTAGGAGTGTGCAATGCAGAGAATTGGTTGCTGATGGTAGCCACCTTATCTGTGGAAAAATCATTGGCAGTGAGAGATGTAGTGGGGGAGGGGGGCTGAGGAGAGATAAGAATAGTTGAGAATAGTTGATGGCTGTTAGAGGTGTTGCTGATCTTATTGTAAAAGTAGGCAGCTTTAGCTTTTGACACTTTTAGAAAAGGAAGAGAGATTAATACTTATTGAGGCCGGCGGGGTCCTGAGCTTGGTCCAGTGGCTGCAGAGGGCCTCGGAGAGACCCGGAGAAAGAGACCCTTCGGAGAGACCCTCTGAGTTTTAATAATTTAATACCTAGTACCCTTTGGTAAAGCGGAGTGAGGTATGTGAAGTTGACATATGTTACGTTTTGTAGTTAATTTCAAAGTCATATGAGCTCTGCTTGTTAATTGGTTGTTTTAGGCTGTCTTTATTTCATTGCTTATTTTTATCTGTTTCTCTGTGGATGTGAACTTTATTTAATCCTCAGCTGCCTATAGACAGCAGCAGAAGGCCAGCGTGGCTGCTCGTTTCAATGGCAGACTGTTGTGGTAGGAGAGCAGCATTTAGTGTTGGCCTGGAAACTAGAGACTCTTTCGGCAAAAGGGTCCATAGAACGTGTTCCCCTCACTTGAAAGATGTAAGCTATTACAGACGATATTTTATAGTTCTTAAATCGAGTTCACATCGAGATTCTGCCACAACGCAGGAAGTTTCTCAGGTTCCCTTTTGGGGGCAAAGCCTACCAGTATGGAGTGCTTCCTTTCAGCCTAGCTCTATTACCCCACCACCTACGAAGTGCATGGATGCAGCCCTGGCTCTGTTTAGACTCCAGGGCATCCAAGTAATGAACTACATAGACGACTGGCTGGTCATGGCCAGGGGCCAACACATGCTAGTCCGTTTGGACAATACCAACTTCTGAATTCAACTCCAGGCACTCAGGTCCTCCTGGTTGACAAGTCTACCTCTGCTCCTATGTTCTCCTATGTGTCAATGTTTCACAGCATCTGGGGCAGACACATTCCTCACTGTGGAGTAGTGGGTCTCGTTCCCTGTCTCAGGGAACTGTGTTACATACATAACCTGAGACATTTAGATACATGGGTTTATTCAAGTATATATTGGTTTCATCAAGTATATATTAGTTTCTTAAAGTTTGTTCATTTACACATCAGTTTCTTGAAATACATTTTGTTTGTTTAAATATGTATTGGTGAGGACACATAATTTTGCTGGTGAGTTTATGTGTCACAATTGTTTTCTAGATGTCAAAATGTTAAGCACAAAGTGCTAGAATGCTATTGTTTTTGTAGGGATTTTCTTACTATTATTATTATTATTAGGGGTCCAAACTCAAAGTGCTGGAACACTATTATTTTTGTAAGGATTTTCTTATAATTTTTCTGCCTTGAAACTGTCTCAGCATCAAAGATTATAAATCGCAGAGAGATCAAACTTGGGGGATGGTCAGAAATTCCACAAGCTACTCAGGTGCATGCTTGTCAGGTGGTGCTGTAATAAGCCAATTAATAATGCCATATAAAACGTGGCTCATTATGACCAAAATAATCTTGTGTACACAAAAGGTTCAATTCAATTCAACTTTATTTGTATAGCGCTTTTACAATGTGGCATTGTCTCAAAGCCGCTTTACAGGGAGGAAAAAGGAAAAAACAAGGAAATATATACAATGATACAAGAAACAACAGTATGTCAATTATCAATCAATTATCAATGATTAAGTATCAAGTCAGATATTTACTATGGAGTATCAAATATCTATTATCCACAGTCTCCCAGTGAGCACTCTAACACGGCAACAGTGGCAAGGAACCCAAACGCCAATGATGAATGTTGAGAAAAAAACCTTGGGAGAACCCAGGCTCACCAGGAGGGTAATTTCTCCTCTGACGCGTTACAGCTGCAATCAGTCCTTGGTGTAAGGGTTTATAGATTTCCTTGGTGTAAGGGTTTATAGATTTACAGCGTCGCAGTCAATATTCTGATATAAAGTTTTATAGGTTTGCAGCATCGTAATCAGTGCTGTTATGATTTAAGTATTGAATTATAGTAGTTTTACTATACTTATGACTAGTTTTAATTTGGGTCTGGTGATTTTATATTTATTTTATGTTAGCCTGATGGCTGACAATCCTTAGTGCATCTCTCAAATACTTGCTTTTATGTCAATGAATCTATACAGACAGACTGTGTCTGTCCCCTAGACTGGTAAATACAAAAACCCATAAACGATTAAATGGCACATAAGATACATAATACAGACAAACAATTAATAAGGCTTGGTTTGCAGAATATTTTGCAGAATATAACCTAGATGTACTCTGTTGACAGAAACATGGCTTAAATGACGTGTTTACATAACATTAAATGAGTCTATTCCCCAAAATGACTGCTATAAGCATAAGCCATGTCCAAAAGGCAAAGGGGGAGGTCTTGCTGCACTTTATAGGTAAACTTTTACAGTTACCCAGAGATCTTATTTACCCATACCCACACCCTTAAAAGAGCAGCTCGGAAAATGGAGCGTAATTGGAAGCAAACAAAACTGTATTCCGTACAGCATGGAAGGAGAGTGTATCAAATTACAGAAAGGCCTTAAAAACTCCAGATCTGCCTACTTTTGAAATCTTTTAGAAGACAATAAACACAACACTAGATATTTATTTGACACAGTGGTTAAATTCACCAAAGATAAAGTGTGAACTGCTTTTGACAGTTGTCAATATCATAGTAGTGATGATTTTATGAATTTCTTTAATAACAAAACAGATACTGCCAGAGAAAAACAATCATAAACATGCAATTGCCTGCAACACAACAACATGAATGCTAGATCCTATACCTATCAGGTTGCTGTAAGAGAAGCTTCCTGATATTATAGATCCCCTACATAGTATTATTAATTTATCATTGGTGTTGTGATATGTCCCAAAACCTTACACACTGGCCCATTATTAAAAAAACAACTTGATCCCAGGGAACTAGTAGATTACAGACCCATCTCAAATGTATCTCCTATTGCAAAAACACTGGAAAAGGTGGTGCCTTCACATATATGTTCATACCTGGAAAGGAATCTTAAATGGGCTTAAAAATTATGTTGGCCATGGAACTGCACTGGTTTAAAACATTTATCTGACCGAGTCCAGTTTGTTTCTGTGAGTAAAAAGGTGTCAAATCGATGACAAGTTCAGTATGGAGTAATGCAGGGTCAGTGTTTGGGCCTCAACTTTTCACTTTGTATATGCTACCTCTGGGAGCAATTGTTAAGAGACATGGATTGGGTTTTCATTGTTATTCTGATGATACTCAGCTGTACATTTCTTCTAGGCCCAACGAGATGCATAAATTAACCAAACTAACAGAATGCATAGTCGATATTAAAACTTGGATGACTAGCAACTTTCTACTAATAAATTCAGACAAAACAGAAGAGCTTCCCTCTGCTCTGACAATGTTCTCCAACTCTTATTGGTTTTTCCAGCAGGATAATGCTCCATACCACACATCCAGGTCAATCAAGGAACTGAACCCCATTAAAATCATTTGGAATGTGATCAAGAGGAAAATGGATTACATTGACATTAAATTTGCATTAAGGTATTTAGCAGACACCTTTATCCAAAGCAACTTACAAGGTGAGGAAAACAAAAAAGCGATAAATCAAAAGGAGGCAATAACATCAGCCGTACACAGTTACAATTTTTACCAAGAGTATAACATTTCAGTGCTTGACAGAGGCAATGCCTGTTGGGAAAGAGAAGAAAAGGTTAGTTGTGTTTTTGTGGAAGAGACTGATTTTTTCTTGAACATAGTGAGGGATGCAGCAGACCAAACAGAGTTTGAAATATTATTCCACCAGCAAATGATAGTGAAGATGAACCTGCGAGCAAGTGATTGTGTGCCCACTAAAGAGGGTATTATTATATTATATTACGGTTCTTCCATTGATTGTAGGGATCTGGAAGGGGTTTAGATGTGTATGAGTTTGTGAAGGTAAGTTGGTGCACAGCCAGTAGTGGTTTTGTATGTGAAGAGTAGAGATTTGCACTTGATGCATGCAGCAACTGGTAGCCAGTGAAGAGAAATGAGGAGAGGTGTGACATGGGCTCTTTTAGGCTCTTTGAAGACCAGTCAAGCTGCTGTGTTCTAAATTAGTCATAGTGGTTTGAGTGCCTATGCTGAAGGTCCGGCCAGCAGAGCATTCTAATAGTCCAGCCTAGAAATGACCTAGACAAGGAGCTATGTTGCATGTTCAGTGACATAAGGCCGGATTTTCCAGATGTTATATAAGGCAAATCTACATGAGTGTGTTGTTTTGGCAATGTGGTCAGAGAATATCAGCTGGTCATCAAAGACTACACCAAGGTTTCTAGCTGTCCTTGTTGGCTCCACAACCCTAACGGTTGTGGAGCGAAGCTGGACTGTGAAATTGTGTAAGGCAGTAGGGTTACCTGGAAAGATAAGAAGTTCAGCCATGGCAAGGTAGGTGGTGTTTTGTCATCCAAATCGAGATGGCTGATTACTGATCACAAGTGCCGTTACTGTGTGATCATCAGGGTGAAAGGAGAAGAATATCTGGGTGTCATCAGCACAGCAGCGATATGAAAGCCATGTGATCGTATAATAGAACTTAATGATGTGGTATAGATGGAGAACAGAAATAGTCCAAGGACCGATCCTTGAGGGACCCCTGTGACCATGTGATGCAGTTTGGACAGCTCACCTCTCCATGACACCCTGAGAGATCTATCGGAGAGGTATGACTGAAACCACTGGAGTGCAGTTCCTTGGATCCCCAGTGAGGACAGAATGTTAAGTAGGATCTGGTGATTAACCATGTCTGCAGATCTAGTAGCATTAGTACGAAGGATTTGGATTCTGCCTTAGCTGTCCTCAAGGCTTCAGTGACAGACAGCAGCACAGTCTCAGTGGAGTGGTTGCTCTTGAACCCAGGCTGCATGTCATTGAGCCAGTTATTCTGTGAGAGGAAAGATGATGTCTGGCTGAAAATAGTTTGTTCAAGTGTTTTTGCTATCAACATGAGTGAGACAGTTCTGTAGTTGTTAATAATGTAAGTGTCGAGTGTGGGCTTTTTAAGCAGAGGAATAACCAGGGCTTGCTTAAATGTGGTGGGGATAGTGTCAATAAGAAGGGATGAGTTGATAGAGTGGGCAGGTAGTGGGGTGACAGGATAGAATTTTGGAGACCACTGCTTCACTGAGCATAGAAAAAGAGGTGAGCAGGGTTTTTGGGTGTTGGTGGGTCAGGTCCTAGAGATAGTGGTGGTGTGAACTTGTTGCTTATAGATGCTATTTTGTTTGTGGAAATAACATCCATAATGGATGGATGGTCACATTCCAGATGGATGGTCACAAGCCATCAAACAAAGACAAGCTGTTTGAATTTTTGCAAAGGGAGTAGAATAAGTCACCCAATAGCAATGTGAAAGACTGGTGGAGAGCATGCCAAGAGTCATGAAAGCTGTGATTAAAAATCCATATTCATGCATTACATTATGAATTATTTCCTGAATGAGCACTCATAAACAACTATTTTTTTAAACAAAATTGAAATATTTAGCTGGTACTTATATTTTGCAAAACACATTTGTAACACTATAGAACTCGCTGTCTCTCTCTATCCATCTGTCTCTTCCTCTCTCTCTCGCTCAGTCGCTTTTACCCTCACACACACTGATGTTTTTGTCTTGCTGGCCCACACACGCTGTCATATCTTGTGGTTTGCACACGTGCACATGGTTGATCATTCACTCTGCCTCTGGCCAAACCAGCAGGATCTGCTGTATGAAAATGTCTTTGAAACCTGGCCAGAAATTATGCACTTCAGCAACACATTTGTAGGTAAACTATTTCATGCTTGCTACCAACAGACAGGTAAACTACTTCTGTTTTCAAAGAATAAAGTGCTTAATATTTTGCTCTTGAAAATCATAAACTATGCAGTGGAAGTCTGATATATCTATGCAGCTGAGGACTGATATGACATTACTATGTGACATACAGATAATGTAAACTTTAATTGTTGTCAAATTTTGGTGTGCTAATTGCTGTCTGTATACCCTGCTTCACATCTAAACTTTTGCCTACTGGTTAGTGTTGTTGATGTTTGTAGTAAACCTATCAGTAAAATATTGTTTATGACTTTATTTATGTTTATAAATATTACATTTGAAAAAGTTTAGGGTTGTCATTAATTAAAAAAATATTCCTAAACATAAGATAAGCTCAACAAGTTCAATTCAAACTTATTTTAAGTGGTAAACATTATGCCACAAATGGTGTCAATGGAGCTGAACTTCAACTGAACCCAGAATATTAATTTAACCTTCCAATAATTAGATGGTGTTGAATAACATTTTACATAAATAACTAAAATAATAATTAAAGTAATATTGCTTGTTGTTGTCGTCTAATAAATATTTGTTCATGTGGAAGAGTACATTTAGTTAACACTGTAAACAAAATATAGAGGTAACCTTTATCTCTATATTTTATTATTCACAGGACAATTACAAAGCTGTATTGACTATGTAAACTTATTCATGCTGAGTTATCAAATGCCCTTCATGGGTCTGTTTCACAAACCTGAAGATCCAGTTTTCAGTGCTGCATCAATGTTCAGACCAGCATAAGAGCTCAGAGCTAGTGGACTCTTCAAATATTGATGTTTTGACTTTAGGAAAGGAACTACTGTGACTTAAAAACGCAGCTGAAATAGAAGATGGCACATTATAATCAAGTAAGTTTTTTATTACAGTTTACTACTGGAATGTCTGTATTATTCATAGTTTTGGTCTCAGGTTCTACATTGCTTAGCCTTTGTTTTATTTATATATCTCTCACATGTAATTGTCCCCTCAGCCGTTATCGTCATCATCGGTCAATGTCAATCTGGGTGCGTCTGGCAATCCTCAGTAAGATACCTCTGTTTAATTTGTATTCTTGTCATAACAAGAATTATGGACTAAACACCCTTTAAAAATTTCAGATCTGTCAATGAGCATACAATTATGAAAGTATGTATGTAGAAATTGTAATATGTTGTAAATTTGTTCTAGTCTGTTTCATTGTTGTTGCTGTGTTTTTAGTGCCAAACCCACTGACTTTGACTTCCTGGCAGTCATTGGTAAAGGAACATTTGGGAAGGTGAGCCATACAGTATATGATGTTACTATCAGTTTAGAAATGTACCATATGACTTCACAAATGATTAATGCTAGCCTAAGAAGGTAGTCCACTAAGGTTACCTTGACAACACGTTTTCAGTGGGCTTTAAAGGCATAAGTGACTTATAAATTGACCTGAAGAACATAAAATACTCTTAATATGCTAAAAAATGCTTTGTCAATTGCAGGTACTCTTGGCAAAACTTAAAGCAGATGGACAATTCTATGCGGTGAAAGTTTTGCAAAAAAAGGTTATTTTAAAGAAAAAAGAGGTTAGTATGTATTTGGTTTTCAGACATGCTATCTATTTGATTTTTTAAATAACCAGCCCTTGAGAAATTAGTATTAAACAGTTAAAGTCCTTAGTTGCACTAATATGCGTTAATATAGGCCTAATCTAATCTAATCTTTGTTCTTTGTACTATGATGATATATTTCCTTGCTTGCTGGTCACAAGGCATTTTTCCTCAGTGTTGCTACATTTATCATTAATTTTCCTTAGCCCAATATAATGAACTGTACAGAGAGCGTTGGAAAGAACACGGAGAGGATCCAAGTGCAGTTCCAAGTTTAATAATCCTGAGACTCAGGGAAACTGGAAACACTAAGATTTATATACACAAACTAACGAGGGGTAAAAAGATACAGGCAGTACCCACAGCAAGGGAGAAACATACTTATTATGTTGGCTTAATAAATGTGGCATAACTCGTTCCACACTGTTTGTCGTAGACCCATGAATGAGGGGTCAAATCGACCGGCTTATTGAGGAGAAGTGTGCTATGACTTTTATAAGTGATCGGGTGTCACTTATAAAATATATATACTTTCATAGGAAAAACATCCCATAGACTTAACATTGGGCAGATCTTTGTGATATCTTAGCTCCGCATCAGAATGTCATAAAGACTAGGGGGTGGGCTCATATCACTCTGAACATCAGAACATCATAGAGACAAGTGGGTCTAGTAGTTTTTACTACTACCCTGGAAACTGTCCAGCCTTGCCCTAGCAACCATTTAGAGCAGCCTAATAACCAACATGAATTAGCTATATCTCAGCACCACAACATCCTAGAGACATGGTAGTTGGCTCTTTTGATTCACAAACACATCCATCTATTGGACTAACTGTCTGTTAACTGTTGCTGTGGTTAATACACCACAGCAACTATTTACTGCACTCTAGCAACCATGTAATAAAATGAATAAGCCATTTCTCAGCATTGGAACATTGTAGAGACATGTAGTTGGTCTTATTTGACTAGGTATAATATGACTTTAGGTATTGCCCTGGCAACTTCCTGACCACACCATAGCAACCATTTAGATCACCCTAGCAACCTCGTAACATGTATAAATAAGCCATATTTTAGTATATCTATCATGCTAAGTCATGCTAGCATCATGTTACTTCATGTTAACATCATGCTAAACATGCCAACATCATGCTAAATCATACTAGTGTTATTCAAAATCATACTAGCATCGTGTTAAAACGTGCTAACATCATGCTAAAACATGTTAGCATCATTTTAATTGATGTTAAAATGTGCTAACATCATGCTAAAATATGATGGCATTGTGGTAAAACATGCTAGCATCATGCTGATTCATGTTAAAACGTTAGCATCCTGGTAAAACATGCTAGATTGTTAAAACATTAACAAAATACTAAAACATGTTAAACTACACCATTCTGTTGAGAATGTCAGACCTAAAGTATTTCAAACCATTGTACACTTTTCAGGCGAGACTTTTTCAAGCCAACAATAAAGTTTGTTCTCAAACTTTACTATCTTAGTTTTAAATTGTACTTTGAAATAGGCCACTGTATCATGGAACAGTGCATGATTGGATTACATAAACCACAGCAATCTGACTTATTAATCAGAAATAGATCTATAAATAAAAGATATATAAAATAATGATCTATAAAAAGTACTGTATTTTTGTATTTTCACAGGGTTTCATGAATGTCTCAGTGCATGAACCACTTTTCTTTTTACCTTTTCCAAACAGTAGCATTGATATTTGTCTTGCTTTTCCTGCCCTGCATGACCAACAGCAAAAGAACATCATGGCAGAGAGAAATGTGCTACTTAAAAGCCTGAAACACCCATTTCTTGTCGGGCTACACTATTCCTTTCAGACTGCTGAGAAACTCTATTTTGTCCTGGATTATGTCAATGGAGGAGAGGTACGAGACATGTCTAAAATGCATTCTGACTTATGAACAGAACAGTCAGTCATTAGCAAACATCAAGGGTCTGCAAATTCAAAGTACTATTTACTATCTGTGTAAAAATGTAAATAAGATCCTTCAAAAGACTCACAATTTATTATAATATATAATTTTAATGATGATAATGGTTGTGGGGTTAGTTGCTATTGCTATGAACAATCTAGTTTTGTCTTAATGTGTTGACTATTTGTAGTGTAATAATGTTGTAAACTGTGTACTAAAGTAAGCTTAAAGGTAGAGTAGGCCATTTCGAAGAGGAGAAGTTAGCTTTGAAAGCATAAGATCCAATCATCAGTGTGCTCTAAGCTACACCTCCTCTAAAAATCATACACACACAGATGATGGAAGATTGTCTGTGTGAGCAGAGTGCGTGGAGGTATGCAAATACATAGCTTGACAGGCAAGTAGGACACCCTATAATGATGGGACAAACATTTTATATAAAAATGTATGTATATAAAAAATATTTAGACCACTTAATAGCTGTCAGGATGTGAAGAGATTTTCAACCAGCATAAACAATGTTTCTGAAAAAAATGCATATCCTTCCCTTAACAGTTTATCCATACAGGAGTAGTATCTGGACTGAATGGTTGTCTCTTTTGTCTCTCCAGCTGTTTTACCACCTGCAAAGAGAGCGATGTTTCTCAGAGCCACGAGCTCGCTTCTACTCAGCTGAAGTGTCCAGTGCCATTGGGTACCTCCACTCTCTCAATATAGTTTACAGGTCAGTAACTGGGAGATTTTCTCTTAATTGTACTATAATGACATTTATTGATGGCCTAACCTTACTTTCAAATATTTCCCAATATTCATATCCAGAGATCTCAAGCCAGAAAATATCCTACTAGATTCCCAGGTAAAACATATATTTGGACATTGATTTCTTCAACAAAGCTGCTAAATGCATTCTATATTGTTTCTGACCTTCAATTTTATTCCTAATTCAGGGTCATGTGGTGTTAACAGATTTTGGCTTGTGTAAGGAAGGGGTGCAACCAGAAGAAACTACTACAACCTTCTGTGGAACTCCTGAGGTAAGAAACAAAACAAAAATAGTTTTGACTCTGTCATCTAAGATCACCCAGAGGGATTTAATATTCTCTCAGTATCTGGCACCTGAGGTCCTACGAAAAGAGCCCTATGACAGAACAGTGGACTGGTGGTGTCTTGGAGCTGTGCTCTATGAGATGCTGTACAGCTTAGTAAGTTTACCAATTTATGCATTACTGTGTATTTCAAGCTCTTTGATGGTATCATTTGTATTTCTTGTATTTCAAGAAATTGTATTTCATTTGTAAGCAACTGTATTTCTCCTTGGCTTAATTTGATAGCCTCCGTTCTACAGTCGAGATGTGTCCGAGATGTATGAGAGCATTTTGCATAAACCTCTCCACCTGCCACCAGGAAAGTCTGAGGCTGTGTGCCACCTTCTCTATGGACTCTTGCAGAAAGATCAGCGTCGACGAATAGGAGCTATTGCTGATTTTGTGAGTGAACATTTTGTGCAATTTTCTGTTTGTGGGATCACTATTATCTTCAAATATCATATAAATGAAGTACATGGATAATGTTATGACAAGGAAATTCTATTCAGCCAACTCTTCTTCAGTGTTAAAGTGCTTATCAGGCCAAGAGTCATTGCTAACGTGTCAACTGTTGTAACTTTGCAGCTGGAGATTAAAAACCATGTGTTCTTTGCCCCCATAAACTGGGATGACCTCTATCACAAGCGAATTATGCCTCCATATAACCCCAATGTGGTAGGTTCCTACAAACCCCCTTTTTCCAAAACTAGTGGGATATTGGGTTTGGTCATTGTTGTTTATCTTCTGTGGTAGACGTTAATAATATAAGTAACATTTTTGTTTAGTCAAATTCTGTTCTATCTGACATTGACACACAAAACGCCAGTTTTGTAAAAGTTTCTTACTTGTTTCCTCAGAGAGGTCCTTCAGACCTTCAGCATATTGACCCAGAATTCACCAGGGAGATGGTGCCCAGCTCTGTAGGCCGCACCCCTGACCCTACACCCAGCCTGGCCAATAGCAGCTCCAATGCTTTCACTGGCTTCTCCTATATTTCTGGAGAAGATAGCTTTCTATGAGACATGTCAACCGATCAAGGCTTGTCATCAAGCATAGATCATTTTCATACAATCATGGTAATGGAGAAAAACATGAAATGAAATGAAAAACATGCATGTTTTTACTGTTTTCTTTTATGTTGATGAAAGTAAAAACTATAAAAATGCAAATGTAATTTGCCAGATATGAGTTTTAGAATTTTGTGCTAATTTTGCATATATTATAAAATGGAACAAAATATATTTCTTCAGTATGCATTTTTTTCATTGTGCAACATTGCACAACACTGAACACAAAAGCAAATATGTCTTGATTGCACCATTGTAAAAGCAGCTAGTTTCAAAACATGTTTCAAAAGAAATACTGCTCTTGGAAATGTCTGTATTACTGTTTATAGAGTTCATCAAATTACAAAAACAACCTGGAATACAGTTTTTGGTAAACTGTCATGAGATGACATAATTTTCCTGTACCAAAGCTGTTTTTTTACAATGTACATAGTAAAAAGATCTATAGGAATAAATATGTAATACAATAGTGTTTTGCTATTATCAAAAATATACATATTTTGCCATTTAATGTAAATGTATGCTATGAATAGTTTTATATGCTAATAGTATGAATAGTCATATGCTATGAATTTAATATAATTTAAATATTATTTAATTGTGATTTATGTTTAAGCATTAATGCATTTGTTCAGTAGGGTCTTGAGATGTTATTGTAGGCAGATACTGGAGTATAATACCCTTGATACAAACATTAAAACATACATATATACTTGTGCACAGATTTTTTTATTATAATTTAAGTTTTTTATTATATTTAATAAAAAGATCTTTCCTATAACTTTGAGACAGAAAAAGTTTTAAAACTACAAAATCATTAGGCAAAATATGCCGTTCCAGCTTACATGGAGATGGCATATATAAAGAGATAACATCTTGTGGGACAGGTGTATAAGGGATTTGCAATAGTACCATGAAATACACACAAAAATAAAAAACATACATAAAATATATAAAAATACCTGAAGATAACACAATGAAGGAGAATAGAAGACAACTAGAGACAAAGGAGTTGCAAAACAGAAGAGTCTTTTGGACTGTAATTATATCATATCACTAGAAGCAGTATTGTAACAATTTACAAAAGCAAGCCAACAGGGAAGGAACCAAAACTCCAATGAATAGATGGAGAAAAAACCTTGGGAGAAACCAGGCTCAACCGGGAGGGCCAGTTCTCCTCTGGCACGTTAAAGCTGCAATTTGTAACTTTCTTAGATACAAACGGAGAGTTGATTATAATAATTTATAATTATTTACTGATAAGAAATTGTCGGGTCTAATTGTATCTGACAATATGTCACTGGGAAATGTTACCGACAGAAATATCGACAGAAGCATAATGTTACTAATTGCAGCTATAACATCACACTGCTAGGTATGTATATAGTGGTATGTTTACTAAAGAAGTCCATCAAATCCCGATGATCTGTCTTAGGGGTCGTACCATCCTTTCCCCCATCATCTGGTCTCAAAGTTTGGATCCAGCTGACTACAGGACCTTAGGGAAATGAAAGACATACAGATTTAGTGTGGAGCCAGTTCCCATCTGTTCTTATAGGAAGTGTTCCGGTTTACCTTTAATAAATGCAGCCTTATAATCCCTTAAGGGATTTGAATAATAAATCCATAGGACTATGTGTAGGCTAGATTCTAGAATAAAGACCCACCTCTTTATTTAATCTGACATAATGTATCTGCCTCCTAGACAGTACTGGGAAGACTGTTCCAGAGTTTGGGTGCCGAATACGAAAGGATCTACCACCAGCGCTTGATTTTGAAACTCTGGGTATTATCAAATGACCAGAATTTTCAGATCACAATGAACGTGAAGGACTGTAATAAGAGAGGAGCTTGCTTAGGTATTGAGGAGCTAGACTATTCAGAGCCTTGTAGATAAGTTTATATGATGCTTGATAGGCAGCCAGTGCAGTGTGGACAAAACTGGGCTAATATGGTCATACTTATGTGTTCTTGTAAGAACTCTCACTGCTTTTTGTATTAATCCTGCAGGGCAGCCACCAAGTAGGGCATTGCTTGTTTAGCATGTCTGGTGAGGCAGCCTTTGCCCTACACACCATGGTGGTCCTTCAGCTGCTTCAGGCATAGTTCCTGAAGTCAATGGACAACAGTTTTAACGACCTGGATGCATTTTGAGACCTGAACGTGGTGACAGACTTTGCGCTGATGGCCACAAAGTGGATGGCTCAAGCAGTAGGCCACAGTATGGGCTTTCTAGTGGTCCTCCATCGCCACCTGTGGCTTATCTTCACAGAGCTGAAGGAGGAGGACAGAAAGACCGCCGTTTAACCTAAGCAGTGGAAAGGATCATCCAAGAACCACTATGTCTCTTGAAGTCCCTGCTCTTGACACAGTTCCTCATCTGGGTCCAACCAGAACTCCTGATGGGATCATAAGGCAGTGCCGGCTGCTCTCAGCTCGCTGCCCTGATGCAGTGAGTGGCCCTGAATGCTTTCCTCTCAGGACAGCACCCTGCCATCTGTCGGGCCAGGCGGAAGGCAATATACAACCACTGTGTCATTTTCTTAGTGTTTGGAGGGCAATTCCAGGGTTTTAGAAATGTGTATGTTAAGCAATGTTCAACGTTGTGGTCTCATCTTTGATCTTGGCTCAAAATGGCCTGGTTCTCAGACAAGAGATTCACAACCTCCTCATGAAAGGGACAATAGGACAGTCCCCACTAGCAAGACAGTGTATGACTTCTACAGCCACTATTTTGTAGTGCCAAACAGAAGTGGCAGGCTCCGTCCTATTCTGGACCTGTGCTTCACAGATGTCCGTTCAAGATGACAATGCTCCTGGCAGATCCTGGCACAGATTCGTCCTGGGGTCTTGTTTGTTTCGATAGACCTGACAGATGCTTATTTTCACATTCATATAGTGCCCCCATCACAGGAGATTTATGAGGTTTGTTTTCAAAGACATGGCTTTTCAGTTTACGGCCCTCCCCTTTGGGGTAGCCTTGGCCTCTTGTACGACTGGTTGATTCTGGCTCACTTGCAAGATGTGTTCATCAGCCACACAATCCTCTGCCATCTTCAGCCCCTGAGGCTGTATATGAATATGCAAAAGAACATGTACCCGAGCCAGTCTATAAGTCAAGAGTTTCCCTAGCTGGAGAATCAACATGTGCTCATATGCATGGGCAACACGTCTGTGGTGTCGTACATAAACAATAAGAGTGCACTTAAGAGAACACTCCAGGGTCCTGTTCAGAATGGTGATGAGCCTGCTGCAGTGGGCAGACCATCATCTGCTCTTGATCAGAGCAGCCCACATCTCCAGCTACTTGACCTCTGTTCAGGAGATTTGTCTTTTTGGCTGTCTTATTTTGGCAGAACATCTTTGCCAGTTTTTAGAACTTGGATGTGTCATCCCTTGCCTTCCAGATGCTTTAGGTGAGTGAAACCCCCCTTCTACCTCTAATACTTGTGTTGGGCCTTATAGGTTAACATAGGCTTGACCTTGAACCCACTACAACACCGCACCACCCATCCCCCACTGTATCTCTCTGTAGTATGAGGAAACAGCCCTCAACATACACTTTCCTATAAACCCCTCCCCTTCCCCCCACACACTTGATGTCTATAAATACATCTACAAATGACAACACCCCTTATGCTGGACTTACAATCATAGAGAAGCAGGCCATGAGGGAACTGAGAAGACCTTACCAGGGCAAAGCTGCAGGCCCAGATGGTATCTGTCCCAGAGTCTTGAGAGCTTGTGCTGATCAACTGTGGAGTACAATTGCTAGTACAATGTCAGACATTGTAATATGATCTGTCACCCTCCCTGCTTATTGTGATGACAAAATACATAGCAGACTGCTATCACTAAATGGCTAGATGTCTATCTAAGTGGTGTTTGCAGAATAATATAGGTTTCATAGGTAACTGGTAAAGTTTTTGGGGTAAAAACCTGTTTAAAAAAGATGGCCTCCATCCCCCGTGAGGTGGGGCTACTCTTCAATCTAGAAATCTGGCACATAGTCTTGCTATTAATAATACTAATACTTGACTAACTGGGGCCCAGGTCAGAAAGCAGACAGACTGACTTAACCAATCATCTGCTAGCCGTCACGTCACAGAAGACACATACAATTTACAACACATAGTCACATTAATATCATAATATAGAGACTGTGCCTGTCCACTGGATGGATAAATACAAGAAAACGTTAATCAATGTTAAAGTAATTAAAAATGCATAATACAGACAAACAATTAATAAGACTTGGTTTGCAGAATATTAGATTTCCCTCTACAATAGCACTTTTTGTTAATGATATGATCACAGATCATAACCTAGATGTGCTGTTTGACATAAACTTGGCCACAACGAGACAATTGCATTACATCTATGCCACAGAATTATTGTTATAAGCATTAGCCTCACCCAAAAGGCAAAAGGGGAGGTGTTGCTGCAATATAGGAACATTTTGTAGAAAGGTTTATAGGAAAAAGTTACCCAGAGGTCTGATTTAAGATACACATTTTTTGAAGTGATTTTGCTTAACATACCTTTGACATTTCAGACATTTCAGATCATTATAGGGTGTCCTGTTTAATACACTTATTTATGGTTGCAAAACCAGCTCCTCCTATAAAAACAACTGAATGATAACTTCTGCCACTAAAGATTGTTTTATCAACAATCTGCCTGAACTCTCTCAATTGCTTAGCATAACAGACAACTTTGAAAATCTTGACAATGCAACAGAAAATGTTAACTCCCTCCTTTCTAACACCTTAGACACAGTTGCTTCTCTGCGCTTAAGGAAAATTAAAGACAACACTACAACACTCTGGTATAACAAGTGTACACATTGCAGAAAAGACCAGCCTGGAAAATGGAGCATAACTGAAAGCAAACAAAACTAGAGGTATTTCATACAGCATGGAAGGAGAGTGTATCTAATTGCGGACTAATTTCTAAATACAAACTCCAGATCTGCCTACTTTTCAAATCTTTTAGAAGAAAACAAACACAACCTTATATTTTACACAACCATATAAACACAACCTAAGATATTTATTTGATACAGTGGCTAAATTAACTAAAAATATGTGTCAACTGCTTCAGACAGTTGTCAGCATCATAGCAGTGATTATTTATTTATTTGTTTTATAAATGCTTTTTTTTTTTATAAATACAAAATATTGGGATATGTCCCAAAAATGTAAAATCAGAACAAATCACAACAAATCTTGATCCCAGGGAAGAAGTAAGTTACAGACCCATTTCAAATTTACCTTTTATTTAAAAATACTTGAAAAGTCTGTGTCTTTACAGATATGTTCTTTCCTGGAAAAATGGTATCTGCGAGAATTTCAAGGATTTAGAGACTATCATCAGAGTGACAAATGATTCCCTCCTGTCAGTTGCACCTCTCTTCTAGTGCTACTTGATAGCACAGGCTTTCATATTATTGACCACAGCATTCTCTTAAATAGGCTTGAAAATTATGTTGGCATAAATGGAACTGCTTTGCTGTGAGTAAAAAGATGTCATATTGATCACAAGCTCAGTGCGCAGGGCTCAGTGCTTAAGCATCTGCTTTTCACCCTGTATATGTTACCTCTGGGAGCAATTATTGAGAGATATGGAGTTTAAACTGATATGCTTAAAATACTCAGTTGTATATTTCTTGGAGGCCCAACAAGATGCATAAATTGAACTAACAGAATGCATAGTTGATATTAAAACTAGCAACTTTCTACTACAAAATTCAGACAAAAAAGAAGTTTTAATTATTGGACCAGAATTTTCCACATGTAACAGCCTAGAATACTGTCTTATTCTTGATGGATGCTCTATAAAGCCTGCTTCGTCAGCCAAGAATCTGGGTGTCCTATTTGAGAGTAATTTGTCCTTTAAAAGCCACATTTTGAATATTTGTAAAACTGTATTTTTTCATCTTAAAAATGTATCAAATATATCTACGACACAAGTTCTCTATGCCAAACACAGAAAAGTTAATTCATGCCTTCATCACATCAAGACTTGATTATTGTAATGCCTTACAGAGTGGTTGCTCTGCAGGTTTAGTACCTAAGCGAGCTCCTTTCTCATTACAGTCCTTCACGTTTACGGTGATCTCAAAATTCCAACCAGTTGATAATACCTAGAATTTCAAAATCAAGCACGGGTGGTAGATCCTTTTCATACTTTCACATACCAGTATTGTTGGCAGATACGCTCTGTCAGTTTAAGTCTAGGTTAAAGACCCAAATCTTTAGTCTAGCCAACACATAGTCCTATGGATTTATTACCTAAAAATGGATTGTTAGGCTGAATTAATTAGGTAAACTGGAACCAGGGACACTTCACATAAGACTTTATCGAGACCAGATGGTGAGAAGACAGAATAGGATGGTGAGAAGACAGAATGGGACACCCAAAAGCAGTGGCAATGTGACAGACTTCTTTGTTAAATGCATCATGTTAAAAACATCATATAGAAACGTTCTTGAAATGTTCTGCCCTAGTTTTGCCACGGCAATCACCACTCACATTTTCTTAAGAATGTACGTTTTTGTTGTACTGCTGCAGTATCATATACTACATACACAGGAAAAATGATTAGAGATAGGGAGGAGGTGAGTTACAAAAACATAAATATATACCGTACATAATAAATAAAAATTTCCTGTGCGTATTTGTTAGCATTTTTAAAATTGTTTTAATGATTGTGAACACATAAGGTATGAAAAACATAAGATTTTTTGTTGTATATACAATTACAAAATTAATAAAGGAATGAATTACAATGAATAGGCTATAACTACAAAAAATAAAATGTGGTTAATCTTTTCCGGAATTAGAAACGTGTGCAAGATAAAAGTATGTGTGACGTTGTTTACTTGTGACGTGGATGTGTATGTGGTTTACTCTGCTGATATAATACTATATAGTATGGAACGCTAAAAAGAATTAAAACGAACCGTTCCGTCAACGTGACAGTTTTTACAACGTTTTGTTCGTCTGTACACAAAGTTTTTGACCGTGTGTTTTTGTTACGGTAAGACACGATCGTTTAAGTCGCCTCAACGTGGTTTTTTGAACAAAAATATTCCATCCTGATACACGGACAAACTTTGTTGGTTTATGACAGGTTTATGAAAGAAGTGCACTAGCAGAGATTCATACTGTAAACAGTGTGCGCGCGCGCGTGAAACTCTATCTCTGCAATTTTAATATGTTTGTATAGCTGTCTGTGATTATACTTGTTCTTCACTCTTGCTCATGCTTCTTGCTGGTCTCTGCTGTCACTGTGCTTTATTGTATTGTTAGCATTAATTACATACTGTAACCTATGCATGTATTTAATTTTTTTGTTTTATATTAATATATGACTAGCTACGTATTCAAAGTAAAGTTGTGTATATATGTATATATGTATATATATATATATATATATATATATATATATATATATATATATATATATATATATACATATGTATAAACGATTTAATAAGTAAACAAAAAGTATAATAAGTACTAACTAAACTTGGAGATGTAATGGACTACGAGGAACCCCCATCATTCCCTCCCCTTACAATTCTTAATATCACTGTGGCAGAACAGTTTTTCTTTTTGACAGGCCATCTTCACCTTGTCAACCTAATCAACATTTAGCAGTATTTACTGCAGCCTGCCTGTTTTAAAGTGCAATATTTTATAGGGCAATATCCTACGCTAGGGTTTCTGCATAATTATGTAAATACATATTTATATTTGCAAAATACAGATATATAAGGTTTTAATATCAGGACTTACTTACTTATATCATTTGTAAGTTATGGACCCTTTAATATAACTTTAATATCTCTTTATGGTTATTCTATTATCCCAGTGTCTCCACTTTATGTGTAACCTTACATTTAACTGTGTCCTGTTTGTTGTAGTCATGTTACTTATCTGTCTGGATGTGTGTCCTGTTATGATATTGTAAGTCTGAGCATCTTTACAAGCAGTTCAGTGTCCAGTTTTCTACATTTATTTGGGATAATGACAAAATTTATATGTGATAATACAGTTCTATGACATTTTGTAATATTAACCCATTTGGAGGCGCTATATCTCAGCTGTGCTTTAGAGTGAGTTGAAGCTTTCACTGTGGGGTTATAGCCAGTGGCCTTGTCGTTCATGTCTCACTTTCATCGCCTATACCCAAAGTGCAGTTTCATAATTCAGTTTCCTCTGTAAAGCTATCTAGTGACTAAGTCAATTCACGCAGTTTTGTTAAGAATGACCGTTTTATGCAATAGCACTTTGGAAGAGAGCAGGACCAAACTTCTCCTCTCACTCTTGACTTGAAAGGAGTAAAAGATCCTCTCTCTCTAATCCTCTCATTTAAAATAAAACAGTGTTATAAGCATGAGCGTGCATTTGTTTCAGCCTTGCCTGTGGTTGTCACAGTTATGTAGAATATATAACAATAAAATAAAAGGAGAGTAAATGTAAACAATAAAAAGGAGTAGATAAGGGTAAATAAGAATGAAGACAAAAAATGAAGACAAAAATAGAATATGCATAATATGAAAACAAACTAAACACAATATTGAGGTTTAGGTTCAGATACATTTGTTTAAAGTTCAATCTTAATCTTCATCAGAGGAACTTCAAGTCTCATCTGCCAGTTGCAAATTCAATACAGTTTTATAAAGCAAGTCCTGATCACATCCCTGTTGAGTCAGATTCATTTCTTCATCATCATGATACCTTAACATTTCCATTTGTTTGACTGTGGCTTTGATAATTAGGGATTTTAATAAAGGTAATACACAGCAAAATAATAATCCCCCTATACCAACTGTCATTCCCACAAGTATTCCTAATTTTGCTAACCATGCTCTTTATGATCCTAATGTTAAATCAAACCAATCCCATGTTTTTCATCTCTTCCAGCGTTAGTTGTCATTTCTGCTTGCAATTCTTTGAGCTTGGTCATGGCTTTTGAACGCTCATTCTGGTGCAGATTATTAGGGATATATGTACAACATTGTTTTTTCCGAATATGACACACACAACTCCTTTATCTGCTAACATCCAATTAAGAGCTAATCTATTTTGCCATGTCATTTTACTGGTTGCATCTAATTGTTCTCCTAAAGAAATCAAAGTTTGTTGGTATAATTAATGAATCTTTGTTGATTGTAGTATATATAATTTATCCATTCTGTGTTTTTATTTTGTGAAATCCAAATGAATATTGATTCAAAACCTGATTTAACTTCATCTCGTGCCTTGAACTGATCTGGTATGTATCTGGGTTGACCTGTTGAATCTATATATACTTTAGGGTCTGGCTTAACTCTTAACTCTGTGATTAATTGCGTTATTTTTTCCCAATGAGGATTCTGAATCCCATTCTATTATATGGATTGCTTGTATTAATCATACTCTAGTACATTTTCCTCCCCATCCCAGGGGTAAGGAAGGTAAAAGTTTTCTTTTCCCACAAATCCCAAAAATGTCTGCTAAAGCTATAGTTTGATCCTTATACATGTCTGTTACAAGTAATTATATAGTTTGATTTTCACAAGTATCAGCTGGCCTTATTTCCTCTCCTTTTCTCATTCCTGATGCACGCAGGGGTGGGAAGTCCATAGAATCATCAACATTTTGAAACATGAACATTTTGTCATTGTATCTAAATTCCAAACAACACTGCATTTTCCTTTAAAGTGTCCTACATTTATGACCCCTGCGGGTTTGACAAAGCACTCATACTCTTTACTATAGTCTGTGGTATACCATAGTGCAATTTCTACCTTGTCATTTTGTACTTTCATACTTTCATTTCAAGAGCAGCTTTTGTTCAGCATTACTTAGGAAGCCTAAACATTCAGCTGGACAAAAAAGTCTCTCTGGTGTCTCTTTCCAAATTACAAAAGTTTCTGTTGAATTCAGCACAATGTTCATTACTGAATAGATTCAGGACTACTTGTTACTTGGCTAATTGGGGTTTTAGTACAGAATAGGCAATTTTTCTTTTTCAGCTCTGTTGTTGTGAAGGTTGCCCATACCATTGATTACTCAGGGCTGTTTCCCATAAAACATTTAGGTTGGTATCAGCTTCATCCATGCCATACTTTTCATCGATGCTCCTATGTTGTTTTCCATACAATCCCAGTTCAACTGTATTCAGGATGTAGTTACTGGGTCTCTTTAAGGGCTAAAAAGTTAATGGTAAGGAAGTGTGGTTGAGAGTCTGAGTTATGGGATCTGGAGTTGTGATGTTGACTGTAGCTTGAACTTGTGAAGCATATGATGATCAGGCATATTATCAGTGTTATTATTTTTATTGTTTGGTTCAATGTCTTCTGCCACACTTTGCACTTCATTGTTTTCCACTATCAGACTTTCTTCTGGATCTTCTGAACAATCTTCTGGATTGTTTTCTCCTGTTGTTGTTTTCTTTTTAGGAACCCTTGTTCAGGTGGTTCAGATAATACCAGATGTTGCTTCATTCCACTTGGACTGCCATTGGAGTAGCTACGGTCACTTTATATGGTCCTTCCCTTCTCGGTTCATTCCATTTCCTCCTGAATACCCTTAAATAGACTTGATCCCCTGGGGCAATTGGACAGACGGTCTCTGTCTCCTCACATGGCTCCTTTCTCTTTTCCCGCACACAAATAGCTTTATGGATAGCAGTTTTTTCATGTATGATCTTAATTCCATTTGTAATTGTTCTAATGGGGGCCCTTTGTATGGGCCTCTGCTGCATGGTACAAGCATAGGTCGACCAGTAAGCATTTCATGCAGTGTTAAATGTGTGTTTCGGTTAGTTTGCATGCGGTAGCTCATTAGCGCTAGAGGTAAAGCATCAACCCAATTAAGTTTAGTACTTGCACATATCTTGTTGAGTTTGGATTTGAGAAGACCATTAATTTTCTCAACTTGTCCCTGCGATTGAGGATGGTAAACACAGCCTAGTCTTTGCTTTATTCTTAAGTGCTGTAATACTTGTTTTACAGTTTTTTGGATGAAGTCTGATCCATTGTCTGAACTTATTTCTGATGGGATTCCAAATCTAGGAAACACTTCTCTCGTCAAAAATTTAATTACTGTTCCTGCCCCTTCATCTGCAGAAGGTATTGCTTCTACCCTCCGGCTAAATCGGTCAACGACCACAAGAATGTATCTTTTGCCCTGTACCCGCTTTATCATATTCACATAATCCATTACCAAGTGTTTGAAGGGTCTTTCAGGTACAGGTATATGACCTATTGGTGTTGTTATTCCCTTTCTTACATTAAACTTAGCACAGATCTCACATGTAGACAAAAATTCCTCTACCATTGCATACAGGTATTGAGACCAATACCCTTGTTGTTTAACCTTCCTTACTACTTCCCCCTTTGCACAATGATCAAAAACATGTGCATCTAGGATAATGACGTTTAGGAGTGAGGTTGGTGCAACAATATGTCTCTCATGTGAACACCAAATATTTTGGGATTCTCTTGTCGCTCCCCTTTGATGCCACATAGACTGCTCATAAGGGCCTGCCTGCTGTTAAATTCGAATAATGTCATCTAAGCATGGGTGTGGTTCTGTAATGACTTCAGGAGCTAATATAGCTATCGCACACCCCAAGGCTTTCTTAGCTTCTGAATCTGCTATATTGTTACCTTTAATAACAAAGTCATTTCCTTTTTTGTGAGCTTGACATTTGATTGACATTTGGGAGCATCATAGCAGCAATTAGTTGACTTATCTGTTCAGCATGCTGAATGAGAGTTCTATCACTCTTTTTAAAGCCTCTTTGCTTCCATACTGCCCCAAAGAGATGACACGCCATGTGAATATGCAGAATCTGTGAAGATATTTGCTGTTTGTCCTTTTGATAATTGACATGCAGCTGTAAGGGCTTTTAATTCTGCTAGTTGAACGGAGCATGACTGTGTGCAATGTTGAGATATTATAGTCACAAAACTGTTTCCGTTTTTTCTTACTGCTGCATATCCTGTATGGATACCCAAATGATCTCTAAAACTGGATCCATTCTACAAAGTAAAAAACTTCTGCTCCTGGAATTGGAGTAGACTCAAGGTCAGGTCGTAACATGGTGAATGCAAATGAACTAGCTACACAATGTGGTTTACCTTCAGAAACCAAAGGAATTAATTCTGCTGGATTAACAGTATTGCATCTTTTAATAGTAATATCAGGATATGTTAGTAACGATGCATATACTAGAGTACGGGCTGGAGTCAAAAAAAAATTTCCTTGCTCAATTAACTCTACAGTTTAATGATATGTGTAAATGATAACTGGGTATCCCATAGTTATCCTTGATGCTTTTTCATATGCCTGAAGTACGGCTGCAAGACCTTGTTGATAACATGGTGGGTATCCTTGTGCTACATTGTCTAGTTTAGTACTATAATAGGCTATTGGCTGTTTTTTCCTACCTCTACAGGTCTCTTGCATTAGTATAGCTGATGCATATCCGTCAGCTCTGTTAGCAACATACAGGTGAAATGGCTTGATATAGTCAGGTACACTCAAGGCAGGTGCCTTTTGTAGCTCTTTCTTAAAAGACTCAAAAGCTATCAAGGCATCTGTATGCCATGTTAATTTACATTTTACATTTACATTTAGTCATTTAGCAGATGCTTTTATCCAAAGCGACTTACAAAGTATGAGAGCATTGAACATTTTGTCTTGCGCGCCAATGAGCCAAGTCTGCAGAGCTACATTTACAAGCGGATATTGTATTCTGTTACTAGAGAGAAAGATGGACTAGAAACAAGAATTTTTTTTTTTTTGAGGATAGGATAGAAGAGCATTAGGGTTTAGACAGGTGTCTGCGAAATAGGTGTGTTTTGAGTTGTTTTTTTAAGGTTGTGATGGTCTCAGCAGATCGATTGGAGGCTGGGAGTTCATTCCACCACAAAGGAACAGAATAGGTGACAGTTTAACAGATTGATCTGATGAATCGTTGTGGGGGAACAGCCAGACGTTGCTCGTTAGCTGACCATAGCTGGTGGGAGTGGACATATGTCTGGAGGAGTGAGTTGAGGTAGGAAGGAGAGGTTTCGGTTATTGTCCTAATAGCAAGCATAAGAATTTTAAATTTGATGCAGGGGGTTACAGATAGCCAGTGGAGTAAGGTCAGGAGGGGTGTGACAAGGGCTGTTTTTGGTTGATTGAAGACCAGACGTGCTGCAGCATTCTGGATAATTTGCAGGGGTTTAGTTGCATTGGCTGGAAGGCCAGTCAGAGGGCATTGCAGTAGTCCAGCCTTGATATTACGAGTGCTTGGACTAGGAGCTGCATTGCGTGCTCGGACAGGAAGGGTCTGATTTCCTGATGTTGTAAAGCATATACCTGCATGACCAAAAGATTGTTGCAACGTATGAAGTGAATTTCAGCTGGTCATCAAACACCACCCCAAGGTTTCTAACGGACTGAGTGGGTGTAAGAGTGGATGATCCAAGTTCATCTGTGAAGTTGTGTTCTAATGATGGGTTGGCCGGTATTATCAGAAGTTCTGTCTTACCTAAGGTTGAGCTGGAGGTGCCATTTTTTCATCCAGGCTGAGATGTCTAGAAGGCAGGCGGAGATCCGGGCAGCAATGGTGGGGTTGTTGGGCTGAAATGAATAATAGAGCTGTGTATCATCAGCATAGCAGCAGTATGACAAACCATGTGATTTAATAACTATACCTAGAGAGACGGTGTATATTGAGAAGAGGAGAGGAGCAAGAACTGATCCCTGTGGGACCCCTGTGGTTAGGTGATGTGATATTGACTCCCCACTTCTCCATGAAACCTTGAAAGATATGTCTGTGAGATATGAGCTGAACCAGTTGACTGCAGATCCAGAGATGACCAGGTTGGAGAGTGTGGATAACAGAAACTGGTGGTTCACTGTGTCGAAGGCAGCAGAGAGGTCAAGAAGAATGAGGACAGATGACATGGAGTTGGCTCTAGCCTGCCGTAGGCCTTCAACCACTGACAGGAGGGCAGTCTCCATGGAATGTCCTTTTTTGAAACCAGACTGTTGACTGTCAGGTAGGTTGCACTGTGAGAGATAGGAAGACAGCTGATTAAACACAACCTTTTTAAGAACCTTTGAGAGAAATGGTAGGAGTGAAACTGGTCTATAGTTGCTGACCACTGAGGGGTCGAGTGTGGGTTTTTTGAGCAGTGGAGTTACCCGAGCCTGCTTAAACAAAGAGGGGATGTTTCCTGTAGAGACTGACATGTTTAGAATGTGTGTGAGTTCAGGCAAGAGTGATGGAGAGAGAGAGTTTGTAGTAGGTGTGAGGGGATAGGGTCAAGGGGGCAGGTGGTAGGACGGCTGGAGAGGATAATTTTGGAGACTTCGGTTTCAGAGAGAGGAGAGAAAGAGGAGAGTGTTGGATGGCATGGTGGTAAAGGGGGGTTAGGGGTGTGGGGTGCAGAGAATTGGTTGCTGATGGTACCTACTTTGTCTGTGAAAAAATTGGCAAAGTCATTGGGATGTAGTGGGGGGAGGTGGGGCGGATTAAGGAGAGATGAGAAGGTTGAGAATAGTTGCTAGTTGCTGATCCTACTTTGAAAGTAGGCAGCTTTTGCAGTGGAGACGCTTTTGGAAAAGGAAGAGAGGAGGGATTGATACTTTTTGAGATCTGTGGGGTTTTTGACTTGCGCCATTTTCTCTCCATGGATCTGAGCCTGATCCGGTGGCTGCGGAGGGTCTCAGACAGCCAGGGACTTGAGGGTGTTGCACGTGTTGGCCTGGAGGTTTGAGGGAAGATATTGTCAAGACAGGATGTTACAGTTGTGCAGAGAGTATCAGTTGCTGCCTCAGCACTGAGTGATGAGAACTGGATTATTGATGGGATGGAAGTGGAAACCATTGATAAAAAGCAAGTAGGTGAGAGTGAGCGGAGGTTACGACGAACAGAGACAGGGGTGGGGATCATGGAATGAGGGTAACAGTGAATTGTATGAAGAAATGATCAGACACATGTAGAGGTGTAACAAGGACATTATTTCCAGTGCAGTTACGACAGAAGATCAGGTCTAGTTGCTTCCCTCCTTTGTGGGTGGGAGGAGTATTAGTTAGTAAGAGCTCAAAAGAGGGCAGAAGAGATAAGAGATCGACTGCTTGCGGTCTGCCTAGGTGGATGTTAAAGTCACCAAGAACTACCATTGGAGTGCCATCTTCTGGAAAGGATGATAGCAGCAAGTTCTTCGATGAAGTTGCCCAGTTGACCTGGGGGGCAATAGATGACAACCAGGTGGATTTTTGCTGGAGAAGAGACTGTTACTGCATGATACTCGAATGATGCATTATTGCAGAGAGAGGACAGTGGAGTGAAATTCCACTTAGATAAAAGTTTTAGATAAAAGCAAACCTGTCCCCCATCTGTGCCCTGTGGGATGGGGTGTGTATGTAAAAGTGAAAGCTGATGGAGTTGCAGTGTTTCCCTTGTTGATCCTTGTCTCTGTCAGAGCCAGAGCACTGACATTTGACTGGCTGGTGAAGGCAGGGATGAAGTCTGCTTTGCTGACTGGCAGTTCCACAACTCAATGCGTAGAAATAGTGGCTGAGTAGAGGTGCTACTGAGGGAGCGTAGAAGGTATGGGTTACATTGTCGCCTTGAGTGTGTGATAATGTGTCTGCAAGAAGCAGAGAGAATATGCTAGGAGCACATCTTAGTAATGAGACAAAGTTGAGCGTAAAGAAAGCAAACGAGCAATGGATACTTAGCATGCTTGCAACGCCCTGTCAGTGTCCCTGCTCAGTGGAGTCGCACAGGTTGAGTCGCAGGTCTTTACACGAGGACAGCTACACACGAGGGCTGCCGCTTCCGCTGCCGCTCCAGTTTAAGTGTTAACTAATATGTGGCTCACTGATTGCTTTTACAGCTGAGCCCACCTACTCAATTAACAGGTTCAAGGCTCAGAAATGGCTGGCGGTGTTAACTGAAACTCCACCCAGATGGCTACACACTAACAGCAAATTAACAGAGCTTACCTTAGGAAGTGCAGAGTAGTTCAAACTTCCTTCTCGCAAACAGCTACAAGTACAAGCACCAAAGTCAGCTACAAGTCCAGCACCAAATAAACACAGCAAGTACACTACAGCTACTGCTAGCTCACACAGACAAAATGCTTTTCCCAATGAGGCATTTAAGTTCTGCAGCCCTGCTTGCTTCATAAGCTCTCTCAATGGAGCTTTTAATAACATAATCTTCTATCCAATCACTACTGAAGCCAATCATTGCTAAAAAGGTCATCATCTGGCCTACTGTTTGTGGCAATGGTGCTTTACTTATGCCTTCTAAGTGTGTTGGCACTATGGCTGTTGTGCCATATGGGATTAATCACCCTAAATATTCAACCTGTGGCAGACAATATTGCAGTTTTTTTTTAGATACTTTGTGACCTCCTTGGGCTAATTTCGTAAGCACTTTAATGTAATCTCTATGACACTGTTCCAGTGATGTTGAACAAATCATGAAATCATCCATGTATTGCAGCAGTGTGCTATCTAGCATGAGGTCATCTAAATCAGCTTTAAGAACCTGATTAAATATATGGGGTGAATGCTGGAATCCCTGTGGTAATCTGGCATAAGAATATTGTTTACTAGCATAGGTAAACGCAAACAGGTGTCTACTTTCCTCTGCCACTGGAATGCTGAAAAATGCAGAACAAAGATCAATTACTGTAAAGTATTTGGCATCAGGAGGGACATTTGTTAACAGCGTATGTAGGTTAGGAACATCAGTTGGCCAATCCTCCACTATATCATTGATTGCCCTCAAATCATGGACAAGACACCATTTAGCTTTGTTTGCTTTAAGTATAGGATAAATGGGAGTGTTGCAATAACTGTTGGTTTCTATTAACACTCCGTCTTTTACAAGTTCTTCAATTGTATCCTTTATACCTAATTCAGACTCTGGGCTTAAAGGATATTGCATTTTCGGGGTAGGCATGCATTCGATTTAAGTTGCACTTGTATTGGGCATGCTGATTTACCAACCCTACATCAGTCTCATGCTGAGACCATAGCTTAGCTGGCACTTGTAGTTCAACATCCTGTAAAAGTTCAGGGGTCATGCTTTCTAATTCTGGTATTGACATAATTTGTACTCATTGCTTCTGGTAAATGACTAGCTCCTGAGAAATACCTAGCAAAAGACGTACCACACAAACATTTTTATGTAATTCTTGTTAGCAGAATGAAAAATCAATGGATTTGTTGTAGGCTCCCATTTGCTTTGTGCAGCTTTTTTCATCATTGGTCCTAGATCCTTTGTTTCCCAATTCCTTCCTACATATAAAGATATATGTGGAATAAAATCATTTACATTGAACTATATCTTTATAAACTCATTTTCTGTTATTTTCATGGCTGCTCCCTGTTTGCCTATTATGATGTATTGTGTGATAATTTCAATCCTTTGCTCTTTAGTTCCTTCTTGCCATTTCTTTTCTATATCTACATTTCTCGAGGGGTCATGTTTCATTGTACAGTGAAATCCTGATTTGGGTATCTGTGATTCAGGTATCTGTGCTTCAGTGAATTTCCCCCATTTATTAATTGTCTGTCTCAAATCTTCGTCTGTCTGTCCTATCCAGTACACATTTGCTTTGGGCTCAGAGATCATAATTTGGGTTCCCTTTATGTCTACATACTCCCTCTGTAGAACTCCAGATTTGTAAGCCCAATTTACACAATGCATCTCCTCCTAACAAATTAATAGGAGTCTGATTTGATATCAGGATAGGCATGGTCACACTTTTGTGTTTTGTTTCCAGACAGATTACAAAGTTTCCAGACATGGGGAGGTGTAAGGCATAATTTGACTTTACACATGTATAAACTGCTCCTGTGTCTATCATCATGGGTATGGTTTTTCCTTCTACTTCGATTTGCAATACAGGTTCTTGGTTTGTATTAGTAGTTATAATTGGAAGTTGATTCTCCCCTATAGGATTCTCTGGGCATCCCTAGTATTTTTGAGTTGGGCCTCTCCAGGGGTTCACAGGACCACAAAATGGTGCCTGACCACCCGCCCCCCCTCCGAGCACTTGTGGCCATGGATTGATAGGGCAGTCTCTTCTGTTATGTCCTGGCTCTCCACGTCCCCGGCACACTCCTGGAGGAAAATTTATATCTTTGCCTCTCCCTCTCTGTCTCCATGCTTGAGTTTTTCTTTTCCACCCGAGAGGCCCCTGTTGTTGAGCATAAACATTGACTATGGGGTTAGGTGTCTGATTTACATTTGGAGGGATATTTGCAGGCAGAGTTGTTTGGACAGTTGGTTGTGATGCATTTACAGACACGGTTACTGTCATTTGGTTAGACTCTTCTTTCTTTATGACTGCTTGAATCTTTTTCTTATGTTTGGCTGTTAGTTCTTCAAGCTATAATTGAGTTAGTTTTCTCTGTTGTTCTTTCTCTTGATTTTTGAGCTTTTATTCATTCTTTCTGTACTGTTCCACTGCATGAGACACATAGTCACAACACTCTTTGTGTTCAAGCTCTGTGGCTTGGAGTTTAGACCAACTACATCTTACTAACAACTTACTCTTTACAGCTTGTGGCATGGCTTCTATTACAGCATTTCTGAACAATGTAGCCATTAGAGGGTGCCATATGGCGGGGCAGTAAACATTAAAAGTAGTACCGTCCATGTAATGTGAGTCTACAGCTCTCTCTAAGCCAGATGCTTGAAGGATTTCTTCTATCTTCGCACATTCTATAATTTTTGCTAGGAGTGCTTTGATGTCACCCACAGCTAAAAGCTTGCCCATAGTTTCTTCTTCAAATACACTAATCCATTTCCCAGCTCCCTCGTGCATGTCAGGGAGGAGAGTGACCAGCCCCTCAAGATCCTGTGAAGGAATTTTTTTGCCAATGGTCTGAGCCGTCTTTTCCCTTTTTCCCGTGACCAACTTCCTTCATCAGAAGAGGACTCATTTTCACCTTCTTCTACTCTACTTTCTAGCAACCCACTTCTTCTTCTCAACAGTTTATCTGTTTCAGCCATAAGCTTTCCTGCCTCCTCAATCCTTCTATGTAACTCTTCTTCAAATATGTCAGCCATCAGGCTAATATAAAATGAATATAAAATCACCAGACCCAAATTAAAACTAGTCATTACTATAATTCAATACCTTAATCATAACAGCACTGATTACGATGCTGCAAACCTATAAAACTTTATATCAGAATACTGACTGCGACACTGTAAATCTATAAACCCTTACACCAAAGTACTGATTGCAGCTGTAATGCGTCAGAGGAGAAATGACCCTCCCGGTGAGCCTGGGTTCTCCCAAAGTTTTTTTCTCCACATTCATCATTGGAGTTTGGGTTCCTTGCCACTGTTGCCGTGTTGGAGTGCTCACTGGGAGACTGCGGATAATAGATATTTGATACTCCATAGTAAATACCTGACTTAATACTTAATTATTGATAATTGATTGATAATTGACATACCGTTGTTACTTGTATCATTGTATATATTTCCTTTTTCCTCCCTGTAAAGCGGCTTTGAGACAATGCCACATTGTAAAAGCGCTATACAAATAAAGTTGAATTGAATTGAATAAGGAGAGGGATCTGCAAACTCATCCTCCTTTTTCTTTATCTCTCTGTCTGCCTCCTTCAGAATTTTTCTAGCCTGTTTTATGTTTTTCATTAAATTCTCCCCTTCTTTTCTGAATAGTGTTAACACTTCTTGTTCTCTTTTTCTTTTTTCTTCTCTTTATTTCACTTCTGACCCATATCTTTGTTTTGTAATTTTTTTTTTGTTTCCATCTCCTCACACAACGCTACATAAAATGTTCCCCCTTTAGGCCATTTTGTCATCGTTTTTTGTTCTCTTCTGCCATTTTTTAGAAAGATTATCTATAAGTTCTTTACACAGGGGATACTTTATTCCCAAAAGTTCTACAGGGGTTGTTGCCGTAGTTTTTTCAATACTGCAAACCTTTACCTTTCAATAGTTTCCACTCAAACTTTTATAAATTATCAGTTTGTTCAAAAGTTTTTCCTTTATACCTAGTAATCAGTTCACTGCTGGTTAACAGAGTGCTTACGTTTTTCTTCTAACTAATACCAAACAGCACTATCAGCCACGTTTTCCTCAATATTAAGTTTTATACATCATGTTTCCCAACCCATCATTTAGTCACAATAACCCATACAGGTAAGAATTTTTAAGTAAGTAATACTCAGCATTCATACCAGTCCCTTTATTTGAATGGGGCTCATGTACACATTCATTTGTGTCCCTTTATTTGCAGGGCTCACACACTCATACTATGTCCCTTTATTTACAGGGCTCTTACAATTATGCTGGGCCCTTTTATTTACAGGGCTCATACACTCTTCTCAAGTGAGACAACAATTACGCTCCCTCTGTGAGACACAGAAGGGTACGCAGTCACCATTCACGAGATGCAGAACTTGTTATTCACAGTCACACTTCAGTCTTACTCACACAGACCATTCCCAGCTCTTACTCATAACAGCTCATAGCTCATATCTCAACTCATATATCATAACTCATTGATACACTTCTTCAACACAATGAGTAACCTGTCAAGTTTGCACTCTGTCTTCACTGATACACTTCCTCAACACAATGAAAGGCAACCCTTGCAGGATCTGATGCCTACCTCTTGTAGGACTTTGGCCTATAAGATTTATCAGCGCTTCTCTTTTAACAATCTACTATTATCTAATCTAAACTCTACACTTGTAGAAAAATTAAAATCTGCCTTCACTGTTCTCTTCAAGACCAACTCAACAGAAAACACAGATCAATTCATGCATTTAGTGCTTTTGGAATCAAAACCCCTTTTTCTTTTATTTAGAAAATTTTATTCTGTTCAGTTTAGTTCAATGAATTTAGAAGATCTTAAAGTGTCTCACCACGAGCAAATCTGGCAAAAAACACAACCTAACTATATAAGCAAAAACTGCTTACCTTTGGCCAGTTTGTTGTGTTGTACGTCCAGAATCCGCCCGCCGTGGTCCACCCCACCATTTTTTTGGTGTCCCATCTGGGGTGCCAATTGTTGTGGTTTTACTTTACGCACGTATTAGTAAGACTCGAGTCTCAGGTTTTGATGCCGAAAGATAGACTTTATTGCTGAAACAATCAAGCCGAGTTTTCTATAGAGAACTTTGTGCCTGGTTGGGGAGGGGTCTTTATAGGAGTCTTCTCACAAAATGAGTTATCACAAAATATGTCAAAATGAGTTAATGGGGGTCTGTAGTTTCTATCTTCCTTCCTTGGGCCCCTAACAATAACAAGAGTCCTGCATGCACAGTAAAGTAGAACTATAATGGTATAATAATGTGTACATGATTCCTTTACATTTTGGTTAATAAAATCTTCCTCAGTGACAATGCAGTTCAATGCAATGTTAACCAATCTGAAGGCGCTATATCTCAGCTGTGCTTTAGGGTGAGTTGAAGCTTTCACTGTGGGGTTATAGCCAGTGTCCTTGTCTATAACCATGCAACTATCCAAAACTTTGTACTGTAGCATTTTGAAATTATGAACACATGAAGTAGACATATGTGACAATGCAGTTCAATAACAAATAATTTATATGTGACAAAATGGTTCAGTAAGACATTAGAATAATAGCCCATTTGGAAGTACTATATCTCAGCTGTCTTTTAAGGTGAGTTCAATGTTTCACTGGGGGATTATAGCAATTACCCTTCTCTATCACCATGCAAAAATTCAGACCTTTTTCTGCAGAATTTTGAAGCTATGAACCCATGAAATTTATATATATATGTGATAATACAGTTGAATGAGACATTGCTATGTATATACTATACTCCAAGCACAGTGTACTACAGTCATGTGTTGATTTATATTAATAGTTTTTTATGGAATATACTTTTAAAATACTTTTTAACGTGAATTTAACTTTGGCCAGTATATGTACATGCACAGTTTTTAGGAAATAACCTTGTTTGGTGATGGTGTGTTATGTGTGTAATCTTTTTCATCTTCTATACACCTTAAACACATTTAAGGTATAGGTATAGTAAACACTTTCTAAATTTGGTTGTTATTTATCAGGGACGAACTGCACAGAACTGTAAATACCGGTTTACAGCTGTAATAAGTCCTGAGCTTATTAAGGGAACCTGGACCAAAAAAGAAGATGATAAGGTGAGCATTGTTGTGTGTGTTTTGGCCCAGAATAAAATACTGGCCAACAACATTAAGGCCTGAGAGAGCTTTGTGCCCGGGGTCAGACTTTGAGAAATCAAAATTTTGTGACGTTAACTTTTGACGTGACCGACTGAGTTACCTTTCTTCTTTAGCCGAACTCAAAAATAACTTAAGGCAAAAAACATCAGACAGGCAAAAATATAAATTAGCAATAAATAAATAAATAAATGAAAGTAATGGAGCAACGGCTAAATCAGTCAGCAGAGCAGCTTTTTATCCTGACATTGGGTTGAACCACGTTGGGTTCGGGTAAGAAGTGAGTCGGGTCGATTCGGGTTGGGTATGGATTTTAGGACCCAAGAGGTATGGATTGGGTATGGATTTTAGGACCTGTGTCTAGTGCACAGAGATCTGTAGCATCTGTCTGCTCAGGTTCACAGGAATCTGTAACATCTGTTCTAGTGCACAAAGTTCAGAGTTGGGTTACTTTTTAATAATCTAGGCCATTATCTTTATGTCTTTTGCAAGGATATGAGTTTAACATTTTCTGTTGCATGTCCAGATATGCTTGCAGAAATAATGTCTCCTGTGTTGGAGAACCCTCACTTGGCAATGTTATTATGTATTATTAATATGTATTATTATCATGTATTGTTTTGCAAGTTTAGCAACATCACCATAGTGGGCATGTGAAGGACTGTCCGAATTAGCACTAAGTGTCTGTTTAAACACACCAGGCAATGTGTGCTGTTTCGGTCTCACCTGTGGTTCAGTGCTCTCAACACCTGGGTGATGACAGCATAAATAAGTGGTCATATTAGATGCATTGCCTTGACTATATGGTACTCAGGTTTTAAAATTTTACACAGTGTGTCTGTTTTGTTCACAAAAAATGTTTGGCTTGAAAAAGCCAACATATTGTATTTAATCTTTTTATTATTATTATTATTATTATTATTATTATTATTACTACTACTATGTTGGCCTGAAAGAGCAACAAATGGTTACATTTGGACTGCCACTAAAAAAAAAATCCCATAGACTTACTGTCAGGGTCCTGGCTTCCTGTTCTGAGTCTTTCTAGATTATCCTGACATGCCCTGTGTTCTGTGTCAGAGCATGTTGTTTAGATCCTGACTCCGCTGATTTCGTGCACCTGTTCCTCGTTGTCTTCGTGCTATTTAATGCCCCTGTGTTTTCTGTTTCATGTCGGTTCGTTCTCGTCTCTCATCCCTCCTGTATCTGGGTTATTGTTCCTTTTACAGTGAGTCTTGTCATGTTCTTGTCTAGTCATGTTTTTGTCCTGTGTTTATGCCCCGTCTTTTCCCGTTTTAAGTTTTGTTTTTACTCCGGCTTTTGGCGCTCCTTAGTTCTAGTTATATTGCCTGTTCTGTTCTTGTTTTTTACCCCTTCGTGGGTTGTTGTTTATTAAATAAAGAGGTTTTTTTTCAGTTTAATGCTGTCCGTGTCTGGGTTCGTGTCTCATCATCCCTGACAGAAGGAAACAGCCCGCTGCGAACCCAGCAGGCAACCTTTTTTTTCTCTCTTTTTTCTCTCTGTTCCTAAGCTCGAGCGTCCTGTGTCTGTTCCTGAGCTCGAATGTCCTGCGTCTGTTCCTGGGCTCGAGCGTCCTGTGTCCGTTCCTGAGCTCGAACCTCTGGAGATGTACGTTCCCGTGCCTGAAACCCCGGAGATGTCTGTTCCCAAGCCTCGGGGTGAATGTGTTCCTGTCTGTGTTCCCGGCGGCGGCATCCACGCCTCCTGTCTCTGTGTTCCCGGCGGCGCCATCCGCGCCTCCTGTCGCTGTGTTCCCGCGGCGACGTCCGCGGCTCCTGTCTGTGTCCCTGTTTTTGTCTCTGTTTCTGGGTCCGCCCCGGCCCTCCCAGTCTCTGTCCCTGGGTCCACCCCGGCGTTCTCAGTCCCTGTTCCAGTGTCGGCTCCCAGGCTGGTCCCAGTGCCTGCTACCAGGTCGGTTCCTGCGGTGGTTCATCCTGGCCATGTTCCTGGGTCTGCAACCTGTTGCAGCGGCTCCCCCTGCTGGTTGTCCCCATCTGTGGCCGGCTACTTCCACCATACCTCTGCCGGCCTGGACTGCTGCTCCGAGACCTGGTCCCTGGCCCCTGGGGTCCTGGGATTCCTCGGCGTGGGCTCCACCGGGCCATCTGTCCTCTGTCCTCCTCCTGTGCTCCCTCCACTTGTTAATCCTGTGTTTTTGATTTCTTTTTTGCTGAATGTTCTCTCTGTCTTGTGTCATGTTTTGTTCCTGTCCTGTGTTGTCCTCCAGTCCCTCTGTCTGCGTGTAGTTTAATCTGTTTGGTCTGTCGTGTCTGTCTTGGTCCTGTCTGCCCGCCGCTCCTGTCTGCCCGCCGGTCCTGTCTGTCCCGGTCCTGTCTGTCTTGGTCCTGTCATGTCCTGCTCGGTCCGTCTGGCCTGTTTGCCAGCTCGGTCCATCTGTCTGCCTGGCTTATTCACCTGGTCTGTCTGGTCGACCTGCCCTGCCTTGTCTGTCTGTCATGTCCTGCTCGGCCCGTCTGGCCTGTTTGCCAGCTCAGTCCATCTGGTCTGTCGGTCGGTCGGCCTGGTTAATTCTCCTGGTTGGCCCTGTCTGCCTGCCCTGTCTGGTCAGACAGGTTCTTGTTTTTTTGGAGTCGGGATCTGAACTCATGCTCTGGGTCCTTGTCTTGTGTGGAAGCACATGGCCTCTTTTTATTTTTACATTCACCATGTGTTCTCCGGTCGTGCGTCTTGGCCCCGCCCCTTGTTCTCTTGTCTCGTTTGCGCTGATTTGTGCACTTGTTCCTCGTTGTCTTCGTGCAATTTAATGCCCCCCGTGTTTTCTGTCTCGTGTCAGTTCATCCTCGTCTCTTGTCCCTCCCATATCTGGGTTCTTGTTCCTGTCACAGTGAGTCTTGTCATGTTCTTGTCTAGTCGTGTTTTTGTCCTGTGTTTATGCCCCGTCTTTTCCCATTTTTAGAGACATGTAGGTGGGCTTATTTGAATTGGGCTATCAGTGGGTTTTAGGTATTCCCTGGCAACTTCCTAACTGCATAACAATGAATAAGCCATATTTCAATATATCTATCATGTTAAAATGTGTTAGCATTATGCTAATTAATGTTAAAACAGGCAAGAATCATGTAAAAGCATGGTAGCATTATGCTAATTAATGCTATATTCGTTTTCAAATGTTAACATCATGTTAAAATATGCTAGTATCAAGTTAAACTGTAGTTGCATCATGTTAAAATGTTTTGGCAGGAACAGGAGAAATGAACCCAAGCGCAGACAGCGTTAAACAGAAAAAAGTCTTTATTTAAACAAATAACCAAAACAAGCACCCACGAGGGGGCAAAACAGGGACTAGGTCTCGGCGGGATGGTCCAGGCCAGCAGAGGTGTAACGGGATTTGCCAGCCCTGGATGGAGAAGACCAGTAGGGGGAGCCACTGTCACCGGTTGTGGGCCCATAAGCCGAGACGTAGGTCCCATCGCTGAAGAGCCCGGCCGAGAAGGACACCCCACCACCAGAACACGGCCAGGAAGAGCCGCCGCCGCCAGAACCGACCCGAGAGCAGGCACAGGAACCGAACCGACCGGGGGTGCCGAGGCAGACCCAGGAGCTGAGACAGGGACAGAGACACAGCTGCCGCCGGGACACAGACAGGAGGAGCGGACGCCGCCGCCAGGACACAGACAAGAGGAGCGGACGCTGGAAGGAGGACAGACCTCCCCTTCCGTCTCCTCCGCTTGGAGGAAGCTGGCGCAGGAGGCTCGAGCGCGGACACGGACCCAGGAGGCTCGACGGTCTTCCCCTTCTTCAGGCGGGAACGTGAGACAACCTCGTGCAGAGTGGGACATCGACAGGGGCAACAGGATCCTGGACTGGCTCTACTAACGTCCCTGCGGAGTCCATCGATGCCCTCCTCCTTCTGGAATTGGGAACCAGGGAGCCCTCCCGCTCAGAAAGGTCCCCTGGCGACTGGACACTCTGGAAAGGAGCCCCAAGGGAGATATGGCCCACGCACAGACCCTTGATGGCCAAATCCCCCAGGAACAAGGCGGAATGGGAAGAGGGTCCGCGGAAAACGCCTCCTGTTCCGCCTCCCAACGGCGCAGCTCCCGCATAACCTCCCCGAACGGCCGGATGACCAGTCTGCGTCAGCGGTTCTCCAAAGGCAGAGGGTGGTCGAGACCGGCCAAAAAATACATACAAAAAAGGGGTACGTCCCTTCCGTCCTCCAGCGCTTTAGCCGCATACTGATAGAGAGACCGACCGTCCTGGGGGGAAACGGATTTGCGGAGCTGCGCATCTCAGTGGCCATGGACTGCCACCACTCCTCGGAGAACTCCATGTCCGAGAAAGAAAAATAAAATGCGAGAAATGAACCCAAGCGCAGACAGCATTAAAAAGAAAAAAAGTCTTTATTTAAACAAATTACCAAAACAAGCACCCACGAGGGGGCAAAACGAAAACCAAACACAAGCTTAAACTAACTCAAAAAACAGAGCAAAACACACGACAAGACTTGACAATTTGACAAAAATCCTGATCCAAAAAACGAGCCAAGGTACACAACACCAGATGAACAAACCAAGAAGCAAAAATCCAAAATGCAAAACACCAAGAAGCAAAAACGAATCGGCACAAGACAGAAAACACGGGAGCATTAAATAGCACACAGACAAACAACTAACAGGTGCTAAATGAGCGCTGACGAGACAAGAGAACAAGGGGGCGGGGCCAGAACGCAAGACCGGAGAGCACATGGCAAATGAAAACAAAACAGAGGCCATGTGCTTCCACACAAGACAAGACCCAGAGCATGCGTTCAGATCCCGACTCCAAGAAAACAAGAACCAAGACTAGAAGGAGTCAGGATCCAAACAGCACGCTCTGACACTAAACACGGGGCATGTCAGGATCCTGGCAATATAATCTAGAAACTCAGAAACAGGAAGCCAGGACCCTGACAGTTTTAGTGTCATGTTTAAATGTCCTTATATCATGTTAATGTTAAAATGTGTTGGGTTCATGTAAAAATGTTTTAGCATCATGCCAATATCATGCTAGTTTTTTAAAATGTTAACAATATACTAAAACATGTTAAACTTGTTACTATCGTGTCAATCCAATTTTATTTATATAGCGCTTTTTACAACGTTACATTGCTTCAAAGCAGTTTTACATATAAAGATTATAATAAAGATATAAACATTATAATGAAGAACAGAACAAATGTCAGACATGTTCAACAAAAAATACATGGTATTATTGCAAATAATTTGTAAGATGTCTATTAAGACTAATAAGGCATACTAGGTTTATAGTAGGTTTAAAAAAGGGGGTGACTGAAGATAGCATCTTATGGGACAGAGGTATAAGGGATTTGCAATAGTTTTATGAAATCCACACAACACAAAGTAAAATGCATACATACAACATATTTTCAGGTATTTCTATTGTATGACACAATGAAAGAGAATATGAGACAATTTGAGACAAAATTGTCAAACAGAGAATGTAAAACCTAAAGTATTTCAAACCATTATACACTTTTCAGGTCGGGTTTTGTCCATCCAACATAAAGTTTGTCCCTAAACTTTACTATCTAGTTTGTCATTTCTGCTGTAGGGTATGGGAAATGTTTTAAATGAAGCTAGATGTTACTTTGTTAGTAACTTGTGTCTGTCGCTTGCTTTGCTGTACTGTCTACAACACCCCAACATGTGAGGAACTGTGATTTCAGCAACAGATTTACATACAAACATTTGATTAAGACAGACAGTGGACTGTTTTTCGGAACCATACATTAGTAGAACTCTCTGTTTTATACAGTGTTTTTTCACCAAACCATATGATAGATGTGTTGTCAGATAAACCACACTGCACATGTGTGCTGCTAAACTGTGGGAGTGAATTGTATGGTGAATGGTATGGTACTATTTTTTAACCATGAACTGTTACACCCCAATTATCAGAAAGGCATTAATTCATTGTTGTCATTCATTGTTCATTGAACATTTTTATGTCTAACTTAATGCCTAACTTTAGAACTAGTTTATTGTGGCCCAAGTTAAGCAACAGCATTTACTCAAACTTGTTTAGTTGTTAAAACTAACCTTACTAAATGTAAAATTTTATTTTACTCTAATATTGTAGTTAGTGGGGTTAATGCATTTTGGCCGAAAGCAAATTTAAAGAAGTGTAATTTCTGTAAAGTTAAACTTGTTTAATGCCAATGATACAAGACAACAGAAAAGATTTTTGCACCATTAACCAGTGTACTAGCTACCATGTCAAGTGCTCTGTTGTATATGCAATTTTCCAAGTTTCTTGAAAACATAAAGGTTTGTCAATTTCATCTTATGTAACAGTTTTATCAATTTTCATAGCTCATTAAGCTGGTGTCATTGTTGGTGACAAGAAGTGGAGCACAGTTGCAAAGCACTTAAAAGTCGGCGAGGTAAACAGTGCAGAGAGCACTGGCATAATCATCTTGACCCCTCTGTGATTAAAACCCCCTGGACAAAAGAGGAGGACCTTACAATCATCAAGTGTCATTTTGTGCTTGGATCTCGTTGGGCTCAAATTGAAAAGTTTCTCCCAGAAAGGTATTCAAATTACTTTAAGCTTAAGTTTCAAACTGGTGAGTTAGCAGGTTGTAAAATAAATCACTGAAGCCGGTTAACTTTTGATAATGTTTGGTAGGACTGATAATTCCATTAAGAACCACTGGTATGACATGCTGAGGACATGCTACCCCTCAACATTTCTGAAGGTTCTGGGTTTCGTAAATTAATGACTTTATTCGGACCTTAGTACCCACAACTCTCACAACATATTGTGGGTTTGCAACTATACAATGCTGTGGAGAAGACTGTTAAACCACAATTGATCCAGCAGCTTGACAACTGTGTATCTTTGAGTGGAGGGCATAATGTTCACATAACTTTGGATATTTGGGCCAGTGAATATGCTGAGCCACTTCTTGCAGTTCAAGTGCATTTCCTTGATGATGGCTGGAACATTCATCGGCCTACTGTTGCCTTTCGGCAATTGCCATGTAAGAATTTTATAGCAAAACTGGAGGAGAACTTGACTCTGTACTTCTAAGCTATGGGCTTTTCCCCCATAACATTGGTTACAGTATAATTCATGAGACCAAGAACACCATTGCAACACACAATCTTTTCTGTGACTACAGGATTATGTGTTCTGCACAGAAAAATGATCTGAATGAAAATGATTTTTTGGATTTTCTTGATGATCAATTTGCGATAGAGGATATCTCTCTAGTTACAATTTCATCCAGTAAACATCTGGACTGTATCACTACCCTACTGCACTGTGTAGTTAAGGAAGCACTAAAGAAGTCCAGGGTTTTTGAGAAAATACTCTTTGAGTTACAAAGTGTAGTGTCGTTTTCGTCGCAGTGCCTACTGGAATCAGGTTCTTGAAAAGAAATGCAGACTCTCTCTAGCTAGTCCTTATAGCACAAGCAGCGTCACTTGGAATTCTACAATTATCATTATCTGTGAAATAATGCAGAAGTAGGTATGGGACTCAGTAATGAGCCTGTTGAATCAAGCTTGCACTGAGGCAAATGACTGCTCCATTTGTCCACCAGTGGTCCAAGTTACACAGGAGCAAGTAGTGGACTTTGTTGACTTACTGAAGCCTTTTGAAGAGGTACTTCAGGAAGATGGTATTACTTTGCCCCTCGTTATTCCATCTATCATTGGACTTGATAAAACTCTTGAGACCAAAACCACAAAGTTAAACTGTTTTTGCTCCTCCCTTCATGCTGGTCTCTGTGCTTACTTCCAACCTTTAATTTTTCAGAGAGATCTAATAGTAGCCACAGTACTGGACCCGAGAATCAAGCTCCAACCTTTCAACAATAGAAAGGAAAAAATCAAGAGCACTACACTGTTTACACCTTCTAAATCTCATGCCTGTTTAGTTGTGGAATCTGCATTAAGTAAAAGTGAAACATTTAGCTCAGTAGAGATGAACTGTGTTAAACCAGATGATAATGGAATGCTGTTAAATACAAAGATAATAAAAGCATCTAATCTAGATTTGTACTTATCCGAGCCCTTGTCAAGGGGAGATGCTTGCATCCAAACATTTTGGAAGGAAGCTACCCACCTTCCCCAACTACAAAGCATCTGCCGCAAACTGTTGGCTGTCCAAGCATCTTCAGGAGGATATAAACGACTATTTCCTTTAGCATCCTGTATTCTGCGGGCTCAAAGAAGCAGACTGCCACAACATGAAACAGACCAGCTTTTGATGTACAGAGAGTATCTGAAGAAGGATGGAAAAAGCACAGTGGAGTAACTCTTAACCATTAGTAACTTTTAATCATTTGTCTTAAATCTGTGATTGTTTTTAGTTTTTTAATTGAGTATGGCATAAAAGTGTTTAATAAATTTAAACTAAAGTGCAATTTTGAGAAAACTTTGTTATTAGCAACACTTAATTTTTCTGTAACAAATAGTTCACTTTAACTTAAATATTATATAATTTATTAATTACATTTATATAATTGATATTATAATATATTAATTATAATTATAATATATTTAATATATATGCATCATATCTATCATCTATATATCTATCTTTTTAATCTATCTATATATCTATCTATATGCTAGGTCATTCGAAATCTGCTGTAGTATCATTGTCTGGCATTAAGAAGTGTAACCAGCTCACCTGGAGGTCATAAATCCAGAATTGCTGACACATGACTTTAGACACTTTCCCTGTGTGAGCAACTTCCTTCCTAAACAAGCTTTGAAGACCATGTTGTCAGGTTGACGTTTGTTATTCTGTGAAACTGTGAAAAGCTGTGAAATCTGTGAAACACAGATTTTGAACTATACCTGTAACTATGACTAAAAACAAACCTGTTACTGACAGGCACAAAAAAGATAAACATAATCTCAAAGTTGTTAATGTACATGTTTAAGTTAATTAATAGTTAATTAGATATTAGTTAGATAATTCCCATACCAAATTGAAACTGTTTAATAGCTGCTTCAGGGGAACATAAAGAATGATGTGGTTATTTTCTCACTCTCAAAACTGACATGCCACCCTTTGTCTTCAAACATAACCCTTTGTTTCTTTCTACAATGGTACCTCCTGTCATTTTAGCCATCTTTAATGTGCTACAATGCACCATCTACTCTGGCTTTCGTGTGTGTTCCACAGAATTTTGATCAGGCACAAAATAGCTGTGACACAGCTGTGTAAAGACCCATGTCTTTTGGTCTGAGTCTTGTTCATTTGTTATGTAACCACTACCCGATTCAGTACTCTGTTGTCAATAATAGTAATGTAATGTTAAGAATCAGAAAGGGCTTTATTGCTGTAACAAAGGGACAGAGGCGGTTGGATCCATTCGCAGCAGTTTATTAAGAGTAGTCAAACAGGCAGGGTTGGAAACAGTAAATAGATATAGCAAGGGCTAGGCTAAGCGGCAACAGTAAACAATCCAAGGTCGGCGCAGGCAGCAAACAATCAGAGTAACGATAAACAATCCAAAGTCACAACAGGTAATCCAATAACAACAGAAACGCTCATAAATGTTAGCCGGGGCAAAACAAGACTTCATAACAAGCATGAGTAAACATGGGGCTTATATAGCGGAGTAAATGGGGAACAGGTGAGGAAGTAATCAGCCCCAGGAATGTGGCCCTATGGGAATTGTTGTCCAAACTGAAACCTAATATTCAGGTGACCGCTCCCTCTGGTGGTTCGGGGAGGCAGTACGGGAGCCTCCACCGTAACAATTGCCAAGTGTGCTTGCACACACAAAGCATTTTTTTGGTTTTGGAAGCTTTCAATGCACATATTCAAGACAAGGTCAAGGCATGATAATAACATTACAGAACAGAGAATTAAAAAGCGTATATATAGACAATATATACGGAGACATTGTACAGGGTATTACCCTGTTCTGTGGATTTACATATTTACAGATGTTATGTACACATGCAAGGAGGCAAGGTAATGTAAAGGAGTAATGAAGCACTGGCCAGAGGGCGACAGTTCAAAGAAGAAATGTGCAGGGTGTGTGGAGTCTGTAATGATTTTTTTCTGCCCTTTCCATTCAACTCTATTTTATTTTGACTGGACCAGACAACCAGCTGTGAAACCTCCCTTCTGTAAGAAGATTTTTCACTGTCCTGGATGAGGCTGCTAACTGTGGTATCATCTGAAAACGTAAGGGGCTTGCCAGAGCAGCCTGCTGAGCAATGGGGAGAAAACACATCCCTGAGGAGCTTCAGTGTTGATGGTACAGGTGCTGGATGTAAATTTTCCCAGCCTCACTAGCACAAAGTGTTGGGTAAGTTTGGGCAGAAGGAGGTCTGGAATGAGGGTGTTAAAGGCAGAACTGAAGTTTACAAACAGGATCCAAGCATAAGTCCCTGGTCTGTGTTGTGGAATGTAATGCAGTCCCATGTTGATTGCATCATCCACAGACCTATTTGCTCATGTTTTTGTTTAACCAGGATGATGGTGAAGCATTTAAAGCAGGCATTTTACACTGCTCCAAAAATCTGTTGAAGATCTGAGTGAAAATGACATTCAGACAGGTGGGTGAGACATTGTCTGCTTTTCTGGTCTTGTTTGCAGAAAAGCTAACAAACATCCTCTTTGGAGATCCTAAGTGCAGGTTGAATATCAAAAGAGGGGAGAGGCAGTGTTGATGGTTTAGCAGAGAGAGTGTTAGAGCAGGTGTGGTAGGTGAGACTCTGCTTTTCAGAACGACACTATAAGCCATTCAGTTTGTCAGCCAGTCGATGATTGATCACATATTCAGGGGATGGTGTCTTGTAGTTGGTGATGTCCTTCAGGCCTTTTCACATTGGTGCTGGGTTGTTAGCTAAAAAATGGTTCTTCGGCTTTTCAGAGTAGCTTATCTCAGCTGTTCTTATCTCCTTTGTCAGTGTATTTTTGGCCTGATTATTCAAGACTTTCTCCACTTCTATAAACTTTTTCTTGGCCTGACAAAGCTGTCTCAGTTTCATGGTTTGTTGTTGTATGTTAAGTGAATTTTAGTGGGAATGTGCATGTTGTATATTGCATTATATTTCAGATTTCATCATAAAATGACCAAAACACATGTAATAAACATTTTGTGAAAAATTCCTGTTCTTTTCGTCTCACTGATTTATTGTTAAATGCAGGGGCCTGGGAAGATGTTTTAGGTTGAGTGTGTGGGGGTGGGGTGGATTACCACTGCCCTACGATTCTAATGCTCCAAATAGCAGTTAAACATCTAAAATTATTTTTATATATATTCTTTTTCTGAGAAGTGTACTTTCTCAAATCTTTCCTTTGTTTTAATAATCACCCCGAGCACTTCTACTTCCCACTCCCCTGGTTAAATGTTAATTGTTCAATTTACATTGTGTACAGTTTATATTAAAACAAACATAAAAGTGTAAATAAATTAAAAGGTAAAGAAAAAATGTGTGAGAACACACTTCAAAATGCACTTCGCCTTCCAAGATCTTCAATTCAATTTTATTTATATAGCGCTTTTTACAATAAAAAATGCATGGTATTATTGCAAATTTTCATTGTTCATTATGAGATATATATTAATAAAACTAATAAGGGATCATAATGGAGGTTCATAAATAAAGAGTTGACTGAACTACCACACATTTGGACCATATGCTATTCCAGTGCTATTCCAGTTTACATGGAGATGGCGCATAGAAAGAAGGTAACATTTTATGGGACAGGGGTATAAGGGATTTTCAGTAATATCTTAAAATACCTGAACATTGCACAATAAAAGAGAATAGCAGACAAAGAAATAGCAAAAACGTATTTAGAACTGTAATTAGATCATTATAATAGAAGCAATATTAACATTTTACAAAACCCTAAACTAAGTTAAATGTCAGCAGTCTGTTCTGTCAAACTAGATTATCATCTTGATTATGATCAGTGATCATATCATTAACAAAAAGCGCTTTGTAGAGAGAGAGATATAACATTCTACGAACCAAGTCTTATTAGTTGTTTGTCTGTATTTTGTATATTTTTTATTAGTTTAACATTGATTAAATTGCTGTTGAATTGTTTACAGTTTTTTTGTATTTACCAGTCAGGGGGAGTGACACAGTGTCTACAATATATTCACAGTGAATAGGAAATATTCACAGTGCTTCACCTTTTGTTATGTTACAGCCTTATTCCAAAACTGATTAAATTCATTATTTTCCTCAGAATTCTACAAACAATACCCCATAATGACAATGTGAAAGAAGTTTGTTTGAAATGTTTGCAAATGTGTTAAAAATAAATGAAAAAAAATCACATGTACATAAGTATTCACAGCCTTTGCCATGACACACAAAATTGAGCTTAGGTGCATCCTGTTTACACTGATCATTCTTGAGATGTTTCTACAACTTGATTGGAGTCCACCTGCTATATATTTCACCACCATGATAAGCAGGGAGGGGGCCAGAACATATTTTTTGCTTTTTTTTGCTAAAAATATTTAATCAATGTGGCTGCACAAGTCACTTCAACTTATTCTTTGTAATCTTGACTGGTCTTGAGTTGCTGTAACTTATTAAAAATAGTTGAAAATTTGCTAACTTATTTATCAGTCAGGATTTGAACTATTAAGTTAAAATGACTTGTAAAGCCAAGTTGTTTAAACAAAAATTTAAGGCAGCAAAGTTTTTTTAACAGTGTACTAGCAAGTTCACACACCTCTTTAATATTATCCTTTGTGATCGCCGACTGATGGATCATTTAATCTTATTAAATTTATGTTTAAATTTAGCCAGCATGTTTAAATTTGCTTTGATGTCAGGTGCTCTGGCTCACAGTAAACACAGAAGACAAGCTAACGTCTAACGGTGCTAACGGTGGTGCTAATGGAACTGTTATCTATAGTGGATAACAATCAAAATCTGTTTAATTAATCTGATTAATTTAATATAATCAATATATCAATAAATTACATTTACCAATTTAGACACACACCAAGGAGTAATGAGAAAAGAGAGTAGTAAGAAAAGAGATTTAGATTTCAAAGGTGCCACCCAGCACACACCAACCTGTTTGCTGGGTCCAAAGGGAGATTGACACCAACCTGTGTGCTGGGTGCAATATACTCCATAGTGCCAAAAAACGACCGGTTATTGGCCTATTCAGTCGCCTTAATATCTGAAGGTACATCCATTTGAAATGATTCACACGAAGATCATAATGCATTCCTTAGTTACAGGAGAGTTGTTCACATCCATCAATTTAAAAGATGTCTATTTCTACATTCCAATTTGTCCAGAACACAGACCCTTTCTTTGCTTTGCTTTCCAAGGCCAAGTTTTTCAGTTCCAAGTTCCACCATTGAGCCTGTCACTCGCACAGGGGGTCTTTACAGTGAACTTGGGTTTCACAGTGTTTAGCCGTGACAACAAGTTGACTTTCTCTGTGTCCACTTTGACTCTGTGTGAATCAATTCATGTCTCACTTCACAAAGGGTGCAAAGACTGGAGAAAGCACTGGGACACTTTCAGCCAGGGAAACTGGTGACTGTTTTCAGAAACTGTTGGGTGAAAAACTCCAAATGATGTTAAAGTGGAGATTAAAAAACCTTGGGAGAAAATAGGCTCAACCAGGTTGGCCAGTTCTGCCCTGGCACATTAACAAAACACTGTTGCAGCTAGACAGAGGAATACTGTATTGTTTTTGGTGTGTGACATGATGTTATAGAATAGTGGTGGGGCCTGCCAGTATCTTATAGATCAGCAATGCAGGTGTGCAGGCTGTGATAATTGCAGATTCTCATTTTATCTATTGAACGCAGGCTACAGCAGTGGTCTCATTAGGTGTAACAAGGCTGAGCATCAGGCCAAATCAAAGCGGGATCTCAGGTGTCCTTGGGATACCAAGGTCAGGATATGGAGACAAAACAAACTGATATTAGCATTGAGGCCATTCACAGAGTTTAACAGTTGTGCAAAATTGAAATAAAACACAAGATGTTCATGTTCTTTCTGGTCAGGTAAACCATACAGAATACAATTGAAAATATACAACATATGATCTATATCTGTTCACCCTTATTAAAAATTACCTCTCCAGAGCAGCTTCACTGCTTCACAGACATAGGCAAGGAAGAGCTGAATGAACTTATCATAACATCCAAACCAACAACACACTTATTAGACCCCATACCAACTAAACTATTGATAGAGCTGTTACCTGTAGCTGAGGAACTTCTCAATATTATTATCTCCTCTCTATCTCTAGGTCATGTTCAAATTAGACCCTTCAAGTTAGCAGTTATTAAGCCTCTCATAAAGAAACTTTTAAAAACTAGCAAATTACAGACCCATTTCAAATATCCCATTTATGTCTAAAATATTAGAAAAGGTTACATCCACGCAACTATGTGCCTTCGTACACAGAAAGAAAATTTATGAAGTTTCAAATCAGGATTCACACCACATCACACCGGTCAAAATTACAAACTATTTACTTCTTGTAGCTGTCGCAAATACTGTGTATTTTTCTGCTGAATATTTTTGGTCAAAACAAAAAAAGCTTACAAATGTTGTCTAATATTTGACCACTTATTTGGGAATTGTATATTTGATTTGTATCATAATCTGGAAATAGTGCCACCTACAGAAGAAAATGAGTAGCATTAGACTCCGGTCATGTGATTTTACTAGGTTATCATCACAGAAAAAGACATGAGGTTGCATGCGAATGGAGAGCTGTAAAATAGAGAAGAGTGTTTGATCGGAATGTCTCTTAATGTCTCTTGAATCCTGATTGGAAGGCACACGGTATGTTAGTTTATATCTTGGTTATCATCTGTTTGTAGCTTAAAACAGTGTGTATTGATATTGTAATGGAAGCAGACTCGGAATACAGATGGAAATTACCAAACAGGTGGTTTATTGGAATGACACAATGGAATGAAACAGGTAAGTATGAATGTAATATTAGTCCTTGAGTTAGCAGAGGTGGATAGTTATATTGCTGATGTTATTTACTAGATAACAGTAATAACCTGGTACTTCCGTGACAGATATAAGTTTTATAAATTATGATTATTATAAGTTGTGATTAATCAAACTGCGTCATGACAGATTCACCTAATCACAAATTTGAATGTAATTTTTATTTATTTTCAGTTTTTTCATGGTTTCCATGGTTTCATGGTTTTTTCCTGACTGTTGAGAGGAAGACATTAAATATTATAGGGCTTAAAACATTAAAACAGTTGAAGCATGTTTTTCTGGCAGCAGACCAAGGCTGAATCTCATTGTTAATTTTACTTGATCTTAGTGCGGCATTTTACACTATAGACCATGACATACTGTTAGATCGACTACAAAATTACATTATCTTTCAAGGACAGGCTCTGCAGTGGTTTTGGTCCTACTTGTCTGACTGTTACCATTTTGTTCATTTAAATGCAGAATCAATCAAGTTAATGCCAGTGAAATATGGCCTGTAGTGAAATACATGCTGTCCCTCTGAAATATTATTAGAAGTCATGGGATTAATTACCACTGTTACGCTGATGATACTCAACTATATATTACATCAAGACCAGAATATATTTCTACCTTAAATAAATGATTAGACTGTGTTAAAGATATAAAGCACTGGATGACTCATAATTTTCTTCTTTTAAATTCAAATAAGACAGATATTACTTATTGGACAAACCTATGTAAACAGAAGCTTTCTGAAAACAAATTTAAAATAGAAGTATGTAACATTAAATTTAATTTTATTATATTTATATATAACGCTTTTTACAATGTTACATTGCTTCAAAGCAGCTTTAAATATAATAAAAAAAGAAATATAATACAGAACAAATGTTCAACAAAGAATACATGCTATTATTGCAAATAATTTGTGAGATGTATATTAATAAGACTAATTAGGCATAGTAGGTTTATTGTAGGTTTATGAATAAAAGGCTGACTGAACCGAAAAAACTACAAAATCATTAAGCAAGATATGCCATTCCAGCTTACATGGAGATGGCATATAAAAAGATAACATTTTATGGGACAGGGGTATAAGGGATTTGCAATAGTACCATGAAATACACGCAACACACAAAGTAAAATGCATACATAAAATATATATAATAAAAATACGTAAAGATTATACAATGAAGGAGAGTGGGAGACAATTTTGGACAGTAATTATACCATAACGCTAGAAGCGATATTAACAATTTACAAAACCATAAGCTAAGTTAGATGTCAGCACCAGTAAGCAAGCCAACAGGGTGACAGTGGCAAGGAACCAAAACTCCAATAGTGTATAGCTGGAGAAAAAACCTTGAGAGGAACCAGGCTCAACCACGAGGTCAGTTCTCCTCTGGCACGTTAAAGCTGCAATTTGTAACTTTCTTGGATACGAACAGAGAGTTAGATGTAATGATTTATAAATATTTATTGATAAGAAACTGTCAGATCTAATTACATTTGACAATATGTCAGGCGCTGAGAAATGTTACCAACAGAAATAGCGTAATGTTACAAGTGTAATGTGTAATGTTAAAAACACAAGCATAATGTTACTAATTGCAGCTATAACAGCTCACTGCTGTGACTATACAAGGAACAAAATATAGAAACTAACTAGACTGTAGGGAGGTAGGTATATAATGGTAAGTTTACTAAAGAAGTCCATCAAATCCCAATGATCTGTCTCAGGGGTCTTAAAGTTTGGATACAGCTGACTACAGGACCTTGGGGAAATGAAAGACAGACAGATTTACATTTAGTCATTTAGCAGACGTTTTATCCAAAGTGACTTACAAAGGACGAGAGCACTCAAAATTTTGCCTTGCGAGCCGACCATCCAAATCTACAAAGCTACATTTACAAGAGGACATTGTTTTTTAAAGGTTGTGATGATCTCAGCAGATTGGGTGGAGGCTGGGAGTTGTTTCACCACAAAGGAACAGAATAGGTGAAAGTTTTGATCAGATCAGATTGATTTGATGCCTCGTTGTGGGGGCCGTAGCTGGCGGGAGGGGACATATGTCTGGAGGAGTGAGTTGAGGTAGGAGGGAGAGGTTCCAGTTACTGTCCTAAAGGCAAGCGTAAGAGATTTAAATTTGATGCGGGGGCTACAGGTAGCCAGTGGAGTAAGGTCAGGCGGGGTGTGACATGGGTGGTTTTTGGTTGATTGAAGACCAGATGTGCTGCAGCATTCTGGATCATTTGCAGGGCTTTGGTAGCATTGACTGGAAGGCCAGATATTACCTTGATATTACAAGTGCTTGGACTAGGAGCTGCGCTGGATGCTCGGACAGGAAGGGTCTGATTTTCCTGATGTTGTAAAGAACATACCTGCATGACAGTGAGATTGTTGCAATGCGTGAATAAGTGAATTTCAGCTGGTCATCAAACACCACCCCAAAGTTTCTAATGGACTTAGTGGGTGTAAGAGTCGATGATCCAAGTTCAACTGTGAAGTTGTGTTCTAATGATGGCCAGTATTATCAGAAGTTCTGTCTTGCTGAGGTTGAGTTGGAGGTGCCATTTTTTCATCCAGGCTGAGATGTCTAGAAGGCAGGCGGAGATCCGGGCAGCAATAGTGGGGTCGTTGTGCTGAAATTAATAATAAAGCTGTGTATCATCTGCGTAGCAGTGGTATGAGAAGCCATGTGCTTTAATGACTGCACCTAGAGAAGCTGTATATATTGAGAAGAGGAGCAAGAACTGATCCCTGTGGGGATTTAGTGTGGAGCCAGTACATCTGTACCTATGGGAAGTGTCCCCGGTTCCGGTTTACCTTTAATTAATGCAGCCCTTAAATCCCTTAAGGGATTTAAGTAATAAAGTAATAAATCCGTAGGACTATGTGTAGGCTAGATTAAAGAGGTGGGTCTTTAATTTAGATTTAAACTGACATAATGTATCTGTCTCCCGGACAGTACTGGTAAGACTGTTCCAGAGTTTTGGTGCCAAATACGAAAAGGATCTACCACCAGCCCTTGATTTTGAAATTCTGGGTATTATCAAACGCCCACAATTTTCAGATCGCAATGAACGCAAAGGACTGTAATAAGAGAGGAGCTCACTTAGGTATTGAGGAGCTAGACCATTCAGAGCCTTGTAGTTAATCTGCAAAATTTTGAAGTTTATACGATGCATCGACTATGCATTCTGTTAATTTGGTGAATATATGCATCTCATTGGGCCTAGAAGAAATGTACAGCTGAGTATCATCAGCATAATGATGAAAACTAACTCCATGTCTCTTAAAAATTGCTCCTAGAGGTAGCATGTACAGGGTGAAAAGTAGAGGCCCAAGCACTGAGCCCTGCCATGGGTCTTCCTTGGGATCAAGTTGTGTTTTTTTAATAAGGGGTCTGATAACAGCCAGTTTGTAAGGTTTTGGGACATATCCTAAAACCAATGATGAATTAATAATACTATGTAGAGGATCTATAATTACAGAAAGCATCTCTTTCAGCAACCTGGTAGGTGTAGGATCTAGTATACATGTTGTTAATTTAGATTATTTAATTATTCTTGACAGTTCATCCCTATCTATAGCAGAGAATGACTGGAGTTGTTCCTTGGACACGTTATGATGCACCATCCAATATGATTGTGTTGCAGGCAATTGTATGTCTATGGTTTTTTTGTCTGGTAATATCTATTTTGCTATTGAAGAAATTCATAAAATCATCACTACTGTGATTTTGACAACTGTCAGAAGCAGATGATGCTTTATCTTTGATTAATTTAGCCACTGTGTCAAATAAATATCTAGGGTTGTGTTTATTGTCTTCTAGAAGATTTGAAAAGTCAGATTTGGAGCTTTTTAAGGCCTTTCTGTAATTTGAAACACTCTCTTTCCATGCTGTATGGAATACCTTCCAGTTTTGTTTGCCTCCAATTACCTTCCATTTTCCGGGCTGCTCTTTTTAGGGCGTGGGTATGCTCACTATACCACAGCATTGGGCTACTGTTCTTTTTTAACCGTAGAGGAGCACATATCTGGCTTAACGTAAGTTTGGTGACCATACCTCATTCATATTCTCATAGCAACAACCACTTAGTACATTTTGATGTCCCATCACAAATGTGAATAACATTTCATTTCAGACACTGGTTTGGTTCTGATAGGACTAGCTAACAGAGGACGGTTTTACAAAAAATTCAAAATGATGGAACATTTTCATAATAGAAATGACAATGGAGATATACCTTTTGTTCATCTTTAGCCAAAGATTCCAATAATGCTTGATTCTTTGACAAACGTTGAAGGAGTTATCAGCACTAATCAAATGCTTTAAGACCTTTGTGTGTCTTAAATGTCTAAAGATGTCTAAAAAGCCTGCTAAATAACTATTTAATTAGACATGATTAGAAACGTCATACATTGTAACGAAGGGGCACACACAAGGATCCATTTGCAGGCTTTTATTCATAAACCAGGCAGACAGAGTCAAACAACAGCAAACGGATATAACAGAGACAAGGCAGAAGAGTAAACGTAATACAGGCATGGGGCGGGGCAGGCGGCAAACAAACATAAACATAAGGCAGTCCGTGAATCAGGGCAGGCAGTGAGAAATCCAAAACCAGGTAAAAAGTCCAAGAATCAGGGCAGGCAGCAAACAAACCGACAAACAATCTAAACGGTAACGAGTAATCCAACAAACAGTAGAAACCACTCAGAAATGTCACCAGTGCAAAACAAGACTTCACAATGAGTGTTTGAAAGCATGGGGTTTATAAACTCTAGAGTTAATGAGGTTCAGGTGACAAACAGGAAGTAATCAGGGAACAGGAAGTGGTCAAACCCAGGTATGAGGCATTATGGGAAATGTAGTTTGTATTGACGTTAATACTCCAGAGATGGCTCCTGCTGGTGGTGAGGAGGAGGTTAAGCAGGGACCTCCTCCGTAACATACATGATAGCATACATGATAACGACACATGATAGCAACTGTAATAGTGCCATCTATTGTCCGATTGCCACAAAATTTTGCTTGCTTCTTTAATATCACAAGATGTATGAGCTCACTTAGTCTCACAATTGTCTGATGCTTAGGAAATATAGACTTAGTGGTACATTTTGCCACACCCCATTTCTTAAATGACCCTGTTATAGCTTTCCAAATGAGAAAGTTCAATTTTTGTTTGTAACAATTATTGAACTAGACAGTTCAGGAAATTGTACTACACTGGTTTTATTAAGGTTGAGTGAAAAACCTAGGACTATTTCACAAAATTATTATTTTTTTAAATATTCTCAAATATTTAAAAAGCAGTTGAATTGATAGCAGTGGCTCTAGAGGCAAAGTTGTTCAGAATTAGGAGTTCTAAGATGATATGAGTTTCTGCTATCTACCTAAAAACAAGATAAAACCCCCAGTGGGCTGATTTATTTCAAAATCCTCAGACCTTTGAGGTCATGAGTCAAACAGGCCCACCAAGTTTCATTCTGATCAGCCTCCATTTACCTTGTCTAATAGGTGCTCAATGTTCATTGGCCGATGGCGGACATGTTTTTCAAGATAATCGAATGTCTTCATTTCCAATCATGACACCTATGACAAAGACACTGCATGCCAGTTTTCCAGTCAATTGAACTAACTTTGGAATAGTTCTAGCCATTTTGTTTTTCTCACATTATAGCACCACTAAGTGGCTAGTCGTCACAATTTTTATGTGACCACAAATCCTACATATGTGTACCAAGTCTGGCCCTGTCTCATTCCCTTCCCGAATTATAGCTGGATAACCAAAAAGTAGCCCAGCCCACTTCAAATGTTTCGTCATCCTGTCTCAAGCAAATCTTTCAGCACAGGTTTGGTTCCGATTGGTTGAGAAGACCTTTAAGACCTTTGCGTCTTTGAGTCTAAAGATATTAGGAATTATGCCCTATTTCTTAGCCCTGTTATAGCTTTCCAAATGTGAAAGTTTTTTTTAATTTTTTGATAATTATTGGCCTAGAGAGTCCAGAGAATTGTAATGCACTGGTTTCACTGAGGCTTAGTGAAAAACCTAGGACTAGTTCACAGAAGTAGGTTTATCAAATAACCTCAAATATTTAAAGACCGGTTTAATTGACAGCAGTGGTTCTAGAGGCAAAGTTGTTCAGAATTTGGAGATCTTACATATGATATCAATGTATGATGTCTGTTTGTTAACTGTCAGATAATATGCAATCATTAACCCATCTGAAAAACAAGACGGTGCCCTCCGGTGGCCAATTTCGTTCAGAATTCTTACAGACCATTGGGGTCATGAGTCAGACATGCCCAACAAGTTTTTTCCTGATTAGCCTTCATTAACATTAATGCGTGAATACATTTTTTCAAATTTTTTGATAATTATCTGCTATCAGTCTCCAGAGAATCTTTCAGCTCTGATTTGGTTAAGCTTTTGGTTTGGGCTCTGTTTGGTCAAAAAAAAAACAGGACTATAAAATAATTCTGTTCCTATGACTTATGGTTCAGGAGTTATAAGCATTAATGTGAGTGAAATTTGAACTGTTGGTGGTGCTATAGAGTTTAAGACAGAGACTCCAAATTTGCTATACTAACATTTCAGACTGACCCCTATCTGTGTGCCAGTGCCTCTATCTGTGTACAGTTCTATGGGCTGCCATAGACTCAAGAGCAGAAGAAGAAGAAATATAGCTGCACACAGCAATTATGGGGTCAAGCCCAAAACCCGAACCAAGGAAAATATTTGTGGAGGTCTCTGATAATGACATTAAGATAAGCAGTTAAAGAAAACATGAGCAAAACGCCTTACAAAACAATGAAAACAACTTATAACGTTTTTGACCAATAGGTGGTGCTGTCACCAAAGTTTTATAAGTCTTGATGTTATGATAGTGACACCTACAAAGTTTCAAGTCGACACACAAAAGTTTTGTAAAGATACAGCCTGTTTTCCAATTTATATGCTTCTCGTCAAATTTGTTGACATGGTGTAAGAGAACGATTCAAAGTAACAACAGGAATTCCATAACTTTTTGTCGTGATTGTCTCTACTTGCTACATACCAAGTTTCACATAACTGGACAAACCGGAGAAGTTTAAAAAAAGTAGGTTTTATAATATAATTAATACTTATAATTCAGAATGGTGGACAGAAAGTAGCATTGGCTTGGGCAAATTCATTGTATTATAAGACTCAGCATCACCCAAAAAATCTAAAGAAAGGAGTTGCATAGCTATGTTATTTCAGTCATGTATTATAAGCGTTTTCATCAATTTTGTTATATCTTGTGACCACTAGGTAATATTGACCCCAAGCTTTGCATGTCTCCTCAGACTATAGTGATGAAGAACCATACCAATCTTCATAATGATATGCAATTGCGTTTGTTAAATACTGCATTTTACAACATAATTCAAAATGATTGATGCTCAAAATGGCTGATCTGGAACATCACATAACACCGTCAGATCATGCCTGTGGTGACGATGACTATGTTACGTGCCAATACACCAAAGCGTTGCCAAGATACAGCCTCAGATCTATTTTTGTGTGAGTGCAAAAACATTTGTAGACATGGTATACGAGAACAGTAAGAGGTATCGACACAAATTCCATAACTTGTGATGGGTGTGTCTAGATGATATGTACTTATATCAGACAAAAGCTGTAGGAGGAGCTTGAAAAAGTAAGTTTTTTTATTTAAAATGACAGGGAACTTGTCATTATGGAAAAGATCTCATAGAAAGGACAATTTTCTAGGACTTACGGTTCAGAAATTGAATATAAATGTGAGTAAAAATTTGAACTGTGCATTAGAGATTGAGGTAGAAACTCGCTTTTTTTGCTATGGAAACATTTCAGACTGTCTTCTATTTTTTTGCCAAATTACATAACTTTTTAAGGTACGGTTCTATGGGCTGCTGTAGACTCAAGAGTGGAAGATGATTAATAACTAGATAGGTACATTTTCTGAAGAAAATGCTCTAAATGGTTGCTAGGGTGTGGCCAGGAAGTTGTCAGGGCAATACCTAAAGCCCACAGAGAGCCTTGGATCAAATAAACCCATGTGTCTCTACAAAGTTTTAATGCTGAGATTGGCTTATTGAGAGATGGCTTATTCTTTTAATTACATGGTAAGAGTAAGTAAATAGCTAGGGTACAGTAAATGGTTGTTAGTATGTAGCTAGACAGTTAGCAGGGTAAAACTAATAGATGAGTGTGTGTGAAACAAAAGAGCCAACTCCCATGTCTTTATGATGTTTTGGTGCCAAGATACGGTGAATGGTTGCTATGGCATGGCTGGACAGTTTTTATTGTAAAGTCAATGAAAACCCACCCACAGTCAAAAGGGGCCACCAACTTGTCTCTACAGTGTTCTGATGTCTCTCACCATTTTCAGTGGAAGTCAATGGGGCAGTTGTAATGTCACAATTTGTTGTTGCTTACTAAGCCAAGCAATATGAGCCCACCCCAAGTCTCTACAACATTCTGATGTGTAGGTATGATGAAGCAAAATTCATCCCAATGTTAGGTCTATGGAATTTTTCGCCCACTTTTTCATACACCCTAAAAACATCGTACACTGATCGCTTATAAAAGTCATAGCACACCTCTCCCCAATAAGCCTGGCAATTTGACTCCTCATTCATGGGTCTACAACAAACGGTGCAGGACAATTATGTAAAATGTTATGTAAAACAAAGTTTTGTCCAGAAAAAGAAGCATGCAAAAGAGTAATAGTAATGCCATGCTTTGCAAGCACCACTAATAAGAAGAACACCAACGGGCTTTGACCCTTTATGAGAACACTTGGCTTGACTCCTAATAATAATAACACTAACGGATATAACAGGGTGAATAATAAGAATAACTAGATTAACTAACATTTTCTGAAGAAAATATGAGTGGTGCTTGCCGTGGTAAAACTTGGTGATGCTAACATGATGCTAACATGTTTTAACATGAAATGGCATGATGCCAGCACGACTTAATGTGATGTTAGCATGATGCTAGCATGATGTAAGCATGACTTAGCATTGTGTTAGCATGATGCTAACATGAAGTAACATGATGCTAGCATGATTGATATACTAAAATATAGCTTATACATGATGTTAGGAGGTTCCTAAATGGTTGCTAAAAGGTGATCTAAATGGTTGCTAGGGTGTGGTCAGGAAGTTGCCAGGGCAATATCTAAAGCCCACTGACAGCCCGAGTCAAATAAGCCCACCCACATGTCTCTACAGTGTTCTAATGCTGAGATATGGCATATTATGTCAGAAAAGTCAAAAGAGGCCACCCACTTGTCTCTTTTTAAATGGAAGTCAATGGGGAAGTTTCTACGGTACTGTAACTGGTTGCTTGTGTGTGACTATGAAGTTGCAACATCATCTCCATTTGATAGTCTTTATGACATTCTGATGCAGAGCTATGACATCACAAAGATCTGCCTAATGTTATGTCTATGGGATTTCTTGAATGGAAGTCAATGGGGTGGTTGTTAGGGTACTGTAACTGGTGCTAGGGTGTGGCTATGGCTCCACATTTGTTGCTGCTTACTAAGCCGAGCGATATGAGCCCACCCCCAAGTCTCTATGACATTCTGATGCAGAGCTATAACATCACAAAATTCAGCCCAGTGTTCCATGCTATGGAATTTTTGCCCACTTTTCTGTATGCCCTAAAAACATTGTATACCTGATCACTAATAAAAGTTAGTCTAACAATATATGTGATTTTATCGCCCCAAACAAAATTTAAAATGTAAATGAGAAGACTCAGATTCAGTTGTATTCAGTTAATGTATTTACAAACTTGACACCAAACTTATAACCACTAATAAAGTGCACATTTACACCGAAAATGCAACATTTGGTATTACTAATCACCAAAGCATTGTTGGACTGTCTCAGATATATATATATATATATATATATATATATATATATATATATATATAGTTATAAAAGTTCAGCAGGATCTGGGGGGACAAGTGAGATATCGAAATGTCTGCGTCCAGTGTGTCATAACTGTGAATTGTCCTATTTTGCATTGTGACTGCCTTAATAACATTGCCTGTGACAGTGATGCTTCCCTCCCAGATGTGCTGAACAACTTCTATGCTCGGTTCGAGGCACAGAATGGCATGATGACGAGGAAGACCACCCCTCCTCTCAAAGACCAGGTGCTGTGTCTAACCACAACCGATGTGAGGAAGACTCTACACAGAGTCAACCTGCGGAAGGCTGCTGGTCCAGACAACATTCCTGGCAAGGTGCTCAGAGGATGTGCAGACCAGCTGGCAGATGTTTCCACAGACATCTTCAACACCTCCCTGAGCAGCACCATTGTTCTGACGTGCTTCAAGACCACCACCATCATTCAAAGAAGTCACCAGTGTCCTGCCTCAATGACTACCGTCCTGTTGCACTTACACCCATCATCATGAAGTGCTTCAAAAGGCTTGTCTTGAGGCACATCAAGACCCTGCTGCCCCACTCACTGGACCCCCTGCAATTCGCTTACCACCCCAACCGCTCAACAGATGACACCATCACTACCACCATCCATCTGGCCCTATAGGCTATGCAATAGTTTCTTCCACCATGCTATCAGACTCCTCAATACATACAACTTCATCTGAAGGAACACACACACTCATACACACAACTGTGCATCCTCAACTCTCAAATATTTTGCACATGTTAAATACTTTTTGCTGCTGTTAAATACTTTTGGCTGCTAAATACTTATACTGCACATAGTTGTATGTTTACACTTATGTTAACACTTATATTTTTATTTCACCGGGATCACAGTTCAGTACACAGAACTGTGTACTGGTTGGCGCTGCACTGGGACTTACTATGTCCATTGTCTGCCCCAGAAGTCACTGTACTGTCTTGTGCTGTCTGCACATTTGCACTTGTGCACTTCATGTATAAATTATGTAAAAATTATGTACCCTTGTAGCTGTGTGTTGTTCTTTGTTTATGTCGCCCCTTGAACCTGGAGAGACGTTGATTTGTTTCACTATGTACTTGTGTATTGTTGAAATGGCAATAAACTCCAGTTGAACTTGAACATCAAAGGCATCAGCTATTCACAATATCCTTGACTATTGTCGATCTCTGACCTCATCATGTATCAGCACAACCCTAATCCTAATCTTTATCGCTATACAAAAATCCCAGATGGCCAGAGAGTGTTTCATCTTATATGAATTGTTAAAATATTAGTGTTTGGGACACCATGAAGTTGGAGATTGTAGTGCACACTACAATCTTTAAAAAGCTTTAAAAAGCTTAGCTTAATTATGTGATATGAAAAACTATCTATCTATCTGCACTGTTACTTTCACCATTTTTGGTAAACTGTCAGCTGTGAAAATTTCATTTTTTGTCATCAGGTGGAATTGAAATTTGCAGATGAGGAACAATGCGGGATGCAACATTTTACTATAGTTTTACTATAAATTTTACTATAGTGTAATAAATATACTATATATTACACTATAGGCGCTGTTAAACTACCTAAACTAAGACTAAATTCCTCAACTACTCCTCAACACACACTCGAGGAGTTCAAGTCTAAACTAAAGACCCATCTCTTTAGACGAGCATTCACCTAATTCAACTACTGTCACACCTAGGCCACAACAGCTAGGCTTAAACAGAACCGAGCACACTTTTTACCCACTTTACTACATGGCTTTCACATTCTGTGCGAACGGCCCTACGCTAATATAAGTCTGTTTTGTTTCCCTCTCTCTCTCTCCCTCTCCGACGGACTCATTACTATAATTCAATACTTAAATCATAACAGCACTGATTACGATGCCGCAAACCTATGAAACTTTATATCAGAATACTGACTTCGACGCTTTAAATCTATAAACCCTTACACCAAAGTACTGATTGCAGTTGTAACGCGTCAGAGGAGAAATGACCCTCCCGGTGATTTTTAGTGGGAAGGCTTTTTTATATGGTTTTTTATAATCATATTAAAAATCATTAAATTCTTTATGTATTTAGGGTTGTAAAACAAAAGTTGATAATGTGTTGATTGTATGTGTTTCACCCAACTTCGACGTTAGGTAAGCAAACCAATTAGGTAGGATTTGCGTTTGTTTTCAATGGTGCGAACGACGTTGATCAACGTGACTTCGATGAGCAAAAAATGTTGGATTAACGTTGTTTTGATGCCGCGGAAGACATCGGTTCTACAATAATTCTACAATAAAAACTTGGTTATAAGACCAAGTTGTGAATTAATTTAATGGTAATTCAGTTGCGTGCCTGGGACTTTCTACGTCGCCTTCTACCAAAATAGTACGAATATATTACGCAACTTGACTGTTTTTGTTACCTTGCAACGTTAGGAGATCATAAAGATGACATTGTAAATTGGTAAATTTTATGGTAATGAAATTACGTGCCTGTAACGTTGCCGATTAGTAAATCCTGAAATTACCAAAAAGTACGAATAAATTACATAACTGGTACATAGTGTGTTAGCTGAGTTTGCGCTTGAACCCCTAATAAAGTGGCCAAAATCTGTATGGGAACAAATTAATCGCATTAAAGAATATACAAATAATAAAATCCAAACGAACGTTGCATCTGCAACCAAAAACCTGCACTGCAACAAATGTATGTAGTTTTTACAGCAATATTACTGTAAAATGAACAAATGCTTACCGTAGAACATGTATACAGTATGTTGCTGTAAATCTGCCAAATTTTGGTCAAATTTTGATGGCAGGAAAATTCCACAATAAATATTTTTTCCTGTAAATCATAATTTTTTTCATCAGTAAGGAGATTTTACACTTTCTTCATCAGAATCTGATTTCAACAAGGTAACTTTGCTCATTATTTTGTAATTATACATTAATTTCCTATGGTTTCCTCTTGGAAAGTTATGTGTGTTTAACTTTGAGAGTGCACTAGAACGTAGTTGACTTCCATATTTACCTAGTGTGCGCATACTACAAAAATAAACGCATGGATTTTTTAATATCTGTGAACATTTATTAATTTATTATATTTATTAGAACGTCTTCAGTTTGGTGAAGGAGTAATATTTCTGAATAAAAAAATAACTCGAAATCGTGTTCACGTGCATGTGACGTGTGTGATGGTGCGTCAACAGTTTGAAGACACTCAAGCGGTTTTAGACGTTGGTGGGTTGGCGGTTTGGAAGACGGCTGTAGACTCGTGGGGAATCCGTCCTAGGAAACGTGCCAAGCTAACAGGCAATCGTGTAACAAGTAAGATATGAAAAATTTTGTGCTGTTTACAAAAGGTCATGTTTTTTTCCCGAGCCTTATCGCAGGGATCTCATCCGGCGACTAAATCGAATAGTTTATTTCTATTGCATCCTCTTTACCAATTCAGGAACACCTAATGCAATTATATTGCCTTCATTTTTAATTTTTATATTCATTTTTCCAGTTTTAAAGCTCACTGGCTATTTCAGTTTTCAATATTCACTCTTTTCTTTTAGGTGCAGCAACGAAAACCAACATAGTTTTCAAAATGTCACATCACCTATAACGCACATTTGTATCAAATTAAGCATTGGGTTAATGCTTAAATGCAAAATGATTTTTTTTTTAAAGATTTTTTGTCAGGCAGCACAAAGTGAGGACTTGATACAGAAATGCTTTACGGGTAAAGAAAGCATTTAGAGATCACATTTATATAAAAAGTCAAGGGTAGTAATATCACAGCAAACATGCCCTTTGGGGCCCGTGTGGGGCCACGCAGGCAGCCCCTGTGGACCCCACTACCGTCATCAAACGCGGGGCACATGTGGGCCCCATACTGTGGGACCCCAGTGGGACAGCCCAAAGTGTGGGCTAGGTGTGAGCTCACACAGCTCACACCTGTGGGCCAGAAGGCTCCATATTGTAGACTGTAGCTATAGGTTCATGCACTAAAAGATACAATTTGGAATAACATATGTATGTAACCAGTAAATGTAATACAGAAAAATTAATATATGATGTTTAGATGTGTTAGGAAAATGAGACCGTCACAGGTAAACCAGGAGACAGTGAGAAAATGTAATCTTAAAAAGGTAACAAAATACATTATGTTACTAATTAATTACTATTCAGTTACAGTTATTCTGCAACATAATTTGCATACTTCAACTTTTCATGATATATAAAAATCCAAAACCCAGTGCTTACTTGTAATTGGCTGCCTTCTTAATTCAGCAGATTGTTGTGCTGGTGCAGGTGGGGGAGGTGGGACTGGTGAAGATTGTTGGAAAGGTGGGGATGGGGCAACGGGTACGAGTATTTTCGTCGTTTAATGATATCTTCCTCTTCAGAGGAGTGACACTGATCAATGTATCGTAAGTTTGTTCTGTGTATTTAAAAATAAGGTTAGAAACAAAATTACACTATAATGAAATAGTTTTGAATTGTGCCAATGAATTGTAAAAGTGTATGTAGGGTCAGTGTTAATTTATTTTAGACAGTCTGGGTCATTCTAAAACCCAGGTAAATAAAATGCTAGGTTATCTGGTTTCATGTTTCATACTCTTCTGGGGTTAATAATTAAAGGTACACTAGGTATGTTTGGTGCTCTAGTGGGTAATAAATAAAACTGCATGCATTTTGTGGAAGAACAAGACCATAGTTTGGAAGATGGATTTATGATGTTTACAGTTTTACATTTATGCAATTGGCAGACACTTTTATCCAAAGCAACCTACAGTGCAATCAAGCTATACATTTTACCAGCATTTGTGTTCCCTAGGAATCAAACCCACAACCTTTGTGCTTTTAACGCAAAGCTTTGCTAATTGAACTACATGAATATATGAAGTATATAATATTATATAAATTTTGTTTATTCTGGAAAAAAGTGACTTATAGTGCACCTTTAATCTTTTTTGTAATCTGACATTTTACACTCTGCATTACTATCCTGGGTACTTTAAAGCCATCTGTGTAAGCTTTAAAATCAATGCAAAAACAAAAAAACCCTTTTCTGATTAAACTTTCCAAGCATGCTGTCATTTTCCAAACTGAGACAAGAGGATGTCTCTGCCTTTATAGCCTTCTGTCTGGCTTTCTCATAATGTGCTACAAAAAAGAAATATAAACAGTTTCAGGACTTTAAATTATGAGCTAAAAATTTCTTATAAAAGAATAAAAAATTCTTATAAAATAAAAAATTCTTGTTTTTAAATGACTTACTTGTTTTGTAGAGTGAGCACACTTTGTATGTTTCCCAGTCAGCTCCTGGATTTTCATGTTGCAGCTGAGCTCTTTTGATGTAATTGGGGAATTTATAAGGAGGCCAGTAGCAAACAATCCTCTCCAACCATCCACCTGCTGCTTACAACTTTCACCTCTCTCCATCCCAAGAACTCTACAACATGGAAAAATGGTGAGTTAATCTTATGTATTAAAGAAAAGATAAGACATTGGTAAATTTTGTGCAAACTTGCTTTTTAAACCAGTGTAGTTTGGCATCTTGTGTCAATACAAGCCAAGTAATTGAGATTTATTTACACGTATGTAGATGGTTTAATGGGTTTAGCTGAGTGACAGAGTAATTTGAGGTCCAACAGGAAGTATAACTGAGCTATAACGTGACACACAACTTATTGAAGAAACGATCAAAACCAGGTACACTCTAAAAATGAAAACAACCCAGCATTTCTAGAGTATAAAAATACACTTGAGAATAAGCTCTAATATAAATGCAGCAATGGGGTTGCTGCCTATACAAATCCAAGAGGAAGCAAAACATATTTTGCCCCAGTATCAGAAAGCTTGTACAGTTTGACCTCTGCGGCAAGCTCCCAAGCTGTGAAGATGCCAATGTCCTAAGAATTAACTGGCTCTGTGTACAGTGGGGCCATATCTAAAAAACATCCGAACAGAAAGGTTCTTCTGTGGTGGTGTCATACAAGATGATCTCAACCAATCCAAGTTGTCCATCAATCATCAGACAGTTGTCTCCCGTCTTACATTTTATTGCAACATTTTCAAGTATGGGCCTCTTGTACTGTAGTGTTTATTCATTATCTGACACTGTTGGTCCATGTGATATAACTGGACACAAGCTTGGAAATGCCCGTAGCATTATAACTTGATACTGTGACTTGACTTGACCCTTAGCAGGAACCAACTTTTTTGTGCACTACATGACTTGAGATTTTAATTGAGACTTGAGGAAAAAGACTTTGGTTCCAATTTCACATGCATGACTTGCTCCCATGTCTGTCGGTATTGTCTCTCATAACTGGTAAACTGGTATTATTTCATGGCAAGCCTATTGCAAATACTAAAGCTTAAAAATATTGAAGCTTCTTTTACAGAAGTAAGGTCAAATCAATGGAAATTTGGAGCCATATTAGAGAGGGTGAAAAATAACTTACATTTCTAGTTTTAACTTTTTTTTGTTTGTCAGACATTCCTCTTTAAAAGAAATGAATTACCAGGTTTGATTTTTATCAACTGAAAATGTGTACAATTTAACACTTTACACATGGAGGCATATTTAGTTCCCATATCTTTGGGACTGAACCATATATGGCCTTAAAAATGTAGCTTTGTTATATACCATTGTTATATAGTGCAACACAGCTCACGTCAACAAATTTTAATAACAGTTCTACCAATCTCTGTATAAAAATAAAATGATGCTGGCATCTTTCTCAGGTTTCTTAAATTTCTGGTAAAAATTATCATTTTGATCCCCCTGTACTCACTAACTATTTATCAATCGCATGTAATATTTTGGATTTCAACATGTTAATGTTGAAATCCGAAATTTATCCAAAGGCAACCACTCATTTGTTTTTGTTATGAAATAGGGATGGGAACAAGAAGTTGAATATAGAGTTCTGTTACCATTTATTGAGGTAATAAAATGCCACTCAAATTTAGCAAAGTGATTTTGCTTAAGACAATACATAAAATAAACATTCACTTTAATTCACCTGAATACACATTGACATTTTAGCTTTCCTGAGGTTAGTTGAACCCCCTCTGCTCTTTGTAGAGGATGCAATGTGGTGGCACAGCTAGTTAAATGTATAATTTTTGTGTATGTGGGCAGTAGGCTGTGGGGGATGTACTTGGTTTTTATCTTGGTTTTTATCTATTACATTTCATACTCTAGTGGTATTTGCTGGTTCGCATAAGTGTAATAAATCCACCAAGTATGGTTTGTGAACACCTTCCCTGTTGTGAGAATGAGAGCTTTATCATTCTACTCCACAATTAATGTAATTAAAGTAGATACAGACTGGAAAACAACACAATTTGAGATTATTTGAGCAGATACAAAACTGAGAATACAAAACTTGTTTTTGAAATGGAACTATATTCTGCCATTTCACTGCCTCTGTATCACTCTGTAAGCCCAGACTGTTGCTGTGTGGTGATACAGTGGCAGACAATATTTCTGCCTTACCTGCCCTGGAAACCAGTGAATTGGAAAAATTTTAAACAACAAATGTGGCTTGCGCAATATAATCTTTTCATCTTTTTTGGTCTGTTATACTTCATTCTTTCTGAAGTAGTACACCTTAATCCACATGTCGCATCATTTATTAGGAGCTTCATAGAATATGACTGGCAGAACAACTAGCTAGATATGAGGTAAGATTAATTCATTCATTTACCTGTCACAGTGGTTGAGTGGGGAGTTGTGGTTTACAGAGAAGTGAAGTATTGTAATACATGTTGATTGGATAATTTGATTTAGCCAATACAAGTTGTATATACTGTCATCAAGCATCTGTCTTGCCTATTAAATTCTACATTAATAATGAATTTCTTCTATTGCAGGGAAGACTTCAGCTGTTATGGAGGAGGTTCCTGCTCCACCTCCTCTGTGCCACCAGAGGGAACCGTCTCCAGAGTATTAGCTATTATTTGGACTACAATTCCCACAATGCCCCATACCTGGGATTGATTACTTCCTGTCGCACCTGAACCTCATTATCTCCAGTATATAAACCCCAGCCATGCTCCACTGCATGACGGTCTTGTTTTGCCCTGGCAACATTTCTGAGTGTTTTGATTGCCCTATTTATGGATTCCCTGTTTTTGGTTTTGAACTATTTATCAAATTGTTGATTGTTTGCTGTCTGCCTTGATTATTGGACTGTTCTTTGGTTTATGATTGTTTGCTGCCTGCCACGACCCTTGCCTGTTCTACGTTTATGCCTCTACCTTGCTTCTGATTACCCTGTTTGCTGTTGCTTGACCCTGCCTGTTTGTATCGAATAAATGCTGCAAATGGATCCTTGTGAGTCACACTCATCATTACACCAGCCAAGAAAGGTGAAAAAGTTCATAAACAAAAATATAGTTTAAAGTGATACATTTTGTAGATTTTGTTTTTAGATTCCCTAAAAACTGTTTTAAATGTTTATTGTATACATTTCCAGTTTTAAAACTATAAAAATAAATGCAGTTTATAAATGAAAAATACAAAATGTTATGCCTACATATTGTCACATTTAAAATGTTAAAATGCAATATTTTGTGTCGCAAAAATAGTGTCTATTTTACAGTACACAGTAATGCTGTACTGCGGATTACTAGTCTAATATTTGCTGTGATCAAAAATACAGTATTTGATACTGACAATCAGAGTACTGTGAATATTGTTGTATAAAATATAGTATGTAATTGTTGCTGTGATTAAATATACAGTAAGCATACTGTGGAACGTATTACAGCAACTTATTTGCCAATTGCTGCCAGCAAGGTACTGTACATTCACACTATTATTTTACAGTGTGGATTATGCATGCTGCGTATTATACATTATTCTGGATTATTGAAATAATTAAAATTATACATGCCATTGGTATGGGTAGCATTTACCCATCTACGCAATATAGATCACATAAGATTCGGCAGGTGGGCTGATGAGCACTCCAACACGCCCAGATAGAAACTAGAGACTGAAAATATAGAGGTCTGAACACTCGACATATCACCTCTACCTGTGCTGCTATGCAGACATCACAGTGTAGATACACCTTAAAGCCGTGGGCTGCTGGATCTCTATGTCCTGAGGAAATTCATACTTGTCAGGAAGTTCTTTAATTTGATTATAGTTAGCTGTTTAAAGACCTGTTCACACTGAAAGTAGTTTTTATTAGCTTTGAGGAAAACAACACGGGTCCATATAATGAGCCGAAAAACGCGACGTTGGATATTTCACACATTCCTTTGTCTCGGAATAATCTATTTGAAAATTGGGTAAGATGATAAATAGGATATAAATTTAATTTAACAGTATATAGCGCTGATATATTGATGTTGTTCTTAAAGAACACCGTTCGTAGAATGCTTCCTGTCCTGCATTGTACGAGTGAGTTTGATTTTTCGAAAGACGTAAAGATCTGGTGCATACTTAGCAGGGCTCTTTGGAAACCCCAAATGGACTTTCATGGACCAAGATGGGGAGCGTAAAATATGCGCTGGAAATGACCAGGTGCCCAAAGAGTCCTTTGCGCTCATCAGATCGTTCCGTGGACTTTGGCTTGGATTGTTGAGCATTGTGCGATGCAGCTATTTTATTGCATTGAATGTATCTCAACAGATGTCTTAATAGATATGTTGTATATAAGATTGCCCACCTAAAGGCACCACATTTAAACAAAATTAAAAACCGCAAGTTCTTCTGTCATCAATATAGAGGATTTTCCACCGTATTGACGCTGGGAGCGAGCATTATATGCAACAAGATCCCCGGGCTTGCCCCCAGACAACGCGTCATCTGTCAAAGTCGGCCGGACGCAATCATCGTGATTGGAGAGGGTGCGCAGATGGGTATCAACGAGTGTCAGTTTCAGTTCAAGCACAGTCGCTGGAACTGCTCCGCGCTCGGGGAGAGGACCGTTTTTGGAAAAGAGTTGAAAGTGGGTATGTTGGACATCTTGTCGTGTTTTTGGTTCTGGAACTACAGACATTAAAATAGCCTTTCAGTTTTCAAGCTTATAATTGTTGTAAATGTCATTCTCTCCCTCGTTAAAAGCATTTTTACCCATGTGGTGAAACTGCAATATAGTCCTAATCCTTAATTCATGTAATGTAGGTAAATAATGGTAACAAACAGAACCTTAATGTAAAGTGTCACCCCATGTTCCCCTGGAACTCTGGAAATATATGCATATTTGTCAAACAGTGCACACTTACAAACGCACTAATTGCCGGTACATAACCATACTGTTTCATCAACATTCTGTGACATTCATAAATAACTTGACACACTGACAATGTAAACTCAATGTGAGCCCTGGTTCAACAGGTCAGAGTTTGTCCATGTCATTTTATTTGCATGTTATCATGTGTATACCACTAAATTGTAAAATTCATGTATTCTTTAGAGCAGAATTGTTTCGTCAGCTAAGTGTCATGCAAATAATGCAAATAATTTGTAAAAAACATTTTATGAAATGAGAAACAATTATGCTTAAATTCACTTGGATGTCAGCAATTTATTAATTCGATGTCATTTTGTTTAGATTTTTTGTGAACTACACAATGGTCCCACTGCAATATACTATCTAAAGACTCTGAGTTGAGTTTGTGCACTAGCAATCTTTCTCTTTTTTAACAGGCAGTAAAGAAGTTGCTTTCACATACGCCATCATTGCAGCAGGAGTGGCCCATGCTATCACAGAGGCCTGCACACAGGGAAACCTCAGTGACTGCAGCTGTGACGCAGAGAAACAGGGATTCTACAGTCATGTAGATGGCTGGAAATGGGGTGGCTGTTCGGCAGATATCCGCTATGGCCTGAGCTTCTCCAAAGTTTTTGTGGATGCCAGAGAAATTAAACATAGTGCCAGGACACTTATGAACCTACATAACAATGAGGTTGGACGAAAGGTAAGTATTTAATTATGGGTCTAACCTACATAAATGGCCAAAAAGAGCAATTACTTTTTTATAAGTAGTAAGAATGGCTTAAGTGAAAGTGAAGTACTTGGAAAGGTTCAGTAACTATGACACTACCATCTGTGGACATCAACAATCTGGCACTTCAGCCAAGACTCAGCTGGCACGGCAATAATAGGAAGCTTTTAGGGGTAAAATCAGATTAATAGGTAGAATTTAATTACAAATCAGCTCAAAACACAGGGCATTATACAAAACCTCTCCCATTTTCTGCTTAGGTAAATAGTTACCTACTTAAACCAGTATCCCCTATATCCTCTCTCACACCCCTGATGTAAATGTTACATCTTTGATCTTGTGCTTTCTTTTAACTTCCAATGCTTAAACTGCCAAAACTCCTCATAGGCTTTCACTCACGGTTTTCTTTATTTAAAGGGCATGCTTTTTATGTGTTTTTAACATTCAGACATCTCACATGCTTCCTTTTATGTGGCAAAGCTGAATCTCATGTCAAAACCTTCTTGACTGATTGATGCTATTTTTGTTTATAAAAATAAAACAAGTTCTTTTGTCAAAAAAAACCACCATAAAGAATCAGTTCATATCAGTTTATAATAGCTTGGCATTACTGGAAGCATTATGTTTCCAGTCTTTTGAAATCTATGCCACAAGAAATAATGCCTGGATAGTTCTGTAAAATCAAGAATCAAGAATCAAATCAAGAATTTGATTCTTAATCAAGAATTAAACTATATGAACATGGGGGTTTTGGGGGTGAGTCATAAGGACAGAACTAGTTTTGGGTGACCGCCTTTAACAAGAACCTATGTCTGTTTTGCCTGTGAGTTAAGATTTTATCCAAAACTGAGACTAGAATCATTCTTGCTCTACCTGCCAAGGTGAAAGTCTGTGTAAACCGGAAGTTGCAACTGACTTTAGTGTTGTGACGTAAGTAAAACAGAAAAATGGGGGTTGTGCTTTGTTTTATCCACTGGGAATTGTTTGACTACAGAAAAGTACATGTTTTGAAGCTGACAACAGACTAACTGTTGTGAGGGAGTGGTTAACTGCAATTTGGTTTCATTGTATATAGGGAACTGCTCATGACTGAAATAGCTGCCCAAAAGCATTGCAAATATGGCTGCCGAGTGAAGTGACTTTCCCTGAAGAGAAGGGACTTTGGTATCTGGGATGTTGAGAGATAAGACCATTTTGACTTGTATGTTGAAGGCAAAACAAAATTCTTGAGAAGTCACAGAATGAGCAGTTTGGATAGTGTTAAGGCAAGCATTACTACTACCTTGATTTGACAAAATCAAGGGAATATCATGGATTTTTTGGAAATAAATAACATTTTGTGAAACTCATGAAACTTTATATAATGATTATACATTTTGAATGTGTATTTTTTCTAGCTATTTTCCTCTTTAAATTAAACAAAAAGGTCTGCCATTTTCTTACACAAAGGAACAGGCCATGATTATCACAGATTCACATTGCCTTCTTTTTGAAGATTATGACTGTGGTCATTATATGGTAGAACAAGGCAGAGTATATGGCTGAACCAGAGCTGGGTCTGTTCTACAAATTTAGGAGAAACATCCAAGTATAATAATTAAGCAAACTTGAATCAAACAAATTCGAAGTTGATCCTAGAGACCATTGAGGCAAATTGGTGCTACAATATACTTATAATGCTTTTGAGAAACACAGCCTTGAACTCTATTTTGGCATTGAGAATTTTATAGACAACCATAAGCACATTTCTACTGAAATCATCATGTTGTCCTTTGTATTACTAAGACCACCCTAGACCAACATGAATTTGCTTGTCCAAGCTGGTGTGAGGTGGTTAATACCGGTTTGGTTCTGGTCTACCTGGAGGACCAGTATAGCCAGGTGGTTCACCTACAAAAACAAAGCTGGTTGACCAGGTTGTCCTGTTGGTTAAGGTAGTTTAAAACACAGTTTTAAAGCACCAGCAGATCAGAATCCTGTTCTAGAGGATTTGAAAACACAGCATGCTTGTACAGCAGGATTGTTATTGAGGAACTGTCACTTGCAAAAGTTCAAAGCCTAAAGTTCAAAGTTTGATTCATTACAGCACTAATTATTTATACTCTTGATGTTGCTCTTCATGCAGGTCTTGGAAAGGAACATGCGGTTGGAGTGTAAATGTCATGGTGTGTCTGGATCATGCACCACCAGAACATGTTGGATGACCCTTCCCAAATTTCGTGACCTTGGCTATATCCTCAAAGATAAACACATGAATGCAGTCCATGTGGAGCCAGTGAAAGCCACCCGTCACAAACGGCCAACGTTTCTTAAAATCAAAAAAACATTCTTATACCATAAGCCCATGGACACAGATCTTGTATACATTGAGAAATCACCCAATTACTGCGAACCTGATCCCATGACTGGTAGCATTGGGACTCAAGGACGGATTTGCAATAAAACACTTACGCACCATCCCAACAGCTGTAACCTAATGTGTTGTGGTCGAGGGTACAACACACACCAATATTCACGTGTGTGGCAGTGTAACTGCAAATTTCTTTGGTGTTGCTATGTCAAATGTAACGCTTGTAGTGAAAGGACTGAAGTATACACGTGTAAATGAGAAATGTTTATTGACTAAAGGCATGTTGCTGTTGCTCTGACTAAAACATCCTAACATCCGTCCGTCATGGAATATCATCAAGGTTGTCTAGTCCTTACTAGACAACCTGGAGAAAGAACCAGGAACTGAGTTGGGGAAGAGTGTAAAAAGGACATCTTATAACACATACAATAAAACTTGGGGACATGACAGAGACGCTTAACCACTGCTCCAAGTATGTGCAATAGTGAGGTTCCAAAAGTGAAAACAAAAAAAAATTCTATTTGTTTACTCTAGAAAAAAGGTCATTTTTGAGGACAGACCTACTGTGAGCACCAAGATTGTTAAAGGAATAGTCTACTTAAAAATGAAAATTGGCCCAATAATTACTCACCTTTAAGGAATCCTGGGCGTATATGACTTCATTCTTTCAGCTGAACACAACTGGAGTTATATTAAAAAATACTGAAACAAGTTCATGGCAGCATACCAGCTTTACGTCTATAATGTCGAATCTCATTTGTTCGTGACTGTGTGTTTCGTCATGATGCTAGTCATGAGACACTCAAAAACAAATGAGATTCAGTGTTATCGATGTGAAGCCAGCATGCTGCCATGTTCTCTGTAGCTTTTTATACAATATGTTTACATTCAAACGCACCAAAATCAATCACTAGATATTTTAAAAATAGTAATTGTTTTCTTTTACAAGTACACAGTTTTGCTTCAGAATGCATTTATTAACCCCATGGAGTTGTATGGATTAATTTAATGATGTATGGATGTGTTTCTGGGAGCTTCCAAATCGTGGACCAAATTCACTGCCATTATAATGCTGAGAAGAGCCAGGATAAAATTTAATTAACTCTGATATAATATAGCCCAGACACAAAAATTACACTGAAAATATTGGTAGGAGAGTATATTTTGTAAAAGAGTACTTTTGTATGAGTTTTATTTACGTCCTTTCTGTAAACAAACTGAAAACTGGAATGGAATTAATAATGGAATTGGAGTTAATATTGTGAATCTTACTGTGCAGTAATTTTATTTGTGGGAATATTTAATATAACTCTGATACAAAAATTGGTTCAAAGTGCTTAGTAGTGACCACCTACACATTGCATTTTAAGGCAAAATGACAAATCAGTTTCCCTACACCCTTAAACTGCTCATATATTGTATATATCATTTAATATTTTATGTATTGCATATATTTATGCAATAAATATGACACTACTGCCCAGCTCTAATGAGAGTCCAGTCAGATGTCACACAACTGCACTCTCGCTCTGTTTTCTCTCTCTCTCTCTCTCTCTCTCTCTCTCTCTGTCTCTCACACACACCTTGTTATGCAAATAACTGCATAGAAACATCCCAAGTCAGGAACACATTTTGACTGCTGTAATCTTGTTAGATTGTTATCATTACTGTGAAAGGACAGACCACTTGTTTGTGTGGATTCCACATTACCTTACTGTTCAGTGTTCAAGAATTTCTGGAACTAAGGACACCTGACAAATGGGCAGACACTTTTGTGCTTTATTAAATTTCTGTAAACTGATTTTATTTATTTAATAAAACACCTGTTCATAATTATAAATCATGAAGACATTGGTAAACAATATTTCCTTGAATAACTCTACTCTGAAAAATCACAACGACTTAAACACATGAACAACGACTATTTATAATTGGAACAGTAATAAACTGACACAAAAATGACAAAAATGTAAAACAGTACTTTTGTATGAGTGTTTTATTTACATCCTTTCTGTAAACAAACTGAAAACTGGAATGGAATTATTGTATATATAACATTGTGGGTGACAGGTTGAAATGTGGATTTTTAAAAATTAAAACTAAGCTTGGATTTAATCATGTGTGATTGTTATTTTTTTAAATTTTAGATGTGTTTAGAATTATAGCTGTAAGCACCATTTTAAAGGCGCCCGCAAAATACATCATCAGATTCTAAGTCTGAAGGAAGGCCGTGCAGGCATGACTGAGGTGTGACAATGTGACAGGGTCTTGTTCCCTGTCTCACGGAACCAGGTTACATATGTAACCTGAGATGCTCTCTTTTGAGGAACTTAATACTGTGTCATTATTTTGATTCTGTGGAAAATGTCCCCTACATCACGCTAAGCTCTGCCTCAGATGCTTTGAAACATTTGCACAACGAACATCAGGCACAGAAAGAGTTAACCCAGGAGAACCTAAGCGCCTGGGGTTGAATTAAAAAAATGTGTGTGGAGAGGACCAGCCTGCCACAGCACAAACATCATTAGAGGTACATCCCAAGATAGTGCCTTGGATAATACTATACTCCTGGTAGAATGTGTCCTAATACCCAGGGGTGATATATGTGAGGCAGAGAACATAGATCCTCAAAGTTCTGACTAGACACAACAAGTAAAGCTTTTCCTGTTCTGACAACTCATGAAGCAGAGGACAAAAAAAATTTAAAGAACCACTGGGTGATAGGCAGTAGCTGGCACCTTAGGAATATAATCAGGTCTGCGATGCAAAATGGGCTTTAAGAAAACCAGGGGAAAAATCCAGATAGGCAGATTTTATATTTTTCAAATAGAGAATAGATTTCTCCAGACTGGAAGATGCCAAGGAACTACATCCAGTAGAGACATTAGGTCTTAGAACCACTCGGGTCGGCGAGATGAACTCACTAGGACTCCTGGGAGCAAGGCTATTAAGGAAAAGGCTGTATCATGGCATCCATATATCCATTTCCACTCAGCTGTACCTCTGCCAAATGGACTCCACCACTTGTGTGCAACCTCCACTCCAGGGGCCTCAGCCCCTGTCTTTACAGGATATCTGCTCCCAGATTTGCATGCCCTGGAATGTACATCGCTGTACACATTGGCCTTCTAATGCTGCATATGCACAGAGGCATATACACTTCTAAGCCTCATGGTATCTGTCAATACAGAGCTGATGGCTTCGCTGAAAAGACTGTGAGGAACAATAGAGGCAAAGAACAAGGTTTTATCCCTTTCTCTAATCCCAGATAAATTAGCCACAAATACCTCTCTGTTGCCACCAAAGCAGGCCAATAGACACAACAGACACGGCCATCCACTTGGTGGCACGGAGGGAGAGATCAATGGCCCTGCAGAGCTTCTGAACCGCATCCGGTTTAAAGGTGGTGCTTGTCTCCCGAAGTTCATTCGCCAAATCAAGCTGCGTTTACCAAGAGTGCAGCCGCCACTCTTCTTCGGCAGATGCGGGACTCAACCTGCAGGGCATATCTGCCCAGCTCCCATCAGGATCGAAGAGAGCCAGGTGGGAGCAGAGCGTCCTTAGTGGAAGCAACTCACAGTGAGGGCAGCCAGCTGGGTGACACGCACTTAAACTTGTTAGTTACTTGTTAAAGTTAAAATAATAATAATCCTTAAAATAATAATAATAGTTAGAAAAATGATAGATCACTTTCCAGAGGGTCCTCGCTCTATCAGTGGACAACCCTACAAAAGGGATTATGCACAAACACAACGTTGCTTGTGTGAGTAGTAAGTTAAATGGGTGTCATGGTGACAGCTTGCCGTCATTCAGATCTTTGCCACTAGTTGCTAAACAACTCCATAGCCTGCTACAAAATGTCAGCCAGTCACCCCAAAAAAGCCATTATTACTGTGATAGCATTTCATATATTATCTTTATGATCATAAAAGGAAATCCTAAACACTTGAAAACAAAGAATTCTAAATGAGAAATATTATGCTCTTTGATATCTTTAATATAATAATTTTTGGTTCTTTATTCAGTGTTGTTTTCAAAGGGACTGTACATTTGTTTACCTCTCACAGTACTAACTTTGGGTCATTCAAATCCTGTCTGAGGGTTGGTGCCTCAATGGGTGACAGTAGTGTCAAATTACTTTAAAATCTGTGTCAAATTACTTTAAAATCTGTGCAAAGTTGGAAAGTTATCTATTTAGAGATCATCTCAATCCTTGTACTGTTATTAAAACAAAACCTTCTATTTGCCATTTTGTCATAAGAGTATTTTGCAGACATTGCACAAAAAATTATTGCTTAGATAGCAGTTAAGTTTTCAGCTGTTTCTACATACAGTAAACACTACCATTTCATTGTCAGAGTGAACGTTGTGAGCGAATGTAACGCTAAGCTGATCATTATTCAATTGAATCAATTTTATTACAAAACTACAGAAACTATTTTCAAATATCTGGTTAAGTTATTAGAGCCTTATTTTATTACTGAAAGGTTGTTCAGCTTTATTGTCATTCTGCTATATGTGGAGACATACAAAAGAACGAAATGTTATGCCTCACAGGACAACTGTTACACTGTTACATTTAACATATATTCACTTACACTATATATCTAAGTAATCTAGCTATTGATATATCTTATATAAATACTTTACTTATACTATACCTGACAAATACACAATTTTAAAAAGTTGTAACACAAAACAACACTTAGGGCAGTAGTGGCAGTGCAATAAAAGAAACATTCAGACAACAGCATGGATGTACACAGCTTCTTACTGAGTTTGTGTAGCAGAAAGCAAGTGTAGAAGGAAGAATGTTAAAGTGTTCACCAGATCAAGACCCTGTCATGGCCAGTCCAATCTCCGGACCTGAATCCCAATGAAAACCTCTGGAATGTGATCAAGTGGAAGATGAATGGTCACTAGCCATCAAACAAAGCCGAGCTGTTTAGATTTTTGCACCAGGACTACCATAAAGTCACCCAACAGCAATGTGAAAGACTAGTGGAGAGCATTACAAGATCCATGAAAGATGTATTTAAAAAACAGGGTTATTTCATTAAATATTTTTGTTGCATTATTTGAAAACACTGCATTTTTTTGTTGTTTTGACCAGAGTTCATTTTATGCAAATTAATGCTCTAAATGACAATATGTTTATTTGAAATTTAGGACAAATGTTGTCAGTAGTTTATAGAATAAAACAATATACTCATTTTATCTAAACATACCTATAAAGAGTAAAATCAGAGAAACTGATAATTTTGCAGTGGTCTCATTTTTTTCCTGAGCTGTATTTACACTTAATCTCAGTGTATATCACTATCAGAAATCATTAGAAATAATCACAACAGATAAACACAGTAAACAGCAGTAAGTGTATGTGGCTAAGTGGGGGACAGAAAGTGTGTTTTGCACCCGCTGCCTGTCTATAAACACCCAGCACATAATTCCATCTGTCATACGTTTGTTTTTCATCTGGTTGAGACATGCACTCACACCCTAGAACGCTGCTGCAAATCACAAAGCAGTCTCTCTCTCTCTCTGACATTCATACATGCTCTTTGAGAATCAGAAGAATAAAGGTGTTTGACTTAGAAAAAGCAAGCTTCTTATTAAGACCAATGGGAATTAATATGAACAGTTGCACCAAGTTCTGTGTGTCCGAAGTTATTATATGGAATTCAAATTTTCAAATGTTCAATGCTTCAAACCCCCAGAGGGAACATTACTAGACGCTTAGATTAGACATGTCAAGGACAGTTCCCAGGCAAGCAAAGCAGATATTGTTTTAAAAAAATGTTACCTTAGGTCTGTATTTCGCAAGAGGATGTAAGATATGGGAAGATAAATTTCTGAGTGAACTTAGGTAACAATTGCCTTTGAAGATCGAACATGTAGTCCCATATGATACGTTTTCAACTTCTGCTGTGTGCTGTTGTTGTGAGGTATAGTGGTCCCTCATGTGCCCCTTTACCCTCAACAACACCTGATCCACCATTACTGTAAACCTCACGTCTGTTACAAATGAACATTACAGAATGCTTAGAGATAGTCAGGATCTCAGAAGAACATGGGTGAGATCCAGATCAAATTTCACCTGAAATTTTACCATTTGCTTAATAAAATTAGTCTCCTTTTAGGACCTTTAAATTGTTTCCACAAAATTTAACACATTTACTCTGTAATGGTATTTGTAGGAGAAATCCAAGAAAACAGGGAGATAATCTCAAAATACACTTTTAATAACCAAAACTCTGGAATTCAGGAGACCAGAACACAAAACACCATAGCAAAATGAGGACTGATAGAGATCAGAACAAAACCAGGGAGAATATATACACAGGGTAACTAAACTAGAAACAGGCAAAAACAATCAGCAGGGGAAACAAAGGAAACCAAAAACACAAAAATGAACCTACACAATTTCCACAACCCTAACAGCAACAAGGACAGCCAGAAACCTTGGTGTAGTCTTTGATGACCAGCTGACATTTTCTGACCACACTGCCAAAACAACATGCTTATGTAGATTTGCCTTGTATAACATCAGAAAAATCTGGCCTTACCTCACTGAACATGCGACACAGCTCCTTGTCCAGGCCCTTGCTATTTTAAGGCTGGACTACTGTAATGCTCTGCTGGCTGGCCTGCCAACACAGGCACTCAAACCACTACAACTATTCAGAAGGCAGCTTGACTGGTCTTCAAAGAATCTAAAAGGGTCCATGTCACGCCTCTTCTCATTGGTGAAGGAAGAACTGCGGCTGACGAGGACCCACTTAATAAATCTGAGACTAGTATGAAAAACAATACACAGAGTGAGAGGTCCTAGTGAGTTAGACACACCATGTCTAAAAATCCTTTGTATGGTCCTTGAAGAAACACTCCTTTGCTCGAGAAGGAGTTTTGCAGGTTTTTGTGTAAACCAATCCAAGGAAGATTACAAAATACACTTTTAATAACAGGACTAGGACACTTTTAAACACAAGGACTGATAGAAAACAAAACCAGGGAGTGACACCAACATTTGCATTACAGTACAAATTACAAGTAACCCTTCCTGTGTTTTGAATGTGGGGTGATAAATGACAAAGACATGTTCTTGACAGGCCCATTAACACTGGGAGCACCATGTCATGCTTTACATGCATCAGTCACATAAAAATACGTTTATAAGTAAAAAAATTAGAAAAAATTACAATTGGCATTACACAAATTAGTCAGTAACTAACAATGGTTGTTCTTTGTTTTATTATATTTTTAATCACAAAAGCACATTCAGAATATATTAATTTTAACTCTTAAATCATTTTAGGTTTAAAATATAATAAATACCTTGATGAAACAAGTTGTTTCAGATTTCAAAGTGAGTATATCAAGTCTAGTCAAGTTTATCTGTAGCGTGTTTTACAAAATACACACGTTTAAAGCAGCTTTACAGAGAGTCAAACTGTTATGTCTACAATGTCATGTGGAATGATGCATCTCAAATAGCAAATATCTTGTTTGCTACACAAAAAACAAATGTTTGTGTATATATTGGTAACAATATCTGTAAAACTGTCAAAAGAAAACTTATTTACACAAAACATGATTGTAAAACATGTTTTAGGGATATAGCATATAATTTATGATTTATGTTATATCTTTCTTTATAGTCATTTTGTTGTTTAGTCACTATTGCTTATTGCTTTAGTCACCCAGTGAAAACACTCAGTTTTGGAGATTATATACAGGAGAAACCAGACTACACTGGGGGGCAGTTCTCCTCAAACTATACATAAAGTTGACTTTAGTTAATCATGTTAATAAATTGTTTGGACTGTATGTGTCTCAGAGGTTTTTCCTCCATCTTTTACATCTTTTACTTGCTTAATATGATACGTATTATCTAGCATGTTAATTGACTAAATGTGGTATAGTCTCAAAAGTACATACTGTTTTAGTGGGCAGTCTGGAAACATTACCCTCTCATAAACCACTGAGATAGGTATGAGCCTTTGCGTGCAATGACAGGTATTTCTGATACATGTTCAAATGTTCAAATGTGTTGTAGTTATCATCAGTTCAGTCAACGTTTATAAACCAATTACAACCTTAGCATCCCTAATTAGTTTTACTAATATACATCTTATAATGAACAATAAATTTGAAATAATACCATGTATTGTTTTCTGTGTTGTACTTGTTTAACAACTTTCCTATTTTCTGTGTTTTTATTTTCATTGTATGTAAAGCTGCTTTGAAACAATTCAAGATTGTATAAAGTGCTATTTAAATAAAATTGAATTAAATTTAATGTAAGGTTGGAGTATCTTCTAAGGTATCTTCTGTGAGGTCTCTTCACCCAGAATTCAGTTCATTCGTTGGACAATGACACAGTGGTGCAGTTAAACAATGCAGTTCTGAAGCTGGATTTAGAAGGTTCTAGTATCCTCACAAATTATGAATCCCAAGGGTGAGAGAGGAGACAAAATAATAATTAGCGGCAACTATGGCTCGGAACAATAAACTGTGTGGGGTAATAGTAGAAAAAAACACTTAAACAGTGGAACAGTGAAAATCCCTTTCTGTGTACCCCATGGAGCACCCCAAGTTCCAAGTAATTTTTGAAGTGTGCCGTGATTAGGTGAGCCAGGTTTGGAATCATGTGACTAAGGGAAATTCTGAAGCCTACAACTGAATGTCTTAGAAGTTGTTAAAAACCGCCATGTGCTTTTATCTTAAGTGTTCAATAGATACAAAGGATGCAAATCACCATAGTATTTACCACTGAACATTTACGGATTTTCTTGGCAGTGTGTCTGTCACACTCTGTCCTTTTGCTTTGAAGTAAATCAACATATGATTTAGAGGAAAGATTGATATCATAATGAGTGTGATGGCATGCTTAGTGATTTAAACTGGCAGTATCATCTCAAATTATTTCATGGCTTTCTGCAATGATACATTCAGAGCAGGTCCAGACAAGAGCAGAGCTATCAGAGACAGAGAGAAAGAGAGCGAGGTTGTGTGCTACAGTGCCTGGAGGACATGGCTCACTCACTCATGTCTGTGTTTTCAAACTGAGGGTTCATACAGTGCTTCATCTGTTGAAAACATCCATACAGTGCATTTAAGGTTTACATTTCCTTTCAAGTAATAAGATGACGAGAAATATGTCATAAGTGAGTTTGTGATTAAATTAAAGATTGCAGCTGGGTTGCTGGGGATACTTATCAGGCCATTATAGGAAAAACATATAAATAAAATATAAAATGCGTGCTTTATGTGAGGTATACAATAAAACGGTCAAAAACTAGTGTTTTCGAAAAACTCTATCAGTGAAAGTTTAGAGCAGGGTCAAAGGTCACGCTCAGTGCTTAATAGGCTGATTTTAGGAATGAAAATGTTAATAAGTAATATCTATTGAGACAAAACATATAAGGGAGAAAAGACAAAAGCCTTTCTCATCAAAAAGACAGAATACATGCTGATACGGTACTAATGAATATGAATCAGGTTTTAGCCAGTGTCACACTAACTGACTTATGTGACGATAAAAGGAGTTCAGGTGCTCAAGTTAATCTAATTTGTTATGCCACACAACAATGTCTAAAGGTAGAGTCAGACAGAGACATCTCTACCAGCTAAAGGAGTTGACTGTGATTTTAGTCAGTCTTTGAATGTGGGAAGGTGTCAAAGGGGTCTATTCAAGTCCTGTCTCAGAGGGGAGAGAAGACTAGAACTACTATTTACCACTGTTAAGGGGATGCCTTTGGAATATTTGGAATAGAAAGTAGAACAGTGGCATTATGATGTCAGTAACTGATGTCATAACCTTCTTCTGTAAACAACAAACCTGATCTCCTATTATGTTAAAGACAGAAAAATCTAAAGGCCAGTGAGTACAGGGATGGATATGTCGATTGGCATTTGAATGGAATCGTTGCAAATAAAAGTTTGTGTCATAAAGACATTAAATAACCAAAGTCTTTCCCTTTTAGAAATAACATTAAAAAAAATACAGAGCATTGATTCCTCCAGGCTCTTTTTGCAAGATAAACATGACATTTATGCTGGAAAGGGCAGCTCACCGAACTGTAAGATTGTAGTGTTTTTCATAGTTCTATACTTTTTCAACAGAATATAGCTATTTAATAGTTTGGTAAAGGGGTAAGTTACTTTTTATCTTGGAACACAAAAAGAGATGTTGAGCTGTTTACTGCTGCTTGGTTGGCCATCTAATGAAGAACCAATAAGACTAGGAGAAGCAACACCAGCAGCATTATTCTCCAACATCACAATCAAATCAAGACAGGTTAAAAGATGCTGAAATTGCAAAATTAATCTTTTTGGATTAACTATCCATTTAAATTCAAAGTTTAATATAGTGGTTTATATGATGTACTTCATATTGAACCTGCACAAAACAAAAACATGTCCACAACCTTCTCTCATCCATGAGTGGAAAACTGTGTGCAATTTGGTTGAGTTTGGTCAATTTTCTCAACCACGATAACCCTTGTATTTTCATGGTTATGTCATGGCAATATGCGTTTGCTACTCTTTACAGATATGTGGCAATATAACCAGACTTTTGTTCAATGATTAAAATAAAATAATCTTTATTAATAATCTGTACCATCGCAACATGTCTGATTTATTTTCTGTTAACCTTTCAACATGTGGTTATTCTCTAGTTTAGTTTATTCTTCGAAATTTTGCACAGTATTCATACACATTCATTAACACAGTGCCATCCAGTGGTCCATGACAGCCAGACACAATGGATTTTATTACCCTCCTGTTTCTTTAAAAATATACGTAAAATAAACGCAAACTTTGCATTATTTTACAACATATACTAACTTGCATTCAGTAACATTTTAATTAAACGCTGATGTTTACACTTTTACCAAAGCTTTTTCCATTCGTTTTTTGTCTTGTGTATCTTTCAAGTACAACTGTGTGACTATTTGGTTTTTGTGTGTCTGTATGTAAATCTGAGTGCATTAATTTGTTGTGGACAACGTTAAATCAGACTCAACACTGCTTGTGTAACCGAATGACCAATAAAACGACTGGAACTGCTGCTTAACTGGCAGGTTTATTAATGCTGACACCCTCTCGAACTTGGTCGCAGCAAACTGGATGGAATAAAAAGTACAACAGATTGTGATCGCATCACCTCTCCTCCGGGCTCGCAGCAAACTCGGTAAACATCACACTAACAGTAATATTCTTATAACAAAAAAAAAACCGTACTGAAACCAATTGCAAACAACAAAGGCACAATGAGTCGACAAACATTAAATCAAACATACAATTTAGATTTACAGTTTAAAACAATCTCAGATAAAACGAATACGTTTAACATTACAACAATTGTGAACCATACCTAGATGGAATGAAAGAGTACAAAAGAAATCTACTGTGATAGCATCACCTGTACAAATTAACGATCAGTTAATTAGCTAAAAAATCACCGCTGTACACACACAACACACACACTCAATAAAATCCTATAAAGTACAAAATAATAAAATCCAGTCCATCCACGCATTAAACATTTTGTAATGTATTTCCGATATCTTTTACAATATGTTAAACACTAAACTGAACTTCAGAGAACTTTAAAAGACTTCATAAAGAAAGCCCCGCTAACCGCTTACCTCTCGTCAGCACGCTCACAGCACGCACAGCGCAGCACTGGCTGAACAGAAATTACGTCAGAACGCCGTACAATCTAATTCAATTCAATTTTATTTATATAGCGCTTTAAACAACGTTACATTGCTTCAAAGCAGTTTTACATATAATAATAATATGAATAATAAAAACATGAATAATAAAAAGAAAATTATTGCAAATTATATGTGTGAGATGTATATTAATAAGAATAATTAGGCACACTAGGTTAATTGTAGGTTTATGAATAAAAGGTTGACTGAACCGAAAAAAACTACAAAATCATTAAGCAAGATATGGCATTCCAGCTTACATGGAGATGGCATATAAAAACATAACATTTTATGGGACAGGGGTATAAGGGATTTGCAATAGTACCATGAAATACACACAAAAGTAAAATACATACATACATCAAATATATACAAAAAATACCCGAAGTTTACATAATGAAGGAGAATGGAAGACAACTGGCGACAAAGGAGTAGCAAAACAGAAGAGTCTTTTGGACTGTAATTATATCATATCGCTATAAGCAGCATTAACAATTTACAAAACCTAAGCTAAGTTAGATGTCAGCAGTCTTTTTTTAGCTTTATTATTAACAAAAAGTCCTGTAATGCCATATCCCACTGTATAAAAAAAGAACATTTCACATGCATCAACAAAAAGGAACAAGAAAGAACAAAGGAAAGAAAATAAATAAAAAAGAAGAGAGGGTACATGAGCATCAGTTTACAGACAAATATAAAAATATATACTACACATTTTACACTGCCATAGGATGTTACAATGTAGTTTTAATACAGAATGTACTTTGTAGGTAAGCACCATAAAGTAAATTTTTATTTTTAAAAAGTTTTATGTGAAAATGTTAAAGGAGGAGCATACAGTAACAGATTTAATAATAGATTTTGACATCACATCTATATACATTTAATCACTTTTTCCAAGCACTACAAAAAGATGCTTTCCCTTTGTAAACTTGCATTTATTAATGTGACATTTACATAAAAATAAAATAAAATTTGTAATAAAACAAACATCCTTTAAAGAACAATACTTGATATAGTAACCCAAAATAACATGTTTATAAGATAAGGAAAATGTTTTTAAAGTATTATTAACAATGAAAACCTCCACATTATTCCAAAAATGCTGAGTATATTGGCAGGACGAAATTAAATGATAATTATGATTATTTTTTTCAGTGGAGCATTCACAAAAAGAGCAGAGAAATATTGAGAAATCAATAACAATTTAAAAATTCTTTTGTAGGATAAACTCTATGAATTAATTTATATTAGAATTCCCTAACCTTATTTGTAAGGAGAGATTTTTTTAGGTAATGATCAAATTTGAGTCCAACTTACATTATTAAAGAAATTGTTCCAGTAGAAAATAGAGTAGATTGAAGTATGTTCAAGTCTAGGAGGACAGACAGAAATTGTAGATATATATACACTGCTTTTAAACAGCATATGTACACCTGCAGGTATGGCCCTAGTAAGCACTTTGAATTATGGCAATAATTATAATTGTAATTATGGTTAGGGTTAAAATATAAAATACCTAACTCTAAGGTATTTTATACTTAGAAATAAAGTTTGCAAACGTAAATAAAAACCCTTCATCATTAAATAACTCACTAATAACAACCCGGTACTAAACCAAAGACTTATTTCTATACACAACTGACATTATTCCAGATTAGAAAACTATGGGGGGGAAGTTGTTTATAAATATGACTCCAGGTAGCACTGTACTTGAGTACTTGTTGGTAAAATTTTGAAAGTTTGATTGGAAGTTTTTGTATTTTATAATTACACATTAAAAGAAATTCTAAGCCACACAAATGAGAGAAAATACACTGATTTGACAGATTTCGATTGAGCAGCATATGATAATCGAGAAATGCATTCTGCTTTAGTGAGCAGAGCTCTGCCTTTAAGTGATAAATCTATTTGCAACCAGTGATTCAATACCTTACGTGTCTTTTCAATGATCGGAATAAAATTGGAGGGGCATCTAATTTTATCGCCTTTAATTGTCTTAACTTCCAAATAAGTAACACTCTCTCTCTATTTCAAACAAAAGTAAGCTCACATTTGTTAATGTTAAGGTGAAGACCTGAGGCTTTAGAAAAGGGCTCTAATGCTACAGTGACTTCAAAAACAAAACAGTGTCGTCCGCTGACTTACTACCACTTCAGTGCCGCCAATAGATATTTCTTTTAAAGGGCTTTCTCTAATATGCAAATTTAGAAGCTCGGTAGCTATAGGAAACAAGTACAGGGAGATTGGGCACCCCTGCCAGATACAGTCTGTAACAAAAATTCATGTTCAGGGAATAATCTAGAATGTCTAAGGCCAGACGAATATTATTAAAAATGTGCCTTTTCTGTATCTGTGTGTTTTCTGCCAGACTGACATTCATCAATGAAATTATTCAAAATACATTTTAATATTTTTGATAAAACCAAAGCAATAATTTTATAATCGTTATTTAGTAATGTAATTAGCGCCAACTGTCAATTGACATGGGATCTTTATTTGGTTTTGCAATAAAAGTTATAAGACCTTGACAAAGTCGGAGGAAGCAAGTTTCTTTCTATACTGTCTGTAAAAACTTCAAACATAAAAGGAGCTCAAATTTTGCTAAATGTTTTTTAACACAGCAGTTAATCCATTCATTCCCAGAGACTTATTATTTTTCAAAGACTTAAAGGCATCAGTAATTTCTTTTAAACTAAGGTGGGCTTCACATATATTGAATTCTTCATTACTAATCTGCTTCATGTTATGTAAGGACTCAGAGGCAGATGACAAAAATTAGAAGCATACAAATTACTATAAAACTCATAACAAAAATCTGCAATAATTGAAGGGTCCTCCACAATATTACCATTAATCCTCAATTTTGCAATATGATTATTTTTAGCTTGTTGCTTCTCAAGTCTAACAAAATAAGCAGAGCTCTTTTTGCCCTCTTTGAGACCTTATAAAGGTTCTTTCTGCCTTTTGTTTGTAGATTTCCTCTAGTTGCTTTTTCAAATTCTGATAAATCTTATACTTTTTTAGATGATAAAGTAGAAATTTTAAATAAAATTTTATCTTTTCAACTTTTTTCTTTTTTGCCAGCTCGCTACAATACTTCCTAAAAAAGACCTATTTCAAATATGAAAAGTTCCCAATTGCTACAGTATTTTGCTTTTAGGTTTGCTTTATTCAAACTTATTTTTTCTATGCCAGTGATTATTTCGTCATGTTCAAGTACTGAATTATTTAATTTCCAGTATCCAGATTTTTGAGTTAAATTTGCAAAAGACTTAAAGAGAATACTTACTGAAATAGCCTTGTGGTCCGAGAATGGGGTAGATGTCAGCAGTTTCCCAGTAAGCAAGCCAACAGGGAGATAGTGGCAAGGAACCAACACTCCAATAGTGTGTAGGTGGAGAGAAACCTTGGGAGAAACCAGGCTCAACCGGGAGGGTCAGTTATCCTCTGGCACATTAAAGTTTCAATTTGTAACTTTCTTGGATATGAATATAAAATCTATTAATCTAGATTTAAACTGACATAATGTGTCAGAATTTTCATTTTACAATGATTACGAAGGACTGTAATAAAAGAGGAGCTTTCATAGGTAGTTTGTTGTAGTTCCGATATATTTTTGAGATGGAAAAATGCAGTTTTATAGATATTGGAAATGTGGTTTTCAAAGAACAAATTGCTATCAAAAATGACACAGCGATTATTGGCTAATGAAGCAGGCTTTATAGAGCATCCATCAAGAGTGAGACACTGCTCTAGGATGTTCCGTGTAGAATATTTTGGTCCAAAAAGTAAAACGTCTGTTTTGTCTAAATTTAGTAATAGAAAGTTGCTAGTCATCCAAGTTGTGATATTACTAAAGGTAGCATGTACAGGGTGAAAAGGGTCCTGCGGCACTCCATACTGAACTTGTGATTGGTATGATACCTTTTAACTCATAGCAACAAACTGAAATTGGTCCAGTAAATGTGATTTAAACCATGCCAGTGCAGTTTCATTCATGCCAACGTAATTTTCATGCCTATTTAATAGAATGCTGTGGTCAATTGTGTCAAAAGCTGTGCTAAGGTTGAGTAACACAAGAAGAGAGATGCAGCCACAATCGGCCGACAAAAGCAGATCATTTGTCACTCTGATGAGAGCAGTCTCTGTACTACGATATGAACTGAATCCTCACTGGATATTCTCACTGGAAATTCTCACAGATACATAGTATTATTAATCTCACAGATTAATAATACTATGTAGAGGATCTATAATTTCAGGAGCCATTTCTTTCAGCATCCTGGTAGGTATAGAATCTAGCATGTGTTGTTGATTTAGATGATTTAATTATTTTTGTGAGACACCGATAACATTCAAAATGTCTTTGAAAGCCAACCCCAATGTCCATTTGAATGTTAAACCTCATTATCCACATGGATGTTAAAATCACCAACAATTAAGACTTCAGTCCTCATTAACTTTTATGAAAATAATGCCACCTGTTATTAATGGTTATAGATGATCTGGAGCTCTGTCACAGTGAAACATTTGTTTTGTTTGAGTTTCGTTACCTTTATCTATTTTTCTTGTTTTTACTGACATGGCATACAATATACTGCCCTCTAGAGAAGTTGTTCTGTAACTGAGCAAAGGTATTGTAGGTCAAGGTCAGACTTTTCTTAAAAGTGTTTTCAAAATTAGCCTGAGCATACACACTCATTTCTCAGCCTTGACATTGGACTGAGCATATTCTGGACTTTAAGTGGCATGCTTTAAATCATATCATTCGCATGCGAATGACAGGTATTTCTGATGCATGTTCAAATGGTTCAAATGTGTTGTAGTTATCATCAGTTCAGTAATTTTTGTTCATAAACCAATTATAATCTTAGTTTCCCTAATTAGTTTTACTAATACACATCTTATCAACATTGAAATATCAACAATAAAATAACACCATGTATTTTGTATTTAGAGTGTTAAACATCTTATAATTTTCCAGTTTTCTGTGTTTTTCTTTTTATTGTAAGAAAAGCTGCTTTTAAACAATGCGAATTTGTAAAAGAGCTGTATAAATTGAATATTTCCTTGAGAAATCTTGTCTTTCTTTGCTGCTGAAGCATGGGCCATTGTCAGTAATAACAATTTGTGATATGTTGGTGGATCTGCAAAAATGGCGGAGCTCATTGTTGTTTTTCGCACTTTAACAAAGACATAATGGCTGAGATCAATAATTTGGTGAAAAGAATATTAACCAAGGTGCTTAAAGGTGTTGAAAAAAAATCAACCCAGTTATAAAGAAGCTTGATGCTTGCTTGTCCAAGTCAGGGCTGCTAAACACTCAAATCATTGAGATGGAAGGCTGGGTCTCGGACACCATGGCTTCTTATGGTACAAAGCTTACTGAAGTGGAGAATAAGTTGGAGTTGCCTTGGAGAAAACACCTATACAATCTACAGATTTTATTTCTCATGGTTTTTTTTTCAAAATTTGCTGAGTGGATTTGTGATAATATTGTAATAGCAGGGGGTTTTAATTGCATCTTTTCTTCAGTATTGGATAAATCCCCACTAACACAGAATCAAGCTTAGACTTCTAAAAGGGCTAGGGCCATATTGGACACCTGTGATGAACTTGATTTGGTAGACACTTGGCACGTGTTACAATCTAGGGATAAAAAAAATACGTTTTTACTACCAAAAATTTATTTTAGTAATGTCAGTTTTTGTAAAATTGGTGATATTATGATATCTGATCATGCTCCTATTTTTATTGGCTTAAATTATTCCAAAGTGATTCTCCCAAATAAACAGTGATTCTCACACTTTTTCATAGAAAGCAGACCTCCTGGCATCTCTCCTGGACTATTGTGGGATACAGCCAAAGCATACATTTGGGGCTTAATTATATTGTATATGACTGGACTTAAGAAGAACAGGAATGAAAGAACAGAGGAAGTTAGAGCTTGATCTTTATGATCTCCAAGCCAGATATAATTACTGTCCGTCTGACAAACTTAGAACTTATTTACAAATAACAAAAACTGCATTAGAAGCAATATTAACAAAGAAAGCGGAATAATATGTTTTTTTGTGAAGCAAAGAATGTACAAAGTTGTTAATAAACCCAATTGTTATTTGGCCAATCTCTCCTGTAATGATGGGGACATACAGTGGAACGAAAAGTCGTGCCTCACAGGACCACGGTGCTACATAAATACAGACATACAACAATGACGTGAAACAGTATAAATCTAAACACAAATACTAACAGAATTAGATTATAAATATACTATATATAAAAGTTGCCTATACATAAACTAGAAAATACAAACTATACAAATGTTTCACATAAATATGGCCAAGATGATCTGTAGTGCATGGGCTTGTAAACAAACATATGTTATGATTTTTTTTTGTGGGATTATGTACCCTCGGTTGTAAAAAGTGTCTAGTGCACATAGAGGAGAGTGTGTTACTACAGGTGGTCTGTGCGGCCTACTCACCTGTGTGTAGAAAAAAAAAAAACTTAAATTTAAGAGGTATGGGGTTTTTCAGAGGGGGGCCGTGCTTCAGTTCAGGGCTCTCACAGCCTGGGGGAAAAAAGCTGTTGAGCAGTCTGGCAGTGCGGGCTCTGATGCTCCGGTACCGTTTTCCTGACGGCAGGAGCTGGAAGAGACTGTGTGAGGGATGGGTGGGGTCCTTTACGATGCTGGTGGCTTTGTTGGAGCATCGTGAAAGGAAAATGTCCAGGATGGAGGGGAGAGGGGCACCGATGATCTTTGCAGCTGTGTTCACTGTCCGCTGGAGGGTCTTGCGGTCTGCGGCGCTGCAGTTCCCATACCAGACAGTGATGCAGCTGGTCAGCACAGTCTCAATGGTTCCCCTATAGAACATGGTGAGGATTGGTGGAGGGAGACTTGCTCTTTTCAGCCGGCGGAGAAAGTGTAGGCGCTGTTGTGCCTTTTTGGAGAGTGACGTGGTGTTGGTGGTCCAGGTGAGATCCTCTGTGATGTGCACCCCCAGGAATTTATTGCTGCTGACTCTCCACAGTCGAGCTGTCGATGGTCAGCATTTCAAATCGTCATTCTGCATTTCAAATCGTGAATAAAACTGGTTAAGTGCGTCTGGAAGGGATGTGGCATCATCACAGGCCTGTGGCAGGGGTTTGTAGTCAGTGATGGTCTGAATGCCTTGCCACAGGCTCCGTGAGTCACTGCTGTCTGTGAAGTGGTTATTGATTTTTTTTGTGCATATGACCGTTTTGCATTCTTGGTGCCACAGGACAGGCTGGCTCTTGCTGTTTTTAGGGCTGCTTTATCTCCTGATCTGAATGCCTCATCTGTGGTCTTTAGCAGCCCACGAACCTTTGCCGTCACCCACGGCTTCTGGTTGGCACGTGTGGTGATGGTCTTTGTCACTGTCACATCATCAATGCACTTCTTGATATATGCACTCACTGTTTCAGTGTACTCATGCAGGTCGGTGCTGTTGTTGTAGGTGGCTGCCTCTTTAGACATGCTCCAGTCTGTAGTCTGAAAGCAGTCCTGCAGTGCTGAGGTAGCATCATCCGGCCAGACTGTGATGAGTTTTTGAACCGGTTTGGTGAGTTTCAACAGTGGATTGTATGCTGGGATTAGCATAACAGAGATGTGATCGGAGTACCCGAGGTGGGGGCGGGGTTCAGCCCTGTATGCGTCTTTCTGTGTTGTGTAAACAAAGTCCAGTGTGTTATTTCCCCTTGTAGCAAAGTTCACATGTTGGTAGTACTTTGGCAAGACTGTCTTTAAGTTTGCGTGGTTAAAATCTCCGGCTATGATGAAAAAGCCGTCGGGGTTGTTTTTTGTTGATCGCTGATGGCGCTGTACAGCTCGCGAAGCGCGTCCTTAGCGTTTGCACGGGGGGGGGGGGATGTAAACCGCGACAATAACAATGGCCGTGAACTCCCGCGGCAGATAGAACGGTCTGCACTTCACAAACATAACCTCCACCAGCGACGAACAGTGTTTAGTCACTACCGCAGCATTATTACACCATTCTCTGTTGACGTACACACACAAGCCGCCCCCGCGAGTCTTACCTGACAGTAATGAATCCCTATCCGCTCTGTAGCAGGTTAGTCCGTGCAGCTGAATGGCGGAGTCCGGGATGTTGTCGTTTAGCCATGTTTCAGTGAAAAACACACAACAATCCCTTGACTCATGCTGTGTAGACCGACTGAGTTGAATTGAGTCCAGTTTATTTACCAATGAGCGAACGTTTGCGAGCGTTAATGATGGGATCGCTAGTCTGGTGGGGTTAGCCCTTAGCCTAGCTCGTACACCCCCGCGCTTGCCACGTTTCTGTCCCCTCTCACAGCGCCGGCGCCGTCGGCTTGTGCGGGTAGCATCAGTGGACGGGGCCGCGGTCTCAGGGTTCGGCTTCAGCAGCAGGCAGAGGCCTCGTAGCTTCTCGGTAGTCGCCGGCGAAAGCTGATGTTTGTACACACTACCGATTTCCAAAAGGCTCTGGCGATCATATTTGTATTTCCGAGCGTTTATCTGATGATTTTGCGGAGAAATTAAACTGTTTGAAGACGAAGAGATGAGACTATAACAGACATAAAAACACCATCTTTTGGACCCGGAGTAGCCGCTGCGTCCGACCGCGCCGCCGTCTTAGTTCGCCATCTTAGTTCGACAGATGTGTAAACGTTTATCAGGCAAGGGTCGTAGGCAGGCAGCAAACAATTGTATAATCCAAATACAGTCAAAAATCAAGGCAGGCAGCAAACGATCAAAAATGCGGTAAACAGTCTAATATCCAAACAGTGTAATCAAAACATTCAGAATTGTCGCCGGGGCAAAATAAGTCTTTGCGATGACTTGATGAAAGCCTGGGGTTTATATACACGAGTTAATGAGCTACAGGTGGAACAAGAAGTAATCAATCCTAGGTATGGGGCATTATGGGAAATGTAGTCCGAATGGAAGCTAGTACTCTGGAGATGGTTCCCTCTGGTGGCGTGGAGGAGGTGCAGCAGGAACCTCCTCCATAACAGAGCCCCCTCCCTGCGAGCGGCTCCTGACGTGAAAGCGACGCTGAGGCCTTCCACGAGGTTGAGGGGACGGTTTTCCCGGATGCGTCCTATGGAACTCCTCTGTCAGAGTGGGGTCAAGGATGTCACTGGCATCTACCCAGGACCGCTCCTCTGGACCGCACCCCTCCCAGTCAACTATGTACTGGATCAAGCCGCCCCGGCACCTGGAGTTGAGCAATTCATGGACTCGATAAGCCTCCTCACCATCGACCAAAATGGGGGGTGTCTGCACTCTGGGTCCCTCCTCTGACTCTCCAACCGGACCACCAGCGGATTTCAGCAAAGACACATGAAAAGTAGGAGAAATACGATAGTTGTTCGGCAGTTCTAAACTAAATGATACTGGAGTTGTCTGTCTAAGAATTGTAAAGGGGCCGACATACCTAGGATTGTGCTTTCTGCAGGGAAGCTTAAGCTAGTACTCTGGAGACCATTCCCTCTGGGACCTCCTCTGTAACACTTGCGTAATAGGATGTATGCTGGGAATATACCCTGTATTAACGAATTCAGTTGGTTCTCTTTATTATAGCAAATTTCCTTGGGGAAATCAACAATACGTTTAAGTCCTTTTATAAGCAGGTGTACTCCACAGTTTTACTCAATTTTGTTTCTGAGCTTAAAATGAATAATTATTTTGCAAGATTATCAGTATCTTAAAATTCAGATCTACAGAGAGAGGTTCTAGATAATCTGATAACACTTAATGAAATTAAGAATAGTATTCAATCCCTAACAATTTCCTAACAATAAGGCCATAGGACCTGTCAGCCTCAGCGCAGAATTTTACAAAAAGTTTGAGCACATTCTATTGGGTCCATTACACAAAATGTTACTGCACTCTGCACTTTGAGGGTGGCTAATATTTCCTTAGTTCTTTAAAAGGGAAAGCCACCGGAGGAGTGCTTCTCATATCAGCCTATATTGTTTTTAAATTACAGTTTTTAAGTTTCTATCTAAAGTTCTTGTTTTACAGTTGGAGACCATTCTTTCATCTATTGTTAATAATGATCAGACAAGTTTTACTCGCAGGAGGTTCACATCACATAATGCAAGACTTCTTAACATTATTCATCATTCTGTCACGATCTCGCAGGGAATGAACCCAAATTGCAGACAGCTTTTGACAAAAAACATCTTTATTTAGATAAACAAAACAAGAACCAATGAGGGGGCAAATGAGAAACAAAACCAGGCTTATAAAAACCTCAAAAAATAACTCCAAGAAAACCGGACAAAAACCACAAAGCAAATACTGACAAGACTTCAACATGAATCCAACATAGGAAACAGAAAACGAACAGCAAACATAAGGGCATTAAATAGGAACAAACCAAGGTGGGTAACAAAGACAAACAGGTGAGGAGAATAAACCAATAACGAGATTAACTAGGAAACAAGAGGGTGGGGTCAAGACACGTGACTGGAGAGCACATGGCAAATGTAAACAAACAGAGGCCATGTGCTTCCACAGAAAACAAAGACCCAGAGCATTAGTTTAGATCCTGACTCCAAGAATAAGAACCACAATTAGGATAGAGTCAGGATCCGAACAACATGCTCTGACACAAACACAGGGAATGTCAGGATCTTGGCAAGATAATCTAGAAAGACTCAAAACAGGAAGCCAGGACCCTGACACATTCCTACCTGATTAGCCCTGAAGATTTGGTTGTGTCCCTCAATGCTGATTGATTGTCTGGAATTACCTCTTTTTTACACTTAAAAAATTAGGGGGGGAATTTATTAAATATATCAGAATATTATATACTTCACCTCTTAGCCATTATTACTAATGGTATTAGATTGGACAATTTTAATATTAATTGGGGAGTAAGACAAGGATTTCCCTTGAGCCCACTATTATTTGTCTAAACTCTGGAACCCCTTATGGCCTGTATAAGAGAAGATATAAGCATCAAAGGTGTTATTAAAATTTCTTTATATGCTGACAATGTTTTGCTTTATTTAGAGTCTCCTAAATGATCTATTCCTAAATTGGTAAAATTAATTATTTTGGTTCCTTTTCTGGCTGCAAGATAAATTTTTCTATGAGTGAAGCTATGCCCCTCAATAGTTCACTCAGATTGGACCCAAGTATATCATATCCATTTTGTTGTTCCCCTACAGGGTTCTCTTATTTGGGTTTAAAAATCTCCCTTCGAACATCAAACTTATTTAGTTTAAATTTTACTCCCTTGTTACAGTCAGTAAAATCCTAGCTTCCTGTTTTGAGTTTCTAGATTATCCTGGGTTTTTTTTCTTGTTTTCTTGTTTGTATTCAGATTGACTACTGAAATAGTATGTATTTCTGACACTATGCAACATGTAGTTAATTAACATGATAGATGACGGGTATCATATTAAGCAAGATATTCCGTTTCAGCTTACATAGAGATGGCACATAGAAGTAATTCAAATTAAAGCTGCAAGCAGCATTTATCGACCTTTACATCTTGGTGCACATTGGTGATTCTGGTGTGAAGTTTGAGCTTACCTAACATCTTAATAAGTTCTTCCTGTTTTATGGCAAAACATCAAACTTTATTAGGCCACCATAAACATGCAGTTGAACAAAATCTCAAAAGCTACACAATTAAACATTGCAAAGGCCATTAGATTAGACTGATTAAATATGATGTTGATGTAACAATTTCTAGGAGTTGTGCCTGGAAATGACTAAAATGCAAAGAAAAAGCCAATAAAATTTAAAATTGCTGGCTTTCTATTGGGTTTATGATATTGCTGTAAGAGACTTTTTTGTATCAGCTGGAATGTTACATGAGCCTACCAAAATTGCATACATTTACATGAAACATGAAAGTGAGAGGACTGCTTTATTGAAATTTTGTAGGTGGCGTAATAAAGTCATTTTGTGACATTTCATTCTGAAACCCATTTCAGAATTTACAAGCATGTTTAAACTCAAAAATGTGATCCATTTTGAAGATAAAAACAAATGAAGCAGGTCCAAATGGGGTCCCCACACCATCGTTGTTAGGACATAATTAACAACATCCCTTTATTCAAATTTCCCTGAAACGCATACAGATATAGAATCATATAAATAAACTATTAAGAACATTTAATGTGCCTCAACTTGATAACTTAACAGTAACTCCAAGACACTGAAATTGTTAAATGCAGTTGTTTTGATAGGACAGAACAATATAGGAGCTTCAACAATATTTGTTCGTCATACATTTGTCTTTAAAGGAAATGAAGTATGAGATTTTTGCAAAGTGACCCACACTTGGTTTTTGATGATTGAAAATGTGTACAATTTACAGTTTAAAATGGGGCAGTTGTGGACCACTGGTGAATTAGGCTTGTAATTAGAAGGTTGCTTGTTCAATTCCAGCCCTGGTAGGTAGCAACTAAAGTGCCCTTGAACAAAGTGCCCTAACCCCCAATTGCTCCCCGGACGCAGTAGTGTGATGCCTGCTGCTTGGTGTGTGTGTTCACTCCTCGCCAGTGATGGGTTAAATGCAGAGGTCACATGTTGGGTATCATCTCCATATCTTTGGGACTGAATGACACACTTTGTGCTTGGACTCCTAATAATAATAAACAATAGCACAAATACAAAAACAACAGGGTTCCAGCACCTTGTACTTGGACCCCTAGAAATCCTTACAAAAACAATAGGGTTGCAGCTACCTTACTGGAGCAAACAGAAAAAAGGCTGTAGTCTTCTATTTTACCAAAGTGACAGGAACACATCAACACCCACACTTCACTAAAGATGACTCTGTCTATCTGACTGTATGTGGGCAAAGATACAAAAATGCGTAAATAAAATCTGTAGTTTGTCTTGATAGCCCGGGAGGCAAACAGCAAGGGAATTATTCAGATGTTTTGTTGGATATTGTAGTCAGAGGGGCTGCAGTGCTGTTCAAACGTGCAGTCAGATGCAAAAAAGGGAAGCATTCATGTATTCATCTTGTGTATGTATGATCCCTTCCTAACAAAACGGATGAACTACTACTCATCTGTTAATTAATAAGGACTTTTTTTAAACTCTGCTGCGATGTGCTTCATTGAAACCTGGCTGAACTAAACTGTGCTGCATCTGCCAGGCTTCCAGCTGTTCCGTGCGGACTGCATCGCGGAGGTAACAGGGAAATCAAGAGGTGGTGGATTGTGTTTCAACATTAAGTTGGTGTTTAGATATAACAGCGCTGAAGAAGGTGTGCCATCCTAATTTAGAGGCACTCTTTATAAATTCAGTTCAATTCAACTTTATTTGTATAGCGCTTCTCAAAGCCGCTTCACAAGGTTTCTGTCAGGCACAGCGCATCCAAATTGTGGTCTGTAATAATTCCTCCAGAAATAATTCCAGTTGTTTATAAAGCCTATATTATTCTGCGGGCACCACTTAGACATCCAGCCATGCAGGGACAGTAATCTGTTGTAAATCTCACTACCCCGGTAAGCTGGTAAGGGGCCAGAGCATGTTACATTGTCTGACAAAGCATTTGCAAGTTCACACACCTCATTAATGTTATCTTTGGTGATCTCCAAATGGCAGAGAATCATGTTGTTTGTGCCGACGTGAATAATAATCTTAGAGAATTTACGTTTAGCATTGGCCAGCACTTTCAATTTTGATCTAATGTCAGACGCTCTGGCTCCTGGTATACATTCAACAATGGTGGCTGGTGCCTCTATTTCCACGTTCCGTATAATAGAATCACCAATAACCAGGGCACTTGATACCGGCGTCTCAGCAGGTGCGTCGCTGAGTGGGGAAAACTGGTTAGACAGTATAACAGGAGCGGGAGAGTGGCGCCGCTTTTCGTTACGACTATGCCACCTGACTGTCACCCAGCTGCCCTGCCGCATTGGGCCTGTTGTCGGAACCAAGCCATGATCATAGCATGTTATGCTAGGTGCATCCGAATTAGTGTCTGTTAAATTTACACCCTTACTAGCCTTAAGAAGTGTTTGGATGCGCAATTCTAATTCTGCAACCGTCTCCGTCAGCTTCACTACAGCCTTACATTTATCACGTGTAGCCCTCCTCGCTCATGGAAGAAGCTAAGCTATTCATGAGGTGCAGGTTACGATAACAAGACGGGGAAATGTTTCTACTTGCTGCAGGAGTTTTTCTCCTTCATTCTCATGAATGTATTCATCCTTCCGGACGTTTGTGTAAGGGTGGCACTACAACTGCAGGTTGAACAAATAACTGAAATGAAACAAAAGGTATCCAGACTCTCTTTTAATCATTCTCAGGGATTTAATAAATCTAATCTGTCCCATGAACTGCCAAAATACAGACAACATGGTACATGTCCCACCAGAGACAGTAATACACTAGATCACTGTTACACACCAATTAGGGATGCATATTACTCTGTCCCACATGCAGCTTTGGGGCTCTCCGATCATTTTCTAGTTCATCTCATTCTGACTTACAGGAAGAAACCGAAATCAGCTAAACCTGTATTAAGGACTGTTGACAGATAGGCTATTAAGCCAGAGCTGGATTTACAAACCTGCTTTGAGTGCAATGACTGGAGTGTTTTTGAAGCCACAACCACCAATCAGTTTCTGTGAGGATATGTACATCCCTACCAGGACAGTTGTATTATTAAATAATGATAAACCAGGGTTTACAACAAAATTTAAACAGTTTCGTTATGCCAAAGAGGATGCTTACAGGAGGGGTGACAAAATCTTCTAAAACTAGGCTAAAAACAGATTTTCAAAGGAGATTAGAATGGCTAAAAGAAGGAGTGCTGATCCCATTGGAGTGCTGATCCTTGGATCCCCAGTGTTCTGTGTTAAAGATGTTTGACATTTGTTCTGTGTTTTATTATTATTATTTTTGTTATTATATGTAAAGCTGATTTGAAGCAATGTAATGTTGTAAAAAGTACTATATAAATAAAACTGAATAACTCCCAACTCACAAATCATGCAACCAATTAAATCTCATTTTTACACAAAACTGCACCAGACAATACTGCTTTTTCCCCTCTTCATACTTCTGATCACTTTTTCATTTCATTCAAGATCAATCTCCCCACAAACATCTCACAAATTATTTACAATAATACCATGTATTCTTCATTGTACATGTCTGACATCTGTTCCGTTCTTTATTATAATTCTTTTTTATTATATGTAAAGCTGCTTTGAAGCAATGTAACATTATAAAAAGCGCTATATAAATAAAATTGCTTTGATAGATCTGGCCGATGCATATTTTTACATTCAGAAATAACCCCTCATCACAGTCATTTTCTGAGGTTTGCTTTCAAGGGCACCAACTTTGTAAAATGGTTCTCCCCTTCGGGCTGGCTTTGGTACCTCACGTTTATGAAGTGCATAAATGCTGTGCTTTCCCCTCTCAGAGAGAGTGGTATTCACATGCAGAATTATCTGGATGATTTGTTGATCTTAGCCCATTTGCAGGATGTGTCGTCTGTCTGTATGCCACTTCGGCTTTCTCCTCATGCGGCCCCTACAGTTATGGCTGAATCTGTGACAATGTGCATGTGACTCACAACACCATAGGAGCTCTGAAGCCATGTCACGACACTTGCCTGGACAGTCAGGGTGTGCAATTGGGGTTAATAACCAGGTGAAAAGTGGTTACAATGGATGTGTTACTATAACCCTGTTTTGGGCTCCTGGTTAGAGGAGAAGGCTTTGCACATAAACTGTCTGGAACTGAGAGCAGTTTTTCTGGCCTTAACAACACTTGTCCCTCTGTTGGAGAGTCATCATGTGCCGTTACAGATGAACAACACGTCTGTGGTATCGTACCTAAAATGCCAGGGTGGGGGCGATCTAGAGCTCTGTTCAGAATGGCAGAAAGCCTGCTGCTGTGGACAGAGGTCACCTTCTATCAATCAGAGCAGCCCACATCCCTAGCTACTTGAACCGTAGGGCAGACATGTTCTCAAAGATGGAACTCCCAACGGTATGGAGGCTTCAAGCCAGTTCAGTAAAGCTGATCTGGGATCCGTTTAGAAAAAGCAGAGGTGGATCTGTTTGAGACAACCAACAACACACATTGTCTGCTGTTTTTCTCCATGTCATACCCCATTTTGGGGGGGATGTTCTCACATTGTCTTGGCTGAAAACCAGGCTGTATGCATTTCCTCTGGTAAAGATTTTTCCTATGCAAAATATTAAGGATAGGGCATCAGTGAACCTGGTTGCCCAAAACTGCCCAAACCATCTCTGGTTTTCCGACCTGCTTCTCGCTCTGGCATCAGCCAAACATATGAGCAATTTACAAGTTGCAGTTTGGATCGGATGACTGTAGTGTTACACTAAGGCCTAAAGCAGAATAGGTTCATTACATATTGACATATCTTTACATATATCTTTTTAGCTATTTAGATTACACCTTTTTGGTTGTCCATACAAAAGACGTAATTAAGTAAGTAACATCAGCACTGCTACTGTACAGGTAGAAAACTCAATTTTATTGGTTATCTGAATTACACCAACTTACCTGAGGGTGACAGGAGTACAGCTGAGGAGAATAACAAAGATGCTCCTGGGAAATGTTGCCAAAACTTGCTAAATGTTGCCAGATGATGTCACATTGTAATTTACATACCCGGTTAGAGAGCTGTTCATCAAAATCGCACTAGCCAAAAAAAGTACAGTTAAGCTCCGGCAACACGTGAGATTTGTGCCAGAATGGTGAACGTAAATTTGCGAATTGAAAACAATGAAACAATTCATAAACGATTATTTGAGAGAAAAGGAAGTTCAGAAAACAGTTATATAATATATTAACCAAACCATATATAAAACATATGGTTTGGTTAAAAATCATGCTACACTTTTGCCATTGAGTTTAATGTTTTTATTTTCAAAGTGTTTATCTTTTTTCTTCACATTCATTTTTCTTCACGTTCATTTTTTAAAAGTTTGCATTCATTTTTACTAGCATAATATAAATCCCATAAAATGAGTCCTTCAGATCTTTATAACAAATCCCATATTACTGCACTAATGTTTCACTGGTGATTGTCCAGAGGGTAGCTGTCGTACAGTTCTTTCAAGTGTAGGATGAGCTGTTCTGTGTTTTGTCCTGTCAGTGCAGAGACAGGAATGACCTGCTCACAGACCCGCTCCCTCAAAGCTTTCAGTTTCTTCCAGGCATCTGGTAAGTCCATTTTGTTGGCCACAATGGCACTTCGTCTGCATGACAGATGAGCGTTGTGTTGTTCCAGCTCAAAGCGAAGCTGGCGCAGTTGTTCCCAAGGTTCTGAGGACGACACATCCAGCACATACACCAAAATACGACAGCGCTCAATATGGCGCAGAAAAGAAATGCCAAGGCCTCGATTTAAGTGGGCACCTGGAATAAGCCCGGGGATGTCAGCCACTGTAATTCAAACAGGAGAAGATTTTAACAGCTGGGTCTTTGCTTCATCGGTTCTCTTACAGAAAGCATTCAACACACACCTGCCAGCTGATGGTGGTCTCTGTATTTAACAATGCCTATGTGCGGGTTTAGTGTGGTGAAGGGGTAGTCTGCCACGGCTGGTCGGGCATTAGAGATTGCACGTAACAGAGATGACTTGCCTGCGTTTGGAAACCCAACCTGCTCGTAAAAAAAACAGTCATTTTGCTTTCAGTCACAGAATGACAGATAAAAAATTGTGTTCTTGTAAAATACAAAAAAATCTGTTCAGCTGAACACACTTCACATTCGATGACCACCAGGTTGTTGCCATCCAGTTGCCAAGGTGTTCTGAATGGTTGCTCTTGGCCCAAATCAAAAGAGCCAGTTCCAATTCTCTATAATATTCTGGTCTCTAGATTTGCCTTGTTTCTTCCTATGGGTTTTTTCTACTGTTTAAAATGTCTTAACAATAGAATAGTACAACTCTAGCACACCTCTCCTTAAAACTTTTTTTGGGTAAAAATAAATAAAAAACAGTTATTTGAGAGCAAATACATAACAAATCAGTATTCGAAACTGTCACCTTACCATAACCCGATTGACAAATATCACTGTAAAATATCAGTTGACTTAGCATAATTAAAAGTATGTAACCTGCAATTTTATGTTTTAAACAGAGATGGCAACAGAAAAGCACAAGTTACATATTTCAGCATTAAGGTATATATGCCAACTGTTTACTCATCTACAGACTGCCCATACACTCTCTGGCCATTTGTCAAACGTGAGCATTTGTTCTTACCAGTCCTGCGTGGGCCATGGTTCGCAGCTCCAGATGAAGGACTCGTTCCTGTCCGTTTTCTCCTTGTGTAGCGGTCACTGGAGCTCTGTTTTCATTGGACAAGAAAAAGTGATTCCCCTTCCCCCCTGCGCCTCCATACGCAGCAGTATAGAGCTGGTCTTGATGCGAGAGGTCTGCAACTGTCTTACCCTCTTCCTTTATAATAGTGCCCATAGGAACCTGTGTTGATGAACAGACTCATTAACTGAAAGCCTGGACGTCCACTCTAGCTCTCCTTGACAAATTCATGAGGTCATGAGAGAAGTAGTGATGTGATTTGCTAGCAACTTGCTCTTTTGAGTCAGATTCTTTTAAGAATCAGTTGATTATGGAGTTGATATGGCACAAAACTGCAAACAACAAAGCTGTTTTAGATTATGTGCATTAGATTACCTGTGTGCTTTGAAATAATGCAAAAATAAGTTTAATGGTCATTTAAAAAAAATGTTATGAACATATGAACAAAATGCAAAAAAAAATAAAGTGCAAAGAGCTGAGTCCCCGACAAAGAAACTTACTAAAATGTATATGGGACTGGCATTACACCCATGGCGATTTTTACTGCTTCCTGCTTCTCCATCTTTCCCACGATACACTGCTGACACTGAGGAGAGGGATTTCACATGCGAGTCCACTGCAGAAAAATTCAACAAGTCTGTGAACTTCTGTTTTTTTATATTTTTTATGGGATTTGTCTAGATTTGTGTAATTTTTAGACAACCATTTCAGAAAAAACAAAAAATTCTACACTGATATGAATCAGAGTTTTTAATCATTAATTTGTTCATTCATTCACAAACAATTGAAGGACAAACTGCAGTTTTGGAGCAGCATTAGGAATCTAATCTTTAAGAAACTCAAAATTTAAATACATTAAATTATCGTACTGATTTTATTTCATAAGATATTGCCACTAAATGATATATTTGAGAATGTATCAAGAATTAACAAAACCCTACTTTTACTTTATTTCATTACCCTTAATGATTACGTCTCCTCCGCCACCTCCGTTACCTCCATCCGGGCCACCCCACTCTTTCCTTGGCTCACTGTGGAAGGTGGAGGCTCCGTCACCCCCTGAACCTGCCACAGCCTTTACCCTGCGATGATCTACAAAATACCGGCTCTGGGAAAAGACACCAGGGTGGTGTCATCAAACCCTAGGATCCACATGCATGTGTGTCTGTACAATCATAAAATTCTGGGGCCAGAAATTGAAAAGTAAGTAATCAGAATCTAGAATGATCTGGATTTGGAAATCCCATGTTTTGCTATCCAGGATTAGGTAATCCATCTTAATTTTGTGTCAGTTTTTCAAACCAAAATTGGATTAGATCACTCCAGACACACGCTTGTGTGTGTGTGTGTGTGTGTGTGTGTATATATAAATTACATGATGGTGTATTTTTGACTAAGTCAAGTTTTGTTACATTTCTGTTCCTGCTGGGTTTAGAATAATCTGTATAATCTGTTTTTTTTTTTATCAAATGTATCCCAATCTTACTAGAATTTTGAACAACAGAAATTGACTATTTGATCCAGATCAAAACCTAGATTGGGTTTTCTGATCCAATCTGAATGTAGAATCCTCCTTCTTTTTGAACAACCCATTTTCAAGATTTGTTGCGATCCGATAGCCAAAATGCAACCTGACTACTTTTGAACAACTGGCCCCTGAGGATGACCAACACGTGTCTGTACAGTCATTAAACACTAAAGATGTGTGTGGATTTCAATATGTGGTTTACGAGGACACAAATGTGTATAATGACGTGTATAACTAAATAGCGATTTTTAGGTTAATTAAAAATGGAATCAATTAATTTTAAATGAAAGGTTTTCTGTGAGGGTTAGGTGATAGAATATACAGTTTGTACGGTTTAAAAATCATTACGTCATAAAGTGTCCTCATATACCACAATGTGTGTTGAACTGCACACTCACCAGTTTCTTCTCTGAGAGCCGCGCTGAGTGTTTGTGTGCTCTGGGGATTATCATCCCTTTATATAAACACACAGCCCTGCAGTACATCTGCACCAGCTTCATTTTGCTGTTAAAAATTAAATACGTTTAAGTAATATATCAATGTTACGCTGATCTTTACTTTTCAAAACACCCAAACTACTGTAAGCTTGCGCAGTTATTTCACCTCATTCTTCTGTCCGAAACATTTACATGATTAAACAAAAAACGTAAACCACTAAATTAAACAATACTATACAATAACGGCCGAAACAGAAACACTGTTAAATAGCCTTGTGACAAGGCATTTATTTGTAAGTACGGCAAGCGCATAGGCTCAAAAACTACCACCAGAAAAGAAAACGCGTTACAAAAATAACGAAAAGGCTTGTCTAACATAACTGCTAATTTGACCAGTTGCCTCATTTTTAACTTTCTTGGGGTATTAAAACACATTTTAAAACACCAAAAACGACTAAGTTTTAATTGACTAAACAAAGATTTAACATTCATCTTGTTACTCCAATACTTTAAGTATAGATTTAAATCTCACTTATGGATCATTTTAAACTTGCAACTTTTGTCTGTTATAAATTAAAATGGGATAGAATATAGAGGCCATTACATGTTTTTGTTTTGTTCCCTGTGATGTAATTATAATATAGCTTAAGTTATTTTTCCCAAGAAACATTCGCAAGAAAGTAATTTATGCTTGTTTAGTGTATGATTGTGTATGATTGGTTAACGTCTGAGCCAATGAACGGGAACAGTACTCCTGTTCACACCATTAACTCTCAAACATTTTATGCTCTTAATTCATCTGTTTCTCTTTCTCTGTAGTGTGACATTCACTCTTCAGAAAAGTGATGGTTTGGGAGATTGTACATGAGAAGATCCTTTAAGCCCTGAATCAACCAGTTTTTCAAACATCTCATGTCTCAAGTTCTTTTTGTGTAAATTAAATTAAGTATGGTATTATAGACACATATGATGGTTTTCACAGGCAAGGGCTGTGGAAAAATACTGAGATTAATAAAAACTGAGGTTTGACTGCTGATTTCTTTGTGTGATAGTAGACATGATAGAACTGATGTAAAGCTTATTAAAGTGAAATGGGTGTTCCATAACTGAATAGTATTTTGTGAACATGGAACAATCAGGACAATGTCTGGAGTTATAACAATACAAATGTAATTGTAACAGAATGAATGTAATTTGATACGAAACTTCTGCAATCAGGACAGGTATCTGAAGTTATATCAGTATATAAAGAGTTTTTGACACCAAACACCTGGGATCAGGACAGGTATCTGAAGTTATAACAGTATATCAATGATATCGGAAGTTATAACAGTATATAAAGAGGTTTTGACACCAAACACCTGCGATCAGGACAGGTATCTGAAGTTATAACAGTATATCAAGGATATCGGAAGTTATAACAGTATATAAAGGGTATTTGACATGAAACACCTGCGATCAGGGCAGGTATCTGCAGTTATAACAGTAAAGGTAACCCTTCGAATTTAACACAAAACACCCGCGATCGCGCACAGGTATCTAAAGCAAACGGCTTTCCCAAAACTGCGCATGATCGTTGACCTATGCAGATTAATCAAATAGGCCACGCCTGCCTGATGACGCAATATTTGTTATGCCGTTCTAAAATCCCTGCAAATAAGTGCTAGCCGTTCGATTGGCATCCTTCTGCTACCACAAACATATCGTGAGTATGAAAAAACAAAGAGGATGTTGCTGTGATACTCTGTCAGGCAAGGATTGTTTCCGCTTCTCGGCAACTGAAAGACCGTGGGCGGAGCCAACGACGCGATGGCGTAAAAGTAGGTGTAGTTATCGTATTCAAATATTAGTAAAAACTAATTACGCAAGTAATAATGTTGATAGCTAAAAAGTATAAAATTAAAAGACTGTAACTTCTAATTAAAATTAAGGTTAATCAGACTAACACGCATTGTGTGATAATATTGTTTAACATGGTGTCAAAACATTGTTTCAAAATACAAAATTATAGGCTATTTGTGATTTTTAATTATTTAAAAGGAATGATGACCAAGTTATTCAAATGTAAACCAGGTTATGTGCAATATTTTATTTACCAGAATATACAAGAATCAAGTATAGGTAAAGTGAATATAGCTATTTATGATAACCACTTATTTTACTATTATAGTCAAACTATATTGTGTGTAGGCCTGGGAATGTCCACATATAATCTCATTAGAACACAGGGGATGCATGTGATGACACCTGACTTCCTTTTGGTGAAACAATAGTCTCTTGACTCCCATGAATTCCTTTTGAGTAAACAAAATAGTAAATTCTATTGACGTATAAATAGAATGTATTGTCTTCCCTCTGAGAAGACTATGTATGAATATATGAGTACGAAGCAAAGCTCGGTAGTTGCTCTGCAGACCGACTCTGCATTATATCTGAAATAATAAAGTCTATCTTTTGGCATCAAAACCCCAGAGAATTTGACCGATTCTTCTAAGAGATGGTAGAAGCCACAGCAGTTATGCATTTAACTATGGTTCTCTTAGATCTAGGGAACAAGACGCTTATGTCAGAAGCTTACAGCTCCACACCTTTCTCTGATCAGTCCTGATACCCTGTTGAATAATTGAGTCATTCCGTGTCAAATCAATCAAATTTTGGAAATTTCCCCAGCTCAATTTTTAAAATCTTTTAAAATATTTTTACAGACGCAAGACCAACATAAATAGTGGTGAAAATCTAAATATTAAATGCCGTTGATTAATAGCTGCTGAGTAATCCACTAATTCATAGAGGGGGTAAAAATGACAGTTTTTACCTTAAATTTGAAGCCATATTAGCAGGGGTGAAAAATGACTTGAGAGAGATGCCAATATCATTATTTTACATTTGGGGGGTGGGGGGTGTTGAATGGGGCTTTTGAGTTGTTGGCTCGAGGTGGTAGCTCGTGTGTTTACATCACGCAGAACGTTGTGACAGCGAGGAAGTCCTCCCCGCCTCCCAATGACAAGGTACTTTGCCTCACCACAGCTGATGTGAGGAAAACTAAGCAGAGCCAGTCCATGGAAGGCCACTGGACCAGACACTGTATTACACTATGTATATATGGTTGAATGACAATAATAAACGTATTGACTCTTGACTCATTTCTTGTAAAAAGTAATGTCTGAAGAATGTTGAAGCCAGAAATGTATCTTTCCTTCTATCAAAACAGCTGCATTCAGTGTCTTGAAGTTACTGTTACAAATTATCAAGTTGAGGCACATTAAATAAAATTTTATATTTGTATGAATTTCAGGGTGTGGTTTGTTGTGGCCTGAGCACTGAATGTATGATGACCCTATTGGAATTGCTTGTTTGTTATCTCCAAAATGGATTGCATTTTTTAGAGCCTAAAAATACTCGAAAACTTATGAAAGTTTGCATGATGTCAGAAGTGGTGAAAATTGACATCTGATGTGGGTTTCAGAATAAAGTGTGGCAAAATGGCTCTATAGTGGCACCTACAAAACTTCAATAAAGCAGTCCTCACGCTGTTTCATGTACATGTATGAAATTTTGTAGGCTCTTGTAACATTCCAACTGCAACAAAAAGTCCCTTACAACAATATCATAACGTCAACAGGAAGTCAACAATTTTAAATTTTATCAGCATTTGTGTAGTTTTAGCTGTCTCCAGGCATTGAACAACTCCTAGAAATTTCATTAATTTCATTTAATTAAATCAACATATTAGGCCAGTCTAATCGAATGGCCTTTTGAGTTTTTGTTCAATGGCGTGTCTGTGGTGGCCTGATAAAGTCTGATGTTTTGCCATTAAACAGGAAGAATTTTTGAGAGGTTAGGTATGCTCAAATTTTACACCAGCATCCCCAACGTGCACCAACATGTGAGGGCCAATAAATGCTGCTTGCAGCATTCATTTAAATTGTTTCTTAAAGCTACCATGAGCCAAAATATGCAGTATCATAGTTTAGTGCCTTTTAGGGCAGCGTGGTGGGTTTCTGTATACATGTGTATTTAATAAACCAAGATTTACCTCACCTGGATTGTTTTTTAAAAAGAGGCTAGGACATGCTAATGAGTGCTATGTACCATTCAGCCACATTTAATGTAATATTAGTAAGCTTTCAACCGCCACTGGTGGACATTATCACTTTAAAGAAAACATTCGAAGAATAAATTATGCCTTCCATAGCTCTATAGATAAACCTTTCTGAAATTCAAAATAGAAATAAAGGTACTGCATAAGTTAAATAGATATGTTTTCCTTATTCTTGATAACAGTATATTTTTGGACTCACAAAAATCAAAATATTAAAAATATTGTTTTTATTTGAATAACTAAATGTACATTTAGTACATGTCTGGCTTTAACATTATTTGTTCTTCAAACATTCCTTTTTAAAAGAAATGAATTCTTACAAAGTGCCAATTTGTTTCTTGGCAACTGTAAATGAAGCATTTTGTCTGTGTGAGCTAGCAGTAGCTGTAGTGTACTTGCTGTGTTTTCTTGATGCTGGACTTGTAGCTGTTTGCTAGAAGGAAGTTTGAACTATTCTGCACTTCCTAAGGTAAGCTCTGTTAATTTGCTGTTAGTGTGTAGCCATCTGGGTGGAGTTTCAGTTAACACCGCCAGCCATTTTTGAGTGAGCTACATATTAGTTAACACTTAAACTGGAGCGGCAGCCCTCATATGTAGCCCTCCTCGTGTGAAGACATACAAGTGTAAAGACCTATGACTCCACTGAGCAGGGGCACCAACAGGGCATTGGAAGCATGCTAAGTATCCATTGCTTGTTCGCTTTCTTTACGCTCCACTTTGTCTCATTACTAAGATGTGCTCCCAGCCTATTCCCACTGCTTCTTGCAGACGCATGTTTCACACACTCAGGGCGATGACGTAACCCACACCTTCTACGCTCCCTCAGTAGCACCTCTACTCAGCCACTATCCCTATCCATTGGGTTGTGGAACTGCCAGTCAGGGGTCAACAAAGCAGACTTCATCCCCGCCTTCGCCAGCCAGTCAAATCTCAGTGCTCTGGCTCTGACAGAGACATGGATCAGCAAGGAAAACACTGCAACTCCATCAGCCCTCTCATCCAACTTCACTTTCACACACACACACCCCGCCCCACAGGGCACAGAGGGGGGACAGGTTTGCTTTTATCTAACACTTTTTTTTTATCTAAGTGGAATTTCACTTTTTTTATTTAAAGTATTTTATTTTATTTATATAGCACTTTTTATAGTGTACAACATTGTGGGCAGCACTGCTGCACCTGGGGAGCAATCAGGAGTTGGGTGCCTTGCTTAAGGGAATTTCAGTTGCAAAACTGTAGTTAAATCATTATAGTAAAAGCAATAATAATATAATATATAATAATGATTTCTAATGATGGCTAAAGACAACAGATTTTACTAAAACTACCAGAATCTGTGAAAAAAGAAATAATGATCCTGGCATCTTTCTGAAGCCATTTTTCATCCCTGCTAATATGGCTCCAAATTTCAAAATTGTCACTTTTACCCCCTTCTACAAATTGGTGGATTACTCAGTAACTACTCATAAATGGCATGTAATATTTGGGCTTTCATTCCTATTAATTTTGGCCTTGTTCCTGTAAAAATATTTTAAAAAAAATTTGAGCTGCGGACCTCTGGTTGATTTGACACCCAATAGCATTTTAAATTACATTTACATTTTCTCATTTAGCAGAGGCTTACAAATTAGAGAGCATTTAACATTTTGTCTAAAAAGACAACATTAAGTGTAGTCTACAAAGTTATGCTTACAAGTACAAGATATAGAGTTGAAGCTTGGGAAAGATGAACAACATAAAAGATATAGAAAGTTTGTGTATGGACAGTTGACATTTAGGGTTAGTCAGATGAATGCGGAATAGGTGTTTTCAGTTGTTTCTTGAAGGTTGTGATGGTCTCAGCAGATTAGGTGGAGGCTGGCAGGTCTTTCCATCAGAGAGGAACAGAATGGTTAAATGTTTTTGAGAGTGATATGGTGCCTCGCTATGATTAAACAATCAGGCATCACTCATTTGCTGATCATATAGGAGGGCACATACACCTGTAAGAATGAGTTGAGATAACAGGGTGAAGTTTCAGTTACTGTTCTGAAGGCCAGTGTCAGAGACTAGGATTTGATGTGGGCAGTTATAGGTACCCAATAGATCAGACGTGCTGCAGCGTTTTGGATCATCTGCAGGGGATTGGCTGCAAGGTCAGCCAGCAGGGCACTGCAGTAGTCCAGTCTTGATATAACAAGTGGGTGGACAAGGAGTGGATTACTTTGAACTAGGAGTGTGGCATGGTCGGACAGGAAAGGTCTGATTTTTCTGATGTTGTACTGTGCATGACCAAGTGGTCAATTTGATGTGGGTAGTAAATTTCAAATCATCGAACACCACCCCCAGGTTCCTGACATACTTCAAAGATGTTAGCATTAAGGATCCAGGTTGAGTGGTAAGGTAGTGTTCTATTGATGGGTGGGCAGGAATTACCAGATGTTTAGTCATGGCACGTTTAAGTTGCAGATGATGTTTCTTCATCCAGAAAGAGATGTCTAGAAGGCAAGCAGCGATGGTAAAGTCATCAAGCCGAAATGACAGGTGGAGCTGTGTGTTTTATATGCATAGCGGTAATATGAAAAGCCATGCACCTTAATGACTGGACCTAGAGAAGTTGTGTAAATAAGGAAGAGAAGAGGGGCAAGAACTGATCCCTGAGGTACCCTAGTGTGTTTTTTACCTACAGACTCACCAGGTGATATCATCAACTTACAACAGCTTCAACCAGCCCTGCATCCCCCTGGGTCTGTGGGGCCAAAAGTCCTTCTCCATGGCTTCTCCGGGCTTATTGAGGCTCCATGTCTCCAGTCTCCCTCAGAATGAGGGAATAGCTCATCCGTAGATGGCAGTTTCAGATCTTCTGGGCAGATCCTCTGTCAGTCATTTCCAGTTCACCCTCATGATCCATTTGGGTTTTTCTGGGTTTTATGTCTCCTCTGCCATTATATCCATATCCACGTTGTGATCAGTTGACGGCTCTGCTTCCCTCTTCACCTGAGTGTCCAAAATGTATAGCCTTAGATGCGATGATACAATAACATAGTCCAAGTACACTTATGAACCACCTTATGTTTGAACATGCTGTTCGTTATGGCCAATCCATGATGGGCACAGTCCAAAATCAGAACACTGTTTAGATCTTGCAGACCATTCCTCCCAAACACTCCTTTCCAGGTTTCTCGTCATCACCAACATGGGTGTTGGAATCACCCAGAAGTACTGCAGAATTTTCAAGGTAGTACCCTTTTCTGGGCCCTACCCATGACCTTCAAGAATGTGGGGTACTCCGAACTGTGTTCAGTACACAACCTGGACAGTCATGATCTTTTGCACACACTCACTTTTTAAAAACCTTGTTTCCTTGTAACCTTGTAAAAAAAGTGAGCTGCAAAAGACACCCTTCCTTGTTAAATTACACAATGTGACACATAAATGCAAATGTCATTCACTCTGCTGTGTATTATAGTGTCATTGATAATAATTTATTGATAATAAAAATTATTATAAATTATTAATTGATAATAATTTAGATTTAATCAGTAAACTGATAGTTTGATTACTCAGAGTCACTTTCTCTCCCAAAGAGGCAATCAGACTGGTTTGTATTATTACATATAAAAGACATTTGTACGGTATGCAGTTAAAAATGGCTTTGAAGTTGGTGTGTGCACAGTGATTGGTCATCAGCACACCTTGAATGGAGCTCAGAGTGATCTGGATGATGAGTTCTAGGCCCTTGGGCTAGGGTGCCCTGTGTAATGGCCGTCCTGCTCCCCTCTTTCACTTACAGTATCTCACAGAACTGAGTACACCCCTCACATTTTTGTAAATATTTTATCTTTATATCTTTTCATGTGATAGCACTGAAGAAATGACATTTTTTTTACAATGTAAAGTAGTGAGTGTACAGCTTGTATAACAGTGTAAATTTGCTGTCCTCTCAAAATAACTCGGCACACAGCCATTAATGTCTAAACCACTGACCACAAAAGTGAGTACACTCCAAGTGAAAATGTCCAAATTGGGTCCAAAGTGTCAATATGTGTGTGGCCACCATTATTTTCCAGCACTGCCTTAACCCTCTTGGGCATGGAGTTCACCAGAGATTCACAGGTTGCCACTGGAGTACCCATGCAACTCTCCCCCCCCCCCCAAAAAAAGCTCATGCAGCCCCCGATCATGACACTCCCACCTCCATGCTTGACTGTAGGCGAGACACACTTGTCTTTGTACTCCTCACCTGGTTGCCGCCACACACGCTTGACACTATCTAAACCAAATAAGTTTATCTTGGTCTCATCAGACCACAGGACATGGTTCCAGTAATCCATGTCCTTAGTGTGCTTGTCTTCAGCAAACTGTTTGCGGGCTTTCTTGTGCATCATCTTTAGAAAAGGCTTCCTTCTGGGACAATAGCCATGCAGACCAATTTGACACAGCGTGTGGCGTATGGTCTGAGCACTGACAGGCTGACCCCCCACCCCTTCAACCTCTGCAGCAATGCTGGCAGCACTCATACATCTATTTTCCAAACACAACCTCTGGATATGATGCTGAGCACGTGCACTCAACTTCTTTGGTTGACCATGGCGAGGCCTGTTCTGAGTGGAACCCGTCCTGTTAAACCGCTGTATGGTCTTGGCCACCATGCTGCAGCTCAGTTTCAGGGTTTTGGCAATCTTCTTATAGCCTACGCCATCTTTATGTAGAGCAACAATTCTTTGTTTCAGATCCTCAGAGAGTTCTTTGCCATGCTGAACTTCCAGTGACCTTCCAAATTTGATTTTCCAGCCTTGATTGAACCTTTGAAATCAGATAGCTTGGGTATGCACAGTGCTGCAACTCTAAATGCAGCCGAAAAATGTACCATTGCTACAGAACCCACAATAAAAAGTGAATTAAATCAGAAGCATTGTTGTTTGAAAAATAGCTCTTAAAAACAGAAAGAAAAGAAACTACCCGAGTTGAAATTTGTTTTATTTTATCAATTACAAAATTAGTCCATATATTAAATGAATGCAAAACATTAAATGGAGTAATATATTTGGTGAAGTGATCACAAATGTAATTAAACTAAGTATATGTAAACCATGTAAGGTAAAAGTTTTGGGCACATTAGATGCTTCACAAGATTTTGCTTTTAAGGTCTCAATTAAAAATATCAATATAGATTTCCAAACACTGTTTGCCATTGAGATTTTTGTGTGAATGAGTCCAAGACAATGTGCCTACCACACACACAAATACACACTTGCATATGTGGTTTATAGGGACTCTCCATAGACATAATGATTTTTATATTGAGCTAATCAAATTTTCCTTACCCCTCCCCTAATACCGCTTCTAAACCTAAAGTTCACACAAAACTTTGGACATTATTTAATGCACACACACACACATACTTTTATATGTGGTTTACAAGGACTCTCCATAGACATAATGATTTTTATACTGAGCTAATCCACTTTCCCCAACCCTAAACCTAACCCTTACAGAAAACTTGCCATTTTTTAATTAAAAAAAACACTATTTAGTGTGTTTTTTAAGCCATTTGGTTTATGAGGACACAGGAAGTGTTTACATTGTTATACACGTCATTATACACATTTATGTCCTTGTAAATCACATATACCAGTACACACACGCACACTCAGGGCCAAAATTTGGAAGTACAAGTTTTGCTGATTCAGTAGATAATTGGTACTTTAGTTCACCAAAGTGGCATTCAACAGATCACATTGTATAGTCGGAACATTGAAAAGATAAAATATTACACCTTGACAAATGTCAGAACCTCTAAAAGAGAACCTCTTTTGAGTTCTTATCAAAAATCCTCCATGTGCTGCTTTGCAGATCCTTGGCATTAGCTGTCAGTTTGTCTTGATACTTGGCATGTTTAACCTCATGTTTCCAGAGCACCTGTCAGCACAAGTCCAGCTGATCCCACAAAAAATAATGGAGTTAAGATCCATAACTCTCTTTTCCAATTATCTGTTGCCCAATGTCTGTGTTCTCAGCCCACTCTTTTCTTTTTGTTTCTTTGTTTTAAAAGTCTTTTTCTAAAATTAGCATCAATTTCTCAAACTAGAGACTAAAGATGAGCGTCTCATTTAGTTCATCTCAGCCTTTGTCATTAAAGACTCATGTATACCTATGTATGTAATATTCAGTTTTTTGGCAATTTCAAGCATTCATTCCTCTAAACAATAATGGATTTATAAAGAAAGCTATTTTTTGCCATTTTTGACCTAATATAGACCTTATAGATATGGCAGTCTATCACATACTCAAAAACACACAAACAATGTTAGGCATTGTTTAAAGAAATATATAACTTTCAACTGTTTCATATAATGTCAAGTTATTTCTGTAATAAATTATCAATATAGAAATGATTACTTGAGAAGTGATGATGATGGAGTGATTCCTGTTGAAAACGGGGCATGCCTGGATTTGTTTAAAAAAAACTAAGTGTACTAAACTAAGTAATTATGGTGCTGTTTGTTACAGTGGTCCTGACTATAAACTGTGATCAGGTAAATGCCACTTTGTTGAATTAAAGTACAAATATCTTGCTAAAACAGCAGAATCTGTACATTATTCCAAATGTTTGGGCCACAGAATATACTGTATATATAATTACATATATAATGATATACAGTATAAACAAATATGCCACGGATGTCACAGAATTAGTTTTATTATATAGAATTAGTAATTGCAATATGCTGTAAAAGCTGTTTGACAGCCAGCAGAAATTTTACGTAATGTCCATTTGTCACATTTGTGGCATGAGCCCATCTTTAACCACCATGCATATGTTTGTAGGTTTAAAGTTTATAAATTACATTTGTTCATTTTATACAGTGCCACAGCCACAGTAAGGCAATAAACTGTATTCCACATTCTAGACACACAAAAACCCCTAAAACATGATGAGAAACATCACAGTGACACTTCACACTTTAAGACTGATAAAGAACTTTGTAATATATATATATATATATATATATATATATATATATATATATATATATATGATCCTTATTCCAATAAGAAATCTATATACAACATATTAAATGTGCAGGCTGTCTTCAATTGGGTCAAAAAAATTAAAAAAAAAGAACTTCTTAATAACATGCTGTGGCAGTGTAATACTTCAGTTTGTGCTCTCTGAATAAAATTAATTCAGTCAAACAATAAAACTTAAAATGCGAAATAAAAAGGTATCTGTACTGCAGTTTTATTGTGCGGGCGTAGGAAATAAACCATCTGATATGATAAACGGAGGATTCAAATAAAAGTCCTTAGTCCTTTATTTTTGTCATTGTATTCAACTAGTCCTTCCCACACATCTGCTTTATTGCTGATAATTTCCATACTGACCCTTTACAAAGAAGAAGATAAACATGAGATTTAATCATACCAGCCACATCACATCATCAAATTTTCTATTTTAGTGCTGAAACAACTTTCTGAATAATGCTAAAGGGTCATTCATTCCATGTCAACTCAGAGGTCCCCGGCTCAAATTTTTTATTTTTTTTATGGTCTGACGAACATAAATAGTAATGAAAGCCAAAATATTAAATGCCATTGATGAATACTTACTGAGTAATCCACTAATTTGTAAGGGGGGATCTATTAGTAAAAATCTTTTGACTTTATTGGATTTATTGGCCATGTGACCATTCAGAAATTTGGTAAAGCACTTTTTGTGTTCTTTTTACAGGCAAGTTCACAATATTTTTTATATCTTTATATTTTTTAATAATCAGATTTTTCAGAGTCCAAAAATACTGTTAAGAATAAAGAAAACTATTTAACTCATGCAGTACCTTCATTTCAATTTTGGATTTCAGAAATGTATATCTATAATGTACATCTAATGTACATCTATCATAGCATGTATTAGCATGTCCTGGCCACTTGAATAATTTAAAAAAATAAAATGTTGAAAATATATTTTAAAGTTTGAGGTGATATTGTTACTGCTTGATCTAGTCTGTCTGGCTGTGCTTGACAATTTGAAACCATGGGAAATTATAATAACTAAACATAAGGCATGAAACTATGATACTACATATTTAGACTCATGATAGCTCAAGAAGCAATTCAAATTAAAGGATGTTCACCAGGTTGAACTAATGTGAAGTTAGAGCATACTGGTGTGAAGTTAGAGCCGGTGTGGGTGGATACTGGTGTAAAGTTGGAGCATACCTAACCTCTCAACAAGTTTTTTGTGTTTTATGGTGAAACATAAAAATTTATGAGGCCATCACTGCATTGAAAAAAACTCAAACTCAAAACTCTCTCTCTGTTCAATGCCTAGAAATTGCTAAAACTGAAAAGATTTTAAATTACTGCCTTTCTGATGGATTTGGGACATAGGCCTACCATATTGCATGCATGTATGTAAAACATAGTGCAAGGACTGCTTATTTAAAAATGTTGTAGGTGGCGCAACAGACCTGCCACTACATTCTGAAACCCACATAAGATGTACATTTTGGCCATTTCTGACATGTATGCAAACCTTCATGAGTTTTTGAGCATGTTTAGGCTCTCAAATATTAATTCATTTTGAAGATAACAAACAGAGCAGTTCCAATAGAATCCCCCCACCATCAGTGCTCAGGCCATAATTAATAACATCCCTTTATTCAAATTTCCCAGAAACTCATACAAACATGGACTTTTATGAATAAATTACTAAGAGCATTTAATGTGCCTCAACTTGATAATTTGAACAGTAACTCCAAAACACTGAAATGGTTATGTTCAATGCAATTGTTTTGACAGAAGGAAAGAAGATACATTTCTGGATTCAACGTCATTTGTTTTGCAGACATTCGTCTTTAAAAGAAATGAAGTACCAGGTTTTTGCAAAGTGACGCACATTTGACAGTGTACAATTTTACATTTTAGTCATGGAGGCACATTTAGATCCCCATATCTTTGGGACTGAATAATATAGGGCCTTAAAAATTGAGCTTCTAACAGAAAAGTTGCTTAAGAATGAGGTTCTAAAGGACATTAAAATATCTCTGTCTTGAGTTACAGGCATGTAAACTTTTGTGTAAAAAAAACACAAAAAGTGCTTTTTCCTCAATTTCGAACTGTCACTATTGGCATATAATGCAACAAGGATTGCTAAACTTCACATATTTTAATAATATATTATATTATATATATATTATTGTATATATATATATATGCCTCTGTTATTGTTCCAAATTTCAAGTACAAATTGTCATTTTGACCTCAGCAAATTAGTGGTTTAGTGGAGTAACTGTTCAATGGCATTTAATGTTTTGTTTTTCAGCACTATTTATGTTAGTCCTTCTTCTGAAAAATCTTCTAAAGAAATTTAAGCTGGGGAAATTTTCAAAATTTGGTTGATTTAAAACTGAATGCCCTTTAAGACTTATGACTATGTTTGGGTTGGTCATAGACAGGTGAAGTTCTCACCTGTTCAAAGGTGTAGGATCGCTGTGACTGAGCAGCTGACCCTGGCTGTGAGGAACGATAGGTTGAGTACTGCTGACCCTGACCCTGCTGATACTGAGGATACTGCGTTGAGCTGCCCTGTCCTGGACCTTCGGAACCAATGAACACAAGTAAGTTTACTGTCTACTCACAGCAGAGATCAGTTTAGTAGTGTTGAATAAAAGAGTTTTGTGTGTTACCATATCCCTGAGGTTGAGTGCTGTAGCCAGCTTGTGATGAGTACTGCTGTTGACTGAAAGACTGGTGCTGCCCAGAGCCCTGCTGATACTGGGTCTGCTGTTGGCTATACTGAGAGTTTCCTGATGCACCTATGAGATCATAAAAAAGGTAAATCTGAATACCTGCATAAACTCCATTACTGCATTAATCCCACGATACATTATGTTTGCAAGCCTGGTCGAATTATGTCAGAACATGTCATAGCATTAAATAATTTTAACATTGACTGTTAAGTTATGGCATATTATAACTAGGACCATGGGCTTATTTATAAAATGTTCATCCTAAAAATGTGTACGCACAATTTTTAGATTTGTAAAACTGTATGTACATCAGAACAAGCACAAAATGTACTTTATAAATCCAGGTTAGTGAAAATTTGTGTATATATATATATATATATATATATGGTCTCTTTATGTTTTTTATTAGACTTTGGTGGACCTTGACTTAATTTCAGATGGAGGCCTAGGCCAAGGATTTTATTTTTGTTAACACTGAATATTTATGCAAAACCCTTTCGCTAATGCATTTGTTTTTCATTCTTTGTCTTTGAATTGGAAGAGTATTGCACAAATTATGTTCATTTGTTCCTTATCACCATTATGCAGATAAATTGCTTAATTATTTCTTTTCATTTGAAAGTATAGTTTATCCTTTTGCAAATTAATGACTAATGAATAATTTTCATAAATTTATCGTTACTCTTCTGCAAGAATACTGCACCATGTCCATTTTGTTCTCAAACATTGTTCACCCTTACACAAATTATGCACCCTGTTGTAAGACTCATATAATTTTAGTGTCATTTACCCGTTTGCAATGGTATGGCAAGAACAATGCCAGATCCATGATGATATTGAATGTCAGGAGTATCTCACCCTGAATAAATATTGCTTCAAAGTGTGTCAATAATTGCTGTCACATTAGGGCTGTGCTCGAAAAGTTGTTCTGTTACCATCTTATTGGCAAGTTACTGGGGATTTTGTAGTTGCTGCATTTTCCCTTTTTTCTGAACAGTTTCTTAAGTTTTTAATCTTATGTTATTAATCTTCCATTCTGATATATTTCCTTTCACTCCATCTGTGAATTCATGTATTCTTTCTCTCCAAGCAGTCTTGTTCACTTGTCTTTATGAGGTCAGACAATGAATACAATAGCACAAGTCAGTGGGTGGTTAGGTTTTAATGGTGTTCTTCACTCCTTCAGATTTTGTTCTTCAGAGCCGATCCATGTATTACTATTACTTTGCTTTTAATCTTTCACTGGGTTGTACAATGCCTTACAACAGTCTCTCTCTCTAGGCACAGTTAGGTGCAGAGAAATCCCCTGGAGGTGTGTCAGTTGCTAAAAGAGCAAATTTTCTACAAAGAGCACATTTCTCCAATAGATGTCATATTGCCTTTCTGTGCATGTGCTTCTGGTTGCGGTTGGTACCTCTCTTCCGCATATGGCCACAGTCTCTGCCTCAGATGTCTGGCCTTGCCCATGCTTAGGTTTGCACTCACTGTGCAAACATGTCCATTGAGACGTTCCGGTTTCTTCAGCAAGAAACAAAGAACCACTTTGGTTGCTCCCTGTTATACCCCTCCATGTTGCGGCTGCACACAAGGGAGCATCAGCAATTGAGAAATGTATGATAATGGGCAAGGCCCCACAGCATGCTCGTCCGAGCCGAGTTTCCAGAAGAGATGTGTGGACTGCCCTATGGCTGTTTCACTGTCACTTTTGGGACTCCATCAGATGCAACTGCATCTGAGGGTGCAGCGTCCCCGAGTCATCACTAATCTCTGAGGCAGACACAGAAATGATTTCCCAAGCCGCAACAAGCCACTGGATGATTGGTTCCTGGGCCCTGGTTCCATTTTTCTAGAAGTGCACAATGAGCTCACAAAAATGTGGAAGGCACTCTTTACTGTCCATACACAGTACACTTTCCCAATACTCCCATCAACCATTAGGCCACAGGGCAGTCATTAGAAAGTTAGAGATTCTGATTTGTAAACCAAAGGTCACAGTTTCGATTTCCACGGCTGGCAGGAAATGACTGAGGTGCCCTTGAGCAAGGCACCTTTCCCCCAGTTGCTCCCCGGGTGCTGCAAAGATGCTTGCCCACTGCTTCAGGTGTGTGTGTTCATGACTTGCAGTGTGTGTGTTCACTACCCACTGTATGGGTTAAATGCAGAGGTCACATTTCAAGTATGGGTTACCATAAATTGACAAATACCTCAATTTCATCTGAATCTGAAAGTTCTTAATATCTCTTAAGGTCGCCTGTTTAACGACATCACTTGGTGTCACGAGGACTTGCTTGAGATTAAACACATCCTGACTCCTTGTGGTTGCACCCCAGGGTACCGTCCCCAGAGACAGTCCCCTCTGTGTCAAACCCAGGACCCTGTGACTCCTCAGCGGCTGCATTTTCATCTCAGCCAGTAACTCTGCCTACGAAGAGATCCAGTCACTGGAAACCAGCACTGCCTGCCTGCCAGTCAACCACCAAGAACTCTTCCAAACTCTTCCGAAGTGGTCCTGAGACGGGTGGCCCAAAGTTGACCGCCCAGGGCAAGCCGTCAGTTCAGTTTTACCCATGGCCAGCTGCAATGCACCAGGTGTCTGCATTGTGACACCTCTGAAAAAACAGCTAAAAACCTGCCTCTTCCACGAATACCTGACACAAGTATGAAAAAACTACTAACCTTTGTTTCTCCTCTCTCCCAACAGGTTTTACCTCTCATGCACGGAAACTTTGTACTCTTGGTAAAATTGTAGCTATGTACAGCTGATGTTATTGCCTCCCTGTAATTTGTCGCTTTGTGTTTTCCTCACCTTGTAAGTCGCTTTGGATAAAAGCGTCTGCTAAATGCCCAATTGTAAATGTCTTTCATTACAGCTCTGCCATAGTCTCTGAGGGAGTGGTTCGCCCTCCCCAACCTATCGTGCTGGCTCATTAGGATGATTTGGCCTCGCTATATGATTCAGTTCACTAGGCACATGCCCAGGGTTCTGTGGCATCCTCTTCTTTTCGGTAGGGGAAAGTGCAGCAGTCTTGCATGCAGAGATCTAGGTTCTTCTGGCGAAGACAGAGTTAAGCATGTTCCACCAGCCAACATGGAAGCAGGGTTTTACAGCCCTTACTTCATTGAGTGTTATTGAGGCAGTATGCATTCTCAACTACCTCGACCACTAGCTCATGTTGGCCCACTCTCAAGAACAATTGTGTGCACACAGGGACGTAGTTCTCAACCACTTGGATTAACTGGGGCTTCAGGTCAACTGGAAAAGAAGCATGGTCTCCCCAGTGCAGACCATCTCTTTTCTTGGTTGGAGTTGGACTCGGTCAATATGACAGCACACGTCACAGAGGCACATGCAATCAATGTTGAATTGCTTCAGTATATTTAGAGGCAAGATGGCAGTCCCACTAAAATATATTTAGAGACTCCTGGGGTATATGGCATCCTTGATGGCAGTAGTGCCTTTTGGGTTGATGCATATGAGGCGGCTTCAACATTGGTTACAGAACCGAGTTCTAAGGTGGGCACGGCGCCACAACACATCAACTGCCTGGAGCTGTTGGCAGTTTGGCTTGCCCTGTGGAAGCTTTGGCCAGTGATGCAGGGCAAGCCTGTGTTGATCCGGATGGACAACATGGTGACAGTGGTGTATATAAATCGCCAGGATGGTACTAGCTCTTGTTGCATGTCTCAGCTTGCCAGTCACCTCCTCCTATGGAGTCAGCAGAGTTTGACTCCAAAGTCTCTGCAAGCCACTCATATCCCAAGCAACCTTTATTGTGCAGAGGATGTGCTCTCGTGACAGGTGACACTCCGTGGAGAGTGGCGACTCCACCCCCAAGTGGTCCATCAGTTCAGAGTGGAGCAGGTGGATCTCTTTGCCTCTCAGGAATCAACCCATTGTCCGCTTCGATATGCTCTGACTAAGGCTCCCTTCAGCATTGATACCTTAGCACACAGCTGGCCCCGGGGGCTGCGCAAGTACGCTCTTCTCCCAATGAGCCTGATTGTACAGACAATGCACAAAGTCAGGAGGAGGAAGAGCAATTCCTGATGGTAACCCCTTTCTGGTCAAGTCAGACTTGGTTCCCAAAGCTCATGTTCTTTTCGACGGTTCCTCCCTGGCAGGTTCCCTGAGGACGGACTTTCTTTCTTAGGGGCAGGACATGATCTGGCACCCTAGGCCAGACCTCTGGAACCTCCATGTCTGGTCTATGGAGGGGGTAAGGAAGACCTAGGAGATTTACCACCAGCAGTGGCAAACAAATCACTCAGGCTAGAGCTCCCTCCTCCCTCTATCCCATATGTAGTGATTCCCTTTGGTAATCCCATATGAGTAATTTTCTCAGTACAACTTCCCTATCGAAATGGTCTATAATCTGGGTTAGTTCTCCCTATGGTAATATCCCGCTTATAATAGATTTATTATTTATGCCGTGTAGTGATTTTTCACTTCAGTGTGCAAAACATATAATAAGATTATTATGGGGACAGCTGTCTTGATGGAGCAATTTGCAGCTTTACTCCCAACCTTTCTACCAGACCCATTATAAACCTAAATATATTTGATAGAGAATGCTCCATCAAAACTAATCAAAAAGTCATTGCAGTAATCTTTAATGTAAATTATGACTAGTCAAAATTGGATAACAGATATCTGAAATTAGTTTTGACTGGTGACTAGTAAAACTTGAGGAAATAAATCCTAAAGAGACTTGCCATAGGTTTTGGACAAAGGGTCTGCACCATGATTTGTGCTCACTTGTATGAATGTAAGATACAAGTTACGTAGTTTCAGTCTGGCTTTTGATATTCACTCTGCACAAGCATGAACCAATTACTCTGTCCAACTTTATTCCTTTCCTGGTTTTGTAATTGACAGACCCAGTTCAACTCAACCCCCCAAGCCTAGTGTTATCCTCCACCTGAAGGTGATTCTGGTACTTTAGTTAATTATAAAACAGCCTTGCACAGATGAGGCGAATAGAATAATTTTATGGAGCAAATCATTTTTTTCTTTCTTTATACATTCTTTCTTTTTTATACATTCTTTATATTTCTTTATACATGAGGCCCTAGGTCTGTCTTCCAGTAGGATTTTTGCTTTGGCACAAGACCTTTAGAACTTTAAAAGCTATAAAACTCAGTTTTTCACTTTACTTTCTTTATCTGGGCATGACTTTCTGATTTGAATGTAAAAGTCACATAAAGATACAGAGAAATGTATCAACACATAAAAAGAAGTAAATACAAAAGTATAGAAATTATAGAAAAGCAAATAAACATAAAAAAAGTAACATTCAGCAAGGACTGTAACCACCATATGTATTCTTACATATGTACTAAACTAGCTGACATTTAAAGATGTTGGGTAAAAAACAAAGTTTTAGTTAATTTAGAAAATTTTAGTAAATTAACTACATCTATATTTTTGTAAAAATACAGTCCCATATTAATTTTTTTATACTGAGTAATGCAAACCCTTACGGGACTCACCACCTTCGTAATAGTGCTGTGAGGACTCATCAAAGGATCGCTCATAACCCTGTTCTCCATAGGCAGACTGCTGATAAGAATATTCCCCATGACCTGTTAAATACATGCCGATGCACAGATGAGCTGTAACTAGCCTTGAAACACATCAACATTTATCAGCTAGCCCCACAATAATACAAACTCACACATGGAAAAAACACAAGTCTCAAATGTCCCAATACGAAGAAGGAAGCCAGATCTGAAATTTCGGCACACCAAAAATTTACAGTCAAATAAGGACATACTTTCTTCATCTGAAATCTTATTTAAAAATACTTTGAAAATAAAGATATGACAGACATAAGACATGACTGAGATGAACGAGTGTGAAATGAATGAATGGCTCAATGCAGGAAGGTTTTGAATGAGTATGTTGTTACCATCTGAGTAATACTGCTGACTAATACTGCTAGACTCGCTGGAGCTCTGAACGTGTCCGTACGGCTCTCCGTAGAACTCCTCCTGACCCATGTACTGCGGAGCAGATCCTGCAAGACAGGCGACACCAGGGTGGGTTAATCAGCCGATCTGACAGCAGTTTCAGGAGAATGGATTGGGATGGTTTAGGGCTTTCTGTGCCAGATCTTGTTGTCTGCGTCCAGTCTGTGTTATATCACAGCTAACTTGGGAAGTATGGGTGTGATGATTATAGAAAAATAATAACGTAAAAATGCCAAAATTTAAAGTCAGAAACAGACACCTCATAAGGATAAACAAGGATGGGAATGGAATGAAATGCAAATTGATAATATATTTCACAAACCAAATTTAAATAAATAATAATTCTGAGTATATAAAATACAGGGATTTTTTAGTGGTGGTGTGCAGAAACTCCAGATATCAGTACTTTTTTTAAAGCTTAAGCACAATATGATCCGGACAGTTAACTATGTCACAACAATCCACATTACCACTACACCTTCTAAACCGTGTTTGTTTTAATACTTATTAATGGTATTACTTGAGAAATTTAAAACTCTAAAACTAAAAGAATATAGACTTTGATCAAATGCAAACATCTTTTGTTTCACAAAAGAAAGAATATGATGATTTTTTTTGTGAACTGTTTCCTTAACTTGTGGCATTATATATTCATAGTCCTTTGAACTTGCTTTTGTCTGCATAAATATGTTTATGCAGGGAGGCAGAAACATTCAGTTTAAATCTAGATTAAAGACCCATTTCTTTAAACTAGCCTACACATAGTCCAATGGTTTTATGGCTCAGATCCATTAAATTATTGTTCAGCTGCATTAATTAGGTCAACCAGAACCGGGACACAAGAACTGATGTACTTGCTACATCGCATAGCATGGAATAGTGCATTACTATCAGTCTGTCTTTCATTTCCCCAAGGTCACTATAATCAGCAGGATCTAGTCCTTACCCAGACCAGATGGTGGATATGGAAGGGAGGCGGTGTGGGATGGCATCAGAGTCAGGCTGACCTAAGCTCCAGTTCGGCCCTATAATTGTGCTGGATACAGCCAGTTTGTGATCTGATAGAGCCAGATTCTCATCCTCATGCCATCTAATGATGACTACAGCCATAGCCTGGTCACCAAGAAGAAATGGGAATTATATGTAATGGACTTTCTTTACTAAATTCTCACAGTCTTTGTTTGCTTATCTGCTTGGTTGCCTGTTTCTTATGCAATCTTCCACCTCATTTAGACTCTATAGCCTCTGCAAACAGCATATACTCAGCATACTTAGCAATAGCATATGCAGTTTGATTCAGTCAGTGACATCATGCCCCTACCGCCATCTCTGTTTAAACATTTTGTCTTACAGTTGTCAGTTGTCTTACATTTTCCAGGAAATCAGACTGACATTAGCAAAATAAACTTTCCATTTAACTAAAACAGTTATGGACTGCAGGAAACCGTGCCACTATTGATCTATTGGCTCGCTCACTGGGAGACTGCTGACATTAGCTATAAATATGTTTTTATAATTTCTGTTATTGTCATTTTCAAAACAATATTCAGACTATAGACTTCATTTTTTTCTATTTATTTTTTTTGCAAATACTAATGTACACTGCATGGTATTGTAGTATCTGGCATGGCGAAATTGTTGGATCATTTATGGATTGTAAAATACCCCATTCACTTAAGACTGACAAACCCAGCATGGGGGTGAAAGACCCCAGGCTCCAGAGAATCTGGAAGCAAACTTTCCCTCTAGATGGCTATCAGTATCTTTGACGCCAACAGGACAGTTTACAACACACTGCACAATTTTCAAAGGAATTCCCTGTGGCCCAAGAAAGACTAAGAACTTTCCAATATACCAAAAGAAAGATTTTTTTTCTTTATGTGGTCACAACTAAACTGTACTTAACTGTATACATTTGTACATATTCTTGTGGTATGTTGGTTCCCATACTATGCATCTTAACTGTAACTGTAACTAGATATGCAAGATTGACTTATGCTCTGTTTGTAATCATGCATTGGGATAAATCACAACTTTGTATTATGTATGTATTTCAAACTCTGTCATATTTAGTATATTACTGATCGACTTTTAATTTCTTCTAATTTAAATTGTGTAACCATGTAAAAGGCATCATCCCTTTGAAACTCTGGACTTCACTGAAGCTAACTTTGTTGATCTGCGAAACAATGAACAACAGTGTATATCTGAACCCCTCAGAACTCTCTCTCCACATGCATTCGGACTCATGCTCTCCACTAAAGCTCAATGCAAGTATCCGATTTCTGTATACAGATCAACTACTCCCTGAATGAAATAGTGTTTTAAATAGCACACTTTCATTGAGTTGACACCCAATGTGTTACAAACTATTGCAAATTCTACATTTATATTATAATTCTCTTGCTTTTTATATAATTTATTCTTTCAAAGGGCCATTCTCACATTAACTGGAAAAAAAAATATGTTGGTGGACAACGTGAGCACAGTTTTAAACATTTTTAAATTAATAAGATAGACTGAGTGATGTTCCTCGCTCATCTTATGAGGCCTTATTTCAGTGTACACACCCAGATTGGGGTCACTCAACTATGCTCTTTCACTCCCTTGTGTTTAACAATTAAAGTAGCTAATGGTTAAACACAAAAAAAATGCGTGCCTTTTCGCTCATTTATTGATAATGTGGGTCAGTAGATAATTGCTATTGAAATGGGAGTTATTTGCATAACAGTGGCAGAGAAGCCATTCACACCAATGTTCAGTAACGTTCCAGAATAGGCAGTGAAGGAAACTTGACATTTACCATTGTGCAGCGCACTGGTGCAAGATCTAAGACCTGCTAGATCAAATTACACTCGTTATAGCAACCCTGCATTAATAAGAGTAATTTCCACTTCGAACATGGTTAAATGGAAGTTCAGGTTAAGGCGCATTACCTCCTACTTACATGAGAGGGCAGTATGTCCTAAGTATCTAAGACTTCTCCTGTTTCATCTCTTTACACCTGACTTTCCTTTTGTTTGGGCAACAACAACACTTGTGGGCATTCTCAGTCAGTCTCTTCCCTCTTTACTCCTTTTATGTTTTTTATTAGTTCATTGCTTTTAGTCATTGCTCTCCCTTATTGAATTATTGTTTTTATTATTTTACCACCTTCTCCTACCTTGGCTTATTTATTATTATTTAAACAACAATAATAAATATTATTGGTTATTGTTTTCTTGATTTAATTCTTATTTTACTATTCTGTTTTGCTCTTTCTCCTACATCTTTCTCCTACAAATGTAAGCTCTTCTTACATTTTTATCTACATTTAGGGCTGTATTTTATTGAATTTAAACTTTAAATAGACTTAATTAAATTTAAACTTCAAATCAGTCTTCTAATTTCAAGGTGTTCAGGACATAGCCACCAACTAGCTATATGCATTTTAGTTATTCATCTAATGACTTCACTGATTTAAGCCTTGATCAGCCTTTGTGTTCCCCCATAGGTAATCCCCTAGTGCTCGGTTAGTACATTGACAGTTCTTTTCAAAGTAGTATTTGGCTAGTGTCCTGGCTGTCCTGATGTGCCTGACACCGACTGTGAATTGCCCTGGTTATCTCTGTTCCTGCACCAGTGGTGGTAACATGCAGGGAGACATCACCAACACATTAGTAAGGTGCATAGCACATGGCTCATATATTATACTCGCTATACTGCATTAGCTCTTTGTGCTTTTCTCTTTCCATCTATGTGCCAACATGTTCCGATCATCCAGCCTTGCCACCTACCGTATCAGCTAGAGGCCTGATTTCCAGTGACATACAACACCTGAGCCGAGAGCAGTTGGATGACGACCTGAGTTGGCAGATGGACCATGATCGAACCCAAAGCCCCAATCCAGCCACATCCAGGCTATTACCACCAATGCTTCTAAATGCATAGTTCCTGGGAATGTTAATCAGATGATGAGAAAACCTTTCTCTGCACTTTATGAGCCATCCAGTGAGTCTCCAATTACAACAGAACACAAATGTGTTTATAGAAACCTGCCACCAACATGTGATGTCCCTTAACAACCAACGCACACAAAGCCACTTGAGCAACGTCGTTTCAATACATGCAGCGGTACGCCCAGAGCAGGTGTTCTGTGGATAAACAACAAACCCCTCTTACTGCAACACTTTAAGTTTCGCCACTAGTCATCACAGTACAAGTGACAGCTTTTCTGATCACCCTTCAAATCACATTGGCTCACAAGAACACCATCAGGGAACTCCTGACCTGCACTGATCAAGCCAGCTCTCTGGCTGGAAACTAATTAGTTCAACACAGCAAAAGCTGGTCGAGAATCAACACCTTGTTCCAAGCAGGCAATGCCATCATAAAGGAACACAACATGCTCATCTGTATAAATAAGGTGAAAGGGCACATAAAAACAGCTTTAAGAACCAGACTGTTGATCTCACCAAAACTGATGCAATTAGAGGTGATCCATGGTCACCAGCGAAACCACCCACCACCCCAAGCATGGTAGAGTCAATTAACAAACAACAAAACAGCACCACTCATACTGGCTCCACTAATGACATTGCTTAACTACAATCCTCTGACATTGCAAAAAAGGTGATGCTAAACCTCCTCTCAGACCCCTCCACCTGCCCATCAGGACATCTGACTTTGCTGGTGTGCCAAGCCTGCTAAGCAGTGAGAACATGCTGCACCTGAAAGACAACATCCTCTAGTTTGTCCCTGATGACCTCACAGTGCAAGAGCTTGTGGTTCCCCAGTGCCAAAAGGCTGATGTATGCTGACATTTAACTTGCTTTAGGGTTTTGTAAATTGTTAATATTGTTTTTAGCATAATGCTAAAATGCTAGAACTACAGTCCTAAAGACCTTTTTCTATTACTTTGTTTCCCATTCTCTTTCATTATGCAATGTTTAGATATTTTATGGTATTATTGCAAATTCCCTATATCCTTGTCCTATAGAATTTCATCTTCTTCCATCTCCATGTAAGATTGAACGGCATATCTGCCTTAGTATGATACCTATAATCTGTCATGTTAATTGACTAAATGTTGCATGGTCTCAGAAGTACATGTTTAAGTCTACGAGCGTTCACACACAACAACTAATGCACGTAATAAAGGATTTCTAATGCACGTCCATTTATTCAAATATTCCATATGTGTTGTAGTTATCATCAGTCAACTCTTTATTCATAAACCAACTACAATTTTAGTAACCCTAATTAGTATTAATATACAATATATACAGTATAATTTTACTAATACAATACAAAACATTAAACCACCGTGTATTCTGTTTTCCATGTTGTACATGGATAATTTTTGGATAATGTTTGATAATTTTTAAATTTTCTGTGTTTTATTTTTATTTACATAGAAAGCTGCTTTGAAGCAACACAACACTGTAAAAAGTGCTATATAAATAAAATTGAATTGAATGTATGCCCATGATGCACCATGTATTACTAAACAAACAAAACAAGTGGGGTACTGGCCCAGCATGCAGCAAATGAGGCAGAACACATCAGAGGATACCTGGTTTGTTTTCAGTTCCAACCAGCAAACTCCAAACCACAGAGCTGCAATGCAAAGCTACCACTTTCCATGGTCGACCTCCAAATAAACGGTGTGTGGCTTGTCCACAAGGGGGGTCCATAGTGGGTAGAGTGCCTTCCAGAACCCAACAATGCAGATCACAGAATCACAGCATACCTTCGAATTAATCATATCCTCCTCAAGTTTGGCCTGTTACTGAGAGTGCAACCCAGACCGGAGCACCCACTTCATGACTGAGATTATGCCGAAAATTTGGAAATCCCTGGGCATACAAGTCTAACGCCATTCTCCAACCTAATCTCATCCTGTCAAGTAGTATGAACCAACCAAACAGTGGTCAGTGTGCTGGAGAAGTGTGTCTGTGAACTGGAAAGACTGGCATGTGAAACTCCCACTTACAGTGAATCTGGAAAGTATTCACAGCGCTTCACTTTTTCCACATTTTGTTATGTTACAGCCTTATTCCAACATGGATTAAATTCATTATTTTCATCAAGATTCTACAAACAATACCCCATAATGACAACGTGAAAGAAGCCCATTTAAAATCTTTGCAAATTTAATAGAAATTTTAATATTATCTTGTTTATCATGTTGTTTATGAATCTTCGTAATTTTAGTATTGTTAATTAGTATTACTAACATACGTCTTACGGGGAAACAACATTTTTATTAATACCATGTATTACCATTTATTGTGTATATATATATATATATATATATATATATATATATGTGTCATATTTCCTTTTCTGTGACATCTTTTATTATTTTTATATGTACAGCTGCTTTGAAACAACTTAACATTGTGAAATGTGTTATGAAAATAAAATTGATAGTTTAAAATAGAAGTTCCTGGGAATGTGAACTCCTCTGGTCATTTTGCTTCTGTGTGCCAGCTTGATCTTATGGGTAGCCATCCCACCTCTGCCAGCAAATGTGAGGTCTCTGCAGACCCCCCAGGTTCCGTGTAGGGAACAAAAAATTGATGGCTTAACCCACAATAGCACTAAAGTTTAATGTGATGTTTACTTATAATCCATAATAAACCTGAACAATCTACTGTACCTTTCCTGCACCACCAAATAGCAGTGTGTACAGTGTAAAATGTACAGACTGTTGTGCCATGACCTTTATCCATACACAAATCAAAATACTTTTCCAGTTGCATTTTCCCAGAGACAACTGTTTGTTACTACCACACAAGATTACAACATATTGGTATACCTAGATTCAAACAACAAGGTGACAGTACAGAAATAAAACCTGTAAAATTAAATGAATGTCACATCACCTACCTTGCTGTGGGGCACGATAACTTCCCATGGGCCTCTGTGGCATCATGCCACTCCCCTGGTTCCCCTGCCCTATTATCCCAACTGTCTGCTGCCCTTGGTAGTGTTGACCCCCAGCTGAGGTGGATGAGTAATGAGGTCCAGTGCCTTGCTGATGCATCATAGAAACTAATGGGAACCAGCACCACAAACATTGCGAAATTGAAATAACAGTATAACGTCAGGCATTATTCAGGCAAAATATTTAAAAACCAAAGACTAATAACCAAAAGAAGCTGTGGTAGAGGCCAAATTCTGACAAAAATAAATGTCAATACAAACAACAATAATTGCTGTCACTTAGGGATAGAGGGCAGCATGTCAGGGTTTTAAATTAGGCCTGAAAAGACGTTAACTGAAACATCAGTGAAAGCAAGCACCCTCCTGCTGATGAACTGAATGTGTTTAATCTGTCAAGAGTAGTCATTTCTGAGGTGGCATGTGACACATCGGCATTTTTTTGTCTAAGATGAGGAAATACAGGATAGTAGCATTTCAGGCATTTGGGTAAAACAAAACCTCTAAAGACATTGTCCGGCTTGTATTTTACCCCGAGATTACACATTATCAGTTGGTGTTACACTAGCACTACTTACACTAGTGGACACTATGGAATGTGAAGTGAGTGGACGTTAATAGCCCTACTGACTCAAGTTAATGAGTTTATGGCCTTGTCGACTGCGTTGTCAACTGTGACCTGCATTGTTGACAGCATGTTTAACATTATCACTGGTAGTTTTTTTGCCAGTGACCTGTAAGCTTCTTACCTCCAATTCACACTGACAGGCCAGTTCAGGTCTGATCTATTGCCGTTTCCCTCTGCAAATGTAATAAACACTACAGTAATATGCTGATTGTTATTTATGGGGTCTCTATGGGGTCTAAAAGCGAGTGTTTTTGTGGGGTTCTGCTACACTTAAATAAAAAAATACTGTATAACAGTTACATAACACCATTATGCCCAACACATCTGGTCCTTCAAAACGAGTCTAAAGGCATACATTTATTATAAAACTTGCTAAATTAATTTAGAATTAAAATGAAAAGCAAACACTAATATTTTATAATATTTTGTGTTTAAAGAGTGGTATTTTATTTATTGTTTGCTTCCCAGTTTATGAGCTTTTATGTTCGACTTTTGAATTGTACAGCATTTCAATTTAACCAGTTTTTTAAATGAACTATACAAGCACGTTTTGACTATTGTACAGCATTTCAACTTAACCAGTTTTTTAAATGTACTATACAAGCAAGTTTTGACTTTTTAAAATTTTGACTATTGAGAATCACTACAGAGAATAATGACAATGAATAACATTATTTTATGGGGTGAAATATGATCCAGACATGTTTTACCAGTTAACAGAAAACTTTTTGCAACTTTTTTGTTGTTATATAAAATGTATCTACAGCACTTTTTGGTCTAATTTTGTGTTTTCACTTTTACCCCTTCTTCATCTTTTCACCCTCCTCCATCTTTAAACATCTCCTCCACTGATATCCAATTAAAGTGTCCTGCTGAATGAGACATCAAGCGTGATGTTTCTCCTAGGCTCACCTTGGCCAGACTGCATGTTGAGGTTGGCACGGGAGCCCGAGGATGAGTAGCTCCCCTGACCCTGGAGTGGAATGCCCTGAGAGGAGGGCACTGAGTGGCTGTACCCAGGCCCCGTGCCATGACTGCTGGCGGGCAGGCTCATGGATGTGGCAGGCTGCTGCTGCATGGGGGCGTGACTGGGGCCTAATAACACACACTCACAGTCAGGATAACGCACACATTCAGTTCATCAAAACAACCCAGTTTAAAGATGGCAAATGAAAACGGGGACAGTAGTGTTGTTAAAAGCAAGTATCAGGAAAAGAGAGTCAGCCAAGCCAATGGAATATATGGTACAATGTATATACACAGTAAGACATACAGTGCAAAGAAATGGGAAAAAGTATCAGGCTTAAGCACACAACAGACACACAGGCAAGCAATTATCAGATGCAGAGCTGGCCTCACCATTGCTCATTTGGCTCTGAATTAGTGAGGTGGGAGGTAGGCCAGTGCCCATACTATCATTCATGTTAGTCTGAGAATGCAGAGACAGACCTCCACCGCCCTGTACCATCCCACCAGGACCTATGTTTATAGTGGGGTTGGGAGGCTGAAGAGATGACAGAGAAAGAAAAACAGAAAGATGGCCAAAAGAGAAAAAAGAGATCAATTAAAGAATTTGTGTGTTGACATAAGTTACAATGTCTAATAAACTGATTTATTTACAAACTTGTGGCTATTACAAACTTGATCAAATTTATATCCAAATGGTAATTAATGTACATGTAACCTGAATCTCAAATGTAGCTATAAACCTCTTAAATTGTCTGGATACAGTCAGATTTGCTGAATAAATAGTGTCATTTGTGTTTCAACACTCCTTGCATCAATGCCGACAGATGCCTTTTTCCAACAGTAGTTCATTCTTGAGGTGATTAAAAAACTTAGATCATGAAACTTAGATTAAAAAGCTACTGAAAAACTAGGTTTTCTTGTTTTGTATAATAAATAATTTTAAAAATCACTTATTGTACTTTTCCATCACATTATTTCTGCACATAATTTCACATTTTGTACAGCTTTCCATGTCATAGTAAAAACTTGTGCCTGTTGTGACACAGGGGAGGCTATACATGCTGTAGGGTCCATTAGCAAGAATGTCTTTAATGGGGAAAGCCAAAAACAGGTAAAATCAAAACAAATAGTACGAGTCCAAACAGTAAATCCAAATCACAGAACAAGAAACAGAGTTATGGAATAATCCAACATAACAGTATGAAATGCTCAGAAATGCAATACAGAGACTGGCAACACTTCATAAGGAATGAATGAAAAGCAGACTCTACTTAAACAATGTGTAATGGTGGATAAATAAGTGCTGGAAATGATTCTCAAGATTAGTTAATCAAGTCTGCTATTTTTTGCACCATAAAAAGGTGCAACTGCTTTTTTTGCACTGCTAACTTCATTACACTGTATCCAAGCAACATAAAGGTAACCAAAGATCTATTCACAGATTACTGTTAACAACTTTCTTAAAAAAATGACAATGACAGTAAAACAGTAGTTACACATTAGAATATAAATATTTCTGATTTGGGTATGCACTGATCTTATTAGCAACACTCAACGATATACTTGCTGTCTTACGTCTTTGACGTTTATTACAAACACTTTAAGATGAAAAATAAATGCACTTATCTGTGTTGCCTCAGAGGACAAAATGCTTAGCAAATGCTTAGCAAAAATACCTAATGCTGCAGGTATTTGAAAATATCTTTTCTGGAAAATATCTTAAAAGATATTTTCCAATACCTGCAGCATGTTGAAAATAATTCACAAAACAGTACACTGTATGAACAAGAACAAATACATCATCTTTTAGATGCTCAGTCTCATCATTAAAAATAAACTTAAGCCATTTTAATGCTGGGATCTTTAGAAATGCTCTGCAAACTTTTTGGACATACTGGATAAGCAGTATGGCTATTGTGATTGATGGACCATCACGAGTTGTTCAAAACCTCCTTGATGTGCAACAACGCATGCGCAACAATGCATGTTAATGGGGGATCTGCCTATTTTCAGTGTTCAGAGGGGTAAAAGAAAGAACAATTCATATTTAAAACTGTGAAGATAGTTTTGAGTTCTAAAACTTTCTTAAATAAAAAGCAATGTTTTATAGTAGAACAACCTCTTAAATGTGTAAATAGCAAACTTTTTGATTCTCCATTTCATGATCCCATTAAAACCCCCTGGGTTTATAGAATAAAACTTTGTTTGTTTCATTAGGATCCATGATCTTAGGGTATTCTGAATACAATGCATGCTGAGTTAAATACAAAAAGCCTTATGTTCAACATCTTGCACATTTTTAATACTTTTGCGGTACATGTTGTCTTCCCTCTATATTATATAATTTGCTTGCTGCACCTTCAATGCTTGGCCCAAACACTGGTGCTTGTTAGTTGGTCCTTTAATTTAGATTAGAAATTTAGACATTTTACACCAAAAGTGAAAATCATCTTCAGCTAATTCATGCTTGCATGGCAGGTAGCGCTAATCGATAAACTATTTCATTATATATTTTTTTAATCTAATCAATCATTTGACTTACTATACCCTGACTATAGAGAACATCCTAGTGAGATGGCCAAACTTCATATAACCACATGACTAAAGGAAAGTTAGCTGAAGAGCAAAAAGAGATTTCGGTAATAGCAGTTGAGTGAGGATGAGTTTTCTAAACATGGAAAGAAAAAATAGGAATATTGGGTAGACACATTCTTGAGAGAAGAGGGAAACAGGTAGTTCCACAGACTAATATGAGAATTCAGGATGGCTGCCTCTGTGTACTTCCTTCTTTGTTTTGTCTTGTTATATATGAAAAAACAGGTTCTCCACCTTCTTTGACACATCTGTGAATTTACTGGACATTCTGGTCAAAGGTGGCCTCACTTTTGGTTCATGGCAGGATTCAAACACTGTTTTGACAGTGATTCAGGTGTACTGTTCTCCTGTTCTTAAATCATGTTTTATAAACTGATAGCTTTTCTACTACCCACATGAGTTTGCTTCATTCATATTGATCACTGTTTACATTCCACCACAAACCAACATGCAGGAGGCGCAGTGTACGCCTGCTGACCAAATGTTTGTGGAATGCACACACTTAGACTAATTTGTTATAGTCCTTGGCAACTTTAACAAAAGTAACCATGCATGAGCACTCCCCAAATACAGACAGATTTATTTAATGTCCAACCAAAGAGAAAACCATTCTGGATCACTGATACACTGGAGTAAGCAGTATCACACTTTTCAATGAGCTGTGTCAAACTAATTTAGGTATACAAAGCTCCCTAAACCAGTTGTGAGACCAGGGAGGACCAGGGAGGCTGTAGGGGATCTCCAGGCGTGCTGAGACTGTACTGCTTGGGATGTATTCAGGACTGTTGGCAACAGTCTGGATGAGAACAGGTTGGTAGATTATTGCAGCTCATCCTCATGCCTTTAGGAACTTATACCAGGATCATGTTTGTGGATTTCAGTTTGCTTTCAATACAATAATCATACAGCTCTGCTACAGGATAAGGTCTCCCAGCTGGGTGTTTCTGATGTGCAGGTGGGTCACAGTCTTCCTATCTGACAGGAGGCAGCACAAAAGGCTGGGAAAACATGTATCTTACTCCAGGACCATCAGTGCTGGTTCCCCAGCTGTGTTCTTTGGCTGTGTTCTTTCCCCTTTCCTTTTATCCTTGTGTGACTCCAGAGTCAACACTGTGGACTCTATCTGCTTCATAGGAACCATCATTCTCCAGGGCTCAAGTGGGGGCTGAACATTCCTGTACTTCCTGCAGCAGCTAAATAAGTTTAACCTACCAAAGGCAATTCTAGTACACTGTTGTCACTGCCAAGGACAAGGGCAGACCGCTTTGTTTCATTCACTCTACCGAGAAGGTGATTGACTGAAATCTGCTGCCTCTTTAGGACCTGTACACTTCCATGACTCTATAGCAGTTAAGATTTGGGTCCTCTTACCCTGGTCACAAACTTTTTAAGGCACTCCCCTACAGCAGGTGGCTGCAGTCCATCAGGACCAGAACTTCACACCAGTTCTGACAGAATATGACATATAAAATCTAGCTTTTAGGTGTACTGATCTCAGCATTTGCTGACTGCTAAGGTTGGAACATAAACCTTAAAAGTAATAATAAAAAAAACAACACTAAATCCTAGACCGGGTTAAAACCTAACACTTTACAATAAGGTTAAATTCATTAACAGTAATGTGTTTGCTAACATGAACAATATTTCTGCAGCAATTATTAATCTTTGTTAGCGCATCTGCTTTGTTGACAACCCGTGAACAGATGCACATGTGCTTATATTTGCCACATGATTCATTTTTGACTCATGACACATTTGACTCACTGCTCCCTGGGTGCAGCAGTGTTGCATGCTGCCAAGTGTGTGTTCACTTCTCACAGGTGATGGTTTGTGGAAGTGCAGAGGTCACATTTTTACCATACCTGACAAATATGTCACTTTTATGTACCTTAAATCATTCCTAAACAACTTTTGCAAAGAGTTCAATGTGTTGCCTTGGCCTTTAAATTGCCCAGATTTCAGTTGTTTGAGAATCTATGGGATGTGCTGGACCAACAAATCCAGTCAATGAAGGCCATAACTCGGAGGAGTTAAAAGATCTGCTGCTTCCTAATGGAAGATACCACAGGACATGTTCAGAGGTCTAATGGAACCCATGCCTTGATGCATCAGAGCAATTACACATCTGCCCTGCTGCAAGGGATGTACTGCAGGAACCGTGCAGTGTTCATGGGTCACTGTACTGCATGCAGCCAAAACTAAAATTATCTAATTTACAATACTAGCCTCAGCTAGAGCTTGGATGTGTATCTCTATTTCTGCAACCTTCTCTGTCAGCCTACCTACAACCTCACCTTCATCACATGTTAAGTCCTCTTTGCTGATGGAAGAAGTTAACCTATACATATGGCATGCGATTCAGGATGACGACAGAGATGACACCATGACTTTCCACAGAGAACCAAAGAACAGTTTCACAGACTCTCAAAAAAGTATTGAGAAACATAAAATCATAGAAAAAGTAAGGTATGATAACAAAAATAGAAGAGAAAACAATTACATTTTATTCATATAGCTTTTACAATGTTGCATTGCTTCAAAGCAGCTTTGCATATAATGAAAAATAAAACAGAAAACAGAAAAAAATGTCAGACATGTTTAACACAGAACACATGGCATGTGTGAGATGTATATTAATATAATTAATTAGGGATACTACGTTTGTAGTTGGTTTATGAGTAATTGTAGTTGGTTTATGAGTTGACTAAACTGATAAAAACTAAAACATATTTGGACCATTTGAATAAATGGACATGCATTACAAATACCTGTCATTACGTGTGAGGACTCATACCTCTCTCAGTGGTCTATGAGAGGGTAATGCATTCAGACTGCCTACTAATACATTATGTACTTCTGAGACTATGTGACATGTAGTCAAATAACATGACAGGTGATAAGAATCATATTAAGCAAGATTTGCCATTCCAGCTTTCATGGAGATGGCACATAGAAAAATAACATCTTATGGGACGGGGTATAAAGGATTAACAGTAAAATACATACACAAAATATGTAGAAAATATGAAACAATATTAACAGTTAATATTGCAATAACAATTTACAAAACCCTAAACCAAGTTAAATGTCAGCAGTCTCCCAGTAAGCAAGCCAACAGGGCAACAGTGGCAAAGAACCACTGGCACAAGGTGGTAAAATACAACAGAAATAAACACTTTAGTTATTTTAAAATTTACAAATGTGTGTTTAATGGTGGTTTTCTGTACTCCTGCTCTTTCTGTGTTTATGATGATTTGAAAAACAGCCTTTCAGTGTTAATGTTGATAACATAACTGATGCCCTGTGTGAGACTAATTTAGATTGAAATATCCTTCTGTTTTATCAACACAAGTCAGTGCATTTAAAGATATCAAGAGCAGTAACTTCAGCAGAAAACTAAATTTTTCACTCTGTTTCAATCTCTTAACTAGTTGCATGGAGTGATTTCCTCCAAGCCTGATAGTTTCCTTGCTCAGTTCCATACTACTATTTATAAATAGTATTTGTTTGGTGCCCTGTGTTTATACCTTCATACTTTGCCAAAGGTATTTTGAAAGTGGTTTGGCAAGTGAGTACATACATAAAGCCTTGCAGACACAGTTTAATGCTGTACTTTATACTATGCTAATGACTTCCATTAAAGAGTGGCCAACACTCTGTGGGAACAAGCTGTTGCAAGCCCAAAGTCCATCAAGCTGCAGCCATATACCAATGTTGCCTAACTGCTATGAGGGAGGAGTAGCTAGAGTGGACCGTGTTGCTTGCATCACCTTTGTTGTTCTTTGAATAAACCTTAATAAACCACCAGGAATGATATATATATATATATATATATATATATATATATATATATATATATATATATATATATATATATATATATATATATATATATATAAAGAAGACCTATTTAACCCTGGTGGTCTAGTGTTTAGGATTCGGCGCACTCACCACCGCGGGCCGGGTTGTGGTTTTACTACTACTAGTCACTACTGGTAAGTGAGTTGGGCTTGTGATCAGAAAGTTGCTGGTTTGATTCCAGCGCTGGCAGGTAGCAACTGAAGTGCCCTTGAGCAAGGCACCTAACCCCCTATTGCTCCCCGGGTGCAGTAGTGTGCTGCCCACTACTCTGGGTGTGTGTGTGTGTTCACGACTTGTAGTGTGTGTTCACTCCTCACCAGTGATGGGTTAAATGCAGAGGTCACATTTCGGGTATGGGTTATCATATATGACAAATATGTTACTTAAATATATATATGTATTATTTTTTCCCCACATTTTATAGTAACCGTAAATTCATCAAAACTATAAAATAACAGAAACGTAACTTTAGATCACTGGTCACAACATAATTTCCATTTTATAACTGGATTTCACATAGAAAGCTAAACCAGCGGCAAGATGTGAAGCCACCAGAAGTGTTCGAGCGGCCATCTTGGTATGCTCAACCAACAGAGGGCATCATTTTGACAGTTTCTTATCAATAAATATCTATAAATCATTATAATGACCTCTCCGTCCGTATCCAAGAAAGTTACAAATTGCAGCTTTAACGTGCCAGATGAGAACTGGCCCTCCCAGTTGAGCCTGGTTTCTCCCAAGGTTTTTTTCTCCAGCTATAAACCATGGAGTTTTGGTTCCTTGTCACCCTGCTGGCTTGCTTACTGGGAGACTGGAGAATCCAGTTGTATGTGCATTCTTTACAAATCATAAATATTTATTTAGATATCCAAATGAGAAATTATGAACAATCCACTTATTATAAAGATCAGTGGTGACTAAAGAAAACTCAGTAAAAATTAAACTAAGATATATTCTTGCATGTTTAATGTAGTCACTTGTTGCCTAAAATTTGCAAAAATGTTTCTTAAGACGTCTCCCTGAGATGCTTTTTAAATAACATTGAAGGATTTCCTATCCCAGGCTGCTTTTTCTTCATTATTTGTTCCAAACCATCCATTTTAAAATTCTCTAACAACAGAAATTAAGGTTGCCACAATTATATTTTTGTCTACAATACTCAAATCCCTTAAGGGATTGTTAGGCTGCATTAATTAGGTTAACCAGAACCGGGACACTTTCCATAAAAACATATGTACTGGCTGCACACTAAGCCTGCCTGTCTTTCATTTCCCCAAGGTCTTATAGTCAACTGGATTCGGACTTTATACAGACCAGATGGTGGGGAGACAGGATAGGATGACCCTTAAGACAGATCAGTGGGAATATGATGTACTTCTTTTTAGCTCTCCATTTATATCCAAGAAAGTAACAAATTGCTGCTTTAATGTGCCAGAGCATAACTGACCTCCCGGTTTAGCCTGGCTTCTCCAAAGTTTTTTTCCATCTATACATCATTGGAGTTTTGTTTCCTTGCCACTGTCACCCTGTTGGCTTGCTTACTGGGAGACTGCTGACATTTAACTTACTTATGGTTTTGTAAATTGTTAATATTGCTAATTACAGTCCTAGAGGCTAATTTCTTTTTCTCCCATTCTCTTTCATAGTGTATTGTTCAGGTATTTTATGGTACTATTGCAAATCCCTTATACCCGTCCTATAAAAAGTTACCTTCTTTCTTTGCACCATCTCCATGTAAGCTGGAATGTAATATCTTGCATAATATTATACCTATCATATATCATGTTAATTTACTAAATTTTGCATAGTCTCATACTAGTACATACTGCTTTAATAGGCAGTCTAAATATATTACCCTCTCATAGACCACTGAGAGAGGTATGAGCCTTCGCATGTAATGACAGGTACTTCTAATGCATGTCCATTTATTCAAATGGTCCAAATGTGTGGTAGTTTTCATCAGTTTAGTGAACTCTTTATTTATAAACCAACTACAAACCTAGTATCTCTAATTAGTTTTATTAATATACATCTCATAATGAAACATTAAAATTTGCAATAATACCATGTATTCTGTTTTCATGTTGTACATGTTTGATAATTTTACATTATATGTAAAGCTGCTTTGATGCAACATTGCAACATTGTAAAAAGTGCTATATAAATAAAATTTAATTGAATCTGACTGTTTTTAGATATTGTTGTAATAAAGCTTATGGATTTTAACTCAGTTGCTTTAGATCCATCATTTTCTAAATTTTTAATTAGTACTGTACATTTTTTAGCTAGTGTTAATTACTACAATTATGTAAAAACAAAAAGCTGTAACTAATATATTCTTATATATTTCTTTATTTACCTACAGCACTTGTTATATTCTTATATCCGTTTATCACTTTATATGAGGCAGTGACTGCAAAAGATGACAATTGTTGTTGTTTGCATTATTAGCGTGAACTTGGATTAACTTTACTTGGATGAACTCATATTTGCATACTCACAGTGTGGTCACTAGGATGGTACCTTTTCAGGTGATGGAAAGTATTTGTTGTGTTTCCTGTCTTGGTTGACATCAACCAACAACATATTTTGCAGATCATCTTAATCTGTGATTTGTTGCTCTTAAGATATCCAAACCATTTTACACATAGATATAGCCCAAATAACTGCACAGCAGTTTAGGCGGTTTTGTTTATGTATATAGTGATTATACAGTTCTGTTTATGCATATGGTGATTTAGTCAGACAACGTTGTGTTTGTAAATCAGGGTTTTAGCAGAGAAATCAAAATGACCGCTGGTTAACGTAGTTTTAAAGGGTTGTGTTGAGTCACTATTTTATACTCGTTTATATACCTGTCTGACAACAGAATCAGAAAATGTAGATGTAAAGGATAACAGCTTTATTGGGCACTCAGCTGCATTACATTTACATCCCATTTATGGATTTGGCAGCCGCTTTTCTCCAAAGCAACTTACAGTGCATTCAAGGTATACATTTTGTCAGTATTTGTTCCCTGGAAATAAAACCTACAACCATAAAGGTTATTATTGCTAATGCAATGCTCTAGGTACAGTAGCTCCAAGTAAAGCTACAGCATGTGAGCACAGTGAAAGCAAAGATGTAAAGGGCTGATACTAGGAAAAAGCAAAGAAGATGCAACTACTATGGTATATGATGTATGATGTCACCTAGCAACTTTTCAAACAGGTCTTAGCTGTTTTCCATTGAAAATACTTGGCAACTGTGGATGCTATGGACAGACATTTACTATTACTACGTTCATCTATGGTTTCTATCAGGTAAATATATATAGCATGCCCTAAGAAGGAAGCAAACATTTAAAAAACAATTTATACACCTTTTACAATCATAATTATTTCACAAAAATGACATTAAAACAAGATTTTCCAAATGTAAGAAATGATACATGTTAATTGGCGAACTAAAGAAAAAAAAACCTAAGCGACGTTCTTATTCTTACAATTATTCTTATCGGAAATAACACAATAGGCACTCATTCAAATTTAAACCACTGCTGGCTTGACCTTAGTTTTATCAGATCCAACTATTTTATTTTTTGTGACAAGAGGAACAAACACTTCATATACATACACAATTTCTAAAAGCAACAAGCAAAAAAAGTAAACTTTTTCTGTGTAAGATGCATTTTTTTAATTTTTAAGAACTTTGAAAGATAGATTTAGGACATTTTAATGCTAACCAAGGTCTTATTTTTACATTAGGAAAGAAACTTAGTTGACATACCGCTGGTAACAGAGACTGCATATTCTGATTAGAATCTGCTATTGTAGCAAGGTAGACCAAGTTTCTGTGCAATATCTGCTGATACCTGGGAAAACGCAAAGAAATTATTGTAAATCCATGTTCTATTCTTGTTTATAAACTGAAAAGCAAAATATTATTTCTTTTTAATAAAAATCTATTCCTATAAGATGGACTTAAATATGTTTAAACATTTTAAGTAGGTACTATGGCATAAGTTGATTTTTCCGTAAGAACATTTTATTGCTCAGAGGTTGCTGACGAGATTTGGTGTTTTCAGTTGTTTTATCAACTTTGTTTCACCTAAAATTAATCAAGAGAAATAATATATATATATATATATATATATATATAAATGAGCCAATTGTTGGAATACATTAAACATATGGAAATGTAAAAGTAATGTACACTGTATAGCTGAAATCATCATATGTTCTTTGAATACATTTGATGAGAAATGTTTCAGTTCATATTGAAATCTTCAATAACATTAATTCTGATTGCAGACTTGCCAAATCTACGTTCAGTTTGTGAAGATGCTGAGATCTCTACTAAAACTCATGAAAAATGTAAAGTCATGTGACATTTTTGGATATTTTTATCTAAAAAAAATCTGAGACAAAAGCTTCCATTTGCTCTGTTAAATCTTATTGCTATCCAGAAGAACCAGTTGGGATAATAAAGAGATTTTACTCTCATTGACCTGTGTTTTTTTGTATTAAACACTGGCTGAATACATACTGTGTGCATTCTGCTGTTTTTCCTTTGCTCTGATAATCCATAATGCACTGAATTAGATGGTGATTTTCATCCAGCATCTGTGTAACAAGAACAAAAAAGTAAAGAAGGTCCATGATGTTTTACTGGGTCTACTGCAAAGCATCTCTGTATAATCCCATGTTATGGAGAACTTTTCTGTTTCTTGACATTAATTTAAATCAGTCTCTTTATATTTTAGCATTTAACATTACATTAACTGAAAACAGTTCCATATTCTAAAAATAGCATACAATAGTAAACTCAACCTCCCAAAAAAACATTATTAACAATTATAACATATCAAACTACTACTAACACATTATTATAAACATATTGAACTAAAATTATGCTAAATATATAATGTACTGCATTGTGCAGACATGCTAATTGATAATATATTTAAAAATAATTCCTAATCAGCCCAACTAATATGATCTATTAATAAGATGAACTTACATTAATATTAAGTGACAATACGACTGTTACTATAATATCACACCTGCTGATGCCGCTCCAGTGACTATTACTGTAATTGATATTACACTAACTTGTGTTACTGTAGCTGATAATAATGTAAACGACACTAACTGGTATTCGTAAAACAAACGCTAATTGTTCGTGCTCGTTGCATTTAATTAAAACCAACAACATCCCGCACTACTGTGAAAGTAAATACATTACCAAACATATTGGGATTTTGGGACTGGCATATAGGGTTTTCAAACAAACATCACTATTCACGCTTTTCAATACACGAATCCGTCTGTAATATCACATGAGGTTACATTTCCATTAGACACGATGAGATGCAGCCGCGGGCTCACTGTTAAGCTTTTCTGCATAATAAATCTACCTTCTGTATGGTTTGCTGGGTCACCTCTCCTTTCCCCCTCGGACGGGCAGATGAAAACGAAACAGACATATTTTCAATGAGAAATTATGATAAACGTTTTATTCCTATATAATGTCGCTTTGAGGAGGCTCTGGACAAGTATTGATGCTAAAAATAGGGGAGTCTGAACGGCCTAATGTGTTATTTGTGCGATATGTTCACGGCTAAATTCAACTTTTGTTGCAAAGCACTAGAGAAGCGTGAAACTTTTGTAAATCCAGCTAGATATGTGCATGTTAGACGTAATAGTAGTTGATACATTTATTATGTGCGGAAATTGTGACCACCTCCCGTCTCTGATGGTATAATCTGTTCAGCTCTGTTACGCCCGCGCCCCTTGATTGGACCACTGCTGTTTGTCTCGCTGCCGTTCTGTGATTCACAGAACACAAATACGCCAATTCTCCAACGCAAACGACGGCCAAAATCCACATCGAGTAACAGCAGCAATATAGGCTGCGTTTACACTGTAAGTCTTAATGCTTCAGCTCTGCTGTTAAATCCATATCCGTTTATTTGTCCCGCCTGTTTACACTTACGCTTTGTATTCGATGCGGGTGTTTACATTAATCTCCAGGCCAAAAAGACTCCAGTTATTTACTAATATGAGCCATGATTGACCCTCGAATTGCGGACGGACTTTTGCTAATTCATCTCTTCAAAAGTAGGCAAAAGTACACCCAGCAGCAATTAATTAGACAAAAATGCTTTCACATCGGTGATACAACAACTCCATATATCCTTATAGCGTCTTTATAATTGGCTTTAATGCAATTTACTTTGCGCTGCCATTGCAGCCAGGTTCGGTAAATGTGCGAAATGTTGACGTCCAACGCAATCCGTGGTGGAACAGTGATGTTACAGCCAAGGTATTCGGATATATGTGTTTAGTCGCAGGTCGGATGTCTGGATTTCGAATATGTATCTGATTTAAATACATATTTGAAAGTGGCTCAGATCGGATACGAAAAATCGGATCTCGTGTGGAATTTTGTGTTCATACATGTGCAACAAATTCTGATCTATGTCAGATGTGAGTAAAAAAGCAGATTCTGTTCCATTTGGAATGGAATACGTGCAACTGTGGAACTCTACCACCAGCAGCACACTTCAAATTGTGAATTGTAACGCGTTTATATATAAGAGGGTCATTATGCATCACACAACCTACCATTATGAAAATCAAATGGAAATAATTTAGTTGTAAGAACATGAAAATTATGAAGAGGGACCACCCATGGCTGTCACCTGATCTTTACAGAACATCTACAAGCCAAATTGTAATCATTTAGTTCCCTTTCAAGAGCGGTTCATCTGACATTGCGTCAGTAGCTGACAATATGGGGAATCCCTTTATCTGAAATCTTCTGAAATCTTATTAAATGACACCAGTGAAATAAACTGGCCAACACCATTTAATTATGCATATCACATGCAAGTACACAACAACATTATATCAGAATCATTCTACCTCACACTTGATTTCATAATTTCTTTTGCTGTGCCGTGATATACAATAACCGATGAAATAATTCTTTGCTGCATTCTGACATGACTACTTTCTGCTTGCTTTGCGTGGGTCCCATAGATCCATAGGATTCCCTCGAGCATTGTATTGCCTTGCCTGGGCCTCATTTTCGCGCTGCAAGATGAGCTAGTTAGGGTTCTCTTTAAAGCTCTCTAAAGCATGATCTCAATCTCAATTGGAGTCCTCCTCCGAAGCCAGTCAAGAGCAAATTAGACTCCTAGTATCTCCAATCAGGCCGCCACGCTGCTGCTTTGAGGAGATTGGCTCAGATCGGATGTTCACAATGACCTTGTGAAAGCGTGGTCTGCACCCCAGTCCGTATGTGTTTGTGCTGCTGGCTTATCCATTTCCTCACAAATAGACCGGTGAAAGCCTGCGACTATGGGCATGTTGTACTGTCTAGAAAGCCGTTACAGCACACTTATGTCCCTCATCTTCTTTTCTGGGGTTGGGTCTCACACTGTCATTGAGAACTTTATTAGAATGTCTCGGAATTGTTCATTAATTGTTCATTAATTGAGTTTATACTCAAAAAATTAGGTGCGGCTAAAGACAGCCCTCTGAGTGAGAGAAAGCTGGCCATGCTCCCAAACAGTGCACTTCTCATGTTATGTTTAATAACAGCTCGGGTTTCGGCGAGGCATCTTGTAAAATAGCTGATATAAGTTATGTTTAACTGCTTTAGAAAATAAGTGCATATTTCACTCTTTATCAGTATGAGAATATAAAACCCTCCACCTGCCTGAGCAAGACGCCCAGAGCATGTGGGTCAAGTTGACGCACTGAGGAATGTGTTTACTGATGAGCGGGGAGCGCAACACACACACAATCTCCTCTCTCCTGCTCCTCCGCTCTTCTCATATAACACAAGACCATGCAGAAATACGGCTCACTTCGCTGACAAGGCCTTCTGCTCGTCTGGTGAGGCAGCCTCTGCTTTACACATCATTGCGATCCTTCAGGTCTTTCAGGCTCAACTCCTGAAGGCTTTGGACAATGGCTCTGACCCACAGGCATTTAGAGATTTATTTTTTCATTCAGATAGCCCTTCATCACAGGCACTTTCTTAGATTTGCTTTTGAGGGCACAGCTTTTCAATTATGAAATGCATAAATGCAGTGCTTTACATTAATCGGCAGGGTGGTGTACGATCCAGAGCTCTGTTCAGAATGGCAGCGAGCCTGCATCCCAGCCAGGGCCTGTGGGACCTTCATGTTTGGCTAGTTTAGGGGGCCGGTGAGTGCTCTGTTATGTCTTATGCTCATTCTGTCACCATTTTCACTTTTCGCTGTATTGTATCACTTGCTGTAAGTCTTATTTTGGCACAGTTTGTTACTGCAAACTTCCTGCTCACACTGAGCACACTGAGTGTGATGGTTCACATGTACCTTTATCTTTTTTGAGTAAGAAGCATCTTTTGTTATTTTACATGCCACTGTTGTTCTGTAGTATTTCTTATTGTTTACTTCTTACGGCCATGTTCACTGTTACTGTGCTCTTGCATGTCTCTTTTGCTCTGTAACATGTAAATGGAATGACCCTTTCTCAGGTAAGCGGCCAGTAATGTCATTACAACTGACCCCGAATCCCCAAGCCCTTCATAGTCAGTCAGTTGTAGATCCTGTGTAAACGACTATCTCCTGCACATAACCAGTGAGCACATTACATAAAAACAAAACATTTGACCCCAAATCTGTGCCTTTTGCTGGTACATACTGATGAAATGCCAGTGTAACAGAGTTAAAAATAACATTTATTTTAATAAGAAACATGGTGTTGAATTACATGAAATTAGATAGTATATTAAATCAAACGGTGTTTTGGCGTCCCCTAGTGGTTAATACATTGCAGACATCGATTACTTTGTTCTTGCGCGTCTCTTCTGTCTATAATGTGTAAACGTGATACAAGTGTGTTTAATATGCGTTTTTCAAATGTAAATGTTTGTAGTAATTATATTAACAAATGTACAGTGGGTTGGATGGGGTCTATATGTCCGATAAAAACGTTTGTTGAATTATTATTACTGTGTCTTGTGGTAAAATTGGCATGCTGCTGCTAATGCAGAATCAAATGGCTAATTGGAACACACAGTTACCTCTATGACAGAGTTTGTTTATGTTTTTCTTGTTTTAGTGGTCTATGTCTTCAGTGTTTTTTTTATCTTGCTTGATCATTCATTTTAATGTATCCCTCAGGTATGTGATTTTCATGGTTATTTTTGTTATTTTGTTAATATGGAAATGTTATAAGTTTTGTGTTCAGCAGAAAATTTTTATGACTCCCATTAGAAGAACTGAAACAAGAAATGTGCTGATTTCGTTCATATTTTTTGGAATACATTGGCCATTTTCCATTTATTTCTCCTTCCTGCAATTCTAAGCCATAGGCGGTTGGTTTCCACAATAATTCTTCTCAAATAACTTCTTTTCTGAACATTTTAAAACATTTCATGTCGCTGGGGGATTCTGAAGGGTTTTGCACCCCACAGAGGTGGTCATCAAATACAACCCCAGGTCCAGGAGGGTTAAAAAGATTGGTTGCTTTCCAAGAGGAATAGGTTTACCTTAATGTTGGGTATGGCATCAGAAAAAACTGAAGGTGAAGAGACTTCATCCACAACACCAGTGTTCCCAAAAGCTTCCAGGTTTTGGGGTAGATCCTCATCACTGTCACTGTCAGCCTCAAAATTCTCTTCAGAAGTAAAAAGTGTGTTTATAATATCCTCATTTGTTTTTAAAAGTATTGACAGCATTTGTTCTGAGTAAAACATGAAAAAAGGTAAATTCAAGTAAACTGTGTCAAGTAATGAGTGGCAAGATGAATTCAATTCAATTTTATTTATATAGCACTTTTTACAATGTTACATCGCTTCAAAGCAGCTTTCCGTATAATAAAAAAGAATAATAATAAAACAGAACAAATGTCAAACATGTTCAACAAAGAATACATGGTATTATTGCAATAATTACAACAATAATAACATCTCACATATTACAATAATATGTGAGATGTATATTAATAACTAATTAGGCCTACTTAGTTTATAGTAGGTTTATGAGAAAAGGGATGACTGAACCAATAAAACTACAAAATCATTTAACAAGATATGCTGTTCCAGCTTACATGGAGATGGCATATATAAAGATAACATCTTATGGGATGGGTATAAGGGACGTAAAATATATACAATACCTAAAGATTACACAATGAAGGAGAATGGAAGACAATTGGAGACAAAGGAGTAGCAAGATAGCAAAACCCTAAGCTGAATTAGATGTCAGCAGTCTCCCAGTAAGCAAGCCAACAGGGTGACAGTGACAAGGAACCAAAACTCCAATGGGGTATAGATGGAGAAAAAAAAAACTTGGATGAAACCAGGCTCAGCCAGGAGCACACTGCTGTGGCTAAGCAGGGAACAAAATATAGAAACTCACTAGGCTGGAGGTAGGTTTGTATATAACGGTAAGTTTACTAAAGAAGTTCATCAAATCCCAATGATCTGTCTCAGGGGTTGTACCATCCTGGCCCCCACCATCTGGTCTCAGTAAAGTTTGGATCCAACTGACTACAGGACCATGGGGAAATGAAAGACAGACAGATTTAGTGTGGAGCTAGTACATCTGTTCTTATGAGAAGGTTCCGGTTTACCTAATTGATGCAGCCTAATAATTCCTTAAGTGATTTGAGTATAAATACTCCCAGTACCGGAAAGTACTGGGAAGACTGTTCCAGAGTTTGGGCAGCAAATACGAAAAGGATCTACCACCAGCACTTGATTTTGAAATTCTGGGTATTATCAAATGGCCAGACTTTTCAGATCACAATGAATGCGAAGGACTGTAATAAGAGAGTGGCTCGCTTAGGTATTGAGAAGCTAAAACCTTCAGGGCCTTTGTAGATAATCAGCAACATTTTTATACGATTCTTAATAGGCAGCCAGTATTGACAAAACTGGGCTAATAAAACTGGGTCATGCTTATTCATTCTCATAAGAACTCTGGCTGTTGCATTCTGAACCAGCTGGACTTTTTGTATTAATCCTGCAGGGCAGACACCAAGTAGCATTGCAATAATCAAGTCCTGATGTCTTAAATGCATGAATCTGACTTAGAGAACATTTGCGTAGTTTTGATATATTTTTAAGGTGGAAAAATGCAGTTTTACAAATATTGAAAATGTTGTTTTCAAAGGACAAATAGCTATCAAATAGCTATCCTTCGCTAATGAAGCAAGCTTTATAGAGCATCTATCAAGAGTGAGACAGTGTTCTAGGTTGTTCCGTGTGGAAGAGTTTGGTCCGATAAGTAAAACTTCTGTTTTGTCTGAATTTAGTAGTAGACATTTTCTAGTCATCCAGGTTTTGATATCGACTATGCATTCTGTTAATTTGGTGAATTTATGCACCTCGTTTGGCCTATAAGAAATGTAAAGCTGAGTCTTATTTGTCTCAGGTACTTCAAATATGCTAGACTGATGAATCGCCTTCATAAGCAACCTTAAATATTCTCGAGTGGGTCCTCTACCATTTTCTGCACCTTTGTTTTTCAAAAGTTATAATGGAATGATGGAAAAACTGTGCATTTTTGGCACAAACTGTGCAACACTCATTTTTAAAACTGGAAACGTTGTACAGTATTTGCATATTACGATTATTATGATTATTACCACAATCACAAAATAGAGGACAGATTACTAACCTGAATGGATTCAGATAGAACAAATCTTCTTGTTGTGATCATGCCTCTGGAGTAAAATCTGAGCGGTACACCAGGAGTTGCCTCAAGAACACCAGCCACTCTCAACTGCCTCTCAAGTATAGCCTATTAAAACAATTGTAATAAGATAAATAATTATGGCTGCAACAATTACTGTCATTATAAGTTGACCTAGCTACCATGCTCTAAATTAATTAGTTAAATGTTTGGTCTGTAATTTCAAAAGATAGTGAAAGATATCTATCAGAGCTGCAAGACAAAGGTGACATCTTCAAATGTCTTGTCAAGCAACAACCATATTCAGATTACAGCCATATTCACACATGACAGCCTGACATAAACTTGAGCTCTTAAAACACTTATATAATTTACAATAGTTCATACCTTTCTGCGTCTCTCCTGTTTCCAGTGATTGCTTCTGCAGGTCATGCTTTGGACCAATATGAAAAACAAGACAATTCCATTTACCAAAATGATAGTAGTAATAAATTATAGCAGTAATCAATCTCTTGGAATGTAATAATAAGTAACTGATCAAACAATGCTGGACATGTGTTGGTCCTAAGTTTGGTCTTCACCTAAACCCACATATACTTTGTATGACATACCTTTACTTGGTCTGCAAGCAAAGACTCTTGATACTCTTGATCTTGATGACAACGTATGGATCACCATTCATCCAAAGACTCCTAAGTAATAAACAGATTATAAAACCATTGAAAATTATTAGGGTTAGTTTTCTTATTAGGGGCATAGACCCCTATTGTTATTGTTAGTTTTCTTCTTCTTCTGTATCTTTAGAACACGTAGGCAAATTGAAACCAAACCTGGTATGTGTCATCACGAGCATGATTTCGGGGTGCATGCACAGTTTCGGCACAGCACCACATGCAGCACCACATGCACAACAAAAATGGCTACTTTGGCTTATAACTTTTGAATGCTTGTCCTAAAATCGTGAGGCTGGTCTCAATTGATTTCTTGAGGCATGCCGAGTCGAACAACACCCAATTTCCTTGGTTGGCCATTTTGGGTGTCAACCATTTTGAATTTTGTCATAAAATGCTGTATTATACAAACTCATAACGTATTGTTATGAAACTTGGCTTGGTTCATCGAGGCCATGTTCTGAGAGGAATTGTAAAATTTTAGGTATATTGAATTTTATCTGAACTCCTCCCACAAAATTTGTCCAATTTGTATGAAATTTGGTATGTAGCTTCTAGAAACACCCCTGACAAAAAGTTATTCAAAGCTTTGTAATTAGTCAAACGGTTCTTGTATACCGCATCAACAACTTTGAAGGCAAGCCTGCCAACAGGACTTGAGGCTATATATTTGCAAAACTTTAGTGCATCGATATGAAACTGGGTGGGAATCAAAACTACTTTACCTACTAACTACTAACTAGTTAACTTTACCTCATAGAAATTTGGTGACAACACCACCTACTGATCACAAGTTATAAGCAGTTTTATTGTGTTTTAAGGGCTTTTACCTATGTTTTTTAAACTGATTTTCAAAAATTCACAGATGTTAACAAATATTTCCCGTACATAAGAAAGTTATGAAATTTTGCACACTGATAGAAGACAGTAGGAACATTAAGCAATGTTGGAGTCCCTAACTCATTCCCTCTAACGCCACCAACAGTCCAATATTTCATTTACGTAAAGATTTTTGATCAGCCAGTCCGTTCTCGTACAGCACATCAATGAATTAAATGATAATAATGGATGTCATGGATACATGGCTGTATCTTGGCAACTCTTTGGTTTATTGACACAAAACTTTGTAGGTGTCATTGTCACAAAACATATAACACAATTTATGAAAATGCTTATAACAAGTGATTGTAAAATAACATTGTTATGCAACTTCTTTCTTTAGATTCTTTGGCTTATGCCGAGTTCTACGATACCTAATTTGTCATAATCAATATAGCGTGTGAGAAGGTCAGTTAAATACATAGGGGCTAACCCATTTAAGGCTCTATAGGTAAGCAGTATTACTTTATAAGTAATACCTAATTTAACGGAACCAATGTAATGGTAAAACCGATGACAAAATTGGGGCTATATGGTTATATTTCCTGGACCTGGTAAGAACTCTAGCTGCTGCGTTTTGGAGTAACTGTAGCTTGTTTACTAAGGATGCTGAACAGCCACCTAGAAGTGGATTAAAAGTCCAGTCTGGAGGTCATAAAAGCATGGACCAGCATTACTGCATCAGAAATAGATAAGACGTAACACAGCTTGTTTCTAAGGTGGAAGAAGGCAGTTTTTGTAATATATGCCACATGATTTGTAAAAGACAAATAAATTAAAATTCCCATAGACTTACGTTGGCCAAAACTTTGTGATGACAGAGCTCTGCATCAGAATGTCGTAAAGATTTGGATTTGGGCTCATATTGCTCGGCTTAGCAAGCAGCATCAAATGGTGACAAATTCATAGCCATGCCCTAACAACCAGTTACAGTACCCTAGCAACTATGTAATGAAATCAGTAAGCCATATCTCAGCGTTAGAATTGTTGAGACATGTAGATAGGCTTATTTGAATTGAGCTGTCAGTAGACTTTAGGTATTTCCTTAGCAACTTCCTAACCACACCTAGCAACCCTTTAGAGTAACCTAGCAACTGCGTAACATAATGAGTAAGACATATTACAATTGTATCTTTCACGTTAAACGTGTTAGCATCATGCTAGAATGTTGCTAACATCATGCTAAAACTTACTAGCATCATGCTAATTGTTGCTAACATCATACTAATTGATGCTAAAACATGCTAACATCATGTTGATTGATGCAAAAATGTGCTGGTATCACGCTAATTGTTGCTAGCATCATGCTAATTGTTGCTAAAATGTGCTAGCATTATGCTAAAACATGCTAGTATCATGCTAATTGTTGGTAGTATCATGCTAATTGACGCTAAAATGTGCTAGCATCACGCTAAAATGTGTTTTTCAAACCATTAAACACTTCAGACTGGGCTTTTTCAAGTCAACATAAAGTTTTCCTTTATCTAGTTGCAAATGATATTGCACATTTTAGGGGACAGGGGTATAAGGAATTTGCAACAGTACCATACACACAACATACAAAAGTAAAATGCATACATACACAAAATATATACAATTAAAAAATATCTGAAATTTACACAATAAAAGAGAATGAAAGAGAATTGGAGACAAAGGAATAACAAAATAGAAGGGTCTTTTGGACTGTAATCATATTTTGCTAGAAGCAATATTAACAATTTACAAAACCCTAAGCTAAGTTACATGTCAGCAGTTTCCCAGTTACCAAGTCAACAGGATGACAGTGGCAAGAAACCAAAACTCCAATGATGTATAGATGGAGAAAAAACAAACCAGGCTCAACCAAGAGCCCAGTTCTTCTCTGGCACATTAAAGCTGCAATTAGTAACTTTCTTGGATATAAACAAAGAGTTGGTAATAATAATGATTTATTGATTTAAAGCTGTCTAGTCTAATTATGTCTCACAATATGTCAGGCACTGAGAAATGTTACCAACAGAAATGGCAACAGAAACATATTACTTATTGCAGCTATACCATCACACTGCTGTGACTAGGCAGGGAGTAGGCATATTGTTGCTGTGACAACAATATAAAAACTAACTAGGCTGGAGGTAGGTATGTAGATATTAGTAAGTTTAATAAAGAAGTCCATCAAATCATAGCATCCTGCCCCCCACCATCTGGTCTGGGTTAAGTCCGAATCCAGCTGACCACAGGACTTTGGGGAAATGAAAGTCAGACAGATTTCAGATTTAGTGTGGAGCCAGTACATCTGTTTTTATGGGAAATGTCCCCAGTTCTGGTTTACCTAATTAATGCAGCCTAACAATCCCTTAAGGGATTTGAGTAATAAATCCATAGGACTATGTGTAGGTTAGCTTAAAGATATTGGTCTTTACTTTTTCTATTTAATTTAAAGATATGGTTCACCCAAAAATGAAAATACTGTCATTATATCATCATTTAGCCTGTTGTTCCAAACCTGTATGAGTTTCTTCTGTTAAAGACAAGGAAGATATTCTGCAGAATGTAGGTGACTACTAGCAAAACAGTTGCTGGTAGCCATTGACTTTCATAGATTTTTTCTGCGTTTTTAAGTTCCACCTTTTTCAGCGCACATCAGAGGTAAATTATACATTGTTGCTTTCATTATTGTCACGGAGCCAGCCATGCCTCCTGCACCAGATATCACAACTCCACTCACTCATTCCCTCTCACCCACCTACTGATTCTCTGCACCTGCACAGTTAATCAAGGACTCTCTATATAAGCACCACTCTGGCACTTCAGCTTTGTTTGGTCTCATTGATGTTTACCTTTCAATGCTCAGACTCCTGATGTGATCGCTTACCTGTTGGATTGTTTACATGTCTTCCTGGTTTCGCCATCATCTGCTCCACTTGTATTCTACTAAAAAGAAAAGACTTTGTTTACATTCAGCTAAGTTACCGTTCATTCATCTGTGGATTCATACTCAACTGTTGTTCCTGATTCCAGTCCTGTTTGCTGTCAATATTCTTCTGTCTGTTTATTAACTTGCCTCCATTAATAAAGATTACACTATCTACTATCTTGATCTCCATGTGACAGAAGACTCAACCAAACAAACAAAATGGAGGCTGGAAGTTCACCCTACGACCCAATTGCAGAGCTGGTTTCAATGCTACGTCAATCTCTACAGCCACATTCATTTTTACCAACAGTCCCATGGCCCAACCTATCATGTTTTCTGGTAATACAGATGAGTGTAGCGGTTTCCTGCAGCAGTGCTCTTTACAATTTGAAATGCAACCCCTATTGTACCTTACTGATTGATCTAAGATTGCTTGCATTATCTCCTTGTTGTCCAGTAGAGCAATGGAGTGGGCACAGGCTGTATGGAATGTGGATGGATCTATCTGCTCATTCCCTGTCAGTTCATGATCGACTATGTCAAGAGAGTCAAGGTTTCAATCTGGAGGTTCATTAACAAATTGCCATATGAAAACGTGGGATTGGAAAACCTCATACAATGCTCCATCTGCATTTCTTAATGAATAACAGCCTGTGTATCCTCTCCAGCACCTGAACCAATGCAAATTAATAATCAATGCCAAACTCCAGCAGAATGCCAACATCGTATGACTTGCCGTTTGTGCCTATACTGTGATAACAGTGGGCACTTTATTGCCAACTGCCCAATTTGACCTCCTCACCCAGCAGTGAGTACTATTCATGTACCTCTTCTGTTATCTGTTTTAGCCAAAACTGATGTCATAGTAACCTGTGGTTCTTCCAGGAACATCATATCACTAGAGTTACTCTGATGACTCCAGATGTCCAGAAAGATCATCTCACAGACCATAAGCATCCATACCATCCTGAGAAAGCTACTGGGCCAAGGATGGATACAATATTACTCCCCCACTGTCACCCTCAGTATAAGCTGCCTACATCTCTTTAATGGTGCTGGAGGGCTTCACTCTGGATATTATCCTGGGATGCCCATGGTTACAATTACATCAACCCTCTGGAATACTGGAGAAATTGTTCATTGGAGTATTAGCTTTCATGAATACTGTCTCCCCATGATCTAAAAACCATCTTTTCAGTCTTCTTCAGTCAATCTTCTTCTAAAAGTCCCTCAGTGTCATCTCAATGTGAGATTCCTGAAGAGTACTGGGCGTTCCATGATGCCCGTAGGACTGTGCTATTGACTTGCTGCCTCGGGCAACATTACCTAAAGGTAAGATATATCCTCTATCCATCCCGGAGCAGAAGGCCATGGGTGAATACATCTAGGAAGCATTTAAAAAACAGCTCATCAAACCATCTACTTCCCCTGCTGCAACTAGCTTCTTTCTCATTGCAGAGAAGGATAGCGGTTTGAGGCCGAGTTCCCGAATCCTCAACTCACGAATCCTCAACTCACAAACCATCAAGTACAGATACCCCCTTCCTCTGGCCCCAACAGCCCTGGAACAACTATGTGGTACCCAGATATTTACGAAGTTTGACTTGATTGCTTACAACCTTATATGCATCAGAAAAGATGAGTGGGAAAATGGCTGTCGTCACACCATCTGGGCACTATGAATACCAGGTCATGCCATATGGTCTTGCCAATGCCCAACGTTGTTCCAAGGTTACATGAACACAATCTTCTGTAAGTATCTCCAACAATTCGTTGTCTACATTATGATGATATCATCATTCCAAAAATCTGTCTGAACATTACCATCGTCAAACTCGTACTCGCCAAACTCTGTCAACACCGTCTCTATCTTAAACTGGAAAAATGTGAATTCCATAGCAAGACCACACACTTCCTGGGTTACATCAACCAGCATGGTATCCAGATGGACCAGAGGAAGGTACAGGCAGTTGGGGTTAGGGACCTAACTGAACTGTTAATCATTGAGGTGAATGCATCAACAACAGGAGTAGGTGCTATGTTGTCTCAACTCAATTATGGCTTTGTCAATTTATAGCTTGTCAACACTAATATAAAGACTTCTGATTCACCACTACATTCAACGTGCAACACATCTGCCAAAATGCACAGAAATGAATGCCAAGGGACTGCTGTAATTGTGGCTTTTAATGATTATGTAATCTGCACCCATAATTGTAATCCTAATTGGTTTTTGATTAATTGTGCAGCTTCACTTCTTTGGGGTGGCACAGAAAACATTATACTAACAGAGTAATTGCTGGTCCCTGATTTTCATATTTTCTATAAAATGTTTAGCATAAACCAAGGGTTAGTGTTCCTATTTGCATAACTGTAACGAATGGATAAATACAGTGATTTTAAATAACTTGGTGAACAATCAAAAGTGAACACATTTATTTACAGTTTGAGTTATATAACTACAAACATACGCAAGTTTAGGTTAATGAAATGTGTTACACCAAATTCAGATTTAGGGTCTGTGTTAAAAAAAAAAAAACCTTACTACAAACTAAAAGCAGCTGAAGTGTTTCAGTGAAATAACTCAGCAGAGTATCAGGTTCCAAAAATACTGGAGCACACATTTTGCAATTTTTTCAACCAACACATTTTCTCCTTATAAAATAATATTGCAATATTGACAATAATATTGCAATATTAATATTGTATATTGTAACATATTGGTACAAAAACTTGAAATCAGATTTTTAACATTATTTTGATCAATGTCATGTTCATCATCATTAGCTTTTATATATAACTTTATATAAGTGAACACTTTTATTGATGAGGAGGCACTACATCAGCAAGGAGATCAATGTATATAAACTATGAACTATGAACATACACACGTTCTGTACATGACAACATAAACCTTAATTTGGATAAAGAACAAATCAACATTAAAAAAAAATTTACATTACACATTTCTTTACTGTTTCAACTTAGATGTTTGTCTCTACTTAGCACACTTGTACAGTTACTGTAGATTATAATCTTAAATTACATCATCATACAAATATGACAGTGTGGACCCACACACATTTATACAGGTATGGTACATAGTAATTTAATTGCAGTCCAAATCAAATTACAAAATGGTGCCTATTGAGCATTACAATGTTATTTTTTCAAACCATTTGTTTTTATGTTACCCAACATTTACAATTATAACACTACTTTTATTTTCTATATGATACATAAACAACTCAGACACACGGAATATAATAAACAGGATACTTCTCAATACGTCCAACATTTTGTGTCAACACTTCTGAACATATATTTGTGTACAGCATGAACACAAAACTTCTTTGTAGGCGGGATAGGTTTAATTAGACAAATCACAAAATTGGAAGAGGGTCTTTCCTCTGAGCTACATTTTACCCGCCTTACTAAAACCACATATTCACAACGCCACGTGTTCTTCTTAATGTATTCTGGATGGTTAGCGTTGTCAAAATTTTGAAGGCCCATCTTGCAGAGGAAAGTAGAAGAAGACTAAAAATACAGTGGCCCAGTGGTCTTTATACTTGTATGTATGAATTTCATTGCATGGATAACTAAATATCATAGAACAAAACTCAAATCATGATATGGCTTTTTTTTACGATTTTAATTTACCCCTAAGTTAAACAGCTGCCCTACCACAGATTTATGTTCCTTTTAATAATTGTATGTAGGTTTGTCATTTCAAACCTAAAAACAGCTTTGTAAAATGTTTAGCTTGGAGAATGTGTATGCGTTGTATTCCTTTAAAATAAATGCCACATGGTTTGATAGCTTGTAACCTAATGCAATTCCATAATACATTTCCATAATACATTATTGTTTCAAAATTCTCTTTGGGACAAAAGTATATTGCCCCATACTGCTCACAGATCATATGTTGGTATCATGTATATAAACATTTTAACTTTAATTTTGGATTTTATAATAAAATTGGACCAGAAATTGTATGCATTTTTAATTGCCTTAACACTAAATCTGAGAATGGTAATAAAAGGGTTTTGGGTGTAATCAGTAACTTAAACACTTAATCTGATGGCTTCTATTATCTAAAATAGTAATGAGTGTAGTGGAATGTGTAAAATTAATAATAATTAATAATTACATAACACTGTTATGTAGCTCATGGATTATCTTAGATAAAATGTGTTGTGCAACTCCCTTGAATCATACTGGAATTATACTAACATTCAACTTTTACTCTTATTTATTTATTGTAGTATATAAACTGTGCACAGTATTATAATTGTATGTATGCATTGAATACTCTAATGATATATTGCATTTGTCCAAATGTGCAGTAATCCACAAAGCATAATTCATGGATATGGTATCCCACAATGCAATGCACTTGACCTTTCATTTACAGTGTGATACATAAACCAAATGTAATATAAGCCATGATTTTAGACATCTTTGTTTTAACTTATTATTTGATCAGACAAAAATGACAAAATGATAACATGTCCTGTGCGAAAACTGTACTAAAGTTTGAAACATTTTTCGTTACATATAGCCTGGTTTTACACTGTGCTGCATTAAGCAGTAAGCTGCTGCCCTCTGTGGTCATTGTGGGATTGCATACACTACAGATGGTCAGAGGACTCATGCTCCATAGCACATGCTGCTACGCATAAAGACACAGACATCAAGAAAACAATACCTAATAGAATAATCAGTGCAACAACACATAAACAGATGAAAGAGACAAAACCTAAATAGCCCATTGCATGTTATTTTCTGTTTAAACACCATGACTGAGCTGCAAGACATTGAACAAGCATTGGTAATGCACACTGACTTTGCTACGTACTTCTCCTAAAATACACATAATGGCCACATTTTCAGTTGGACATTACATTGTAAAGATTAGTCTATATTCATATCTGTAATATAATATCAAATAACATATATGCTGCACAAATAATGTGTGTCTTATACTTGCATAACTGATGGGTAATTTATTTGTTTATGTATATAATGTTTATATATTTGCAAATTAGTATTAAAGTGAGCCAGCTCTTCCCCACTTCCTGGATAAGATCAATATATACAGGATGGATATCTGTTACTAAGATGTTTTGATGTTAAACAAGACTGCATTGCATCTTTAGGGAAAATCTCTCATTTGAAGTCTCTGGCATTTGTGCAATGTTATTTTATCTGACACTCAAAGCTGCCTCCAATGGTGTGTTCTGCTCCAATCAGGTAATTAAATTTCCTCAACATAATTGGCCGGGTATAGACCTGTCTGACCGTTGTCGAGACGACCTCTGCACCAGCCCTGATCGTCTTCCTCCTCGATTTTGGTTAATTCGTCACCTGTAGAAGTTACATGATATAAGTGACACACCTGTTTAATAACAAAATCTTAAAGATCCAATATGTACTTTTTTAGGTTAAAAAAATAACAAAATCAGTTAATCTTTATGTTTAAAATGGTTTACTGAATATTCATACTGATTCACAACAGTATGTTGTATATTAGTATGTATATTATATCAGTATAACTAGATCCGTGGCAAACCTCAGGAATATTTAAACAGTTAACATGGTTTAACATGATGCTAGCATGATTTAGCATGATGCTAGTGTGATTTAACATTATTTAAGAATAAATTAGCATTAAACTAGCATAACTTAGCATGACTAAAATGACCTAGCATGATAACAGCATTACTTAGCATGATGCTGGCATGAAGTAACATGATAGATACTAGTATCTAATAGATAATAGTACTAAAATATATCTTATCCATGATATTATGAGGTTTCTAGGGTGATATGAATGGTTGCTAGGGTGTGGTCAGGGAGTTGCCAGGGCAATATCTAAAGCCCAGTGACTGGCTGAGTCAAATAAGCCCACCCACATAGGTCTACAATGTTCTAATGCTAAGATACGGCTTATTCATTTTATTACATGGTTTCTAGGGTACAGTATATAGTTGCTAGGGTGTAGCTAGACAGTTAACAGGGTAAAACCAGTAGATGGATGTGTATGTGCCAACCCCCATGTCTCTATGATGTTCTGGGGCTGAGATATAGCTAATTCACGTTGGTTGCTAGGGTGCTCTAAATAGTTGCTAGGGCATGACTGGACAGTTTCCATGGTAATAATTAAAGACTACTTGCCAGTCCGAGTCAAAAGAGGCCACCCACTTGTCTCTTTGATGTTCTGATGCCTCTCACCTTTTTAAATAGAAGTCAATGGTGTGTTTGCTAGGGTACTGTAACTGGTTGCCAGGGTGTGGCTATGAAGTTGTAATGTCACCATTTGTTGCTGCTTGCTAAGCCAAGCGATATGAGCCCACCCTCAAGTCTCTACAACATTCTGACGAATGTTTTGCCCACTTTTTCATACGCCCTAAAACATTGTACACCAGATCGCTTATAAAAGTCCTAGCACACCTCTCCCCAAGAGGTTGATTTGATCCCTCATTTATAGGTCTACATCAAACAGTGCGGGACGTGTTACGTATTAAAGTTTTGTCCAGAAACAGGAAGTATGCAGGAGAGTAATAGTGATGCTTTGCTTCATAAGCACCACCAATTATGATATATAATTTGAGCTGTTGGGTTTGATTATATCAGTAAATTTAACTGTAAACTTTCAACTGTAAACAGAAAGAAGATCTGGCTACTATTTTGTGTACAGGTATGTATAGTGTGTGCTGAGGATGAAAAATTCTGAAAATTCTTTTGTCCTGCTTTTCTGTAAATTATGTAAACAATCTCAAAATATTATTTTATTCACTATATTCTTTATTCTTTATCAATGTTTATATAAATTATGTTACCCATTAATACTTATTTTAAAATGGTTTGCCTTGATGACTTTTGATGATGATATTGATGATGACCTTGGTTGTAATCCTGTAATTTATGGAATTGCATTTTATCTAACTGCACTTTACCTGCTTTGAAACTGAGCTCATCTTGTTCTTGCCCTTCATAGTCATACAGTGCCCGCACTCGCATGCCCCCTTTATTGCTTGAGTCATCCTCGAATGAGTTTGCACCCCCATTGGTCTCATTTCCAGAGTATCCGGTGGGCTGTTCATCATCTGACCATTCTGTGGAGTATGTCTGGTTCTTATCATAGCTGCTCACGCTGTTCAAACACAGTGGACACATGCTGTTAGTATGAACATTAATCATGGTAATATTCATGTTTATTTTATATTAGCAAGCAGTCATTGAACAGTCAATATATCACCTATAGAGACCTCTTGGGTTCTTTGAAGCACTAGAACTTATAGCAGGTTTTCTGAAGAACTATAAAACTAGTTTTGATTCTACTCCAGACCCTTAGTTTTTGGACTGTATAAACTCAGGAGTAATTGGTTACTGTTTATTTATGTGCTTTTTACATGATCAGTAAAACAAGTATAACAAGCCTTCCATATCTTTGATTTGTGATTAGAAGGCTGTTAGGACAGAGAAAGCTTTTTGTCCCTCTTAAAAAGATAATGTACATTAGAAGATAAAATAAAAATTTGGTGTGAAAGCAATTGTTGTCTGACCTGCCACGATCACCTGGCTGACCTCCATGCTCTGTGCCTGGAGTGGCAGGAGTGACTCCATCTGGTTTCTTTTTATCTCTCTTAGCCACAACATTGGCAGCTTCTGGATTATATTCCTGAGATGAACAGGTTTACCAGAAAACTCTTAGAATAGAATAATCTTTTTTTCTCTTTGAAACTAATAAGAAAAGCTGTGAATGCTCATGAACATCAAAGCATTCTCATTTTTAAACCTCAAAAGGCAGCAGACATTTATATGATCTCTAATGGTTAGTAGTTATGTAATTCAAAGTTGTGTACCTCAAACTGGGGCCAATTCATATGCATGCCAGGTCCATAATTATTACTGAACCACTTGAGATCCTCCTGTGTGTTGGCAGCCAGAATAGTGCGTTCAAACTCACGGTACACTGAAGCATAGCTATAGCATTGACAACATTTAAAAGCATATTAATTAATCATCGTAAATGCATTTTATTTGGATAATATAATAGACTGGTTCAGGGCACTGATAAAGCTTAGTTGTAGTCCAAACAGAAACTTTATTATCCAGAATTACCTTGAAAACCACAAACTAATTTCTTTTTCACTTCTGGTAAGCGCCAACCAGTTTATATGCATTGGATGTGGGATTTATACTGACTTCTGATTCTCTGTGAGGTTAAGATGCCGTTTGATGTCCAGGAGAGCCTCTTTGAGGAAGGTTAATCGTTTGACCTCATGCTGTTGACACTGGTCAAATACCTGCTCCATGCTCTCGATATACTGAGGTGTGCATTTTGACAACTCGTCCAGAGACTTTTCATACTTCTCCTTGGCCTGCAGAAGACAAACACACAGAATCACATTATGAGGCACATATGTGCACATATGCACCAGCATATGATTAAAAACCTCCAAAATAACAAAAATCACTACAATCATTATGTAAGCTGCAGAGAAACACTCAACAGAAATGCTCAATATGTTGCATGGTGACAGTCAATTTAAAAAGTGTGAATATGACTTGAAAACTTATCTTTCAACATCAAAATGACATTTTAATGAAAATAATTATACGTTAAAAAATTAATTTTTGCCTGGTTATATTACATTTTTTGCCCTTTGTTAGCGTTAGCATGTACCAGCAACACCTAGTAACAGCTTACAGACACTAACAACACCTAGCAACCTGTTAGCGGTTTTAACATGATACTATCATTTTTAAATGTTTTCAGCATGTTTTACTTATTGCTAGCTATGTTTTAACATTTTGACATGTTTTAGCATTATATTTGCATTTATAACATGTATTATGCTAGATGCTAACAACATGTAAAAATGTACAGACTTTTTAATGATTCCTACATGTTTTTGCCTTGAAAATAAATATGTTGTAGGACTATTTAGCATGTTTCTAGAATGTTTTAACATGTTGTTTGCATGTTTTAGGACAATCTAGCGTAACGCTTTAATATAAATATGTTTTGTCATAGTACTAACATTACACCATGTTGCTTTGTCTGACGGTAAAAGACTATATACAAACTGTATTTAAATAGAATATTTAAATAAATAGAAAATAGCAGTAGGTGTTACAGAGGAGGTCTCTGCTCCGCCTCCTCTGCGGAACCGTCATCGAAATACTAAATGGTGTTTAATTCGGACTTCATTTCCCACAATGCCTGATACCTGGGATTGACCACTCCCTCTCACACCAGCACCTCATTATCCTCCATTATTTAAACCCCAGACAAACAGTAACACATTGTGAAGTCTTGTTTTGCTCCGGCTACAATTCTGAATGGGTTTCCCCCCTTGCGTTTGGATTATCTGTGTTTTTGATCTTGGACTGTTTATACTGCTTTTTCCCTGTTTGCTGCCTGCCCCCTGCCCGATTACTGGATTTATCTCTGATTCTGTGATTGTTTGCTGCCTGCCTCGATCCTTGCCTGTCCCTTGTTTTGTCTCTGCCTTGCCTCTGTTAATCCTGTTTGCCAGCAAATGATCTTGCCTGTCTGTTTATTCTAATAAATGCTGCAAATTGATCCTTGTGTGTCTAACTCATCATTACAGTAGGTATGTTAGCTTTGTCAACCAGCATAGTTATCTTCTTCCCCTGACAGCTCTGCAACCCACAATGTAGGACAAGAACTTGGTAAGTAATGGTCTGTAAAGTTCAATGGTTGGATAATCGCACACAAATGAATAAAAATTACTGATTAAACATTTAACAATTACGGAAACTAATATTTCAACTACGAATGAAAATATCTATTAATTGTGAAAATGAGGCACAAACCAAAATGTAATTCCCTAAAACTGTTCACTGCATTGATTTTCTGCATTGTTTTCTCACCTTCTGCATGTCCTGTTTGCATTTCTCTGTCTTCTCATGCAGTTTCTTCTGCTGGTCTGGAGTAACGGATGCATCTGTCTCTCTGGCTGTAGCCAGTTTCTCCTCCTTGCAGGTCATGTGGTAGGTCTTTTTTGCTGTCTCCATCTATATTTAGACATGCATCACTTTAACAGATGAAACTGGATGAAAACAGCAAATGGTAAATGTTTAGTTAGAATGCTTGCTTTGAAGCTGTTCCAGGCTAATGTTTAGTAGGCTATTTTGTTTGATGTTTGTACCACTCTGCTTGTGTTTGTGGTGTTCCCGTTAGTATATCAGTCTACACAACAAACAACTGTGGATCCTGTTTTAGAACTTAATTGGTAATTTTGTGTCATAATTACTTAACATTAGCTTCTTTATAGAACTCCAATACATCAATATAAATATTCCAAACACCACTATAACACTACTAGAATTTATACCTCTTTGAGTTTCTTAGCCCAGGGTTTCTGAGCTTTCTTGAAGCCCTCCTCTGCCTCTTTGGTTTCCTTGAATCCTCCAATCATCTGTCTGTGGTATGAGTCTTTCTGCCAGTTCTTCACCTTCTCAGTGTCCTCATTCAACAGACCATTCTTCACCTCTTGATGAAGTTCACTCACCTTATCAGCTTCTGTCATCATAGCTAGCCAAGCCCGCTCCACAGAACCATACTGAGGCCCTGTTATTAACAGAAAGACGTATAAATATTGCGATAAAATAGATGGGTACTTTCTCTTAACTGCCAGTTATTTCCAAATAACTATTTGAACATCCTCCCAATAAATTAAGCTTAAAATTAAAGCAGAAATTATCTAGCCAACCTTTCTCAATCAGTTGCCGCCATCTCTTGGACCATTCAGTCAGCTGCTGGCTGTAGGACTTCTCAATCTTGGCACGTTCCTGAAGGCAGTTCATAAGATCATTGCAAAGTCGATGACCGTCATCAATTCTCTTGACAGCACGCTTATAATTTCCCACCTAGAACAAGAAGTGGAAGTCACTGTACAAAATCTTTCTTTACTGATCATGAACTTTCTGTTCATGAATGTAGTATCATTTACAATTAACTATTCCCACTTGTAAATCCAGCTTTATATACTAGGCTTGTTGGTTTTTAGGGCAAAATGTTAGATGCAAGTTGCTTTGGATAAAAGCGTGTGCTAAATGAATAAATGTAAAATGTATTGTGAATGTAAACTTGATTTATCTTGACAAGGCAAATAAAAAAGCCTGGGCCACTTCACAACAAAAACTTTCTAAATATTTAGACCATATTATAGCACAGAGAATGCTCTCATCAGACTTGCTTGATTTGCGTTTGTTGTCTAATTGTGGTTCCACCTTCTACTAGTGCTCGATCTTAGTGCTGCCTTTGATACTGTTGATCTTTGCATTCTCTTTATTAGGCTTGAAAATCATGTTGGCATTAGTGGAATTCCCCTTTCATGGTTTAAATCATCTTTATCTGACTGTTTCCAATTTGCAGCTCTTTTGCTGTTTACCTTGTACATGCTATCTCGAGGCCAGATGTAACACATAACTTAAATATTAGTTTGGTACATTATTGATACTAAAAACTGCATGATTAGAAACTTCCTATTACTAAATCCAAATAAAATGTTTTCTTTTAATTTCCTCAAGGTCACTGTAGTCAGCAGGATTCAGTCCTTATCCAGATCAGATGGTGGATATGGAAGGGAGACAGTGTGGGATGGCATCAGAATCAGCCCAACCTAAGCTCCTGTTTAACCTTATTTTTGTGCCCACTCTAATACAGCAAGATGCTCATCATTCTCATCTAACAAGGACTACATGCATAACCTGGGTCACCCAGAAGCAATGTGATGGAAACAAATAGACAGTGAAAATTGTTGTTTATCTGCCTGTTTTCTATTAAACTTTCACCCTCGTTAGACTCTATAGACTGCAAAAAGCATTATACTATGTCTTGGTTTTTAGCAGTATATTCCATTCCCCCTTCATCACTGAAGTTTTGGTTCCTTGCCACCATTGCCCTGCTTAGTGGGAGACTGCTGACATTAGCTAAAGATAGGATTTTGTAAATTTTGGTAATATAATTTTTAATATAGTATTTAAACACTTTTTTTTTTTGCAGTTTTCTATTTAATTTCTTTAAATACTAATGTACACTGCATGGTATTATTATGTAAATGAACGAATTATACATGATTTACTCTTTTACAATTGGCCATTCTCACATGAACTGGCTTGTTCGTTTAATATTATGTGTCTATATTATGTCATTTTTCATATTTATTTATAAACCTTCATAATTTTAGTATCATTAGTTAGTATTCCTAGTATGCATCTTATTGAAAATTTTGCTTTCCCATAAAACCATTTATTACCATGTATTGTATGTGTATGTAATTTTTTTTTTCTTATGTACAGTTGCTTTGCAACATTTCTCAAATTATTGAACGATATTACATGAACGATATTTCCCCTAACTCTCTGTCTGGTATCATCCCTAATCGCAGTCAGCTGTATCTCATTTACCTGTCAACTCAACCTATTTAAGCTTCAGGTATTTCAATCATTCTGTGTCAAGTCTTGTCAAATGTTACGCTGTAATTCTGAGTATTCTGGTGATGTCATTTCTGTGTTTTGAGCATCTGTCTGTTTTCCTTGTTTGTGATTTGAATGTGATTGTTTGGTTTAGACTGTTTACCCTGTGTTTTGGACTATTTGTTCCCTGACTTGTATTACATTTGTGAATTACATTCGTTAAAGCTGCATTGAGATCTTCATTTATTCGTTCTTGAGCAGTTTTGTTAACTGCAAAACTGTGAAAAACACTATAAATAAAAATAAATATGCATGCCATTATTATTGTGCACCATGCTGGATTATTATTTTGTATATAAACACTAGGTTGGGAGCGAGTGCCACCCTCTGTACTTGTATTCAGATAGTGTAGATTAGGTAGGGTGTCTCGGGCATTAAAGATTTATCTCATTATCTTTTGTTAGAGAGTTTAGAGGGTACTTGACATCGTACACTTGAAAATAATAGGCCACCTTGTTTTTACTAAGTTTGTTGTTTGACGGTTAATTGTCATGCACACAAAATACTAATATTTAATAGTCAATTTTCTAATTAAATGTTATACCCTGAATACCCCTAAACATCTAGGGTTGTAACAAAAAAATAAAGCAATTTTAAAGATCAAGACGATTAGGCATAATTAAAAAACAACATGTGACACTGTTTGGGAGAATTTTCCCAAATCGCCTAAGCATAAAGCATTTTAAGCATCTTAGTATTCTTAATTCTGAATCAGTAATACATTATATAGTGTTTTCATGAAAATTTAATAATATAGATAATACTGCAAGCAGCAATTACGGGTCAAGCCGATCAATGGCACTAAGTGATGCATTTTGGGACATCTATGAGGTTACAAAAAATAAGATTAGGAAGGCTGTTATAAATATAAACGGGTAAAATTAAACTCAAGAATAAAATAACTGTTATTTAATCATATTATGAGGATTTTTGTCAATTTTGTTATTTCTTTTGACCATTAGGTGGCACTAGCTCAAAACATTGCATGTCACCACAGAATATGGTGATGATGTGATGATACTGTCCCCTACCAGTGTGCCAAATGTATGGTTCTATGGGCTGCCTGGACTCAAGAGCAGAAGAAGAAGAAGAAGTACAAGTAGAAGAAGAAAACTAACAATTACAATAAGAAGTACACCAACTGAAACAAGTGCCATCGCACCTTTTGGTGCTAGGCCCCTATTAATAATAAGAAAAAGAAAACTAATAGTTTTAATAGGGCTAAATATAGCTGCAAGCAGCAACCATGGGGCCAAGCACAAAGAAGGCACAATAAGCCATGCATGCATGGCTGGCTATTAGAACAACTGCAACAATGAGACAATAATTAATAACAGACATTAATTAAAGACAATATGTCTGTTATTAATTAATTAAAGACATATTAATGACATACACCAACTTTTATGTAAATACACCAAAGCATGGCATAGATACAGCTTCATGTCCAATTTTACAAGGCCACCATAAAATACGTAGACGTGATATACAAGAACTTTTCTCAGGACCGTCTGTAGAGTCTACATACCAAGTTCTGTGCAAATTGGACAAATGCTGTAGTAGGAGTTTGAAAAAGTAGGTTTTCAATATAGTTCAAAATTGTCGACAATAAGTAGCATAGACTATGACAAATTTGGTATCGTAGTACTCTACCTAAGCAAGAGAATCCAAAGAAAGCAGTAGAACAACATGTTATTGCAAACACAAGTTATAAGCATTATATAAATTTAGTTACATCTTTTGGCCTAATATTTTGCAGGTCACCTCAGAATATGGTGATAATGAACCATGTAAAGTTTCGTTACGATACACAATTGCGTTTGTTAAATACTGCATTTTATGACATAATTGAAAATGGTAGACGGCCAAAATGGCCAACCATGGAACTTCAGATATTGTTTGACTCAGCAAAAAGTAGATTTTTCCAAAAAATTCTAAATGGCGAGAATATTTTCATGACAGAAAAAGTTCAAAATTTATTAGCACAAACATAAGTGAAATTTTGGACAGTTGGTGGCATTAGAGGGATTGAGTTAGGGACTTTTAAAATTGGTGTGGTTAATGTTCATACTGTCCTCTGTCAGTTCGCCAAATTTCACAACTTTTTACCATACGGCAGTTCAATGAGCTGCCATAAACTCAAAAGCAGAAGAAGAATGAGAATGCCAACAGATACAATAGGTGCCATCACACCTTTTGGTGCTTGGCTCCCAATAATAATAAGAACGCCAACAGATACAATAGGTGCCATCACACCTTTTGGTGCTTGGCTCCCAATAATAATAAGAACGCCAACAGATACAATAGGTGCCATCGCACCTTTTAGTGCTTGGCCCCTAATAACATGGTATATTATCATACCTTCTTCATACACAGCTTTCATACATTTAAAACACACTTTTAAAATCATTTATAAAAAACAATTTTTAAAAACAGTTTAAAGAAAATAATGAGACTAATGAATGAAACCTGATGCACATAGCTTACAAATTGCTAAATGTGTTTTTTCTCAGTTGCTGCCACTGACAAAAGGTAATGTTCCGGGCTTTTCAGCTTAGACTAGCGTAATGCCCCATCTGCTGTCTTGGAAGAGGAAGTTGCAGAGCTGCATTTGTGAGAAAATCATACTCGGTTACTAATGTAACCTCGGTTTCCTGAGATATGGGAATGAGTACTGCGTCACTAGACGCTAATGGCGAAGAAACCATTGGCTCTTGAGGTGTGCAGTGAGTTGTGCTGCCACTGAGTTGTGCAACGTTATGGCACAGCCGGTAACACAGTACTTCCGGTATCTCAGGGAACCAAGGTTACGTTAGTATGTTCCCTTTTGATACTACACTCGTATTACGATGCTAGACATTATGGGTAACCAATACAATCGTGCTGTGCCATGAAAAAGGAACGACTGGCATGCACTGGCCTTGAGCAATTAAGGCTCAGAGGGACCAAGTATAAGCAAAGGGAACCCTGCAGGAGGCAAGAGGGCTAGACCCACCAATGTTGGCCCCGCCTAAGATAACCAAAAAAGCCAAAAAATCCTGTACAGCCTCGGCACTTCAGAGAGGGCCAAGACCAGAGAGGGCCAAGAGAGGGCATAAAGTATAAATCTGCCCTAAGCAGGCGAGTGTCCTTTAGGCAGATAAGGTCCGAGCCTGTAAGTCCAGAACGTCCAAGTTATAGAACCTGGTGAATGTCGCTGCACAAATGTCTGCTAAAGACACGCAGCTAGACCACGCCCATTGATGGATTGAGCCTCCTGGATCCCCTCAGAAAATGAACAACTAGGTTGTTCCGGCCCACAGACTGTCCGGCTATAGGAGCATGGAAGGCTGCTATAGCTGCCACATAGACCTTGATCATGGAGGGGGAGCGGCCCTTGTCCAACAGCTCTTGTAAGAAGGACAATATCACCGAAATGTTGCAGGAAATAGAATCACAAGGGTTGTGCACCATGAGAGAAGTCTGACCATTTAAAGGCGTAGAGGCGTCTTTTAGATGGAGCTCTAGCCTGTGATATTGTACTTAGGATGCTCTCGTCACATTATAATGTCATTATGAAGTTCAGTGAATTATAATAAATAAGCCTACTTTTCAGAACTTCTCCTACAGCATTTGTCCAATTTGCATGAAACTTGGTATGTAGCATCTAGAGGCACTCAAAACAACAATTTACGGAATTTGCATCGGTTGCTCGAATTGTTTTCTTATACCATCAATGATTTTGATGGCGTATGTACATATACAACGGACTTCAGGCTGTATCTTTGCAAAACTTTTGTGTATTGACTTGAAACTTTGTAGGTGTCAAATTTACAACATCCTGACTGCCTCATAAATAAAAATTGGTGACAGCACCACCTATTGGTCAAAGGTTATATATTGTTTAATTGTGTTGGTGTAATGTGTGTGCATCTGTGTTGTGTAATGGTTTTACCTATGTTTTCTTTAGCTACTTTTCCTAATCTAATTTTTCTCAATCTCACAGATGTTCACAAATACTTCTCTTAGTGCCAATGATGGTCTTGACCCTGTAATTGCTGCTTGCTGCTATTATTATTATTATTATTATTAATATATTACACACAGTGAGAGGTCAGTCTGAAATGTTACCACAGCAAAATTGCAGTTTCTATCTCCAACCCTCAAATGGCAACAAGTTTCACTCACATTAATGCTCAAAACTTTCGAACCAAAAGAAACAAAATTTGGTACATAGCATCTACAGACACTTAGGACAAAAAGTTAATAAAAACGTTTCAATATACCTTACCATTCTCGTGTAGCGTGTCTACAAATGTTTGATCAAGTGTGCAAAAATGGATATGAGGCTGTATTGTGGCAATGCATTGATGTATTGACATGAAACCTGTATCTTATACCGTACCAATGATTTTGGTGCATATACAACTGACTTCATGCTGTATCTTCTTGAATTATTTTTATAAACTTTTTAAAATTTTTCGAACTTCTCCTAGGATGTTTGTCCAATTTGTCATGGAATTAGGTATGTAGCATCTAGAGATACCCCTGACAAAAAGACATGGAAATCATGGTGCTATCTCTAACCATTCTCGTACACCATGTATATTAATTGTTCAGCACACATGCAAAAGGGATATGAAGCTGTACCTTGGCCATGCTTTAATGTATTTACACGAAACTTGGTATATGTCTTGACAGGCATGACCTGAGGGTGCATTTCATCACAGCACTACTTACTGGTCTAAAGATATGAAAAAAAATTTTATGAAAAAATCTTTTGAATGCTTTGTCCTAATATTATGAGGGTGGATTCCTTTAGGCATGTCGAATCAAGCAATTACCTATTTTCCATGGTCGGCCATTTTGAGCATTGGCCATTTGAAATTTTGCCATAAAACATGGTTTTCAACAAACGCAATTGCGTATCATTACAAAACTTGGTGTGGTTCATCATCTCCACAGTCTGACATTTCTATCTATCCTTAAACTTTTAAGAATTAAAAACTACTACAATCTTAGTTTCTTTTACTTTAACTCTTTAAACATTTTTTAACTTTTAGACTATGCTTTCTCAAGTCAACATAAAGTTTGTTCACAAACCGAATCCAGAAGGGCTCTTGTAGCATCTGACGGGAGTTTGAAAAGCTCACAGTGCTGCATGGATAAGCCCCACCAGCGGTCAGGTAGTTTTGAAATAAACAAAAGCAACAGTACCAGCAATAAACGGTACTGTCAGCATCCAACAACGCCTTAGCAAACAGGCTCTCACTGCTATTCGAGCGGGGAGCGAGCAACAAAACACCATTTGATGTTTGTTCCCAGGCTGACCAGTGCCTGGGAACAAGCACTGGTTGTTCCCAGGTACTGTTGAAAATATAAATTATATATTTTTTAGATCTATTTGTAAATTGAAGAGATTGTTTTTTTGCCTAAAACCTGTAATTCTGAAATTGTAGGATGAATATTAGGGTTGAAGATAGAAGTAATGGTGAATTCAGAGCAGTGGAGAAAACCAAAGAAGGCCACTGCGTTGAGCATGCGAACTGTGTTTAGTGAGTGATAGCCGAGATGGAGGATGGTTAATAGTAATAGGTTGTCTGGTAGCCGGGCAGGTGTTTTTTTTTAAAGCTTTTGACGAGGAGGGAGGTTTGTTGCAGGAGAATGTCTGCCGAAGATGGAGAAAGGTATAACATTTAAATGGCTTTTAAAGAATCCAGTTCAGATGCCTTAAATGCTGTAGAGATAAGCTATGAATGAGGTGATGTTGTTGGTTGTTGATAACGAGGTTGTTTGGAAAAAGCTTGAAAAAAATGGAAAAAGCTTGCCCATTCCATTGATTCAGAAACGCTATCCAAAAGCCCAGCTCATTTTGCACTCACAGGATAGAGGAATTTGGTCTTCTAGAGCATGAACAGAAGATGAGAGGGATGTTGCGTGTGGCAACATTTAAATAGCCAAATATGGAAAAAAGTTTGCAACCAGAAATATTTTCTCCTTAGGGAATGAATACTGGAATTAAACAAACACTTTTGCAAACACTTTTTCAACTGTGAGGAGATGCACATCTGAAATTATAAAAACAATTGAGCAAATGGAGAGGGTAAGGGATAGCATAATTTTTAGACAGGATCCAGCATATAGTTTCAAACAGTGTGTCGAAATTGTGGGGCAGCTGAAGGTTAAATGCACAGTGAAGTAGACTTTATTGTGCCAGCAGATGGCAAATAAATGCCATAAAGTTGTGTTAATAGGCATTACTTTGGATGCTAATTTTATATCTACTTTTGCCAGCCGTGTGCTGTGGTGGGCATTTTTAATAGCTGTTAATGCTTGAACGATATCGTAGTAATGTAGTATTCTTTGAGAGGAATAAGACTGAGGAAGAAAACTGTTAATGATAAAAAATAAGGCAGTGAGTGAGATGCTGAAGAAGGAAACGGCACTGCGTTTGACAGTGAGCAAGACCTGGATTTGACCGGACTTGTTTGATGTGATAGAGGCAGAAGGAGAGATATTTCATTGACTGGAGAGAATGTATAAATCATACAGCTGTTTTCTGTGTGAAAACTAGATGTCAGTTTTGTAGGGCCTGTCTTAATATCAATTTTCAATTGCAGAAATATCTGGATGAGACATAAGAGTATCCAAGCCATGAATAATAAAACATTATTAACCCAACATTAGTTTTGCATCCATGTCTGAAAACCAACTGGATCTGTGTTTGCTTTAAAATAATGCGGATGTGATGTTCAGATTGTATATTGGCTGCCAGATCCTTACAGAGAGTGATGTGAAGGGTTCTGGCAATATCACAGGGGTTTGCAGTGTTATTGAACAGAGCTGATTGTGACTGCTCTGGCTCATTTTGAAACTGCAAACACAACATCTTTCTGTTTTGAAACCATTGCTGAATACAACACAACTATTGATAAAATCCTGAATGTCTTGGCAATCTTGCATTTAAGGAAGGAAATGGTGCTCTTTGTACCTCCCAAAAGCTGTCCATGGCCTCATCAGCCACAGCGGATTCATCGTAAGAGCCAGACATCACACAGGGTGCTGTAAAGCAAGACTAAACACGTGTGCAGGAAAGTGAACTTTCTTAAGCACTGCAACAGAGAGAGAGACAGTTATTAATATAAAGTGTTAAAACAGCTAAGTATGAACCTACTAAACTAAACATATTTCAGTCATTCAATGTGTTTGGATTAGGCATGGTTATATGGTGTTTATAATAGTTACATCTTAATACAATATACACTTAAATGAAGGTAAAAAGTAGTGAGACACATTGTGTTTGTCAAACATTAGTAGAACATGTTCATAGCTAATTTGAGGAACACACCTCTGCTATTTGTGTACACACCATGGCTATTTGCAGAGTTTTTCATCCACTTCACTTTTGTCTAGTATGGTGCCTCACATTAAGAAATACCAGTCACAGAGTGAACACTTGATGTTTAGCTGCTATCAGAATAAAAGGCTAAATTGTATGTTTGACAATTTAGAAAATTAAAGTAAGTTTTTCTTTCATTTTAATTTTCTTTTTAATTTTTAAATTTTTTTAACTTGTGGTAGGTAATACCACATATCTGAATAACAGAAATCTGAAATATCTATAAATTTCTAAACAAACGCTAAATTTATGCCAACTTAAGACGGGGGATAACAATGAGATATTATAAATTTCTTATTCAAGCCTATTTTGGCATTTACATTTTTGTATGAAATTGCTGAAATCTAGAGATGTGCAAAGCCTCACACTTTTTCATAATTGCTTACCTGCATTTTAAATCCTAGTACAGAACTATTTTTGCTCTGTCACAGATAAAGAAAACTTAATTGCTCAGAAAGGTGAATGTGTTGTCACATTCACCTTCCTGGTGACACAGGAAGGTGATGATTTTGTTAACACAGATTTATTAACACAGCAAAGCCTGCAGATTATATATAACAAAGATTTGATACACTGTCAAGGCTGTCAGATTAGGCAGACCAATTATCACATAATTTAAACTGTTACAGTATTGGAGGAAAATAAATAATTGTGGGAGATATTGTCCAAAACAATGAAGACAGAAATTACAATTAGTCCTTCTGTAAATTAGGGACATTTCAGTAATAATATTACTTACTGTCCAAAAAAGACAAGAGAATTACTGTCAGACAAGAAGTTCCAGTCTCACTACAGTCACTCATTTCATGTCACCATTGCTGCAAGTTTGCCAGTCCCAATGAGATTTTAATTTATCTACATGTAGCCAACTTTGATTTAGGTGCTGATGTGTTTGTTTTGGTTTCAGTTTCACTACATATATTGCTCAATTTCTCTAAATATTTCACTCAAAATATTAACTGTTTATAATGCACGCCCACTCTTTTGGTTCTGAAGACATTAACCCACTGGAGTCATTTTGGATTACTTTTATAATGGATGTATGTGATTTTTGGAGCTTCAACAAGTTGGGTCTTGTTATGGGTGGAATATACCACACAACTTCTGAACAGATCAGTATGAATTCTACAGATTACAAGTGGAGTTTATTGTCATTTCAACAAGTACAGGAAATGAAACGTCTTGGTTACATATGTAACCCTCAGGCAACGGAGACATTACGTCAACGTACTGACGTATGGGGTCTCGCTTGAGAGCCCTATCACCTTTGAGTAGTAGAAAAACGTGCCAATGAACATGGGCTCAAGAGAAAAGAGCCAATGAGCATTTGGGAAAAAGATTTGCATGCTGAGTCACGCCCACCTGGAAGTGGGTATAAAGCAGGCCGCAAATCACTTTCATTTAGGTTTGTGCTGAGGAGCTGTGTCCCGGCCAATCAGCACATCCCGGGGATGTAATGTCTCTGTTCCCTCCTTCAGGGAATGAGGGTTACATACGTAACCAAGACGTTCCCTTTCAGTCAATCACATTTAACGGTACGTAAACGTATTGACGTATGGGATCGTATGTGGAAAACGCTGCAAGCCGACCCACATTACGAGCTAGGAATACAAGTACGGGCAGGTGAGGGGTGCCGACAGCTTCCCTGCCTCCGTGACCTACCCAGCGCTTCGTGCAGGCAACCGTCCCAGCCCCTCAGGGTTCAGAGACTGGACACAGAGTGGTCGCGACAACTGTTCCTGTTTCCCCAGGAGAAGGCACCTCGGTGCACGGGTCTCCTTCTTCTCTTGGGATAGCCACTGGGAGAAGCGCACCATTACAGGGAAAGGGCACTGTGGAGACCACACCCTGCTAAAAGGAGGTAATGTGTAGAGATGAGGTAAAGACTGAGAAGGCAGTACTACCTATAAGAAAGGTCTCTGTGCAGGTCCTACCTACTGGAAAGACACTACTGTCAACAGAGACTGGCAGTAGTAAGCGCCAAGAGAAAGACATGGGTTCACCGACTAGGAAACCATATTATCATGGAGAATACACACATGGGATTACCAATGGGGAATCACTACATATGGAGCACCTAGCCCAGTACAAGGGCTGACTGTGGCATACATACGAGTACTGGGTCTAGCGTGAGGCTCCTCCGCCGAGCCTGCTCACTGACGGGTGCTAGTGGAATCGCAACGCAGGGTTCACCATATAAATGTCTATTTCCTCCATCCCAGGGGGGAGGCAATGCAAGCGAAGACACCAAGCACATCTCCCCACCCACTACGTGGGCCCCAACATACGGGAGGATACGGGCTCCACCCTGAGTTTGTTAAACCTCGCAAGGGTGTTAGGTGTCACCCAGGGTGCATCTCTGCCCAGGAGGACCGCAATCTCCGCATCAAAAGGAGGGAGTTGGTGCAGTAGGGGGATGCCCTTGGTGATAAACAGACTGGGGGCCAGGCTGCAGCGTGGAGGTAGAGTCATGCCTGGGGAGGATATGCCTGATAGCCTCTGACTGCTTCTGAACTGCCGAGAACTGCTGGGCAAAGCCCTCAACAGCATCATTGAAAAGGCTACCTTGGAAGATGGGGCTATCAAGAAAGGAAACCCTTCTATGTCCCACATCTCCACAAGATTTAGCCAGAAATGGCGCTCCTGACAACCACCAAGTTGTCTTGCTCTCATAATAAGAGCACAACCTGACCACAAGCCACTTAGCATATTTTGCCCAGGCATGTGATTCAGCAATCATGGCCATCAGATGAGAACAGGAAGTGATTGCACCCAGAAACACACGGACAGAAAATGTCTTTAAAAAGATGCCCATTGTCCGTAGGAGCTCTTTTAGAATGCTCATTGGTGCGTTTTTCTACTACTCGAAGGTGATAGGGCTCTCAAGCGAGACCCCATTCGTCAGTGCATTGAAGCAATGTTGAACGTGACTGACTGAAAGGGAACAACATTTCTCCAGGACCAAGGTGCTACATAAGACAAACACAGAACAACACAGAACTACAAGGGATTACATAATTTACATGATTTATACATAGTGCACAAAGGCAAACGTGCATACAGCACAAGACAGTACAATGACTACTGGGACAATAGGCATAGTATGTCCCAGTGCAGAGCTGACCAGCACACAGTTCTGTTTAAAAGTGAACCTGGTGACAATAAAATATTAATATAATAATGGCAGACGGTCATATTATCATTCATTAAAAATAAAAAAATAAAAACTGTATTTCGTTTATACGTGTGCGCGGGGCACTGGACTAATGGGTGTTAGGTCCATAAACTTTTGAAAAGCATGTGATTTAAGGCTGAGCTCTAACTGGCTTGTTTCAGATTGTCCTCTGTGCCCCACACCCTCCTGCTTTTGATTTTTGCGAATCAATATTGTTTTTTTATTTTTGGTTTTATACATTATAAGTGAAAAATCTTGAGATGAAAGAAAAATTCAGTTTTATCTTTGCAACAATACCCTTTAAAAGGTGTTCAGATGAAGATAAAGGAGCTTGGACCAGATCGACCCAGATTCAGTAGCAGTCAAGTGATTGTGGTCAAACTTACACTCAGTACTTTGCCATCACTTCTTATGGGAAACAGAGTTGGCTAGCTGAATGCGATGTGAGCCATGCCTTTCATTTATTTCCCCGTTTGATGTTTCAAAGTCCTGGCACTGAAACGTTGTGGAGAACAACGGGGGTTTGTAACATCTCTCTGAAAATTTGCAAGCCAAAAAGAAAGGAGAGCAAAATTTTTTCAAGTAGTGTTACTGGCCAGTGATTAGACAACTTCACAGTGTGTGTGTATGTGTGTGTGTCTGTGTTTTGAATGATTACCTTGATTATTTAACTCATACTCACAATGCTACTATAAAACTGATAATAAAACTACTACTGATAATATACCCATATTGGACTCAAATTCACTGATTCATGGTACATTTATTGCATTCTTTAACAGTTGACTCTTAACATGAACATTTTCAATATTTTATCTAGCTGTAATAATACATAATCACCTGATAAAAGCTATTTACAGTCCTAATTACTAATTTAATAAGTGTAATAAGTGTAAACAGCCTATGTACAGTGTATTAAGTATGTAGCAGCATAAACATGCAAAAAACTGTGCAAAAAATTGCAAGAGGATGGAGGATTCTCAGTTGTGTGTGTATATGTGTGTGTGTTCCTTTAGTCCAGTTTCTGAGTATTGAGGAGTCTGATGTCATGTGGGAAGAAATGATCACACAGCCAGGTCGTAAAGGCCAGGGTACCGTTGATTTGGCACTGTTTACCAGACAGCAGGAGGTTAGAGAGTGTGTGAGAGGGGTGTGTGGAGTCATCCGCAATGCTGGTGGCTTTTCGGATGCAGCGTGAGGTGTAAATGTCCATGATGGAGAGAAAAGAAACCATGACGATCATCTCAGATGTCCTCACTATCCACTGAAGGGTCTTGCGATCCAAGACGGTGCAATTCCCAAGCCAGGCAGTGATGCAGCTGCACAGGATGCTCTTGATAGTCCCTCTGTAGAACATGGTGAGGATGGGGGGTGAGAGATGTGGTTTCCTCAGTCTTCTCAGAAAGTACAGGTGCTGCTGGGCTTTCTTAGGTTCTCCGCCAGGTGAACACCAAGAAACTTGGTGCTCTTGACGATCTCCACAGAGGAGCCATGGAGATTACAATGGGAGTTAGAGTTAAGTGTTGTAGTCAATTGTTTAATCTATGAGCCAAGTATAGAAGCTAATTTGGTATGTGTGTTATTTTAATTTACTTTTGTAGTGTTATTGTTTTTTATCTGGTCAGCATATTATTATTGTATGATTTCCAGTTTCAGTAGCAATGCTTCACACAATATGTGTTCTTTATGGATCAAAATAACAAACATGTTTTGATATCCTCTAACTGGTAGTCTGAAGTTAAAACTGCCATGCATGCACTATGCAATTTTCTATGAAATCTGTCAGCTCTGATTGCATTGCTGACTCGTCTAGACAACAAATCTAGGCAGAAACCTGAGCCTTTAAACAGGATTACAAAGACAGAGAGAGTGGTATATACTTTTTCAATTTTGTTATGTTGCAGCCTGATTCTACAATCATTTAAATTCATTTTTTTCTCATTAATCTACTCTCAGTACCCCATAATGACAAAGTGACAAGACAGAATTTTAAAACCTAACCCTGTCTGTAAATGTATTAAAAATAAAAAACTGAAATATCACATCCCAACACTAAGGACTTGTGTGACAGCATTGCTAAATCTTGCTAAATCATTGTTTCACTTGATAATATTCTTTACTAAGGTACAGTCACAACATAGCAGGTCCATAATATTAATATATTGCTTTATATTAGGCACTCAACCAAAAATCAGCTCTGAAACCTGCAGGTTTCCTGAAGGAAAGCTGCTGTTATTCAGTCCCCTTATATAAACAGATCTGTTCACTGTGTTAGTGAGGATTTCCCGCAACCACCTCGCTCCCATACACTGGAATTCTAATCACACACACCTGTTACACACAACTTACGGACAGAGGCTGGAATCAGGTGTTTGTTCTCAAATGGCCATCTACAACAATATTTTGGGGCTTGAAAATTTCATGCAGACCAGTAAGGATTTCACAACGGCTGACTGCATGCCAGTTTGAGGAAACCTCACAAGAACGTTCACTTACCTAACCCCCATCTATGCCCATGCAAGTGGATTCTCATCGCCTTACCAAAATTGAACACAGTTGTTGTCTCACTAATGGATTATGCTTATACTGTGGATCTTCTGGTCACCTCATCAAAGCATGTCCTACTTGTCCCCCACATCCTGCGGTGAGTACTATTTAAGTCAACCCAGCCATACCTACACTGAAACTTCTTATGGTTCATATAGTAACTCCTGTCTACTCCCTTCCAGCACAAGCCTTCCTAGACTCCGGATCATTTGGTAATTTAATTTCCGCCTACAATTAACCCGTAAGAACCATACCCATGTATTCAACATCAAAGCCGTTAGGATGTGGGAAGATTTGGTACTGATCACCACCCATCACGTTCAAGATTGGCTGTCTACCTCTGGAACTTATATCCTTTCTGGTGTTGGAGGGCTCCACCATTGACATCATCCTTGAACCCCCTGGCTGTCCGAGCACTCTCCAGAAGTCCAATGGTCCAGTAGTTAAATCATCTGATGGAGCGAATTGCATTCCTACAGTTCCATCTTCCAATACCATTAGAGATTAACTCTTGCTGTGTTCTACCAACGTAGAAAGCCCTCAACCTCTCGCTTAGGCTCAAATACCTCCTGAATACCAGGCATTCCAGGATGTCTTCAGCAAGAGGGTGACTACATGTATATCACCACATCGGCCATGGGACTGTGCCATCGACCTGCTGACTGGGGCTAAACTTCCATATTAAACTTCCCTTCCTCTATTAAGGATGCTCTGGATTAACAATTCATCTGTTCGACCGCCTCTCCAGCAGCTTCCAGCTTTTTCTTTGTGGGGAAAAAGAACGGAGACCTGAGACCCTGTATAGATTATCGCTGTCTTAACTCTGTCTTTATTTACTCACGGAACCTGGCCGAACATCGCCACCATGTTAAGAAGCAGGTCCTTCTTAAGCGATGCAAATATCAGTTATTTCTGAAGCTTGAAAAATGTGAGTTCCACAAGACCACCATCCAATTCCTTGGTTATGTTATTAGTCCCGAGGGAGTCCAGATGGAATAGGGCAAGGTTAAAGCTATCAGGGATAGGCTGAGTATGCACAAAACTCCTTCAGACAATGTAACACCGGGCTAACTCTCTTTCAGTGCATACTCGTTACCAACCTCCCCTATTTCCTTGGTCTGGCAAACCATCTAAGGTTCCAGCTGTGGACCACTGGTTCCATGAGAGAGTGTGGGACTCAGTCCATGTACACGTTCAACAGGCAGTTTGGAGGCATCGACTTCATGCGGACACCCGTCAATCCACAGCACCCGCTTATCAGCCTGGTGACAAGGTGTTCTCCCCAAGATCTCCACCTCCGACTGCCTTGTAGAAAGCTGAGTCCCAGCTACATAGGTCCCTTTACCATCCTGAGGCAGATCAACCTCTCAACTCCAACTCCTGCCACTGTACCGAATTCATCCTACTTTTCATGTGTCCCTTCTCAAACATTATACTAACCCTGTCACCCCCTCTGCCACAGGTCCCGCTGAACCCAAGGTGCCCCCTCCTTCGGAGGTCACGAAGAAGAGACTATCTACCAGGTCAATGACATCCTGGACTCCCGACGATGAGGCAGCCGTCTCGAGTACCTGGTAGACTGGGAGGGCTATGGTCCTGAGGAGAGGTCATGGGTTGCCCGAGACAACATTCTAGATCCTTCTTTAATCTCCGACTACCACCAAAACCACCCGAGGCGGTTCTTGTTGTCATGTTAGGGCGTCAGGAGCTGCCGTGGAGGAGCAGGTAATGTCAGGGACACACCCCCGCAACCAACCACGCCTACTTGCTCCCATTGACTGGAATTCTAATCACACACACCTGTTCCCGCCAATCACCAACACTTTATAAACAACATTCACTCCTCTCCTCTTTGTCCGGCCTACCCACTAGCAATACGGATTTACCCAATCCTCCTTCACTGTATACTTACCTGGATCTCTCTCCATTAATCTCCATTGTGGATATTCTCCTGTGTTCTTCTAAGCAACCTGGACCTGCTACACAGACATTTGAACATTCTCCAGCTAAGTAGATACTATGCTAACCTGCTCTTAGTTATCTTACCTGTAGAAAAGGCCGCTATATGTATATAGAGACATTAGTGCCCCCTTGTGACTTTAAGAGGTATTACACCGATGATGCAGTATTTCCCTTTAACGATCCCTTTAACCTTATTAACGATACGCAGTTCAGAGCACTGAAGGTCTTTGCTAGTGTTACGCTGTTGTTGTTGTTCCAGCTGAGTGCATTGATATACAAGTGATTGACTATGTGTATGTTATTTATTATCGTTAAACAGCCGTAATTCCAGTGTATAAGTTGTGTTATCGTTAGTTGATAATTATAATTGGGTATGTGCACCACACGCATTGTGTATTGCATTCACATGTACGGCATTGTGAATGTGTATGAGAGACATTAAATAGCATTATTAGGGTGTTATATTGTAAACTGTTAGTTACTTTGGGTTTGTCTATATTATTATTTACTGTATAATTGAGATTGTTGTTATTTTTTGTTGTTTAGAACTACTCATACTACGCATATACACTTTACTAGCTGTACTACATTTATCTACTCAACCACATTGGAAGACTGTAAACCCTTTACAAGCCATTCACGATCATTAAAGTGTACTTTGTCTCTGACCGGACGACTTATGTCTTCTTACCTGCCACCAGCATTTACACTAGTCTATCTCACATTGCCTGTATTTAAACATCGCTCATGTTTATCTTTACTATTACCGATTTACTTGCTGATGTTTTACTGCTGTATGTTGTTTGTTAATCAATAAACCAGCAGTACTATTACTTACCTCTTTGTTTCTACGTGTATTTGCTGACAGTTGGTGATGATTTATAAAAGGTAAATCTGTAAATTCAATACAACAGAATGGCAGTATGCCCCTAAAACATTTTCAGTCATGCTTTTTTGCAGCCTGCTGGTACTATAAGCTGTAAGCCTTCTTTATACTTTCGTCTTGCTCTGCACCGTGAGCATTGTCTGACTGCAATGCACTGCTCCACATGAACAAGGTGTTTAACACCTAAACGCTATTAGACAACACCAAACTGCTGCTAGAAATGGTTGTCATGCTTCTTCTGAATCCTTAATACTATTCTGCATACACAAACTTTGGTTACTGTATTTAAATGACCAGAAGCGCATTTCACTCTTGAAAAAGGGCCCAAAATCAAACTTTCTTTCTCCACCATTGCTTCTCTCACCAGAAGATAACAGTGTTGTATCCTAAAGAGGATTCATAAATAACGACATCTCTGTCATTAATTATGACAGAGTCGCTATTTAGGATGATTCCATCATCATCTTAATCCAAGCTTAATTAGTCAAATAATATCCACAAAACATGACAGCTAGTGGTCTCTATGGATCTTCCTTATATGGAAGATTTCAGCTTGAGTTTGGAACAACATAGGAGGATGATGACAATCATCAGTTTAAAACAAATTATTTGCAAATGTAAACTACCAAATGTGTCAAGTCTAAATGCCAGATTTAGGTAAAAGCTGATTTCAGTACCATTGTGTTCAATGTCAGGACTGCAGCTAGAAAACAGCACAGAAACATTAAATTTCAGGGTGTGACAGCTCACAGCAGTCAAAAAGAAGATGAGAAATGGAGAATATATATGTATAGATAGTATAGATGTATATGTCTCCCTCAGTCATATTTTCTGTAGTCATATGTACGTTACAGTGCCAAACACCTAGTGCACTCTCACAGGGGTATAGAAACAGTGAAAAACGTTTATTTCAGCACATAACAAAAGTAATTATCTTATTTATGAATGGTGTATTATTTATAGACATACTATGTCATAGCCTAAATCACCTGCTGCCAGGCAATGACTGCTTTTCTTGTGTCAGTTTTGTGATTATGTCCATATATATTAACCACAGCATTCTCTTGAATAGGCTTGAAAATTATGTTGGCATAAATAGAACTACACTGACATGGTTTGAATTATCTTTATCTGACCAATTCCAAATTGTTACTGTGAGTAAAAAGATGTCATATCGATCGAAGTTCAGTATGGAGTACTGCAGAGTTTAGTGCTTGGGCCTTGCTTTTCATCTTGTATATGCTATCTTTGGGAATAGTTATTAAGAGACATGGGGTTAGTATTCACTGCTATGCTGATGATGCTCAGCTGTATATTTCTTTGAGGCCCAATGAAATGCATAAATTAACCAAACTAATGGAATGCATAGTCAATATTAAAACTGAAATGACTAGCAACTTTCTACTACTAAATTCAGACAAAAAGTTTTAATTATTGGCCCAAATTTGCATGTGGACCAACCTACCATACTCTTGATGGATGCTCTATAAAGTCTACTTCATTAGCTAAGAATTTCGGTGTCCTATCTGATAGCAATTATCCGATACCAATTTGTCCTTTGAAAACGACATTTCCAATATTTGTAAAACTGCATTCTTTTTTAAAAAATATGTGTCAAACATTGAAAAGTAAGAGTTCTTAAAGCTAGAGTTGTAAAGCTAGAGTTCTTACGAGAATGAAAAGTATGACCATATTAGCAGTTCTGTCAGCACTGCACTGGCTACCTATTAAGCGGCGCATAAAAATCAAAATTCTACTAATTACCTATAAGGCCCTGAATAGCTTAATTCCTCAGTACCTGAGCGAACTCCTTTCTTATTACATTTCTTCACATTCACTGCAATCTCAAAATTCCAGCCAGTTAAAATCAAGTGTGGGTTGTAGATAATTTTCATATTTGGCACACAAACTTTGGAACAGGCTTCCGATTGCTGTCTGGGAGGCAGATACACTCTTAAATCTAGATTAAAGATCCATCTCTGTACTCAAGCCTACACATAGTCCTATGCATTTATTTTAGTCTGCTCAGTTAGGTTTTTTTGTTCCCTGCCTAGTCACAGCAGTGTAATTTTATAGCTGCAATTAGTAACATTATGCTCTGTCCATCTCTGCTAGTGCCTGACATTTGTCACTAAATCAGGCATAACTGTTATTGAATCAATATAAAATTATAAATCATTATTATGATTTATAAGCGCTCCGTTTTACACCAAAAGGTTACAATTTAAGCTTTAATGTGCCAGAGAACTGACCCTCCTGGTTGAGCCTGGTTTCTCCCAAGGTTTCTTACTCATCTATGCATCATTGGAGTTTTGGTTCCTTGCTACTTAGGGATTTGAAAATTAATAAAATTATATATAAAAATAATATACTGACCTATCTACAGTCCTAAAGACTTGCTATTTCATTATTTCTTTCTCTCCCATTCTCTTTCATTATGCAATGTTAAGATATTTTATGGTATTACTGCCAATCTCTTATACTCCTGTTCTATAAAATTGTGTCTTCTTTTTAAGCGGCATCTTTATGTAAGATGGAATGGCATATCTAGCTTAATATGACACCTATCTCTGTGTCATGTTGATTGATTAAATGTTGCATAGTTTCAAAAATACATACTGTTTTAGTAGGCTGTCTGGATAGATTACCCTCTCATAAACCACTGAGATAGGTATGAGCCTTTGCATGCAATTTCATTTATTCAATTTCAAAATGTGTTGTAGTAATCATAACTTCAGTCAACTTTATATTCATAAACCAATTACAATGTTAGTATCACTAATTAGTTTTACTAATATGCATCTTATATTAACCAATAAAATTTGCAGTAATACCATGTATTCTGTATTCTTGGCTGTATGTGTTTAATAATTTTCCTGTTTTCTGTGTTTTTATTTTTATTGTATTTAAAGTTGCTTTGAAACAATGCAACATTGTAAAAAAGCTATATTCTACATTCTATAGCTATACTCTTCAACCTGCAGAACCTATATCAAGCTGACCCTTTAAACTGGCTAAGACGTACACACTAGATGTGAACAAATAAGAGAGGTCTTTGAGCCCAGTGTCAATACAGAGATGGAGGATGGAGTCATTTAGGATGGAGTCAATAACACATAAGTGGCACTGATGGGCAGAGTTCATATCACTTGTCAAAAATACTTGCACAAAACCCAGAAATACACAAGAATAAATCACTTTTACATGTGAAATGATGTGAAACTGCCCATTTCATCAGAATATTTTCATACTATGTTTAATATTATCATTAATATCCAGTCATTTTCTACAGTTGTTTTGCATCAGTAATAAATCATGAAACCACAAGCAAAACTGATCAGACAGATATTGCTTGTTGTTTAGTAAAACTTACCAATGGTGGCTCCATTCACAAACAAATTATCTAACTTTTTAAGCATAAAATAATCCAGACGTGACAGTAAAACTGGACTCTTTCGTGCTCTTAGCTTTGGAGTGCATCTAGAGCTCATGCAGGAGGATAATCCTAAAGTCTTCCACTTCAATGGCTTAAACAACATAAGGCGACAGGTTACAGGAGAGAGAGAGAGAGAGAGAGAGAGAGAGAGAAAGAGAGTTAGAAAAAGAGAGAGAGTGGAGGAAGCACACTGGGAGAGGGTGTGATAATACTACGACATTAGGGAATATGTCATGGAAAGCTGCTGGTTGCTCTAGTGATGAAGAATTTGTAAATTTGGCTTGAGTGTTTTAAGACGAAGCAAAGATTTTAATTAAACTCAATCACCAAAACCAGGTACATCATATCAATTAGGATTAAAATGAAATGGGAAACAGCATTAAAAGACAAACCATATGGAAATCCTGTATATAATCTGTAATCTGAGAAAAAATCCTGTAAGAAAACACTCTCAATTTACATTGCACAATACTAATGAATTGACTGCTAAACTGGGAGTTCCAAAGCATGGGAAGTTATTTATATACACTTTTATTGTATATAAATAGCTACATACATGCAAACAAACATGTAAACCTATTATAGTAATTAGATTTTAGACTGTATTTATCTCACCCATCTACCTGCAGTTACTGTGTCTGGTGGGTTTGCCTCAGGAATGTGTTATCTATTAGATATTACGAAACATACTGAACAATTACTTCAATACTAATACCAAAAGTCCCTTTGGTAAATGCAAACATTAACACAACTTACAAAACTTCTACAGACAGATTTTATGTTTCAACTGTCAAAGCAAAACAGATGTGTAATGTCAATTAGCACATACATCATCACATTGTATGCAAAATGCATTTTCTCACACTCTGGAATAAATATAAACAGTCCAATGAAGATTCCTCAAAGTTAAGCACAAAGTATTTCAAACAGCTTGAACTGCAGTTATTACACTAATATTTAATATTTCGGAATCTATCACTAAAAAAGCATTGCAAGAAAGTAAACTGCATGTTCCCAATTACTGCACGTGTGTGAGCAGTTCAACCACAAGATCTTAGATCATGTTTTGAATATTTTATATTATGTTTACTGTACGTATATATGCTGGATCATAGTTACATTACAAAAGACTAAAACCAATTAAGCTAGTATTGTAAAATCAACAGTTGTTTAAATCCTGAAGAACCATATTCTAAGTTGCTAAATTGCTATAGGCATCTGTATATTGTGTTATATTGTGTCATACCTCTTAAAAACAATGTCCTTCTATGGACTAGTTTGAGACTTCTGTGCAAATATCCAAAATTGTATGGAAAATTAATTTTTTCAGTGAATTCAATGATGAACTCTTAATATCAACACAGTAATGCACAAAAATAAGGTTAATTGTTAACAGAGTTAAGACCTGTTGAAGATGAGATGTTATGATATGTGTACATGAGCTGTAGGAAATTATGTAAAGAGAGAGGCTGATCACTTGGCTGAATTCTGGCCTTAGTCCATCTTCTAAGCAGATCAGAGCAGAGACTCAGATGCAGTTTACAGCATGCTGGAGACAGAGTTCACATCACATGCAGCCTGATAGGCTAAGCAGTGATTACACTTGTCATGTGACTGGAGGTTTAAAGGGTCAGATGTAATGTGGTAGTTAATGAAGAATAGCCATTAAGAGATTAATCACTCTAATGACGAGAGAGAGAAAGAGGGAGATAGTATGTAGGGTCCTCTGGCAATACTAAAGTAACAGTTATTAATATCACATCTGTGTGCCAGAGATCAATGGATTTATGGATCTACAAATGGGGCCAACCTTAGCCCCTCCTGATGATTTATATAGGTGACTATCAATGTATTATCTGTGCGGACTATAGCATGGTGGCCCCTGAGGTTTGGGAGGAAGTGTTTTAAGGCTAGAAACACAGCCATCAATCACCCTCAGCTCATACAAGCAGATGGAAACATAAAACCAAACAACAGAGCCACATCAGGAAAAAGGAAGAAACAGTCAACAATCAAAATAAATGCAAAGATACAGGGTGCTGTTGGGTCTCTATTGTCCATCATGTTTTTTCTGCTTGTTGGCAGGAAAGTGTAAGTAATGTCTTGACATTCTGTGGGTTCAGCATGTTTAATCCTGTTACCGAACACCCTCATAACAACACAAGTTTTCATAGCGCCACAGAACCACAGTGGTCACAATTGTATGGGAATTAAGCTTTTTTAATAATGAAAATTATTATACACATTATCTTTTAAGTATTACTGTTATTATCAGTAATACTTAGTACTGTTTTCATACAGGTTTCTCAACCTGCACTATTATGCATACAAACATAATGGAAGAGGTGTGCACTCTGACACACTGGTGCCAGGAGAACCACCTCTCATTCAACATCGACAAGACCAAAGAAATTGTTGTGGACTTCAGGAGACAGGAAATTAGAGAACACACCCCTATCACCATCAATGGATCACCAGTGGAGTGGGTCAACATCTTCAGGTTCCTCTGTGTTCATATCACTGAGGACCTCACATGGTCCGCTCACGCAGATAGTGTGCAGTAGTGAAGAAAGCCCATCAGTGCCTCTTCTACCTCAGGAGTCTGAGGAAGTTCGGTATGAACCGCAACATTCTCAGATCATTCTACACCTGCAATGTGGAGAGCATTCTGACTGGTTGCATCATGGCCTGGTACGGGAACACCACTGCCCTCAACCGCAAGGCCCTGCAGAGGGTTGTGCGATCTGCCTGCCACATCAGAGCCACTTCCCTCCCTCCAGGATATCTACAACAGGCAGTGTCTGTGAAAGGTCCGGAGGATCATCAGTGACTCTAGCCACCCAAGTCACGATCTGTTCTCCCTACTGCCCTCAGGTAGACGGTACCGCTGCATCCAGACCCACACTAGCCGACTAAGGGACAGCTTTTTTCCTCAAGCTGTCCGACTACTTAATTCGAACTGACATAATCTCAACTCACTCCCGCCCTTCTCCATACACTGCACTTCAGCTACTTCACACATCACATAACAAGGTGTTATTACGAGTCCATGTTCATTGGTCTTGTATGTACACTTTACATAATATATTTACTGTGCGTATGTATGTATGTATGTATGTATGTATGTATGTATGTATGCGTGTGTATATATACACACATATGTAAATGCACATATTGTGTGCACAAATGTAAATTGTTACATATGTATATTTGTACATATTCTATAAGTATATTTGTACACTACAACATGTCCATGTGCATATAATGTATATTGTAAATTTGTAATTTTATGTATATTCTGTGCATTTTGTCATATACTGTGCATTTTGTCATATACTACATACTGTTATATGTTACATATGTGTTACATCACACTGCTACATTTTTTTTGCTACTGTTACATGTCTGTTTTACATACTGTATTGCACCGTCTGGAGTCGCACTCAAGATTTTCACTCACCTCTACACGTGTTGAGGTGATGTGACAATAAACTTGATTTGATCTGATTTGAAACAGGTTGTCCTGCCTCAGACTTAAACCATTTGCTGAACCATTTTTGAATAAGTTTGGATGCTGCCAAAAGCAAAAGTTTTCAGGCTCATGAAGGAACTCAACTTTACTTAAGACGGAAGATAATATAAGCAATATTTTAAACAAAAACTTTATTTTTTATTTTAACTTTTATAACAATCCCTTCATTCATTTCACCATTAGGTGCTAAAAATAAATTCCTCTTTATATTCTCCTTGTGTTTGCTGTCTTATGTTGGCTTGTTTTGGTTATATCATCATTTTTGATTGCTTGTCTTGTTGAGTTTAGGAAGCGTCTAGCGTTTGTTTTTTGTTTGTTTTTCTCTCTTTGTTTTGCAGTTTTTCTACTCTGGTTCTACCCAGGTCTCCCTCTCTCATCTACCGCTGGTTCCATACGTCCAGCTTCCACTGCACCCACCATCTTCCTGCTCTTCTCTGGTTTCCCCAGTCTACCCTCCAACCCTGCCACCCAGCCATTACTCCTGCCCTGCTCTTCTCCCTCACAGTCATTATATCAGTAAATTTACATTAGGAAACTAATTCAGCATAAAATCCTTAAGTCCTGTAAGTCTTAAAGCCATAAGTCTCTCTAATGTGTTATCAAAAGGTGTGTAAATGATACTAAATAGTACATGAAAAGACAGAACCTGCAAGAGTCTGTATACTTGTTGGTTTTCAAAAAGATTTGGACAATGTAACTTAATCATGGTAATACTACAGCTGATCTTTTCACATTTAGGTGACTTTAAATTATTTGAACCACTATGTGTTCAACTGTTTATCACATGGAAAACCTTGTGATCTGTTTGACAGAAACATGGCTAAAATTAGTTGATTACATTATATTAAATGAGTCTATTCCCTAAAATTACTGTTATTAGCATGAGCCTCATCCAAAACGTAAATGGGGAGGTGTTGCTGCACTTCATAGAAATATTTTTAATGTTACCCTGAGATCTGAGTTCAGATACACTAAGTAATGGTGTTCAATTTAACTTCATCTGGTGTAAATGATAAATTGAGTAATTTCTACTTGCTACTGTCTACAGGCCATCAGGGTACCACACAGACTTTATCAAAGAATTTGCTGACTTTATATCAGAAGTAGTATTGCCTCTGCTTTTCAGGAGAGTCAGTCAAGATTTATTTGTCACATACAAGTTATATAGAATACAACAAGTAGTGAAATATGTATCTGAATGCTCAGTTAGACTGTACAGATAAATACTAAAAAGTAAATCACAAGAAATTTAAAAGTACTTAAAATACAAAAATATATAAAATACAAAAATACAATTGAAGGTAGGCGAATAAGGGGGCGGGGAACCTAGCAGCCAGTAATCAACAGTGGAACGCAGTGTGCAAAGTGGTATAACTAGCATGTTATGTCAGAGTAGCTTAAATGTACTGTGTATGTTTGTCCATGTTTAAGTGTCTGATGGCCTGAGGGAAGAAGCTCTTCCTGAGTCTCTCCGTTTTAGCCATCAAGGTGTGGAAGCGTCTACCTTAGTGTAGCAGTATGAACAGCTGGTGTCCAGGGTGGGTGGAGTCTTTAAGGATCTTAATAGCCCTAGCTTTGCATCGCCTGGTGTATATGTGATCCAAAGAAGGGAGATCCGTCCTGGAGATACGCTCAGCTGAGCGCAACCACTCTCTGAAGAGCTTTACGATCTTTGACTGATATGTTTCCATACCATGATGAGATGCACTGAGTCAATACACTCTTTACAGCCCCAGTGTAGAAAGTTTTCAGGATCTCAGGGGAAACACTGAATTTATCTGTGTCCGCTTGAGGAGTGATGTACACAGTTGATGACCACTGTAAACTCACGAGGCAGGTAGAATGGGCGGCACATGATTGTTAGGTGTTCCAAGTAAGGCGAACAGGAACGCTACAGAGTGGAAATGTTCCTAGGGTCATGCCATTTGTTATTAATCATGAAACAGACCCCACCGTTTCTGCTTTTACCGGCCTCAGCAGTCCTGTCCATCCGAAGAACAGAAAAGTTATCAGACGGCGTTACAGCTTCATCCGGTACCGAAGGGGTCAGCCATGTTTCAGACTGTTGCAGATAATGTTACAGTCCCTTATGTCCTGTTGGAATCTTATCCTGGTTCTGAGATCATCCATCTTGTTCTCGAGTGATTGGATGTTGGCGAGCAGAATACTGGGCTAAGGACTGTGTACTGTGTGCTCTGGTTCTAAGTCTGTTGCGAACCCCAGCACGTTTACCTCTGTGAAACTCCTTGGAGGAGTTTCCTCACGGCTATTGTTCTGAATCTCCACGTCGGATTGGTGGGTAAAGCGTCAATAAATAGGTGAGTAAGTTGGTTTCCGATGTTTTAAAGTGATCTACTGTTGTATGTCATCAGTGCAGATGTAACATGTACGAAAGGTAAGAGTAGTTGTAAGTAAATAAGTAAATAAAAACACAGTCTGAGCAAAGTGTCCAGGACGGCGTCCAAACATGGCGGCGCCATCTTGTTCGAGGTTCGAGCAATTATTGGAGACAAAGAGTTAGTTTCATTGTTATGCTGATGATACTGTACTTCCCCTTCTGTCGGATTGTGTACCCAACACTAGGGGTTCATTCTTGGGAGCCCAATCACCTCATCTTTTATATTAAAGGCCAATGAAAAATTGGTGAGTGAAATTTGTGTGCCAGTCTCCGTCCCGGATTTCAGGTATATAAGTGGACTGGCATGCAACACTAACTCAGATTTTGTTCTTTGGTGGCACGCATGCTGTGGTCCTGGTGACTTATCTATAAATGGAGAAAAACAGACATTCTCTCATTCCTGCTTCACAATTACGGTGCAATCAGCAGTGGTTTGCCTCGTCCTGTTTTCAGTTAAACTTCCTCTGGGCACTTCAGCAGGTCAGCTACACAAGCCTAAAGAGCGTATTTCCTTCATCGGTTTCTTCCATTTCTTTGCTTCCCTCTGAGGGAACAGGGTGTTCGCATTCTCAACTATCTCAACGACTCATTCTGGCCCACTCGCACACACAGAGACCTAGTACTACGGTACCTAGGCCAACTGGGACTTCAGGTCAACTGAGAAAAGAGCAAGCTCTCTCAGGTGCAAAGCATCTCGACATGGAGTTGAACTTGGTCAGTATGACTGCCCATCTCCTAGAAGACAGTGTGTGACACTGTCTGTGTCCAGTGTGTGTACTGCGCAATTATCTGGAGTGCACAGAGAGCCTCAGATTCTCTGACCAGCTCTCTGCCTCGGAGATCAGCAGAAGGGGAAGGCTGTCTCCAGAGATTAGCCCATTGGATTGTGGAGGCCATCTCCATGGCCTATCAATCACTGGGATGACAGAACCACCTGGGTATCAGGGCACACTCCACAAGGGGCGTTGCTTCCTCCTGGGCTTTGGCTAGGGGCACCTCACTAGCCAACATATGTAGAGCTGTGGGCTGGGCTACACTCAACACCTTTGCAAGGTTTTATAACCTTCATGTGGACCCAGTCGCGTCCCTTTGGGGTGATTGAACAACAACCGGCTGGGTGTATCACTTGCTCCTGTGCCCTTCCCCTCTTCAGAGGTGATAACATGCACCATTCTGTTCGACTTAGCATTAGGACACCTTGAGGGTCATTTTATTCTAGCATTTTAGGTAATTTTATTCCTATGGTGAACAACTTGGTGAAAGAGTTGCTGACTAGGCCTGGTACTTGTGTGCATAGTCCTCATCATAGTTAAGGCTGTAAACCAGTGCTCAGTGCTCCATGCGAGTGGTACGGGTAACCCCATATAATGTATGGCCCACAGTTTAGGTTTCACCGTTGGTAAACTCTGTCTTCCCCTTCCCCTTAGTAGAGTACCTCTACCTCACTGCTAAGTCTAGGCACCCTCTCTTGAGATAAGGCCCTTCTCAGTAGTTTTCCATATGTGTATTACCCATCCAGTATGTCCATATGTTGCATCTACTACTTCACACCTATTACCAATAGGATGTGGTCTCCGTAGCGTTTCCCTCATCAGCAGAGGAGAGGACACTATCCCAGTCTCTGCTCAGCAGCTGGCCACCACATAGACCTTATTATAGTACCCAATTCTGTCTATGCTGGGAGGCGCCTTACACATAAGCTTAAAGGTTACAATGTAGTTGAAGTACTTGTACAAGGCACGGTACAGCTTGCCGGAGTCTGCTCCTCTTCATAGCACAGTTCAGCTTCCGTGGATTATATAAGGACCCCTAGTGTCGACATCAACACAATGTCGAGTGATGTTATGTATGTAGGTTATGTATGTAACCCTTGCTCCCTGACAGAGGAAATGAGACGTTATGTTCATCATGCCACAGTACTGAACTGCACTGATGGGAGTTGTGACACTTCTGCAAATCCTCCAGACAATATCTGAGTGAATGTTGCACGGCAGCCAGCCAGTCAACACTGCACTGGCTGCCTATCAAGCATCATATAACTACAAAATTATGCTTATTACTTACAAGGCCCTAAATGGTTTAGCTCCTCAATACCTGAGTGAGCTCCTCTCTTACAGTCCTTCATGTTTACTGCAATCTAAAATATCTGGCCAGCTGAAAATATCTAGAATTTCAAAATCAAGTGCAGGTGGTAGATCCTTTTCATATTTGGCACCCAAACTCTGGAACAGTCTTCCCAATATTGTCCGGGAGACAGATAGATTAAGTCTAAACGTCTAAAGACCCACCTCTTAAATCTAGCCTACACATGGTCATATGGATTTATTACTCAAATCTCTTAAGGGATTGTTAAGGCTGCATTAATTTAGGTAAACTGAAACCAGGGCCATATTGTTCCCATTAAAATAGATGTACTGGCTGCACACCAAATCTGTCTGCCTTTCATTTCCCCAAGGTCCTGTAGTCAGCTGGATCCACACTTAATCCACACCAGATGGTGGGGGACAGGATGAGATGACTCCTGAGACAGATCAGTGGTAATACAATGGACTTATGATGGACTAATAATGATGATCTACTTACCTAACTCTAGCCTAGTTAGATTCTATAATTTTGTTCCCTGCCTAGTCATGCAAATAGTAACATAATGCTTCTGTCGACATCTCTGTTTGTAACATTCCTCAGTGCTTGACATATTGTCACAAAATCAGACCTGAAAAGTTTTAAATCAATAAATAATTATTATCAGCTCTCCATTTATATCCAAGAAAGTTACAAACTGCATGCCAGAGGTAACATGCACATTGCATGTTACAAATTGCATATAAATTGCAGCTTTAACATGCAAGAGGAGAATTAGCCCCCTTGGTTGAGCCTGGTTTCTCCCAGTTTTTTCTCCATCTATACATCATTGGAGTTTGGTTCCTTGCCACTGTTACCCTGTTGGCTTGCTTACTGGGAGACTGTTGACATTTAACTTAGCTTAGGGTTTTGTAAATTGTTAATATTCTATATTAATTGTTAATGTTCTAGCAAAATTACAGTCCTGAAGACTCTAATATTTTGTTCTTCTCTTTCATTGTGTAGGTGTTTCATGTTCGGGTATTTGTATTGTGTATATTTTGTCTATGTATGTATTTTTTGTGTATTGTGCGTATTTTATTGTATTATTGCAAATCCCTTATACCCCTGTCCCATAAGATGTTATCTTTCTAAATGATATCTCCATGTAAGGTGGAAGGCTATATCTTGATTAATATAATACCATCTATCATGTTAATTGACTACATGTCGTATAGTCTCAGAAATACATACTGTTTTAGATATTTTTACATCTCACACATTATTTGCAGTAATACCATGTATTCTGTGTTGTTTATGCTTTGTCTGCATGTCCCAGGTCTGCATGGACCTGGGACAGTTTGTACTAGAGTTGGTCCAAGGTGTGGCTCGGACCTGGGTTTCCCAGTCTGGTAATAGCGTATTATCAGCTCACAGCACAGGTCTACCATGAAAGTCTCTAACATGGAGCGTCACAGCTCTCACTTGGAGTGAGACTGAGGCTCAACCCAATGAGGTGCCAGCCAAGGGGAGCTTGCCAATGGCAAGCTCTTCAGCACAGCTATTCTCTATAGAGCTAATAAGAGGGCCGCCCACCAACAGAACCCTGATATACGGAATGGCAGCACAACCCTTAAAGCTCATATGATTGCCACAATGGGCTGATAAACCCTCACTGAACCATGAGAGTAGGTTAGGAAAATAGGCCATCATAATCATCACTGGTTTAATATTTAGGGCCTGTCTATGCAGGTGTTTATGCAACACTACGGGACAGGGAAATAAGGTAGGATTGACAGGGCTACTTCCTCACTCTAGTGCAAGCCTCAACCTGCCTGCACTTGGCATCTTGGCTTTTTCCCAGCATTGCGTTGCTCCTGCAGTCTGCCATGTGATGGAAAAAATTTGTCTTGGACCCCATAAATTCTAGTGCCAGCCCTGATTTAAATAAATCTTCCACATCCATTTCCATTAAGGAAGCTGATATCTGATATCGTTCTTCAGACTCTCATCCAAAACAGCATACAAGAGTTATACAATTCCACAGTTCCACAATGCAGCCAATTCATATAGAGACAAGGCAAAAATGTGTGATGTGTGATATTGCTAATCAAAACATTTTCCATCTCATAGCTACTCTTTAGCCAGATATTGTGGAACACATCCTCCAACATGTTTCATCAGTCTATTAATTCAGTATTGGTTTCCAAATTTAAACTTTAATACATGTATCATCAATATAGTATGATATTACTTTATTAATATTCCAAACAACTAGGCAAAAAAAAATCCATAACTGACTGATAAATCAGTATGTGTTTTAAAAGCTTTAATACAATCATAACACAGTTATTGTTGATACTGGTGGACAAGAACCAATACAAAAATCTACTAAATATTCAATAACCTGTTAGAATTTACCCAACAAATTATGTAAGGAGCTTTGGACATCAACAATGAAACATTATTATATACAGGCTCATTGCAATATAAACTTCTAGCTGATTCCAAAACCAAACTTCTAGACATCTCCCGGACAAGTCAAGAGTTAAATGTTACTTCATACTGTATGTTTTTTGGATGGCTAACAACTTCCTCCTGCTTAACCCGAATAAGATAGAGGTCTTGATTATTGAACCCAATAGCTCTAAACTAGATTTGACAGACTACAACATCCTTATTGAAGGTTGAACTATTGTACCAGCTCCCGCAGTTACGAACCTTGGTGTGATCCTAGATAAGAACCTTTCATACGATAGTCACATTTCCAGTATGTGTCGTACCGCATTCCTACACCTTAGAAACATTTCAAAGATGCTGTCTGTCTCAGATGCTGAGAAGCTTATCCACTCATTTATGATCTCAAGAATTGACTAATGTAATTTATTACTGGGGGGGGGTGTCACGCAAAACAAATAAATAAGCTTCAGCTGGTCCAAAATGCAGCTGCAAGAATGCTCACTAGATCTAAGAAATATGACCATATAAGCCCATTTCTTGCAACACTGCACTGACTACCTGTAAAGTATCGCATTAATTTTAAAATACTATTAATTACTTATAAAGCCCTACATGGTCTAGCGCCTTTATATATTCGTGAATTACTTTCATATTACAATCCATTGTGGACACTGCGCTCGCAAAATAGTGGTCTGCTAATAATTCCAAGAATATCTAAAACGTCTAAAGGCGGCAGATCTTTCTCCTACCTAGCACCAAAACTATGGAATGACCTCCCCAGCAATGTTCGGGTCTCAGACACACTCGAGGAGTTCAAGTCTAAACTAAAGACCTCTTCAGACGAGCATTCACTTAACTCAACTACTGTCACACCTGTCAAACCGGAACCGTTTTTTTACCCACTATTTACCCACTCTACTATATGGCTTCCACATTGTGTGAGAATGGCCGCTATGCTAATATAAGCCTGTTATGTTTCCCTCACACTTTGGGCCTCTTAGTACTAATTCAGCATTGAAACAAGAAAAATAATCATTTAATTAAGGGATTTTTTTGACCCCATTGACAAAGTAATCAGTTTTGTAATCGGTTTATGAATATAATGTTAACCAAACTGATAACTACAACACATTTGAACCATTTGAAGAAATGGATGTGCATCAGAACCTACTAAAATATTATGTACTTTTGAGGCTATGCAACATTTAGTCAACTAACATGATAGATAACAGGTACCATTATTACATGTCTGTTATGTGTTGTCATGTCTTTATTTTGAAATAAAGTTTTGTAGTCCATGTTAGTAATGATGAGAATGCGTCACAGGGATCCATTTACAGCTTTTAATAATCGTGGTCAACAGGCAGGGTCAATAACAACCAACAGGGTAAACGTAGGCAAGACAGAGGCGTAAACAGTAAACAGGCAGGGTTCGCAGACAGGCAGCAAACAAGAACAAAACACAGGAAATCCACAAACAATAAGAACGCTCAAAACTGATGTCGCGGCAAAACAAGACTTCGCAATGCAACATAGCATAACTGAGACTTATACACAAGCTAATGAGAAACAGGTGGACAGGAAGCTAATGAGAACCTGGTATGGTGCAATATGGGAAACGTAGTTCACAAGATAGTCAATATTCTGGAGATGGTTCCCTCTGGTGGCATGGAGGAGGTGGAGCAGGAACCTCCACCGTAACAATGTCTCTGCACTCTAAAAAATGTCTGTATATTAACAGTTGTTTGACTGTATATTTTGATAGAAATTCCCTGTGGAACGTGATTTACAGGTGTTTTTCTGTTTATTTACATTTTCAAACTGCACTATGATAACTTTTGGTGGCTATAAGTGTATGCAAACAGCACAAAATTTTAAAGTCTTTCACTGGAAAGTAATGTTATCAAGAATTTAACACTTGAGTTTTATTGCTATTGCCATTATTAGTAGTTTGAAATGATATTGTCTGGACTGGTCATGTAAAATACAAATGTGTTTTCGGAAATATTACTAACAAGAAAAAACAGATGGTTTTCAAACTAAACGACTTGACTATGAGTAAATACTTGTAATGAAAAATATATACACATGTAAAGGGCAACATAAATCCAGCCAGTTATTGCAAAATTAATGTATACGTGATCAGGGTGATCAGAACCTCACTCTGAAGGAGGGTTATTTGTGACAATGGACTGGATGTACGTTATAGTTATTTGTTATTCTGTTTATTACACATCTTAAGCGAGACTTCTTAAATAACTGAGTGAGAAAATAACTGGACACAAAATATTGATTTGATTGAAATGTTTTATTAGCTTATTTGTATGAAAATATAACCTGGCATGAGTAAAGAGAAGGTGGAATGATACATTTAGGCCATCACATCAGGAGCCACTCACAAACATGCGCTGGATTAAACAGGTGAGTTTGTACACTAAAGAGTGCACTTACTATTGGCTCATATCAACACTATACTAACATGTTTCTAACACAGTGTTAACAACATGCTGTTCCCACTTCCATCTAGCACATGGAGTCATGTAACTTAACTCATGGATAAAAAGGTTAAATATAAGCACAGTGTTTCCCATTAATTAAACTAAGACGGCCCACCACAGTCTAATTTGTTTTGCCATAGTTTCAAAACAAGTATTTTTGCAGCGATGTTTAGTCAAAGTATCCGTCACTCACAGTCAGTCGCATATCAACGTGCATAACAACAAATCTAGCAAATTTTTATATAAACCCTCAGTTTTCATTTAGTAGAAAAATGTCACCAGTATTGCCCCATGAGCGCAAGGTTTTGCTGGCGCTAGATTGCCTCTCTCTTCCTCTATTCTTGTGAAGTGAGCATCAGGAAGCAGCACCCCAACCTCCAGTAAAAACACAAGGTTCTATATTAAATCTGTAATTATAAGTATACTCTGGAACAGAGGGACATAAAACAATTTATTTTCACTAGAGGAGCACAGGCAGGTTAAAATCCAGTGGAGCGGTGGTGTGACGTACAACGGAGATCTTGGAAGAAGCAATAGAAATTAAGTAACATTCATACAGCTAGAGTTCATTTGGAGACCAGATAATGAAGCACTGTGCTTAAATACTGTGACTGATTGCAGCAGTGATGAGAGACAGGTGCAGGTGATTGACAGTCAGGTGATGGAGGGCGTTGTGCTGGAGTGAGGGTGAAGCTTGTAAATATTTGTGTTCATAAAGTTCTTTTCTAGCTTTCCTAAAAGTTGAAGTGTAATGTTAATGTGTATTAAAAATAATAATTTTGCCTTGTTTTACAGCTGTGAAATCTGGCAAGTGCATCATAAAGTCAGTTTCCGTGCTCTACAAGTTGCAAGTCATCTTTATTTCTCTGTCCATGTCTCTCTCTCTGACCCCATCTGTTTCTCTCCCTGCCTTTCCAACAGATCTCTCTTCTCTAAACACAAACAACCACTTTTGAGGTATATTTAAGTATGTTATTGTAACACTGTTTTACAGCCCTTTATTTATGACAGGTAAATTGTTAAAAGGTAACAACATACATTTTTCATATACATATATATTTAGATATATATATAATTTATTGGTAATTTAATGTCTTTGTTTAACATTATACTCATGCAAGTTCACCAGGATCTGTGTGGTTAAATTTGATTGTAACTTTAGTAGCTGAAGGTGAGGTGTTTGAGCCAAACAGAGTTGTTCCTCTTTAACTAGGAGTAGGATGCCCTACTTGACTGTTAAACTATGTATGCATTTATGTGTTGGAGGAGGCATGGCTTTGGAAAGCTTTCACAGCTTGGTCGCTCTTGCTAGCCTCTCTAAAATTGCCTACCCTACTTCTCAAGTGTAGGTGTCTTGTTTTAAAGATTTTAGATTTAACTAGAAAACAAGTAAAAAATGTTAAGCTTACATTGTGAGATACCAGACTTAGATGATGATGTATAAAACAGTGAATGAGTTTATTGACACAAGCACAGATATAAACAGGTGATGGAGGTGATTAACTTACAGATGAAGCTTGTGGATCATGACAAATGTGGAGCTGAGATGGCAGCACACAGGTGGGATGAGGATGAAGAGAATGCCAGGCAATAGACAAAGAAGATGAACACCAAGAAGAGTAATCCAATAACAAAGGAGCGATGATAAGTAGTTTAAAATGAGAGAAAATGTAGCGTAAAATGAGACAATGAGTGTTCAGTGTGTGCTTAAATAGGGATGGCTTTAGTGGCCTTAGGATGGGATTAGTGAATGAAGGTGACTGGTTAGTATTCAGGTGAGTTGGTGAGGTGTGATTGGTGGATTGGCTAAGGTATGTTGGTGATAAAGTCCACTCCCATGTGTGACCAGGGTCAATTGGGAATAGGCAGAGGGAGGAGTCTGCCTGATGGAAGATGGCGTGGAGTTTTGAAAATTGCCCAGTCTCTGCATCTGCTAACAATCCTTCCAATGTTGTTTGCCATGTTGGGCCACCAGGAATTATCTTACAGGAGCGAGAGGGTAGCATTTACCCCAAGGTGACCACTGCCCACAGAGGAATGAGCAGAATGGATGTAAAACTAACAGAATGGATGGAAACTAACCTTCTAGGGTGAGTTTTTATTGCCGGTAATTCCTGGTTACCAATGTAATATTTCTGTTCCCCTGGGTTAATTTATGGGAGAAGTAGGCACACGGATGGACTTTGAGAGGCTTACCCTGCTGCTGTAATAGGTTCCTGGTGCTTTTTTGAGTGGCTTGAGGTGTCCAGGACAGAGACTTGGGTTTGCCATGGAGGAGAGAGGTTAGAGGATAACCGATGGAGCTAAAATTATTGAAGAATCTACAGTAGAAGTTGGCAAATCTTAGGAAGTGTTCTTTGATGGAAATAGGTTGTAGCCAGTTCTTAACGGCGGTCCCTCATCCATCTCTAGCACTTCTCTGCTTTAAGGAAGAGAAGAAAGTCTCAGAGCCTCTGTAGGACCTCCGTAACATGTTGGCGGTGTTCTGCAAGGCTTCGGCAGTATACCAGAATGTCATCAATGTATATGATCATGAAGTGATGAAGAAACTCCCAGAGCACCTCATGCATAAAGTCCTGGAACATGGAGGGGACGTTACCCAGACCACACAGCATCATCGACATTATTGAGTTTGGTAAATACAGAGGCTCCTCTTAACTGTTCTAGGGACACCAGGGGAAAGGGGGTAGCAGAACTTTACTGTGATCTTGCTCGATAGTCAATTCAGGGCCACAACCCTCCGTCCTTTTTAGCCACAAAGAAGAAACTTGAAGCAGCAGAAAAGGTAGATGGTCTTATGTAACCCTGCTGAACAGCCTCCTCTATATATTCCTCCATGGCCTTCCCTCCTCAGGGATGGATAGTGGCTAGATTAGACCATGGGGCACTGGTTCACCTGAAATCAGGTCGATGGTGCAGTCCCATGGCCAGTGAGGTGGTCATTGGGTAGCCTTTTTTGGAAAAAACATCACTAATGTGGGAATAATGTGAGGGGATGTCTACAGATTGGGTTTCTACAGGACTTTATACTGAGGTGGAGTTGACAGAAATGGTTTGCAGAGACTTTAGGGAGATGTGGGAAACATCTTGGAAAACATTCCTTACCCCACTTCAGGATTTCTACAGAGGTATCACCAAGTGGAAGACAGTAGATGGAAATAACAGAGGAATTGATTGAGGGATTGACTGACTGGTCCACTTTGTTGCCAGATGGATTCAGCCCATTGTAGTGCACTATAGGTGCATAAAAGATGTAAGAGTTTTTTGCTTTAGTGGGGAATGTGGTCAGTGGGGAATCTATGTGGCTAAATCTCTAGGGCCAGCGAGCATTGTAGTAGGAAGCCATTGCAGTTTTCAGCCAAACTAGAGAAGGGCGATAGACTGGCCATGGAACTGGCGATGACGGTAGGTGGAGTTGATGCAGAAGTGGTGGTGGGAGAGGTAGCGTTAGTTGTGGGGGTGAGTGCTTGTCATAGGTGAGCCATGAACTCTTGAAACGGGTTCAGGGTGCTCATGTTATATATCTGTATAGGTCCAGTAAAGGATATGAAGTTTAAAATGTTGTTTTCCTCAGAATGGCACAAAATATTAACATCCTATAATTAGAATTAGCATTTTGTTTCTGTATACATGTAATACTTTGTCTAGCTTTAAAGAATGATTAAAGAGCCTGATTGTGTTAGCTTCAACTTTAACTACAACGAAATGTTAGCTCCCACACGTCCAAGGTTTAGATCCAAATTACTACTTGCATTAGGTCTCACTAGATCTCTCTTCATCAGGAATATGACTTATCAGTTAACACTTCTACTTACAAGGCAAATTCAGACAGAGATGAAAAAGAGCAGGCAAGAGACAAAGTGATGATGAAATAAAATGAGCAGTATTTATTAAATACTCATGGCTGCATGATCAATGTTCAGTCTGACAATGTTCACATCTGACCAGAAAAAGCTCAATCAGTATTATTATACCAGAGACAGTAAAAATGACAGTTTCACAATATTGTTCTGTGACACTATTGGAAACTTTGAGATGGAGATATCTGTCTCTATTTGTGAAGACAAGACCCAACATAAGATTAAACATCAGTAATATAAATAATGGAAAATAGGAATAATGACAATATAAAGATCCTAAACAGCATGCATCTGGTTTCAGCACCCCAGACAGCTCACAGGCACTAATAAAACATATGAGCCAACAAATCAAAAGAATATTTACTCAGGCTAACTCATCACAATGCCCTGCAAATGTGTAGTATATGAGCTACATAGTTAAAACATGTCAACACATCTGAAGCTCCCTCTATCATAATAAATATGAAGATACTTAGTATTGATATGTAGTTACTGAAACAAATTTTAAGACGCAACATTTTCAACTAATGTACATAACTATTTTAGTTTGTTTTGAAAAAAATAAATACCAAGTAACAATACATTTTTAAATTAGTTGTATTCTATTTTATATATTTAAACAATGACTACTGTTGTTCTTGTATACATTGTAACATTTTAGTTGGCCCTGTCTGTAAAGCAACGTTTGCCAGTTTGCACATTTAATTTCCTGCTTGCATCACACTTTTTTCCACCTTTAACTAGTCCTCTTGTGTCCATCTGAACAAATAAAATGAGTGGCTACAAAACAATCTGTATAAACATGCATTGAATGACGCAAGGGGGCGCGTCAAATCCTTCAATGCATCAGTTGTTTGTAAATTTACTGTCTCTAAGGTTTTGAACTTTGCACAAAGAAGCCTGTGCCACTTGTACATTAGGTGCAAGAATTAGGCTTTTCATTTATAGCAGTAACATAGTAATAAGTTGACTTAAACAGGCATACCAACCAAAACATAAATTATATTATAAAAAATAAATGCCAGATGAAAACATTAAGCCAGTAATTAATGTAAATACCCTATACTATGTAGTAAATATCTCAAGGGGCGCTGTATTTCGGTCATTAATGACCGCTAGGATTTTCACCAAAGCAGCTTTTCTTCATTGATAACTGTCAAGTGTTTTTGTTGCTTGCTGTTACGTAACGAGCAGTCGGGATGCTCTCGCTCGTTTTATTTTGCTCTAGGTTTCACAAAAAAACATGCTCGATGTTTTTAATCCACTATTCGACAAATAATCACAGGCCCCACATTTATATTGCTATAGTTTAGATAATACTAGGCAATGTTTTGTATTCATTTAGTGGTGTTTTAATTGCTCCTCGACAAAGGTGTAAGATAAAAACAGTGGTTTTCGTGAAAATAAAAATCTATATTTATCTAGGCTTAGTTAAACATCTTCCCGAATTGTTTGCAGCGTTATAAATAACACGTCATAACAGCAAACGTGACTCTGCTGTAATTTTGCTGTGAGGCTGTTGAGCTGAAAATGATTCATGTTCGCAACATAAACTGTAACAGTGGCGTTTGTATTATAACATGTCTTCTGTTTTCTCGCTGGATTAATGGATAAGGTACATTTATTATTTAAGTGTATAATACCAACAAGTAGGGTCAGTAACAACGACGCACCCCTAACAAGCGACTGAATCGCTCGATTTGCTTCATTTTCACATCGGCGTTTTCGCACGATATCGCTCACAAGACGCTCAAACCTAACCCTTAAAACAAACGCGATAAACAGATGCACGTGTTATACAGAAAGCCAGACATTATCGGGAAGAACCACGACGAGCAATGATATGCGGTTAACATCTCCTCGATGCACCTATATTTCCCACAAGAAGTCATAAAATGTATTACTGTTTCCTACCTAAAATGACGTCTGTGCGCTTTCCTCTTTCGCAATGATACAGAAGGTGACCCCGAGCCCGCGTCCCTCCGCATCCACTAAATCACGATGTACGCAGCGACGGGCTCGCGCATCCTCCGCAGATGGGGGATGGTTCAGTCTAGAGCTGTCATTCACAGACTTTATGCCAAACTACAGAGAACCACTGCAAACCATCACGCCAAGAATGTAAAAAAAAATCAGAAAAACTATTTTGTTGTACCATTATTTTGTTTTTTCTTCTAAACAGACAGCTACACAAGCGTGTCAGGATCCTGACAAGATAATCTAGAAAGACTCAAAAAAGCGTGCACTCTTTGTTTTTCAGGCACGAAAATTTTAACTATAAATATATAATTAAAATGTTATTTTAATTATATATTTATAGTTAAAATTTTCGTAGGGGCCACTTCATTAGGTACACCAATCGCATGGCAGTAAGGGAAAGAAAGAGGATTTAAGTGACTTTGAACGTGGAATGCCTTGTTGATGTCAGAGGTCAGAGGAGAATGGGCAGACTGGTTAGAGATGATAGAAAGGCAACAGCAACTCAAAAAATCTCTCGTTACAATCAAGATATGCAGAATACCATCTCTAAACGCACAACATGTCGAACCCTGAAGCAGATGGGCTAGAGCAGCAGAAGACCACACTGGGTGCTGCTCCTGTCAGCTAAGAACAGGAAATGGAGGCTACAATTTGCACAGGCTCACCAAAATTGGACAATAGAAGATTGGAAAAACGTTGCCTGGTCGATTTCTGCTGCGACAGTCAGATGGTAGGGTCAGAATTTAAAGTAAAGAACATGAAAGCATTCTGCTTTGTCTCAACGGCTTTATGCTGCTGGTGGTGGTGTAATGGTGTGGGGGATCTTTTCTTTTCTTTGGGCCCCTTAGTACCAATTGAGCATCATTTAAATGCCACAGCCTACCTGAGTATTGTTACTGACCATGTCCATCCCTTTATGACTACAGTGTACCCATCTTCTGATGACTACTTCCAGCAGGATAATGCACCATGTCACAAAACTCAAATCATCTCGGACTGGCTTCTTGAACATGAAAATGAGTTCACTTTACTCACATGGCCTCCACAGTCACCAGATCTCAATCCAATAGAGCACCTTTGGGGTGTGGTGGAATGGGAGATTCGCATCATGGATGTGCAGCTGACAAATCTGCAGCAACTATATGATGCTATCATGTCAATATGGACCAAAATCTCTGAGGAAAGTTTCCAACACCTTGTTGAATCCATTCCATGAAGAATTGAAGGCATGAAGGCAGTTTTGAAAGCAAAAGGGGTCCGACCCGGTACTAGCAATGTGTACCTAATAAAGTGGCCAGTGTGTGTATATATATATATATATATATATATATATATATATATATATATATATTACCTTTCAAACCAAAGATGCTTGTCATTTTGCGCTGTTTACATGGAGATTAGAAAGAACATAACATTTTATAAGACAGGGTTTTTCTATAGTACCATAAAATACCTGAACAGTGCATAATGAAAGAGAATGGAAGACAAAAGTGAAATAGTAGAATCTTTAGGACTGTAGTTAGATCATTATGCTAAAAGCAATATTAACAATTTACAAAACCTTAAGCCAAGTTAAATGTTAGCAGTATCTCTGTAAGCAAGCCAACAGGGCAACAGTGGCAAGGAAATGTTACAGCTACAACATCACACTGCTGTAACTAGGCAGGGAACTAAAATGTAGGTGGAACTGGAGCTGTCCAGTCTCTCCACCATCTTGTCTGGATAAAGTCCGGATCATAGAACCTTGGAGAAATTATAGACAGGCAGACTTAGTGTGGAGTCAGTATGTTAGGGAACTGTTACTGGTTCTGTTTTACCAAGTTAATGCAGCCTAACATTACCTTAAGGGATTTGAGTAAAATGGGCATTAGGCGGAGCTAATGAGTGTAATTTTAAAAGTTGTTCAGCTTGATGAGATCAATAAATGTACCAAGTTTGGTGAGCGAAGGCAAAACTAACCCCACCACTTTGTTCAAAAGGGAGCGCTACAGAGCCCCCCCACACCCATGTCGAAGTGTTTGCTAAGGTCTATTGGCTGACCACGATGATGTTTGCACCAAATGCTATTTCAAGCATGTTAAGCACCTAAAATACAACTGAATGTGGTTTTAAAGTTTGACACGTTGCCATGGCAACAATATTTAAGATATCATAAATCCATTTAGAACTTTTTATCAGCCATGCCGTGACCTGGATAAATTGGCTATGACCGTGACTCACAGTAGTCAATGTCATCAGTTCACCACACCAAACATATTTGCCAAGTTGGATGTAAATTGGTCAATGCATTCTGTAGATATTCTTCCTGTTTCCCATTTTTCGCCATAATTTTACTGCCATGCCATGGCAACACCGTTCGAGATATCAAAAACCCCTTCACAATTTTGTATCTTCAATGTTTTGGCATGATGCTTATCATGTTTGATGACAATCATAGGAAATCCATGGGATGACTATTTAAAAGTTCATGGTATGCGCTTTTCAGAAAATCCAAAATGGCCAACTTCCTGCTCAGTGGAACTAATGGGTGTCATTGAGAAAGTTTTTTAGTGAACAAGACCGATACACGTACAGGTGCATGCATGTATGTATGATATATGTATTATTTTGTGCCCCGTACCAGGGAGCGCTGCCGAGTCACCCTGCCCCATCCATATACCACCCTTTGTCTGGCCCTAATAGCTGACGACTCCGACATGTTCCACATTTCAGGATTTTTTGAAGCCTGGAAAAAATCTTCTTGAAAAATGAGACTTCTTGTTGGGCAGAGATAATAAGTGTAATTTTGAAAGTTGTTTGGCTTGATTAGAACAGTACATGTACCAAATCTGGTGACTGCAAGCAAAACTAAACTCATCACTTTGGTCAAAAGGGAGCCCTACAGAGTCCCCCCACCACACCCATGTCTAAGCTTTTTTATGACAATCACATTAAATTCCTAGGAGGAATATTATAAAGTTCAAGGGAAAATCCAAAATGGCTGACTCTCTGTTGGACAGAGCTAAGGGTGTCAAGATCACGAGAAACAAACCCAGGCGCAGACAGCATTTAACAGAAAAATCTCTTTATTTATAAATACAAAACAAAACAACAACCCACGAGGGGGTAAAAAACGGAATACAAAATAAGCAACGAACTGAACTGAAACTCTCTGAAAGACCGGAGCCAAAACCGAAACTAAAACTGGGAAAAAAACAGAGAGAAACACTGAATGAAAAACACAACTGGACAGAGACTCTGTAAAACTTGACAGGACTAGAAAACAAGACACGACTCACAGCGTGAGGAAAACAGGGACCAGGAAACAGGCACACAGGATGCAGGAAACAGGATGCATGTAACAGAAAACAAGATAACAAGAACGAACCGACACAAGACAGAAAACAGGGGGATTATTAAAGAAACACAAGGACAACGAGGAACAGGTGCGCGAAATGAGCGCAAACAAGATGAGAACAAGGGGGCGGGGCCAAGACGCAGGACCGGAAAGCACAATGGCGAAAGTAAACAAAACAGAAGCCATGTGCTTCCACAAGGAACAAGGACCCAGAGCATGAGTTCTGATCCCGACTCCAAGAAACAAGAACCAAGACTAGAAGGAGTCAGGATCTAAACAACATGCTCTGACAGAACGCAGGGATGTCAGGATCCTGGCAAGATAATCTAGAAAGACTCAGAACAGGACGCCAGGACCCTGAAAAAGGTGTGTCAATGCAAAAGTTGTTCGGCTTAACAAGACCGATACACGTACAAATTTTGCACAGGTGCATGCATGTATGTATGTATGATGACAAATAAATTTGGTATCATAGCATTCCACATAAGCCAGGGAATCTTAAAAGTCTAATGACAATAAGGCTAATTAATCAAGATTTTGATGCAAGGATGGTAGGTGGAAACTGTCGTATTTTCCTGTCGATTATCAAATGAGTTTCTTTGAGGACTGGTCATTAAAAGAAAAGCTTATCTATGCTCTCGCTGGATAAATTTTATTATAAAAAATGTTTTGATAACTGCAATTGGTTGCCTTGTTTATTTTGCAATATTGACCAAACTTATTTGTTATGGCCAAGACCATACAGCGGCTTAACAGGACAGGTCCCACTAAGAGCAGGCCTCACCATGGTTGACCAAAAAAGTTGAGTGCACGTGCTCAGCATCATATCCAGAGGTTGTGTTTGGGAAATAGACGTATGAGTGCTGCCAATATTGCTGCAGAGGTTGAGGAGGTGGGGGGTCAGCTTGTCAGTGCTCAGACCATATGCTGCACACTGCATCAAATTAGTCTACATGGCTGTCGTCCCAGAAGGAAGCCTCTTCTAAATGATGCACAAGAAAGCCCGCAAACAGTTTGCTGAAGACAAGCACACTAAGGACATGGATTACTGGAACCATGTCCTGTGGTCTGATGAGACCAAGATAAACTTATTTGGTTCAGATGGTGTCAAGCGTGTGTCGGCAACCAAGTGAGGAGTACAAAGACAAGTATGTCTTGCCTACAGTCAAGCAGGGAGGTGGGAGTGTCATGGTCTGAGGCTGCATGAGTGCTGCTGGCACTGGGGAGCTTTAGTTCATTGAGTGAACCATGAATGCCAACAAGTACTGTGATATATTGAAGCAGAGAATGATCCCCTCCCTTCAGAGGCTGGGCTGCAAGGCAGTATTCCAACATGATAATGACCCCAAACACACCTGTGGTTGGAAAGGTGATGGACTGGCCAAGCATGTCTCCATAGCATCTGTGGGGCATCCTCAAACGGAAGAGGAGGGCAAGGTCTCTGACATCCACCAGCTCCGTGATGTTGTCATGGAGGAGTGGAAGAGGACTCCAGTGGCAACCTATGAATCTCTGGTGAACTCCATGCCCAAGAGGGTTAAGGCAGTGCTGGAAAATAATGGTGGCCACACACATATTGACACTTTGGGCCCAATTTGGACATTTTCACTTAGGGGTGTATTCACTTTTGTGGTCAGCGGTTTAGACATTAATGGCTGTGTGTTGAGTTATTTTGAGGGGACAGCAAATTTACACTGTTACACAAGCTGTACACTCACTACTTTACATTGTAGTAAAGTGTCATTTCTTCAGTGTTGTCACATGAAAAGATATCATAAAATATTTACAAAAATGAGAGGGGTGTACTCACTGTATTTGTGCATTTGTGCATGTTTTTAGTGACTTAACAGTGGTGAGTAATTATGACCACAAAAGCAGGAGAAACATAATAGCGTATATAAATAACGTAATAAATAAATAATGTAATAACATAATGCATTTGAATGTGTTATACATGACAAATTCCTCTACCCAAAATTAAACTGATTTGATAAAAATCAAATCAGTTTCTCCATCTCTCCCCAGACAAAATGCAACTATAAGTGTGTAGTCAGTGTGGTAAACAATGCGCATTGTGCTTTAACATTTAGCAAAAATGCTGCAAATATCGATGTTGCTGGCTGTTTCAAACTGACTGTGCAGATTTATTTGGAACTATATTTGGCTACACAAACAACCTGACTGCATGGTGGTGAGATCCAAGTGTGGTGGAACTACTTTTCAACGGCTTTGCGACCTGAGTTGGTACTTTCATAGCTGTTGTTGTTGGTCTTATAGTGTGTTCATAGAGACGCTAATCATATTGACAAGGAGCTGACCTGAAATCGAATGCATCTACAGGTTTCACATGTCCCAGCCTAATTGAAGAATTAAAAATGTTAGCTATTAAATAAGTAGACTACAGTGCATCTGGAAAGTATTCACAACTCTTCACCTTTTCCATATTTTGTTACTGCCTTATTCCAAAATGGATAAAATTCATTATTTTCCTCAAAATTCTACAAACAATACCCCATAATGACAGCGTGAAAGAAGTCTGTTTAAAATCTTTGTAGATTAAATAAAATACAAAACAATCACATGTACGTAAGTATTCACAGCCTTTCCATGACACTCAAAATTGATCTCAGGTGCATCCTGTTTCCACTGATCATCCTTGAGATGTTTCTACAACTTGTGGTAAATTCAGTTGATTGGACATGATTTGGAAAGGCACACACCTGTCTATATAAGGTCCCACAGTTAGCAGTGCATGTCAGAGCACAAATCAAGCCATGAAGTCCAAGGAATTGTCTGTAGACCTCCGAGACAGAATTGTATAGACGCATAGATCTGGGAAAGGGTACAGAAAACTCTCTGCAACATTAAAGGTCCCAGTGAGCACAGTGGCCTGCATCATCCGTAAATGGAAGAACTTTGGAACCACTAGGACTCTTCCTAGAGTGGGCTGCCCAGCCAAACTGAGCCATCAGAGAAGAGCCTTAGTCAGGAAAGTGACCAAGAACATGATGGTCACTGTGACATAGCTCCAGCATTTATCTATGGAGAGAGAATCTTCCAGAAGAACAACCATTTCAGCAGCACTCCACCAATCTGGCCTGTATGGTAGAGTGGCCAGATGGAAGCCACTTCTCAGTAAAAGGCACATGGTGGCCCACCTAATGTTTGCCAAAAGGCACCTGAAAGACTCTCAGACCATGAGAAACAAAATTCTCTGGTCTGATAAAACAAAGATTGAACTCTTTGGCCTGAATAGCAAGAGTCATGTCTGGAGGAAACCAGGCACCACTCATCACCTGGCCAATACCATCCCTACAGTGAAGCATGATGGTGGCAGCATCATTCTGTGGGGATATTTTTCAGTGGCAGGAACTGGGAGACTAGTCAGGATCGAGGAAAAAATGAATGCAGCAATCTACAGACATCCTTGATGAAAATCTGCTCCAGAGTACTCCTGACCTCAGACTGAGGCAGAAGGTTCATCTTCCAACAGGACAACGACCCTGAACACACAGCCAAGATGACAAAAGAGGTCCTATGGGACTACTCTTTGAATGTCCTTGAGTGGCCCAGCCAAAACCCAGACCTGAACCCCATTGAACATCTTTGGAGAGATCTGAAAATGGCTGTACACCGATGCTCCCCATCCAACCTTATGAAGCTTGATAGGTCCTGCAAAGAAAAATGGGTCACTCCCCAAAAATAGGTGTGCCAAGCTTATAGCATCCTACTCAAAAAGACTTGAGGCTGTAATTGCTGCCAAAGGTGCTTTAACAAAATATTGAGCAAAGGCTGTAAATACTGAATGTACATATGATTTTTTTTTTTATAAATTTGCAAAGATTTCAAACAAACTTCTTTTACGTTGTCATTATGGGGTATTGTTTGTAGAATTCTGAGGAAAATAATGAATTTAATCCATTTTGGATTAAGGCTGTAACATAACAAAATGTGGAAAAGGTGAAGCGCTGTGAATATTTTCTGGATGCAGTGTTACAGAGGAGGTCTCTATTCCACCTCCTCTGTGTCACCAGAGGGAACCCTTACCTGAATACTAACCTGTGTTCATTCCAGTTAGACTATGATTCCCATAATGCTTCTTGGAATTGACCACTCCCTCTTACACATGAACTCAATTAACTCTCCCTATATAAACGCCTCGCAAACGTATATCCAGTGCGAAGTCTTGTTTTCCCCCGGCTACAATTCTAGGCCATTAGTCATTTAGCAGATGCTTTTATCCAAAGCGACTTACAGAAGGATGAGAGCATTGAACATTTTGCCTTGCAAGCCGTCAAGCCAAGTCTACATAGCTAAATTTACAAGCGGACATTGTATTCTGCTACTAGAGATAGAATGAGAGACAAGGATTTTTTTAGGATAGGGTAGGGCATTAGGGATTAGTCAGGTGTCTGTGAAACAGGTGTGTTTTGAGTTGTTTTTTAAGGTTCTGATGGTCTCAGCAGATCGGGTGGAGGCTGGGAGTTCATTCCACCACAGAGGAACAGAATAGATGAAATTTTTACAGATTGATTTGGTGCCTCGTTGTGGGGGAACAATCAGACATCACTCACTGACTGACCGTAGCTGGCGGGAGGGGACATATGTCTGGAGGAGTGAGTTGAGGTAGGAGGGAGAGGTTCTGGTTACTGTCCTAAAGGCAAGCGTAAGAGATTTAAATTTGATGTGGGCGGCTACTGGTAGCCAGTGGAGTAAGGTCAGGAGGGGTGTGACATGGGCGGTTTTTGGCTGATTGAAGACCAGATGTGCTGCCACATTCTGGATCATTTGCAGGGGTTTGGTGGCATTGGCTGGAAGGCCAGCCAGAATGGCTTTGCAGTAGTCCAGCCTTGATATTACAAGTGCTAGGAGCTGCATTGCCCGAACAGGAAGGGTCTGATTTTCCTGATGTTGTAAAGCACATACCTGCAGGACAGAGAGATTGTTGCAACGTGTGGAGTGAATTTCAGCTGGTCATCAAACACCACTTCTAACGGACCGAGTGGGTGTAAGAATGGATTATCCAAGTTCAACTGTGAAGTTGTGTTCTAATGATGGGTTGGCTGGTATTATCAGAAGGTCTGTCTTGCTGAGGTTGAGCTGGAGGTGCCATTTTTTCATCCAGGCTGAGATGTGAAATTGGTCTATAGTTGCTGACCACTGAGGGGTCGAGTGATGTTTTTTTAAGCAGTCGGGTTATCTGAGGCTGTTTGAACAAGGCTGGAATGTTTCCTGTAGAGATTGACATGTTTAGAATGTGTGCACAAGGCAGTGTGTGAGTTCAGACAAGAGTAATGAAGAGATTGCTTGTAGAACCTGTGAGTGGATAGGGTCAAGTGGTAGGACAGTTAGAGAGGATGATTTTGGAGATCAGAGAGAGGAGAGAAAGGGGAGAGTGCTGGATGGTATGGAGGTAAGGAGGGTAGGGGTGTGTGGTGCAGAGAATTGGTTGCTGATGGTAGCTACTTTGTCTGTGAAAAAATTGGCAAAGTCACTGGCAATCAGAGATGTAGTGGGGGGGAGGTGGGGGTGGGCTAAGAAGAGATGAGAAAGTAGAGAATAGTTGACGGCTGTTAGAGGTGTTGCTGATCCTATTTTGAAAGTAAGCAGCTTTGGCAGTGGAGACGTTTTTGGAAAAGGAAGAGAGGAGAGATTGATAGTTGTTGAGGTCTGAAGGGTGTTTTGACTTGCGCCATTTTCTCTCCATGGCTCTGAGCTTGGTCCGGTGGCTGCGGAGGGTCTCAGAGAGCCAAGGACTTGAGGGTGTTGTGGGTGTTGGCCTGGAGGTTAGAGGGCAGATATCATCAAGACAGGATGTTAAAGTTGTGCAGAGAGTATCAGTTGCTACCTCAGCACTGAGTGATGAGAACTGGATTATTGGAGGGAGGGAGGGAAGTGGAAACCATTGATAGAAAGCGAGTGGGTGAGAGTGAGCGGAGGTTACGACGAACAGAAACAGGAGTAGGGATGGGTGGTGAGTATGGAGAGAGGATCACAGTGAATTGTATAAAGAAATGATCAGACATATATAGAGATGTAATAAGGACATTATTTGTGGTGCAGTTACGAGAGAAAATCTAGTTTAGTTGCTTCACTCCTTTGTGGGTGGGAGGAGTATTAGTTAGTAGGAGGTCAAAATAGGGCAGAAGAACTAAGAGGTCAGTTGCTTGTGGTCTGTCTAGGTGGATGTTAAAATCATCAAGAACTACCAATAGGGTGCCATCTTCTGGAAAGGATGATAGCAGCATGTCAAGTTCTTCGATGAAGTTGCCTAGTTGTCCTGGGGGGCGATAGATGACAACCAGGTGGATTTTTGCTGAAGAAGAGACTGTTATTGCATGATATTCGAATGATGTATTGTTACAGAGAGAAGGCAGTGGAGTGAAATTCCAGGTGTTAGACATAAGCAAACCTGTCCCCACTCCACACCCTGTGGGGCAGGGTGTGTGTGTGAAAGTGAAGTTAGATGAGAGGGCTGATGGAGTTGCAGTGGATACCTTCTTGCCTGTTTGCTGCCTGCCCCAATTATTGGATTTGATATTCTGGATTTTGTGATTGTTTGTTGCCTGCCTCGACCATTGCCTGTTTTACTGTTTTGCCATTGCCATTGCCACTGCCATAGCCCCTGCTAACCCTGTTTGTTGTTAATTGACCCTGCCTGATTGACTATGTTTAATAAAAGCTGCAGATGGATCCACCATTACACAATGTGGAATAGCAGAATAGTAATAGACTATAAAATAACCTGCTGGCCATTATAAGATGAAGTTATTATTGGGCTGCTGTCTGCCTCTCCCATAGGTATGCCATCATAACAAGAAGTCAGCTGGAGTGCCCCACTATATTTCTTGCTTCTTTCCAAATGACTTACATGTATCAAACTCCACATCTTCCTCATTTCATTCGAGAACATGCCTTGGAGGTCCAAAGCTCTTTAAAAGGCTGTTTGGAAGCATGAAATAATTTTGACTATTGCAATGAATACTCAATATTGACATCTGCCATTTTATTATGTACATCTAGTACTTTTGTGTGTTAGTGTTACGGAGGAGGTCCCTGCTCCACCTCTTTGCCACCAGAGGAAACCGTCCACCTCTATGCCACCAGAAGAAACCGTCCCCAGAGTATTAACCTTGTTTTGGACTACATTTCCTATAATGCCCCATACCTGGGATTGATTACTTCCTGCTCACCTGGTTTCCATTTTCCCTCCTTTATCATTGCAAAGTCTTGTTTTTCCACGGCGATATAACTGAGCGTTTTCTACATACTCTGTTGGATTACTCTTTGTGGATTTGGATTGTTTGCTGTCTGCCCTGTTTATCGAACTGTTACCTGGTTTTTGATTGCTTGCCACCTGCCACAACCCTCGCCTGTTCTACGTTTATTCTTCTGCCTTGTCTCCGAATGCCCTGTTTGCTGTTGTTTGACCTTGCCTGTTTGTTACCCAAATAAATGCTGCAAATGGATCCCCGTATGCGTCACTCATCATTACAGTTAGGCTTTATTTATAGATCGTTGACACAATTGTTACCCCCAATATCAACTACGGAGGAGAGGAATACAGGGTGATCCATATTGTTTAACATGTTCAAAAATGGAAAACAGATTAGGCAAACCAAATTACTAAAATGTAAAACTTGAAAGAATAAATTCAGGAGTATTTTAAACCAAAAAATCAGTCCACACGACACTTTAGTAAGAGTATTAACTGTTTCTACTGCAATTAGCTCAGTGCACTGGAGAATTAATTGCAGTGTTTTAATCACTGATTATGCTCATCCATCATTGCAATAGAAACATTTGTAAGAGAATGGCATATGAACACTTTAACGAATCACCATTGGATAGCAAACAATGTTCTCTGCCATAGTTGTACTATTGTTGTGTCATTAGTGGTGCTTGCGAAACAAATTATTTTACATACATCACAGGACCAATTTCAAGATTGCCCAATATTGTTATAAGAAAATGGCACTTTTTTTCTCCACGTTACTATACTTATGCAATGAAATACTAGTGATTAGGACATTTTAGAAGTAATCCACAAACTTGGTTTAATTGCTTTTAATTTTATCTCATTAATTAAATATTGAAATATAAATTTAAAAAAACATTACATAAGCTTTGTTTTTAGAGAAAATTTTATACACATGCAACAAATGAAAACATTTTCAAAAAGTCTGAATTAGAACAAATTCTGAAAATTGTTTAAAATTTAGATTTTAAACAAATTGTTTTGAAATTTTGAAAGAATTGAAAAGTGAAAGAGAAATTACAGTCATGCTATATACTTGAATTTTGAATTACAGAAAAACTTTTTTCAAGGTGATCTGGGGTTAAAGACTAATGGCAAAAATCAAAATCTTGCTCTGTGGTAAAAGTTGATGTGGTGTACAAATACTTTTGTGGTGTACAGTGCGCTTAAACTAACCTGACAGCAGCTGGATGTTTGGAGATTTTTTATTTAAGACAGAGTATATAAAGCTGACATAAGACTTTTTTACAGCTCATGCAAAAATTCAATCACCTCTGGTAAACAAACAGCATATTCATGCATGCTGAAAGCAAACATTGGTGAATGAAAGGGTCAAACATCACCACTACATCATCACAAACAGCTTTTTAAACTACTTATTATTTCAAGACAGCAGAAACATGCAGTTGCAGTCAGTAAACCTAATTTTGGTTTAAGGAGCATAGAATAAAATGCAATTTTAAAATGCAAAATAAATTTCATTTATTCTAAGACCTTTTATCCAAGTCTATATTCTTTTTAGACACTAAAAAGTTGGTATGGGAATCATGTTTTGTTCTTTATGTTGCCATTAATGTGCTGAAATTAATGGGAATTAGCAGGTTTCTGTGTGTTTTTGTGTCTAACGGTTGTCTAATACTGGAGAGTTTTTATGGCTGTTATACGTGGCCATCAGAGACGTGCCATTACTACTCATACAGTCCTGCTGAAGAGCTTCAAAATAAGATGCTTGCACTTATGCTTATGACTGCAATACATGCTGAGCATCTTCTGTTTTAAACCACTCCCTTTTTCTACCTGTGGACATAGGAAAATAACTGTCATGACTAATTTACATGAATGCTGCATTTACATCATGTTGGAGTTACAAGATTACTTAGATATTTTAACTGTTCACATGGTAACACTTCTTAACATTTTGTTCATTAACATAGTTAATGCATCAGCTAACCTGCATGAACAATGAACAATGTTTTTTATAGCATTAATTAATTTATGTTGATATTAGTTAATACACATGCAGTTGTTTGTGTTTGTGTTAATTTGTGTATTAACTAATGAAAAGTTTGATTTAGTATGTATTAGTAAATTAACATGAACTTAAATTAATAAATGTTGTAGAAATATTATTAATTGTTAGTTCATGTTAATCAATGTAGTTAAATAATGTTAATGTTACATTCACACTGTTGAAATCAGAAAAAACATTGGCTATTACAAAATTAAATCAATATGTGTAACTTGTGTATCTTAAAGTGATCATGTCGCTGCCATTACTTTAACATGACATCAGAATTTTCATAAAATTTAGTTTCCAATTTGTATATATGAGTTCAACACCAGCAGTAAATAGCTTTTACTTAAAGGTGCCATGATATGAGATTTAAAATTTTCCTTGATCCTCTGACAGTTAAGTCTTTAAACTATAAAAAATATCCTGTAAGTTTCAGAACTCAAAACTTGGTATTCCAAAAACAACGTTATAAGTGTGATTATGACATCATAGTAATGCGAAAACCACTTCTGCAAAAGAGGATCTACACCTTGTTTTAAATAGTTACCTTTTTAGCCCCACTCAGCCATGTAATAGGTAAATAACAGAGAGACACTAATGCTTCATCTCTGTTGACTAAAAACTCAGTCGTTGCGTTGCCTTCCTTCAGATCCCAACATAAGGATTGCATGGTTTATTTTTAATACAGTTTCAGATCGTGTTAGTAAGACCCTGTCCATTTGTCCACTATGTTTTACTCTGGATTCCTTTGTAAACAAGGCACAGTTTGACAGGATTTGCTGAGAGACTGAAATTAAAAAACGAAGCTGTGCATTCTTTATTGGCTCTTTACAAGTCATTTTATTGTTTATCCTGCTTTGTTATTGCCGTTACCCAATAACAGCAGCGGGTGGTTAATTCCAAGTCTTCCATGTTGCACGCAAAAAAAAGTTTTAAGATCAAGGCTTAAAAATGATTGTTATAATGATTGCTATTAGTGGACCACAGAGAACAATACAAATAATTAAAAAGGTACTTCATGGCCCCATTATGTTAAAACATCTTACGTTACATATGTTACCCTGTTCCTGTACCCATTGCACACCTTTAAAAGCTTTTAGAAGGCACCTGCTAAATGTGTCATCAGATTTTAAGTCTAAGAAAGGCCATGCAGACAAGACCATGTCTCTGGGAACTGGGTTACATACGAAACCTGAGACATTCCCTTTCGAGGGAATTCGATGCTGTGTCATAGATTGACGGTATGGGGAATGTTAATACCCACTATGCCACAGTGAGGGAAGGCCTGCCCCAGATGCTTTGAAAGATTGGCACAGAGAACATCAGGAGCAGCAAGAGGCTTTCAACCCAGGAGCACCTGAGCACCTGGGGTTTAGTTCAAGTCTAAGCTGTAAAATCTAATGAATGTGTGCCGGGAGGACACATATTTCCTGCCACAGCACAAACATCACTTTGAGATACCCCCCTAGAGAGTGCCTTAGATGATGCAACACTCCTGATAGAATGGGCTCTAATGATCAAGGGTAACACTAGGTCAAAGGCCTCATAGACCATGGTAATAGCATCTGTGATCCAGTGAGACTTACATTTGCATTTATGCATTTGGCAGTAAGCAAATACAATAAGCAAAGACTTTCCTGTTCATGTCTAGCAGAAACAACAGCCACATAAACCTTGAGGGTAGCCAGAGCTAACCCAGCACTCTTGAAAAAACTCCAGCACTGAACCAACAGAGCAGTGAACCGGGTCCACACCATGACACAAAGAGCTGCCACTTTAGGGCATACAATCTCCAAGTAGACGGTAATCTGGAACTCAGAATGGTCCCTACAACCTCAGTTAAGAGAACAGCATCTATGAGATGGCTCCCCTCAGGGGCCAGACCCACAGTTTCCAAATCTGGAAGATCAACCCGCAAGCCTGAAACAGAAGATCCCTCTGTTCAGAAGATATTAGGTCTGAGAACCAGATCCAGGTTGGGCAGAAATGCGCTACCAAGAGTAGACAAACTCAGTCTTAGTAGGTGAACCCTCACTAGGACACCTGGGAGCAAGGCTATTGGGGAAAAGGCATACAGACACAGTCTTGTCCATGGCTGTACCATAGCATTTAACCCCAATGGGGCTGAGGCTATGTACCAAAAGAGATGAGGGCCCTCCCACAGACCACGGACTGGGCAGCCATCAAGAACCACACCCTGTGAAAAAGGAGTCCGTTGTGAGAGTCCTGCAATGCCGTTGTGCCCCTAGAGTGGGACCCAAGATGTGAAATTGGGGTCTGATTACCATACATAACAAAATATGTCACTTTGACTGAATTAAAGAGAGCCAGGCAGGAGTGGAGTGTCCTCAGTGGAAGCAATTCACAGCTGTATCAAAAGCTGATCTAGTGTGCTCAGAAAAATACACACACACATAGTGTTTCACCTACCAAGATTTAGCATAGACAGGGTGTCACACACTTCCTAGCACTAATATTTTCTTTTTTCCCCTCAGACCTGACTGACAGGACAAGATGACTTCCTGAAGACAAAAAGCTGATGACGTATTTTGCAGGTGCTTTAAAGCTTTCTAGCATGCAATGATATGTCACATGATTTTGACTTTCCTATAAATAGGCATGATTTTACACAAGTTCAGACTTGGGCGTGCCAAAAGCACATTCCCTATAGCATCAAGCCATGATACAACATTGAGTTTCCTCAAAAGGGAACTCTACAATGAAGCTCTTTCAGTAATTCAGCGAAGGGAACTTAACTGTAGCACATGCCAATTGATTTAACAGGGGTTTAAAAAGTGCTAAAGCACTGTATTTTTTGTGGTGTCTAGAAATGTAAGATTTTGAGGTATGGTAGAACCCCATCAGTCTACAAAGTATCACCCTGATGGACTTTTCAGTGGTGCTACAGTGATTAATGGCATTGACTATTTTTAATTGAGAAGTTGCCATTTTGAACCATTTGCCTTAGATCATCAGAAAATTTGGCTTACAAAATAAAATGTATATCTCCGAAATAATTATTTTCCAAAAAATTGGCATCATTTAGAATTTTGTTAAAAACTATATTATATTATAAAATATTTTTAATATTTTAACCAATATTTACTGAACCAGCATGACCTGAGAAGTTTTGAAACAGCACATCCTACTGGTGGCAAGAAAGGAAAAACTGGCTATGTTTACAAATAACTTCAGAAAACTGTAGCCTAAACTCATTAAAATTATTTGATTTAAATTTCTGAGGCATAGCAAGTCAAATTATAATAAATTTATAATATTGGTCATGGCATACTAAATAATAGCTTTTTACACATGCAGTTAAGTGAAAGTGACATATTTGTCAGATATGGTAACCCATACCCGAAATGTGACCTCTGCATTTAACCCATCACTGGTGAGGAGTGCACTCACTGCAAGTTGTGAACACACACACACACACGGAGCAGTGGGCAGCACACTACTGTGCCCGAGGAGAAATCGGGAGTTAAGTGCCTTGCTCAAAGGCACTTCAGTTGCTGGAATCAAACCAGCAACTTTCTGAGCACAAGCCCGCCTCACTTACCAGTAGGCCACAACTGCCACCTTAAAGGTCTTAAAGTGCTTGAGCTACAATAGTTGCTACTTGTTCTGTACTTCCTATCTCTATTGTGAAAAAAATTACACTTGCACTTACACGTGCAAAATTTTAAAGACAACATGGGTAACAGCATTCTGCTGTTTTCAGAGATTACCACCTTAAAGAACTCATCTCAAAAATGCCTACCAATCTTCCTAATATGCCTTTTACTCCTTCCTGTGGAAAGAAAATATATTTCAATGAATTAACTCAATTATGATGCAGTTAGCATCTAACCAGAAGTGCAGGAATATAGTAATTTATACACAGATGTACAGTGGAGTTAAAAATATACAATATTTAGAAAATGTATGTAATAAGAACAGTGGGTGCAAACATAGGGGTATGTGTGTATTATGGAAAAACAGTAGCAATACAATTACAGATGGTTATATGTGCAAAAACATTGTTAAACAGTAGTGCAAGTAACAAGTATCTTGGGCACAGGTGAACTTTCTTAAGACTCCGTAAGAAGTAAAGGCACTGCTGTGCCTTTTTGACCAGGGTGGAAAAGTTTAGGGACCAGGTGAAGTCATCAGGGATGTGGATGCCAAGGAACATGAAACTCAACACACGCGTCACTACAGCACCGTTGATGAAGATGGGGGTATGTGCATAGTCTTTAGTCCACCTGAAGTCCACACTGATCTGCTTGGTCTTTTGGGTGTTTATATCCAGATTGTTAGTGGCACACCACAGAGCCAGGTGCTGTACCTCATCTCTAAAGGCTTACTCATTGTCATCTTTGATCAGGCCTACCACCGTGGTGTCATCTGCAAACTTGATTATGGTGTTGGAGCCATAAACAGAAGCACAGTTGTGGGAGAAGAGGACTCAGCCTTGTGTCCAGTTACAGAAGGATGTGCTGATTTCAAGATGGCTGAGCTTGGAGATCAACTTGGAGAGTATTACAGTGTTGAATGCAGATCTGAAGTCAAGGAACAGCATTCTAACATGTGTATTATGACTGTCCAGGTGGGTTACGGCAGAGTGTGGTAGCAATGGCATCCTCTGTTGATCTGTTGCAGCAATAAGCAAACTGGTGTGGGTCCAAAGTAGCAGGGAGACAGGATTTGAAGTGAGATAGAACCAGTCTCTCAAAGCACTTGGCAATGATAGGGGTGAGTGCGACAGGACAAAAGTTATTAAGGGCAGAGGCAGTGGAGTGCTTTAGTACTGGCACGATGATGGAGGTCTTTGCCTGGGTATAGTTTGTATAACTGAATAAAGCGAACATGCAGAAAATAACCAGATAAATTACCACTATTATCCAAAATCTGGTAAGATGCTGAGCCTTGCAATGCGCACGCATCTGATTAAACTATTTCGAAAGCAACAACTACTGGCTGTGGACATGTTTGTGTGATAGCAATCCCCACACTGGAAGCAAAGCTTGTCATTGAGTCACTGAGGAAATGTGAACGCTACATTATTTCAAATGTACATGGCTTGACAACATTTAATTCATGACTGTTTATTCCCAAAGAAGTGTTAACAATTTAAATTAAATATCTTAACATCCAAAGCTACCTAGCCTGAGCCTTTATAAGAAAGCTAAAAGGTCCATTTAAAACACCAGGCTAAGCAAATAAGTAAACCATGGTGACCACATACATGGATACATAAAAAACAACAACATAGCACAAATTAAAAAGATAAAGAAAGATACTATCAGATACGTTACAGTTTGGAATCCATAGAATTTTTTTTCCTTCTGATTTCATGACTCATGCTGATTCCAGCGCACCCTATGACATAATTTCTGGTCACAATTTTTTTCTGCCATTTTGAATTTTCATAAAAACCTACTTGACTTAACCCTGTAATTGCAGCTATGTTTATTATTGTTATTATATCATCTTCACTTGAACTGTATTAAAATTTTTAAAAGCTGCCTTTGGACACGTCAAAACATTCATGTCACTATGAATACAATGCTCTATTACAATTCTACAAACAAATAGTTAGCAACAGTTAGTACAAAAAAATTTACTTAAACTTAAAAAACTGAAAAAATTATCTTAAATTATTATTTATACATTTCTCATTTCATATATATTTCCTTCTATTATATGATTTCTTTTACTTGGGGTTAGGCCTCAAGGGGGCGATGACTCCTAGAGTATTTTGTTAGTCTTCTTACTAGGGACGAAGACCTCTTATGTTATTGTTAGATTTCTTCTTTTTCTTCTTCTGTTTTCTCTTGAGTCTATGGCAGAACTATATGGTAAAAAGAAAGGCTGAAATTTGGCACACAGATAGAGGACAGTCTGACATGTTGCTAGACCAGAATTTTCCTGCCATTTTGAATTTTCTGAAAAATGTACTTTTTCGAACTCCTTAGACGTTTCTGATTTGCATGAAATTAGGAATTAAGCATCTAGAAACACTCAGGACAAAAAGTTATTTAAGCTTTTTTACATGCCTTACCTTTCTAGTATACCACATCTACGATTTTTACAATGAGCAAGCAAAAATAGACATAAGACTATTGGCAATCCTTTGGTGTATTCACGTGAAACTTGGGATGTGTCATCACAGGCATGACCTGAGGTTACTTGCAGTTTTTTCACAGCAACACCTACTGGCCTAAAACACAAAAAAGAGCCAAAGACAATTCAAGAGTTAGTGTTCAGGTGGAAGCCTTGAAAAGTGTTGACTCCTTGAAACAAGATAAATCAAATTAATGTTTACATCACTGTTCTGCATAGCATGTTGTTCACATGCTATGCACAGACAAACACCAGCTAGGAGTGGCGGACCATAAGGGTGCCCAAGATGTATAGAGGGGGGGAACAGTTCATGAAGCCACTATCACATCAGCCTACTCATCTCATAATTCTGTTGCTAGTATCTTTGTATCTCGGCCCCTTGACCAATTGTTGCTGTGGATCACTGTGGCCAGGAAGGTTCACTTTTCCATCATCCCACTCATCGGATAGCAGGATATCTCCATTAACAGTCAAGACATTAAGTGGTCTGGACCATATCAGCTCACTCAGGGACCGTAGGTGAGGATCAGGTTGTTTTCGTCCAGCTATGGTTGATGGTACTGACCTGAGCACCTGTAACAAGTATGGTGGTCACTGCATAACCGTTAAAGTTCATTTTAACAAGCATTTGCTGTATGGCCCTAGTATGGCCCTTGAAGGGCGTCCCAAGAAGAAAAGAGAAATCCTAGAAATCCCAGAGCCATGACGATCTAACCAGAGCACAGAGACTAGACCCATCTATTAGCAAGATCAAGCTGAAAGAATCTGATGTTAACATCACCAGCAGATGAGACAGGGGCCAGTATTCTGTACTCCACATTTCATATACTGACAGTAATCCTTAGACATATATACTTAGCACAGTTACAGATTAGTTGGAGAATTCTATGACTTTCATTTTGATATCAAGTACAAACCTGAAAAAGTGAATGTGGATGCAGACACGCTCTCCCGTTGCCTATTAGATGTTAACCAATACAACATAGTGCCCAGAAGAGCTGCCCAGCAATGTTATCACAGCCACATAATAAAGTATGGCCCTTGGAGGGCGTCTGGGCAGCTGCCCTTAACCTGGCCCAAGAAGATCCTAGAAATCCAAGAGCCATGACGATCTAACCAGAGCACAGAGACTAGACCCATCTATTGGCAAGATCAAGCTGAAAGAATGGAATGAGAACATCACCAGCAAGATGAGACAGGGGCCAGTAGGCCTGTAAAGAAATTAATGCTCAAGACTTCAATGGGAAGTAGGATTACTGTATAGGAGAACTGAACAAAGACACCAGTTTGTACTACCAGCTCATGGGCCATGTTGTGAGTCTCACCATAGACCGGTTTTATTGACAATTCATGAAGAAGGACATTGAGACACACAGCAATGCCTCTGTATCAAACTGAAGAAGCCAGCTGCGCATAAAAAAGCTCTGATGGATAATATAAATACCAGCTCACCACAGTAAAGGTGGTTACAAATACATCCTTGTTCTTGTAGACCACTTCTAAGATTTGCCCAAGCTTATGTTACAAAGAATAAATCTTGAAGGATGACAGCAGAACGAATCTTCAATAACTTATCCCCCGGTTTGGGTTCCCAACTAAACTACATCATGACCCATTCCAGAATGACCTCTTCAAGACCAGCTGTCAGGAATGAGCCATTTAAGGACCTCTCCATGTCACCCGCAGGGCAATCCTCCTGAGAAGAACAGAACAATCCTTCAAATGATAAGAAAAATTGGAAGGAGCACTAACCACAGATTGTTCATGCATATAATTGCACCCAACTTGAAGGGACAGGATACTCCCCCTTTTACCTATGATATGGATGACATACGTGATTACCCATTTATCTTGTGATTTAAAATTTCAAGGGGAGTTTATTGTCATTTCAACCATATACAAGTACATAGTGAAACGAAACAATGTTTCTCCAGGAACTAGGTGCTACATAAAAACACAGAACAACACAGAACTACTAGGCTACATAATTTATACATAATTTATACATAAAGTGCACAAGTGCAAACATGTGCAGACAGCACAATACAGTACAATGACTTCTGGGCAGAGAATGGACATAGTATGTCCCAGTGCACAGTCCTTTTCCAGAGTGATCCTGGTGAAATAGAGACATAAGTGTTAACATAAGTGTTCCCGATCCGGACTGACTGAGGTCTCCCAATCAGGAAGTCCAGGATCCAGTTACAGAGGGAGGTGTTCAGGACCAGCAGGTTCAGTTTTCCAATCAGGTGCTGAGGGGTGATTGTGTTGAACGCTGAACTGAAGTCTATGAATAGCATTCGAAAATATGTACCTTTATTGTCCAAGTGGGTGAGGGCCAAATGGAGGGTGGTAGTGATGGCGTCATCTGTTGAGCGGTTGGGACGGTAGGAGAATTGCAGGGGGTCCAGTGAGGGGGGCAGCAGGGTCTTGATGTGCCTCAAGACGAGCCTCTCGAAGCACTTCATGATGATGAGTGTAAGTGCAACAGGACAGTAGTCGTTGAGGCAGGTGACTTCTTTGGCATGGGAATGATGGTGGTGGTCTTGAAGCACGTCGGAACAACGGTGCTGCTCAGGGAGGTGTTGAAGATGTCCGTGAAAACATCTGCCAGCTGGTCTGCACATCCTCTGAGCACCCTGCCAGGAATGTTGTCTGGACCAGCAGCCTTCCGCGGGTTAACTCTGTGTAGAGTCTTCCTCACATCAGCCGTGGTTAGACACAGCACCTGGTCATCGGAAAGAGGGGTGGTCTTCCTCGTCGTCACGTCATTCTGTGCCTCGAACCGAACGTAGAAGTTGTTCAGCACATCTGGTAGGGAGGCATCACTGTCACAGGCAGGTGTTGTTGTCCTGTAGTTGGTGATGGCCTGGATGCTCTGCCACATGCGTTGTGTGTCTCTGCTGGCCTTGAAGTTGTTACGGATTCTCTGAGCGTGTGTGCGCTTTGCCTCTCTGATTACCTGGGACAGTTTGGCCCTCGCTGTTCTTAGGGCTGCCTTGTCACCTGCTCTGAAGACTGAGGCTCGGGTCCTCAGTAGTGCACGCACCTCTGCAGTCATCCATGGCTTCTGGCTGGAGTGTGTGGTTATGGTCTTGGAGATGGTGACGTCATCAATGCACTTGCTAATATAGCTGGTCACAGATGCCTCGTATTCCTCCAAGTTGTGCCAGTCAGTGAGTTCAAAACAGTCCTGGAGAGCAGAGATGGCACCTGCTGGCCAGGTTTTCACTTGATTCAGAACCGGTTTGGAGCATCTGACTAGCGGTCTGTATGCTGGGATTAGCATAACAAAGATGTGGTGTGTAAACAAGGTCCAGCACGTTCTGCCCTCTCGTTGCAAAGTCCACATGCTGATGGAATTAAGGAAGCACTGACTTCAGATTTGCATGGTTATAATCTCCGGCAACAATAAACAGTCCATCGGGGATTGAGTTCTGAAGCTCGCTAATAGCACCATACAGTTCACAGAGTGCATCTTTAGCATTAGCACTGGGGGGAATGTATACTCCAATTATGAAGACGGTGGTGAATTTCCGTGGTAAATAAAATGGTCTGATCTAACAGTCACAAACTCCACCAGCGATGAGCAGTAATTAGAAACTAGCACAGAGTTCTTGCACCATTCCGTGTTGATGTAAACACACAAGCTGCCGCCACGCGTCTTGCCGCACAGAGTTGTGTTTCTGTCGGCACGAAACGAAGCTCGCCGTCTAGCTGAATGCCGGCATCAGGAACTCTGTCGCTGAGCCACGTCTCTGTGAAAACAAAACACAGCAGTCTCACAGCAGTGCCACCATCTTGGACAAAATTCAAGGAATTTACAAGGAATAACAAGTATAAATAACAGGGACTTGAAGGAATGATCCAAGGATACAGGAAGTCAAAAGGAATCGTTCTTCAACCCGGCAACAAAGTGCTGGTGAGAAATCTCAGTGAGAGAGGAGGACCCAGGAAACTGAGATTATACTAGGATCAAACTGTTTACATTGTCAAAGAGAAGATAAATTGATGGAACAGTCTATCGAGTGGTAGCAGAGACTAAAAACTCAAAGACAAGAATTCTCCACAGAAATCTACTGCATCAAGTCAATGACTTACCAGTGGAGATGCCAGCGATAACACCAAATCAGACAAAAGAAAGAAATCAGACAAGGATACAAGATGGGCCAGGAACAATCAATGATTCAGATTGTGATAAGGAGTACTACTACTGGGTACACGTACAAGAAAACTAAGGGGACAACCAAAGACTTCCCTGTAACCATCCTGACGAGATGGAACCTACCTGTGACTGTCCATAATAACGATTTGATGAACACCCTGCAAGAGAAAACCATGGACAGACCCTTTAAGTGAACAACACAGAGAGAATGAGCAACTTACCTATGATTCTCTGTGACAGTCACTCTATGAGCAACCTGGAAAAGAAAATCAAAGACCAAGCAATGACCAATTTCACATTCATATCCACTGTGCCCAGATCCACACATGACTGGTGACCAACAGCAAGGTTCACTTATGACAGGTTAGGTCAGCCTATGATTCAGTCACATCCAACATTGAACAACAGAGACTTATGAGGTGAATCAGAAACCATACTGAACACTATCTCATTATCACATTACAGCCTACATTAATACACTTCACTCTTACAAACCTTATATCAATACATCTTATCCCATCTTAACATTGCTACCACAATGGGTACCGCCTATGACAGTTGGGTATTAAAGGATTGTTAAAGTAAGTATTTAAGGATTATATAGTATATAAGGATTTTTAAATTAAAGTATTTTTTCATGTTGGCATTTTTTCACCTGACAAAACCACTAACTACTTCTCATATTTATTTTTCCTGATGATTCAGGTATTTTAATCTTGCTATGCATCCTATGACTAATACCCATAACAAAAGCACATCTACACATTTTTTGGCGAGCATAGATTTGATTCTGTATTTTAGCAACGTTGTGTTTGTTGGTAAAAAAACGCTTTTGTGTTCTGACACAAAACTTCGTACGTGTCATAACAGGCATGACTTATTTTATGCCTTATATGTATGACTTATACTATACGTTTCATTACAGCACCACTTATTGTTTCAGAGATGAAAGATATTCTTTAGATTCCTTGAGGCATGCCGAGTCAATCGATGTCCAGTGTTCCATGGTCGTCCATTTTGGGCATCGGCCATTTGGAATTTTGTTGTAAAAGGCACCACAAAAATACTTATGACATGATTGAAATGACATATGGTTATTTAACTTTTTCTTTAGATTTTTTTGGTCATTTGTCATACTCAGTGCTACTGCCTGTCTGCATTTTAAATTAAATTGAATTTACTTTGTCAAGCTCCTCCTACAGCATTTGTCCAATTTGCATGAGACTTGGTATGTGGAATCTACAGACCCTGACAAAAAAGTATGGAATTTGTGTCAATACCCCTTATCCTTCTCATGTACTGCATCTACAAATTTCATGGAGCTTGTGTCAAAAAGGATATGAAGCTGTATCTTTGCCATGCTTTGGTGTATTGACACGAAAGTTGGTTTCCTAGTCCTGAGGGTGCATGCAAGTTTCATCACAGTGCAAGCTTATGGTCCAAAGATATAAAAAATATATATTTTTGCTTATAATTTTTTAAAACTTTGGTCTAAAATTATGAATCTCTTTAGATTCCTTGAGGCATGCCGACTCAAACACTATCTGATGTTCCATGGTCGGCCATTTTGGACGTCGATCATTGTGAATTTTGATGTGAAATGCAATATTCAATAAACGCAGTTGTGTATCATATGGTTCATCATTCCTATAGTCTGCGTGACCTGCAAAGTTTGGTCAAAAGATATAATTTTTTGAAAATTGAAATTTGAAATTTTTTGTTTATAACACATGACTGAAATAACATATTGTCATTCAACATTTTTTAGATTCTTTGGGTTATGCTATACCAAAAGTTCTACGATACCAAATTTGTTTAAATTTTGTGTATTGACTTAAAACTTTGCAGGTGTCATTGTCACAACATCTTGACAGCCTCATAAAAATGTAGTGGCAGCACAACCTAATGGTCAAAAGTTATACATTTTTTTATTGTGTTGTAATGGGTTTTGCTTGTTTTCTTTAACTGCTTTTCTTAATCTTTTAATTATAGATGTCTATAAATACTTGTTGATGGGCTTGAACACGTAATTGCTGCTTGCAACTATTTTTATTGATAAAATATACCTGTTGTATCCGTTATTTTTCCTCCTCTACCTCTGCCATTGTGTCTATGCCATCCCATAGAACCGTACATAGGACATTATGAAATTTGGCACACAGACATAGGACAATCTTAAATGTTACTGGACCAAATTTGGAGTCTCAAACTCAAAGGACCTGTAAAGGTCAGCGCCCTCTAGTGCTCAAGGGATATAACAAAATAAAAATGTTTATAATATGTTTAGGTATTTATATTTTTTCTTACATGATTAAATTTGTTGGCTTATACCGAGTCCTATGATACCAAATTTGTCATATTCTACCATACTTCTTGTCCACCTTATGTAAACAACAAGTTTAGCTTTTAAAGCTTTTTGATTTTTTGATTGATCAAACGGTTCTCATGTACCATGTCGACTAAGATATGCATGCAAGTTACATCTATTTTCACTGTATGGAAAAGAGCAGCTCTCTGTTCCATGGAGAAAATCCATATGGATTTGAAGAGCAGCAGTTTGGACATTCTGTTTTAAAGAAAAAAATCATGATTTCTGAAAATGTAACTCTCTCTTTAGAAAGTGTTTTTTCTTTGATAATGCCCACCTCTTCACACACCTCCCTTACGGCAGCTACACTGGGCTCTTTTCTCCGGCTCCATCCCGCCTCCAGGAACAATCCATTTATCAGGATGACTGCTGCTACTCACCAACAGCATCTGACAAACACAACAGGCTGGCATGAGGGATCTGTTGAATATGGGGGTGCAAAATTTATCACAACGAAACCTGAATGTGGTCTATTCATCATTTAAAGTTGATGAGATGTCCAATGACATGTCATCTTAGTGCACCACTAGCATACATTATGAACATTACTCACTAAAATGAAAGTGAAAATGAAAGTGACATACTTGTCAGATATGGAAACCCATACCCGAAATGTGCCCTCTGCATTTAACCCAGCCCTGGTGAAACACACACAAACCCAGAGTAGTTGGCAGCAGTGCTGCGCCTGGGGTGCAACAGGTTATGTGTCTTGCTCAAGGGCACTTCAGTTGCTACCTGCTGGAACTGGAATCAGACCAGTAGGCTCACTAACCAGTAGGCCACAACTGCCCCAACTTTTTGCATTTTATCCACTGAAGAAGCTAATTATATCAGCAATTTAGGAGAATTTTATTTGTTATTTTATCTGTTGACCTTTAGTATTTGTTACCTATTTGTATTTATATATATTAAAAAGGTATATGTGGTACTTCTTTGTTGAAAAGATTCAGTAAGTTTTGGTGTCAGAAGCTGCATATACAACAAATGATTGCACCTACCTAAATACAAGTATATCCCCAAATCAGAAAAAGTTGGGACAGTATGGAAAAATACAAATACACAAATAAAAAAAGAAAGTAGTGATTTCTAAATTTACTTTGACTTGTATTTCATTGCAGACAATACAACAGCACATTATTTAATGTGTTCCTCATTATTTTTATTGTTTTTTCTTCAAAAAAAACAAAATTCCTATTTTGGTTCTTACAACACATTTCAAAAAAAGTTGGAACAGGAGCAATTTAGGGCTAGTAATCAGGTAAATTGGTTAAATAATGTGATTATGTGATGATTGTAATTATGATTTGGTACAAAAGCAAAATCCAAGAAAGGTCTAGTCCTTTAGGAGCAAAGATGGGCCGAGGATTGCCAGTTTGCCAACAAATACGTGAGAAAATTATTGAAATATTTAAAAACAATGTTTCTCAAAGAAAGACAGGAAGACATTTGCTTATTTCACCTTCAACAGTGCATACCATAATTAAAAGATTCAAGGAATGTGGAGGAATTTCAGTGCGTAAAGGACAAGGGCGCAAGCCTAAGCTGAACAACCGTGCTCTCCAATCCCTCAGGCAGCACTGCATCAAGAATCGTCATTCATCTATAAGCAATATCACCACATGGGCTCAGGACTACTTTGGCAAACCTTTGTCAAGTACCACAATACGTAGTTATTGTATCCACAAATGCCAGTTAAAACTGTACTGTGCCAAAAGGAAGCCCTATGTTAACAGTGTCCAGAAGCGCCGTCGACTTCTCTGGGCTCGAAGGCATCTAGGATGGACCATCACACAGTAGAAACGTGTACTGTGGTCAGATGAATTAGTATTTCAGGTATTTTTTGGGAGAAATAGATGTCGTGTGCTCCGGACCAAAGAAGAAAAGGATCATCCAGACTGTTACCAGCAACAAGTCCAAAAGCCAGGGTCTGTCATGGTATGGGGTTGTGTCAGTGCCCTTGGTAAAGGTAACTTGCACTTCTGTGATGGCACCATTAATGCTAAAAAGTACATAGAGATTTTGGAGCACAATATGCTGCCTTCAAGAAGACATCTTTTCCAGGGACGTCCATGCATATTTCAACAAGATAATGCAAAACCACGTTCTGCACACATTACAAAGTCCTGGCTGCGGAGGAAGAGGATACAGGTACTTGACTGGCCTGCCTGCAGTCCCGACCTGTCTCCAATAGAGAATGTGTGGAGCGTTTGGAAGCGCAAAATGTGACAACGAAGACCCCGTACTGTTGCCCACCTTAAGACTTGTTTGCAGCAAGAATGGGACAAAATTACACCTGAAACAGGGAGGACAAACACTGAAACAGGGAGATAATTTCAAAATAAACTTTTAATAACCAAAACTCAGGAACTCAGTAGACTAGGAGAACACAGAACACCATAGCAAAAAGGTGATATATACATGTGTGTGTGTAAAACACAGGGAAAGTGAACCAAAAGTTGACATTACTCCTCCCTTATGGAAGCCGCATCCTCACGCCATAACTGAAACTACACCTAAGTGGTGGGAAGGGGGCAAAAACACAGAGTCCAAAAGGAGAAGGTTGGAGACCAAGGAGGGGGGCGTGGGGCGTTATATATGCTGACACTTTCGCCTTGACATCCATAACTTCAGAACTTCTTAAGAACTTAAGTGCCAGCTGGACAATGACCATCAGTTTTCTATCTTTCCCTTTCATTCACTAACAGTGATATCTTGACAGCTGACAGTTCACCAGAAATGGCTTATCAAAAAAACAGAAAGTAACCATGAATATAATGAATGAAGTTTTAAATTCTCCTTCTAGGACAATCAACAGGCCAAGACATTTAAGGTGCTAAACTGGGATACATTTTTTGATATCTTGAACTGTGTTGCCATTGCAAGTCAATATATTTATAGCAATAAGGGGAAACAGAAATTGAGAAATCTTCTGTATTGACCATTTTCTGTATTGTGCATTTAGTGATTAAGATCAAAGTTCAGCTGTATGTTTAGTCATGGGGGCTGGTCACATAGATTTGGACAGTGTAAATTTTGATTATAGCACCACCAGATGGTAGCAGGATGTGTGACTATTTTGGTTGGCTATCTGGATATATTACATTCTCATAAAGCACTGAGATGGGTATGAGCCTTTGCATGCAACGACAGGTATTTCTGATGCATGTCCATTTCTTCAAATGGTTTAAATGTGTTGTAGTTATTATTAGTTCAGCCAACTTTATATTCATACACTGATTACAATCTTAGTATCACTATTAAGTTTTACTAATATACATCTTATAATGAACAATAAAATTTGCAATAATGCCATGTATTCTGTATTCCATGTGTTTTACATATTACATAATTTTCCTGCAAAAGTTTTTATTTTCATTATATATAGTTATTTCATTATATATAAGCAGCTTATATATTATATATAAGCTGCTTTAAAACAGCATTACAACATTGTAAAAAAAAATGCTATATAAATCAATTTGAATTTAATTTATTGGCAGGTATTACTAGCAGTTCATTCAGCAAGGTTTAGCTGAAGATATCGTTCCTTTTTTCAGGCTGAGATGTCTAACAGGCAAGTGGAGATCTGAGCAGAGATGGTGGGGTAATTCACAGCACTAAACGACTAAAGAGCTACTCTAATCTGCCCAGCGGATGAATTTTCGTCGTTGCAAGAATGAAACTTCGTCTGCCCAAACATGGCTGACTTATATCCACCGATTTTGTCTACATGAGGTGTTATATATTAAAATTATGCTACGTAAGTACTGTTTGTGTGTGTGCAAGCGAAAAAATGTGACTTCTTTCATAAACCAAATCTGAAATCGCATATTGTGGCAGTATGTACTGCAGTCAATTCAAAAAAAGTGTCTACTTGTCAACTGGCAATACAGTAAGATTATGACTACGTAATAATTCCAGACACAATCATTTGTATTCCAAACATACATCTGCATTGTCATGTGACTTGTTTTTTGACCTTCTTGTTTTTTGACGTATGACATAATAACAACAACAACAAAATATACTCTGGCATTCTCAAACACATAGGTTACAATTTATCCATTAGGAATAAATTAATTGGCATGTATCATTTTAAAATACATAAGCTGCCTTTTAAATTTGGTGGGTGCTCAGCTCCCATGGCTTCATGGGATAGAAAAGTGTCCATCTGACATGTCTTCAGGAATCTGATGAGACCATCAGAGTGTTCCTTGCATGTTTTCTTATACTAAGAATTCAGACATACTATTCATTTTGCATACTGATTTTTGCATACTGTATAGTTTGAAAGTAGGCTTATTCAGACACGAGGCTATTTTTGTAGAACTTCATGACACAAGAATCATGACATTTGATGTAATTGATGTAAATTAGATTTTAACCTGCTTGAAATGACCAATGATTTAGTTGTGATTCAGAATGAATAATGCCTAATGTTAATGAATTACAATGAATGAATTTAGGTCTGATTAGTATACAAAGTGATCATACTTTGTTTTATATGGAAAGAAATAGCTCAGACATTCTTCTAAATATATTATTTTATATTTCGCAAAAAATGTTTGTTAACACTGCCATTGGTTAACAAAATTAACAGCTTGTAACAGCAAAGTAATAGCTTGAACTGTTACTGTTTCAAACTTTCAAAAATAATTAACAGTGGCAATTAGCCTTCTGAAAAACACATACTGTAATTATAGTCCATATGACAAACAGTTCATTGATAGTTGTATACTGCATATATATTGCCAGATAAACTGTAATTTGTAATATTTCCATTGTGAACATATTGGTTGTATTATTCATTGTTCCAAATGTTATAGATTTTTATAAAATATATATATATATTATATATATTATATATATATATATATTATTATATATAATATATTATATATATTATATATATATAATATAATATAATTTAATGTGTAAAAGTAATTTAAAATAATTTTTAATTTTTATGCTTTAGTAAATAAGACAATCATGCTTGGACTGTCTCGTGTTGTCTTGTGTTGAAGCAATTATGGAAAGGACGATCTCAGATGATCTTTAGCACCGTTGTACTCGTGACATCTGGCGGTCAGTAGTGTTCTTGACAGTGTCATACTGACTCCTCCCTTCTGCTCTGCCATCCTCGTTTCGGTTTTATTTCAGGCCTTGTCCTTCCGTAAACACTGACCATGCAGGTTTGATGTCAGACAAACTGATGACTTATTTTCATGTCAGAACTCGTTGGAGTCTTACAGTTAAGTAAATCTTTATCTGTTTTGAGAAAAGTTCAATAAAATAAATTCTATTGCTAAATAAATGTCATCGACCAGTGTTTGACTGATGATGTTGCTTTTACGCGACTCATCACAGTGCGCATTTGGACATAACATTAATGATCAACGCTGCAAACATTGATAATGTATAAACAAGCCATATTTACAACTTCCAGAAAATGTCACCGACGTTTTATGACTGAAAAGTTGTGTCGCGAGTTATCGTTTAACTTACACCCATTACACCCGCCTAATAGATTTTCTCTATTAGAGGATACCTACATTTGCACCACGCCATTACAAGACGGTAGAAATTATGTTTTGTTAATGCACCCATCCGAGACAGAAATACCGTGCTACTTTAAAAAAAAAAATTGGTAGTGTATGAATACGGTACTTAATGTAGCATTGCATTTGTGCGCAATTTAAGGGATTTCAGGAATGTCGATGTATTACCATGGGTTTATGCATCACAGTATTATTTGGTATACTGCCTTTATTTTAACGATTTAAATAAAATAATTTTTACAGTAAAATTATCCGTTAGAAAAATAACAATTACAAAAATGTCCTCATCCATAAAGAACTGCCTTCTCTTCACAGTCATAAATTGGGACAGAGAAACCATGTGGGAGTCACATGCATGCAGAAGATGAGCAGTAAACAGGACAGGAACACAGCCCACTGCTGACTGCTTGACACTATGAACAGAACCACGCAGCCCTCTCAGACTGTCAATGGAGATGTGGTCGTCAGCTACGTGCTGGTCCCTTTCTTCCTCATCACAATTATTGGAATAGTTGCTGCCGTGGTATGTGCTAATTCTCTAGATAGCATTGGAGGATTTATCCCTTTTCATTTCTAACTGTGTGACTGGGTTCTGGCTTTCTGAGGAAAGAATGCAAAGTCACATGATGAAGTAATCCATGAAATCTTTGTCTTACTTTTCCAGTTTTTCTGTTGAGGGGGTGTTTAACTGCATTTATTAAAAGTGCAGTTGCACTTTTACTTCTAAAAGATTTAATGGATGTCGTGGTATTACCATGGATTTATGCATTACTGTAATACTAGATGCACTGCCTTTATTTAAGCAATTTAAATAAAAACCAGAATAATAAACCAGAATAATAATAATTTCAAAACTGCAAAATATAATTGTCAGGGGTTCAAGCATAAAGCACTGAAACCCTGTTGTAATTGCCAGGATTTTTACTAGGGGTTTAGGCTAACAAATGTAATGATTTTAGTTATTAATGGATTCAATATTGGGTTATTCACACCTATTCATGACCCAATATTGTTTATGCTGTAACATGGTGTAACGGGTTCACAGGGATACCTGAGACAGACAGACCCAGTTGTGGTTAAATCAGATGATCAGCCTTGTTCCACCTAATGATTATCACAGCTGGCATCAACCAGAAGGTGATGGGAAGTTCAATGGTGGATGCAGTAAGCACCACTTGACAAAAAAAAAACAATATAAGATGAACTTCTTTAATACTTACAGAATTATTTAAACACCTCCTTAACTGACTGGTTGACTGCTTTCTGTATTGCTTTTGTAAAAAAAACTCGTTAAAATAACATTCAAAATCACAAGGCACATTGTTGTATTATTTTATTACAAAACAACAGTAATTAAAAATTGCATTCCTTTGATATTTTTTGATTTGTTTAATTATTATTATTTGTTTTATGTTTATTATTATTAATAAATGTAAAAGCGAGACCCAAATGTAAAATAACCCAATGTACAGGTAATATTTAACCCAGCAAGCGAGTTAATTTCACTCACTGATTAGGGTCAAATGAAATAACCCAGCATGTGAGTAATATTCAACCCCCTGAAAGAGTAAGTTTCACCCTCTGACTAGGTCACATGAACAACCCAGAAATCTGTGTTAAATGGTAAAACTCAGCATCTGTGTCAAACCAACCCAAGCGCATGTTTTATCCAATAATGACCCAGTGGTAGGGTGCACTTACAGTATACTGAAAGAAGCTAAGGTTTTTCCAGAAAGTTAGATTTTCACATTTTGCTTGTACAGTCAGGGCGTAGCACAGTGTCTTATTGCACCAAACTCATCTTAAACCCTTCACAATGGCCATGTAAGTAGTACATAACACAGGACATTCATGAAATCAAAAATGTTTAGAATAGAATATTAGCCTAATAATTTGTGAGTACAACTAAACTGGCGAGAAATGCACTGATATACATATACACTGTGATCCCGCTTGATTGGCCATTGAATGGCTTAAGATGAGTTTGGTGAAATGTGATTGGCAAAATGTGATTGGTTGGATTGGTCAGCGCAATGGGGCCGTTGTCCGCTTGGCTTGAGCAGACGGTGGGTGGAGTCCACCTATTTGTGGATTGTCTTTGTGTGCATGTCTGGACGTTGGAAATGTTTCAAATCCACAAATGTACAGATAGCGAGCCACAAATGCACAGACAGTGATCTACAAATAAATGCATGACAGAGTTGTGTTTTTGACATTTGCAAATCTTATTTCATTTGTAAATTTGATTCATTTTTGTGCAAATTCTCACATGTATTTGTGGATCTCATCTCGTGTTTTTTTATTTTGGTGTGAAATGTGACCTGATTTTTTGTGAAATGTGACCTGCATATGCAGACCTTTATCAGCTGCACATTTACTTATACTGCAAAGTAGTTCTTTAAACATTATCCACTGAGATGACATGCCAGGCATTCATATGTAAGTTATGTTTGGAAAATATAGAGAAAATATAATGAAATGTTAATGTATGCTTTGTTTTGCAGGTGATGTACATAAAGAGGAAACAAAGGTAATAATGTGCAGCACTCTTTATTAGACCACAAAATGTTAATTCTTTCATCTGCTTGACAGAAAGATGTAATATATGTACTTTTATATTGATTCAAAACTGTATTAGACAAATGAAGGGTAAACAGGTATTAAATACATCATTTAAAACCAAATCTGGCCCAACCAGAGGTATTTTTACATTTGTTTTGCTGGTTCAAAACAGCATGCAAATTTTCAAAAATAAACATTGCAGAGGCTGGTAACACCTCCGAACTTCCATTGGTCCCAGATGATGACATAACAGGTAGGTGTGACCTGGTGCTCCATCTATTTTTCAGGTTCACTTCAATCAGTTTGTAAGACATTAATGCGATGCTCAGCTGTTTCCAGCATCTTTGTATCTCTGAGTGATAAACAAAGACAGATTTATTTGTGGGTAAACCAAGGATGTAAACCTTCTACGTGGTAAAATAAGCTGTACTTCCCATTGCATCACTTTGACGCATATCTGGTCTTTATATGATTATCTTTTAATTTACTTTCCGTGGAAACTAATGTATAGTTGTTTGATATGTTGAGATATGATTTGTTTTAATAATGAATAATTTTAGTTGCATGTTTAGGACTGACAGACTGCGACATCAGCTGCTTCCAGTTTACACATATGACCCGACTGAGGAGCTAAATGAGGCAGAGCAGGAAATCCTTTGGAAGAATGAGGACACAAAGGTATCAGTCCTGTTCTAAAATACAAAACACTGATGTGTAAATTAAAACAAAAATGCTAAGAGCCTGCTGAAGTTTCTATGCCTAACTAAACTGTGACTCTAGAGAGAGTGTGCAATAGGCATACTCTTATAATAGGCACACTTTTATAATAAAAATGAAATTGTATGTAATAGTTGATTACTGTTTGCTCATGTGCATATGCATTTTGTTAAACTCATGTTGTAGTGTAGTGTTTTTTGTATCACTGAACAGACTGATCAGCATATGACATCAAAGTACCATAAGAGTGTTTCGGAAGCTAATGTAGCTGTGTCCTCATACGTTGATCAGTCTGCATGGCACCACTTCAAGTTAAACACACCTAAAGTCTGGTTAACCTACCACTTCAATAGAGCAGTCAAGAGTAAGCAAACATATTGCAGCAGTAAAACTACTATTCTGATATACATATGTCTTTAAAAAATTTCCTGAAGTCAACCCTATAATGCAAGTTGTGAAAACGTGTTCACACATATTGAGTGAAAAATAACCCACAATAATTAATTAGTATATAAACTTGTATTCTTTCACTCTGGAAACACTTCTTTCCATGGTGGCAGGAGTCAATGACAGTTATAGTGAGTTTCAAGTTCCAAAAAGGTTCCAAAGGATATAAAGACATAAAAGCAATTTTTATTTTTTTGTCCTTTCAGGTCATACAGGGTTGGATGAGGTCTTATCAACACCGTCGACCATTGCTTTCAAAGGAGCAAAACACATGAAAATGAAGATTTGCGCCTTAAATTTCCAGTAATAAATGTGTCTCTGTTCATAATTTTCATAATATTGTTGTCATTAACCAGTCCCTCCACATATTGTTTTATAGCTTTGACCCTTTATTCTAGTTTTATGTGTTCTGTGGTTGTTCTGTTCAAGATCATGCTGGGTTACAGTGGCTGGATGATCTGGGAAATTATATTATCTTTAACTAGTTTTGGTGTTTCTGATATAGAATTGAATCACCTTGATCAAGTCTTCCCTTCCACTCCCTTAATATTGGACACACTGTGGGAATTTAAGAACACCAGGAGAATGCCTGCATTTAATTTGAACATCTTACCAGAATGATATGGCTGCTTAAAGGAACATTATCTATTTCCAAAAAAGGTGTACAATTTCCAATTATCTATTTCTTAAGAGGTGGTAGAAGGGTATTTTATTTAGTTAGAAGTGTCACTGGCTAAGGATAACTTAGAAAGAGTTGTTTGATTGAACATATTAAAAAAAGCGTTCTACTTTTGGAAACTTGTTTCAATTTTTGAATAATAGTTGTGTATTATCAACTCAGTGATCCACAGTTAGTAGGTAGTCTAACTAGGTTAGGAAACTGGAGTTGAGCACTATTGTCCCCTGCATAAAAAACTACTGTTACCGTTGTAGATTACTACTTTTATTTATTGATTAACATTAACTGCATTTGCAACCCATTTTATCCCCGCAATACAAAAGATATTGATTGGTGCTCAGCCTGAAAAGAAAATAAGAGGGAAACATTAAGTGAATAACAATGGTGTAAAAGCACCTAACCTACACTTTATAGTAACTCTAGTAAGTAAGCCTACACTTCATAATAACCGTAAACTTATCCCTCAAACCTGACTGGTTGATTGGAATGTTGTCCTAGGGACAACAATGATGTTGACCCAGGAACATCTCTCAGGAAAATCAGGAACACCACTGATTGGATGTTGAAAAGTGAGTTTTCTGTACCATAATGTAGCCAGTCCTGAATGTAAATTTTAAGTAGATTGTGAATAACTGCTCCCTTCCATAAAGGTGCACTGTGCAGGATTTACAGGATGTACTTGCTCAATAACTGCTAAATTTATGCTCATTTTTAACCACAAAGTTTTAGATTGCAGCTCAAAATTAAATGATATTGGCTAGATTTTTGGAGAGGCTCCCTTACCAAGAGTAGCCTAAAATAATTCCTAAATAGTGAATTGACTGTTATTTTCAGCCTGACATCAGCAGATAATGTCACTTTAATGGCAGAGCAATTTAGTTTTTGATATAAGATTACTGTAAAGTCCATGTGATGGCTGGGTCTGTGTTTATTATTTAGAGGCTATGTAGTGGGCAATAATCCATGATGCATTTCCATGTAAACTTCTGATGTTTATTAAAATTGTTGAAATGCATAACATGTCCACCTATACCCATGTGACCCTAACCAGAAGTGACTGTTTTAAATTAAAAGACCCTTCCTGCATCTACAAATGTTTGGTCATTAAAATATTTTGTTAAATAAATTTCCTTACTGCTTATTCTTCCATTCTTACTGCTTTAAGATTGAACTGGTTGTAACACATGGGTCTGACAACTAATCTGGCAATTAGCAAATAAATTAATACAGTTCTTAATGGAGCATTTGTTATGCTCCCTGTTAGACTATGTTTTTGGTGAATTCATGGATTGACTGAACAGCTGTGGTTGCAGGTTTGGACAGATCTGTTAAGATCTGTATTAGATGTTTAACGAGGCTCAACTCTGGTAAAACACAAGAGTTATGGTTGAGTTGGTTAGTTGGGGATGTGGGATAGTTGGGGGAGACTTAAATGTTTTCGCTTGAGCTAGGTTACCCCAGTGTCATTGGGTCTGGCAGTTAATGGTACAAATATTTTATAGGTCATACACTGCATCATTTTGATACTTGCAGGTAAATTGATCAGATATGACGTTGTTGGAAGCATTCAATAGTTCACCTTTAGCAGAACAATTAAATTTGTGTTCAAACAGCAATTTTGTGAGATTATAGAGATACAAATTAGTTGAGGTAAACAAACACTTAAGGAAAGATTATTTTAGAGCCTCGATTAAACAGAAATTGACACAGTCAATTTATTTAGTTATACAAAAGGTTTTATATTGCAAAAACCTGGATGAGCAAGCTCATGAAAATAATTTTTAAGCAGGCTGTGGAACACAAGAAGCAGTTAAAACAATAGGAAATTGTATTTTAAAAACATGGATTAATGACTTGACAAAGCAGCGGGACTATGGAAAAGTGACACAGAATACATGTAAAACAAAGGCAAAAACAACAAGAACGTGACAGATGCAGTATTTCATGATTTAGACATTGGTCCTGGACGCCTATTGATTATGTTTTTGCACCTGCAAAAAAATGAGAAAACGGACTCGCATTGAAGTTGGTCATGAATTAACTACCCATTTTGATCGTTAGTGCTCAACATCTACTGTGCTCACATTTTGAGGATCTACAAGACCTGATTCTCACCTAGCAGTTGTATTATCCCTGATAAGATGTATTATTCCTTATAAGAATTCAATTTTATTGACAGCACTTTTTACAATGTTGCATTGCTTCAAAGCAGCTTTACATATAATGAAAAATAAAACTCAACACAGAAAGACATGGTATTATTGCAAATAACGTGTAAGATGTATATTTAAAAACTAATTAGGGATACTAGGTTTGTAGCTGGTTTATGAATAAAGAGTTGACTGAAATGATTAAAACTACAACAACACATTATCATCTGACCCTAACATGATAGATGATAGGTATCATATTAAGCAAGATATGCCGTTACATGGAAATGACATAGACAGATAACATCTTATGACAGGTATAAGGGATTTGCAATAATACCATACAATACACACAATACACATGATAAAATACATAAAATATACACAATATAAATACCTAAAACTTACACAATGAAGAAAGAATGCAAAAGAATTAGACAAAAATGGCAAAAGAGTCTTTAGGGCTGTAATTGGAAATGTGGTTTTCAAAGAACAAACTGCTATCAAAAAGGACGCCCAGATTCTTAGCTGATGAAGCAGGCTTTACAGAGCATCCATTAAGAGTAAGACAGTCTTCTAACACCAATGATGAATTAATAATGCTATGCAGAGGATCTATAATTTCAGGAAGCATCTCCAGCAACAGCCTGGAAGGTATAGGATCTAGCATACATTGTTGTTGATTTAGATTTATTTACTTTTGACAGTTAATCCCTATCTATAGTAGAAAATGACTGGAGTTGTTCACTGGGCAAATTATGATGCACCATCTGACCATCTGTCCTTTATCTTCTTTACCTGTAGAGGAGCAACTTTGTCTGTGTGTAAGGTGTTAGAGAAGAGGGAGTTAACGTTTTCTGTTAACTTTCAAAGTTTTCAAAGTTATCTGTAATGGTAAGGAATTGAGACAGGTCGTGTATATTGTTGATTAAAACTCTTTAGTGGCAGAAGTTATCATTCTACTGTATTTGTAGCAATTTAGGTAAATGTATAGGTAAGTGTATTGTACAGGACACCAGATAATGATCTGAAATGTCTTTGCTCTGCTGCAGAATATTAATGTCATCAACATTTGCACCATAGGACAGTATTAAATCTAAGGTATGATTATGACAATGAGTGGGTGCTGACACTAATAATTTTGATATAATGTCTTTGAAAGCCAACCCATGTACTTGAGCCAAACCCATGTAAAAGGCATTTTCTTTTATCCACATGGATGTTAAAATCACCAAGAATTAAGACTTGATCTATGGCCAATACTACTTTTAAATCCTTGTGTTTTGTGGATAATTTGCACTGGTGCTGTGTGTGTGTAGGGGGTAATATACAGAATATACTGTTGGTGGCACTGTGGGGAAGATTTATAGAGAGTAAGTGAAGTTAACCCACGTTGTTGTTGTTCGTGTTGAAACTTCAAGCCCCCGAATTTGTTACAGAACAAAAGAACGAAATAAACATTCTTGGTGGTCATTGTCCAAGGGGGCAACATAAAACTGGTGTTTCCGCCCGGTCGTGACGGATTTCGGGAGGGAAAGAACAACAAGTGGAGGCAACGGTGCAGCCAGCGAGTGATGATGTGAACCACGAGTGCAACGCGAAAAAAATGAACCTTGAGTCATGGAGAGAGGTCTGTGAAACAGCGGAAAAGTAACTCACGTTTGCAGTTATAATACAAGAATACATGCAGTGAATGTCCACAATGTTGCCTGTGTGGAAAGCTCTGCTGGATGAGATTGAGAGTAAATTACTCGAGCTATCCGTTTCGCAACTGAGAAGTTTGTGTGAAATGTTCAATCTGAATGTGGGGGAGAGTGAGATACACACGCCTCGCATGCTAAGACGCATTCTGCAGCATTTAGAGGAAGATGATGTTGTTGTAATTGAAGATGGATTATTTTGTTAGATATGAAAGAGAAAATTGACAGCTTGAGAAATTATAACAAAGAGAAAACCGATAGCTTATCCAGTGTGTAACGTGAAACAAACAACAAGGGGCAGTTCAAAAGTTGGCGTTAAAGGAATTACAGCAACAGAATCACTGTATATGAAAACAGACAGAAAAATGCCAAATTCACCTGTTTAAGGGGAAAATGTCAGACTAATGCATCCAATGTATAAAAAAGAACTTAAAGTAATTGGACAAATTAGCGAACCTGGTCAGAAAGGCAAAATTTTACCAGCCTGGATAGACAGATCCACAGGGCATGCAAAAGAGATTACGATGAGGGAGAAATTGTTGAGGCAGTCATCCAAGCCATCAGCCCAGGCATTAGTCTGAGAAGTTACTTGGAGAGAACAGATCTAACATTGCCTGTCTTGAAACAAATTCTTAGAGCACATTTTATTGAGAAAGATGCAACAGTTCAATCATTCACTTACACATGTAATCAAGAACCCAAAGAAACTCCTATCCAATTCTTAGCCTGAGCTATGGATCTGAGGCAGCAGATTTTGTCAGCATCTGAAAATGTAAAGACAAGATTAAAATACAACCGTGAACTGATCCAGAATCAGTTTTTACAGACTGTCCTGACTGGCCTCCATGATGAGAGTATACACACAGATCTGAAACCTTTTCTTGAAAACCTGCTCGTGGAAGATGAAGTGCTTTTAACTTGTCATATAGCATGGAGCTTGAAAGGAGATCCAAGTTCTTAACCACCCGACCCAAGATCACCAAGGTGGCTGCAGTCAGTGAGGAAGAACTGACACAGACTGGACAAGATAAAGGTATCAGCATTAAGAAAGATAAAGCCTCAAAGCACAACAGCCTGATGGAAAAACTTGAAGCGTGGGATAGTGATCTGTGAAGCAATCCAGAACCTCACTTCTCAGGTGGCAAGCCTTGCTCAAACATCACGACCTCAGACAGTCAGAAGCAGTAATCAGCACATTACCCGTAATCAGTTCCCACCTGCTTGAGCAAACACCAGGGTCACAAGTTTCAGTTGTGGGCTCAGAGTGGAAGAAGAGACATCTGCATGATGTACAGGTGAAACAAGTGAAAGAGCTGCTTCAGGAGGGAGAACTCAACCTGATAGCAGTGAATGGGACGAGCATCCCATATGAAGGCTGCATGGAAGTAGAATTTTGTTTATCTGTGAGGGTAAACAAGTTTATCTGATAAAGGTAAACAAACAGCTCATTCAGATGCCTCTAAATGAAAATGACAACATCACAGTGATGGTGGAAAATACCATGGATGAAGAGATGATCCTTGCTGCAGAGACAGTCCTGGGGTGGCTGCATGCAAGTTAATGCTATCCATTAGCTGGAAGTGAAACTACCCTCTCCGACTGAACCCCAGCCTCAACCACCACAACGTGACAATAACTTGCCAGAGACTCAGCACAAGGTCCAAGAGAGTGAAGGATGGGACCCCCTAGTAGACAGTAGACCTCAGTCACCCACCTCTGGAACAGCAGGAGTATGTGAGACAGAGAGAATAGTGGGGTGTTTGCTAAGGACGACTGGGATACTGAATGTATACTGAATGGACATCCACCTGAAAGATAACATTCCTGTCCGAAAGACATACAATGCAGTCCTGCGACCCCTATATCAAGAGGTGAAAACCCACATACAAAACTTGCTTAGTCAGGGGTGGATCCAAAAGTCAACATCCTCCTATTCTTTGCCGGTTGTGTGTGTGAGAAAAAAGGATGGGAGTTTACGTCTATGTGTAGATTACCAGCCTATCATCAGGGCTTCATGGGTGAGGACAGCAGGGCATACACAGCATTCATAACACCCTGGGGTCTCTACGAGTGGGTGTGGATCCCTTTTGGCCTCACGAATGCACCCACTGCCTTTCAGAGGTACATGGACGAATGTCTGGGAGAGTTGAGAGATGATATCCGTGTTACCTACCTTGACGATGTATTTGTCTTCAAGGATTTCGACCAGCACTTGGAGGATGTGAAGAGGGTGCTACAGAGACAGGAACAGTGTGGTATCAAGTTAAGGCCAAGGAAATGCAACTTTTTCAAGCGGGAAGTCTGCTATGTGGGCCGTATCATCTCTGAACATGGGTACAGCATGAATCCCAAAGAAATAAGAGACCGTGCAGGCACTGAAGCAGGAAATACCCAGTACCGTTTGTGAAGTGAGAAAGTTCATGGGTTTCCTTGGTTGCTACAGATCATACATTGATTTTGCCAGAATAGCCAAGCCCCTATATGAACTGTTGACAAAACCTGGTGGGGGCAAGACGAAGGGCCCAGGAATGACAGGAAGCCTGTTCTCCCAAGCACCTCCATCACAGCCGGTAGAGTGGACAGGGAGACATCAGGAAGCACTGGAGAAGCTGATTAAAGGGTTGTCTGGTCCACCTATTATGGCTTACCCAGACTCTGAGAGGCCACACATCCTTCATGTCGATGCATCAGAAGAAGGACTAGGAACCGTATTGTACCAATGACAGGAAGGTAAACTCAGAGTAGTGGGTTATGGGTCTCGGACACTGACTCCTGCCGAGAGGAACTACAGGTTGAATTCTGGGAAGTTGGAGTTCCTGGGGTTCAAATGGTCAATCACAGAGTGTTTCCGGGACTACTTATTCTATGCGCCTCATTTCACTGTCTACAGCGATAATAACCTATTGACTTATGTCATGAAAACAAGTCGAAAAGTTGAAATGATAGTAGTAATGTCACAGTTGTTTAGAAGTAGAGGTAGTTAAAATGTTTTGTAATGTTTTATTTTCTAGCTTTGTTTTAGATTTTTAGCTTGTTTCAGCACTAGTTTTTTGTTTGTTTTAAATCCTTGTGTTTTGTGGATAATATGCACTGGTGCTGTATGTGTAGGGGGTAATATACAGATTGGGGAAGATTAATAGAGAGTGAGTGCAGTTAACTCACATTGTTGTTGTTCGTGTTGAAACTTCAAGCCCCCGAATCTGTTACAGAACAAAAGAAAAAAAAAAGAAACAACTGGGGAAAATTAATCTACAGAAATGTAATTGTCGTCGTGGTCATTGTCCAAGGGGGCAACATTAGTTAGGCCCTTGGCTTTATGCCTCCACATATTTGCCAGCTTAACTGAAGGAGAAAAATTCATTATAAAATGTGTATTAATGAATGCTTTTGTATTCGTATTCTTTCCGTATTCTCATGAGATTGTTACTGTTTACATCAGTAACATCAACTTAATGCCTCAAATCAAATTACTTCATATAGCATGTATGAAACCATACATACCGCCACTTACATTAGAATAAACTAACTTAGACTAACTAAATTAGTCCATACAGTAACTTTGTGCATTTCAAATATAATTTCAAATAAGTTACCTTTGTGTGCAAACACGTAATTAACTTTGAGTTTGCACATCATGATAAGGAGATTGCACATTACAATTAGTTCTAGCTGATAAAATGGTTCAAGTTTAGCTTAACTAAAAACGCTTTACTTACACTTTTGTAACTCAAATCTGATTGACACTTGCGTGTCTTATGACCATTTATTTTCACTGTTGAAACACTTTCATGTCATTTACGAAACAATATCCAACACTGAAGATCAAATAAAGTGCTACAGCTGCTGAGTGTCACTGACAAATTTCTCTTCTTGTAAAATGTGCAGTGTAATCTGTAACACCAGTGTAAAGTTTATTAATTGGTGAAAGTGTCCTCATCAGCATAATATTAGCAATGACAAAACTTACCGTGGTGTCACTGTTGAACACCATAAAGTTAAGTTTGAACACACTGCATAGACATTAGCCAACAGACATGTACATTCTGCGTCTGCATGAGGGAAATAACTCACGCACCAGTAGGTGGCAGTAGTCTGTTTTCATCTTCAAAAAGGAAAACAGAAAGAACTAAAACTAGATATACAAAACAAAGCAGTGCATCCACATGCTGAGTTGGCCAATAATTCATTGCTAAGGACCGGCTAGAGCTAATGGTATAGAACACACCTCAGTATTTAGGCTGACTGACTGACTGACTGCTCAACATTGGACACCCATCAGCTTGGTGTCTAAGGAACATAAGATTTCCCCTAACCAGGGATTAGGTATTATTGTGTGACAATGCTTAATTGTACTAATTCCCTAATTAAGTAACAGTTTGCCAAAAACAAGGAAAACAACTATGTATGAATCCTTTATTACCACTTTTAATATAAATTCCTGCAGTCCACCATAAAAATGCAGAGTGTATACATTGTAAAGACAGATCCGAAACCAATTCTGTGCATGGGCACATTTAAAACAACACATCAGTATTAAGGGCTTATGTTTTAAAAAAAAAAAAACAGCCACAGTACCATAATGATTTACTCAATGTGTGCTCAGATCTACTCAACTAGAATGTAAAAAAACAGCCCCAATCTTTAGGTGCAATGTTTTGTCCAAGACACATCAAGTCAAAAAATCAATTCAGTGCACAGA